>OZ038500.1:72000691-72123191 GCA_964036315.1 Acanthosepion esculentum | reverse complement strand
TATCTACCATCCATTTTCTACTAGAGTATGATATCTACTATTCATTTTCTGCTATGCTATTATATTTATCAACTGTTGGGGGTATGAAATATGTTTGGGTTAGAGACAGTAAACTGTTCATGTATTAAAAATCATTAACAATTTTTTATACAAAAAAATCAAAAAAATCATCAAATGGTGATTTTTAATGTTTGTAAACTGATTTGATGTCATTTAAAAACAAAAACAAACAGTAAACAGGTCATCATTTTTCCTGAGTATTTTCAAGCAATAATCAATGCATTGTCATTTACAGTAGGTTGCAAATGCCTTCGTAGATATCATACTATATTAGCACCAAGTTTGTTTTTTGTTAATCGTTTCAATCCAAGCAATGTGACAATGCCACTAGAATATAGGGAGTTACAGGCAGTGAAAATGGACAGGACAGAAGATGGTGATTGACATTCATATTTGAATTTTTGAAGATTGTAGCTACCAGGGAAGCAAGAAATTGGGAGGGAGTTCCACAGGTGGGATGTGTGAGAAAAAACTGTTAGAGTAGAAATGATGGTTGCATCTAGCTAGTTCAACTGTAAAATGGTGACCTGGTTGCCAATCTAGTAGCATGCCTCAATTCATGTAGATGGAGCACCAGGAAAAAAGCTTGTCCGAGCAGTTGCCATGAAAATATTTGTAGAAAAGACAATAGGAAGCCATGACACCTTGGTGAGAAAGTGACTGGAGATGAGATGACTGGTCAGGATCTATTGTATTGCAGACCCTTTTCTGGATTTTGTCAAGAATCTGGAAATGCTTAGTAGGAACACTAGACCAGATATGGCAACAGTATTCAATACGCAGGTGAATGGTAGGCAGAAAAGGTTTTCTGTGATGATTAAATGAAAGCAGTTTTGTTTTGGAGGTGTTAAAATTTACAGGCCATTTCTTGCCCCAGTTAACAACTGATTGAAGGTACTTTTCAAGAGTAGTTTCCAAGTTTACTTTGTCAGATTTGTTGGATATGCCTTGTTTAACCTTAAACATTCTGTAGGCATCTTTGATTTCACAGAGCAGAAAGTTTATCCTCTCATCAGACAATATTCTGTTTGACATATAGGAAAAGAGAAGACTGTTTTTTCTGGCGGTTATTGCTGCATGACCTTTGCCTTTCCTCATGTTAGAAATGTGATGCAGCCAATGATCATGAATTTAAGATTCTTTCCAGCTTTCTTTCAAGACTATCCATGGTCTCACTTCTCATTTGATCTGTTGTGATGTGCAAATTCAAAATACATTGTTGTTCTTTATTTGTTAGCATCAGGTAATTTTAGCTGAGCCTTGTCATACTAAACAAATTCTCCAATTTGAGCTTTATTTCGAGCTTAAAATCTATAAACCCTAAGGAGAGTTAGAAATTTCAGTTATTACTTCTTAAAGTTATATTTAAAGTATTTCACTTCATGTTTAAAATATGCTTAATTTTTGAACTAATCTGAACTTTGTCCGTCTTATAAGCTTCATGATAAGAAAAAATATAAACAGGTTATCAACATAAAATCCTCCAAAAAATCCTCAAAACTGAGATTGTGATGATGGGGTGCATAATTTAGCTGACAGGACATAGAAAAAAGAGAAAATACTTTGAGGACTGAATAAGAATGCAATGGGTTTTATCTAAACAAAAGATTTTGGTCAAAAACAAGATGGAAACTTTTGCATTAACCTTATAGGATATGAAACTCAACAGAAAAATAATGTGTAGAATGTTTTTAAAAATGGTGTTAGGGTTAAACTATGGGGTTAAATAAACATAATGTTTCTCCTCCTTCTACCTCTTTTTTCTGTTTCTTCTTCTCCCACCTCTTTTTTTTCTGTTTCTTCTTCTTCCACCTCTTTTTTCTGTTTCTTCTTCTCCCACCTCTTTTTTCTGTTTCTTCTTCTTCCACTTCTTTTTCCTGT
This sequence comes from Acanthosepion esculentum, assembly GCA_964036315.1. Classification (NCBI taxonomy): domain Eukaryota; kingdom Metazoa; phylum Mollusca; class Cephalopoda; order Sepiida; family Sepiidae; genus Acanthosepion; species Acanthosepion esculentum. Next base: position 72,121,250 of record OZ038500.1, on the reverse strand, counting down.
TTCTTCTTCCTTCTCTTTTTTTCTGTTTCTTCTTCTCCCACCTCTTTTTTTCTGTTTCTTCTTCTCCCACCTCTTTTTTTCTGTTTCTTCTTCTCCCACCTCTTTTTTTCTGTTTCTTCTTCTCCCACCTCTTTTTTTCTGTTTCTTCTTCTCCCACCTCTTTTTTTCTGTTTCTTCTTCTCCCACCTCTTTTTTTCTGTTTCTTCTTCTCCCACCTCTTTTTTCTGTTTCTTCTTCTCCCACCTTTTTTTTCTGTTTCTTCTTCTCCCACCTCTTTTTTTCTGTTTCTTCTTCTCCCACCTCTTTTTTCTGTTTCTTCTTCTCCCACCTTTTTTTTCTGTTTCTTCTTCTCCCACCTCTTTTTTTCTGTTTCTTCTTCTCCCACCTCTTTTTTTTTGTTTCTTCTTCTCCCACCTCTTTTTTTTTTGTTTCTTCTTCTCCCACCTCTTTTTTTTTGTTTCTTCTTCTCCCACCTCTTTTTTTTTGTTTCTTCTTCTCCCACCTCTTTTTTTCTGTTTCTTCTTCTCCCACCTCTTTTTTTCTGTTTCTTCTTCTCCCACCTCTTTTTTTCTGTTTCCTCTTCTTCCACTTCTTTTTCCTGTTTCTTCTTCCTTCTCTTTTTTTCTGTTTCTTCTTCTCCCACCTCTTTTTTTCTGTTTCTTCTTCTCCCACCTCTTTTTTTCTGTTTCTTCTTCTCCCACCTCTTTTTTTCTGTTTCTTCTTCTCCCACCTCTTTTTTTCTGTTTCTTCTTCTCCCACCTCTTTTTTCTGTTTCTTCTTCTCCCACCTTTTTTTTCTGTTTCTTCTTCTCCCACCTCTTTTTTTCTGTTTCTTCTTCTCCCACCTCTTTTTTTCTGTTTCTTCTTCTCCCACCTCTTTTTTTCTGTTTCTTCTTCTCCCACCTCTTTTTTTCTGTTTCTTCTTCTCCCACCTCTTTTTTTCTGTTTCTTCTTCTCCCACCTCTTTTTTTTTTGTTTCTTCTTCTCCCACCTCTTTTTTTTTTGTTTCTTCTTCTCCCACCTCTTTTTTTCTGTTTCTTCTTCTCCCACCTCTTTTTTTCTGTTTCTTCTTCTCCCACCTCTTTTTTTCTGTTTCTTCTTCTCCCACCTCTTTTTTTCTGTTTCTTCTTCTCCCACCTCTTTTTTTCTGTTTCTTCTTCTCCCACCTCTTTTTTTCTGTTTCTTCTTCTCCCACCTCTTTTTTTCTGTTTCTTCTTCTCCCACCTCTTTTTTTCTGTTTCTTCTTCTCCCACCTCTTTTTTCTGTTTCTTCTTCTCCCACCTCTTTTTTCTGTTTCTTCTTCTCCCACCTCTTTTTCCTGTTTACTCTTCTTCCACTTCTTTTTCCTGTTTCTTCTTCCTTCTCTTTTTTTCCTGTTTCTTCTTCCTTCTCTTTTTTTCCTGTTTCTTCTTCCTTCTCTTTTTTTCTGTTTCTTCTTCCTTCTCTTTTTTTTCTGTTTCTTCTTCCTTGTCTTTTTTTTCTGTTTCTTCTTCCTTCTCTTTTTTTTCTGTTTCTTCTTCCTTCTCTTTTTTTTCTGCTTCTTCTTCCTTCTCTTTTTTTCTGCTTCTTCTTCCTTCTCTTTTTTTTCTGCTTCTTCTTCCTTCTCCTTTTTTTTCTGCTTCTTCTTCCTTCTCTTTTTTTTCTGCTTCTTCTTCCTTCTCTTTTTTCTGTTTCTTCTTCCTTCTCTTTTTTTTCTGTTTCTTCTTCCTTCTCTTTTTTTTCTGTTTCTTCTTCCTTCTCTTTTTTTTCTGCTTCTTCTTCCTTCTCTTTTTTTCTGCTTCTTCTTCCTTCTCTTTTTTTCTGCTTCTTCTTCCTTCTCTTTTTTTTACTGCTTCTTCTTCCTTCTCTTTTTTTTACTGCTTCTTCTTCCTTCTCTTTTTTTTCTGCTTCTTCTTCCTTCTCTTTTTTTTCTGCTTCTTCTTCCTTCTCTTTTTTTTCTGCTTCTTCTTCCTTTTCTTTTTTTTCTGCTTCTTCTTCCTTCTCTTTTTTTTCTGCTTCTTCTTCCTTCTCTTTTTTTTCTGCTTCTTCTTCCTTCTCTTTTTTTTCTGCTTCTTCTTCCTTCTCTTTTTTTTCTGCTTCTTCTTCCTTCTCTTTTTTTCTGCTTCTTCTTCCTTCTCTTTTTTTTCTGCTTCTTCTTCCTTCTCTTTTTTTCTGCTTCTTCTTCCTTCTCTTTTTTTTCTGCTTCTTCTTCCTTCTCTTTTTTTTCTGCTTCTTCTTCCTTCTCTTTTTTTTCTGCTTCTTCTTCCTTCTCTTTTTTTTCTGCTTCTTCTTCCTTCTCTTTTTTTTCTGCTTCTTCTTCCTTCTCTTTTTTTTCTGCTTCTTCTTCCTTCTCTTTTTTTTCTGCTTCTTCTTCCTTCTCTTTTTTTTCTGCTTCTTCTTCCTTCTCTTTTTTTTCTGCTTCTTTTTTCTTTTTCTGTTCTTCTTTTTCTATTTCTTCTTCCACCTCTTTCTTCTTCCTCTTCCTTTTCTGTTTTCTCCTCCTCTTTCTTCCTCTTCTTTTCTGCTTCTTATTCTTTCCCCTCTTTTCCGTTTCTTCTTCTTTTGTTTCTACTTCTTTTTTCTTTTTTTCCCTTCTTTCTCTTTTTCTTCTTTCTCTTTTTCTTTTTTTCTTCTTCTCTTCTCCCTCTCTTCTCTTCTCCCTCTCTTCTCTTCTCCCTCTCTTTTCTGCTTCTTATTCTTCTTTCTTTTTATTTCTTCTTTTTTCCTTTATCTTCTACATTATTTTCTGATTTTTTTCATAACATCTTTATTCAGGTCAAGAATGTCTGTCAGATATTTTCTGGCTTATTGTGCACAACATGAGTTGGCTGGAGACCCAACTTGACATTCAGACTACTCTACCACGGAACGAAGAAAAAGCCCATCCTTCATTCAACATCAACTTTCTTCCTGTTGCTCCTCCTTCATTCAACCCTCTTGCTACCTTTGATGAGATTGGAAATGCAAAATTGGATGCAGTAAGTATAAACTCATTTCACTATCATTATATTCCGTTTGTTACAGGTAAGCAATGTGCAAGCGCGTTAATTATTATTGTAATGAAAGGAGGTGGGAGAAAACAAATAGGCTGTATAAAAAGTAGCTATGACATATTTATGTCTTTCACTCTTTCCTCCTTTCTTTCTTTGCTGCACATCCCATTTCAAGCCAGTCAGCCCAGCCCCATAAAATAGATATATGTGAAATCAGATCAAAGACTCATAACATCACTAACGCCAACACTGGAAAATGCATGTTCGGGCCAGGAAAACTGTCTTCTCTCCCGAACACATATTTTAATAAAAGTTTAAAAAGAAAGTCAGTTGACAAAAATCCCTTATGCCCGATAAGATCACAGATTATGTCTTCCTTGTATAGTGAGAAAAAACAGTAATTAGACACCCAGAATTATTTCATGGACAAAATAAAGAATTAACTTTGAACTGTTAATGAACTGATTGTCTTTCATAATGGGATTAAGACAATCAACGAGATGAAGTCATTGAACTTCATCTAATAATGTTAAAAGAGGAGTTTTCATTGTTTACTTCTGAAATGCCTGGAAAATAACTCCCCTATACTCAAGGAGTTTCCAGGTAAGTATTTGGCCCATCTTTACCATTTCTGCCCTATATTCGGCAAACAAACGCCCATATGTAACCTACACTGCATTCCATCACACGACTATGTTTATCTCTTATTTGTGATTGTTCTCTTTATAAATTTTGTTTCACTTTCATATGCTCATTTGTGTTATTGTTTCACTGGTCATTGATATTATATTTTGTATATTGAGTTGTTCCATTCTGGCAGACCATCCAATCTTTTTTAATGAATCTCCTGAACTTATCACCTTAGATATCGAAGCCAATCATCAGAAAAAAATATAAATTCATTTATAAACGAATATTGTTAGGATATATGGAGCCTGTATAATATTATTTATCCTGCTCCCAGTGATAATAAATTGTTATGGTAGCATGAGGCCAAGTGAAATAAAATACATTGCTAGAAGTTTTAACCCTGTGTTAATCACCTTAGATTTCCAAAAATGGATAGTCCCCTGGGCTGTATACACAGCCCAATAAAAAAAATGCTTATAGTGTTACAATTATATAAAATAATCTCGTACTGCTAAAAAAATTACATAACAGGCGAACTCTATTACAATACATATTAAATCAAAATTTAAACTGGAGATATAATTATTCATTGAAATGAAAATGATAATAAATTTCTTGTATAAAACATATGCTGTAAATTGTAGGTGAAACACACCAATACAATAATAGAGAAAAGTTTTATTCATCAAAAATAGCCACAATATATTTCCATGAATAGAAATATATTACATAAGCTTATAAGAAGATATGGGTACGTGGCTGAGTGGTTAGAACATTCACATTCTGACCCGGTTTTGAATCTCACCATGGTTGATTTGTCAGGAAGGAGACTTCCTGATGTTACCGGACTGGAGGTGTTGATCCCAACATGCTTTGGGAGTGAAATTGGGTAGACGGAACCCTTAGATGCTATCAATAGCTTGTGCTAGCATGAAGTCATAACTTATCATGGCCAAGGGCTTGAGCATGCTGGCCTTGTTCAAATTGTTGTTCACACTAGATTCTCTTTCCCAGAAACTGTAACTAAGGTCTACTCAGCATAGTTGCAGTACAAACCACAGGTGGGCTCTGTGGGTGTTGAATAAACATAAATGCACCTGAGAAAGTGTTTGCAATATGAATTGGCTAGCCGCCCTAGCAGACAGGCATCCTCGAATATGAGTGGCCAGCTATATATACATACATTAGCTAAACTCATAATTACAGGACTGAAAGAGTAATTATATATATATGTGTGTGTGTGTGTGTGTGTGTGTGTGTGTGATGAAAACTTACCTTGGTTAAGCAGGTGGGGTGTCAGAACACACCAATGAAAACAAAGCAATGTCTGCCTTCCAACTGAGCTATAACCATGCCACACCCCCTCACTGAGTCAGGAGAGTAGTGGGAGGGAGCAAAAGAAACTAGGAATTATAAGTACTTTAAAAATATTAGGGTGACAAGACACACCATGTGACTAATGCAGAATTAAAATCCATTATATCAAGGCAAGGGAGGGTTACTTTATTCTGTTCCAATCCTGTTCAAATCCGATTAGTTTCCTCTATTTTTCTCTGTTCACATGATCTGCCATACCTGACTCTATCTTTCTATGGCTTTTTTCAATGTTTTTTCCAGCTTTTTAGAATATGGCTGGTCTTGCCTTTAATGTTCCATGTGACAATTGTATAGAAATACAAAGTTTACTTTTTATGGACATATTCTCTTCTGGCTTCTGGCAGAGGCTTAACTTCTGTCAAGTATCTCCAAAAGCTGAAAGATATTGTCTGAATTGCAGATCCTCCAAATCCTTTCTGACACACTCTCTAGAAATACTCAGATAGTTTTGCATCTATTGTCACCAGCTTCTGTAAATGACAAATTAGAATTTGATTTTACATGTGGAAATATAAATATGAAATGAGCAAGTATTTAAAAAAATCGAAGGTTTTTGTTTTTTAAAAATTTCAGTCGAATGTAAATGTTTTCTTCTTCAAAGATCCTCTTCTGTTTCAAGCTCAACTCGAACGCCATTGACTAATTTATTCATTCCTTTCCGTCTTCCATGATCTTCATATTTCATTTATTCTCTCCCCCTCCCATTTTCTTGATTTAGGTTCTCACAAGAGTATTTTAATTAACATCACTTCTTTCCTCCTCTAAATATGCCCAACGAATTGCAGTCTTCTAATCTGTCATAATTCAGTTACAGTTTTTTGTAGAGCTCCTTATTTGTGTTTGTTGTAGAAATTATCATTTCCACTGGTATTAACTGCAGCAGGATCTTTTAAAGATAATTCCCTAAACTACATTTAAATAAAGCTACATGGTCATTTATTCTCAAGTTGTAATGTACTGTTATAGACGAACGAAGCCAAGATGAAGTCTAAGCAAGGCAGGGGATGGTGAACCATCTAACAGACATTTTCCCTGTTATGTCAGTTGTTCTCTGTGGGCTCTCTCTGTCTCTCTGCTTTTTTCATGGGTAGTGGCCACTCTCTTATAGAGGACATTGCTCTTTGTCTTGTCATCTTTGGCTACAAAAGTAATTTATCTTCATTCAGTGACTCTTTGTCTGAGCCGTGTACTTGAGAAATCAACTTCACTTAAGTGTTTGAATCCATTTTAATGACAGGTCAACAGTTTTCCATTTAATTTTTTTAGAGCACTCAACTTTTAAAAGTAAACCTGTAAGTGGTTCGTCCCCATGTAGCACAGTTGCTTTTTATTCCATTTAACTTTTTGGGAGTGGCTGATGAGATTTCTCTTGAGAAATTTCTTTGTCTTATTTTTTTTTTTTTTTTTACTTGTCAGGAATCAGAGAAGCACTTGTAGATGGTGATAGAAGGCAGTGATAAGCTTGAGAGAAGCTGACAATATTTTGCTGATATAACATCACACAAAAACAGTAACATAACTATAGGGGGGGGTGCCCCGGACAACACGGCCCGTCTCAGGTGACAAGGGCCTGTCTCATGCAGCACTTTTATGGGGGCAGCACTTTTGGGTTTGCTGCATAAGCCTGTATTGAAATAAAAATGGTTTTAATGTTGGGACAGTTTTCAATTTCAAGTGGCTTAAACTATGGCATATGTATTTAACTGATTATCATCTTGGCCGAACGATAAACATTATCCAATGATGTATTCAGGGCTGTTTTATCGTTGTGTGTGGGAGACACATCTTGGTTGTTATCATATAAATTTCAGTTATTTTATTTGATAGAAGTTCATTTGAGAGTATGTGTTTCTCTATTTTTCATCTTTTGGGCCTATTAAGAGGGAGTCACTGTGCAATTGTTGTATTTTTTGGTAGGGGGAGGGGAGGCAAGCTCATTGGCTGCTCTGGATGGCATACACTCTAGCTATGGTACTGCTCATATATGTCTCTGTGCTTAATATAAAATCAACAGAAAATGAACTGTTATTGATTTTTCTCTTTCCAGGAGAAAATAAATAAATTTGACTGCAATTGGAATGATCTACTTTTTCGCGATCTTGGACTGAGCATCTACGGACTTCGCACATTGCTGATGAACAGGCATGATATGCAAGAGGGTGCATTTTTGGAGGAACATGAACGGAAACCTGTCGATGGACTTCGCCTACTGCTTGACTATGACACCAACGATCTCCGCTAGAACCAGGCCTTCAACCCTCAAGTTTGTTTTGGCTAATCTCCCTTCCTTTGTTCCTTTGACCATTGTGTTGCTGACCTACTACTGTTGGCATTGCTGTTTCTTCTGACTTCCCTACCACCTGCCTCCTTTGTTTTGGAGTGGTCAGCACACAGGTACCTATGGTCAGTTTTGTCCTCCCTGTAGTACTTGCTTCAATCTGTACTGGTGAGGTCGTCCTATTTGATATTTCAGTGCCTGGTGGGAGCTAAGCAGGGCAAGAATTAGGCTTTTGAGGACCCTGCAGCCACAATTTTGTCACCATTCATTTCTGTTGATTTGACTGACTGGTAGGATAATTGATGTTTGGTTGATGTATTGAATTTGGATATGTAATTCCTCGGACTTTATTTAATATAAGTTTTACTTTTCTTTTTTTTAAATGATTCTTTCTTCTCTTAAATGTTTCCAAATTAAAATCAGATGTTCTATTCATCACACCATCTTTTTGTACATAGTTTGCACTTGTCTATTTCAGATACGTACAATTTTCCTTTCTATTTCCATTTTAAAAAATGCACTTTTCAATGATTAGTGTATTATTTCTTTTTTCAGTTTCTACACATACACACATATATGTGGGTGGGCATACGTATATATGAGGGTGTGTGGAAAGGTTCTTGGCCTGACCAAAAAGTGATATCAAAAGAAAAAAAAAAAACGGATGTTTGGTCATTTGGTAAAATGGTTTGGGCCGAGAACTTTTTAGTATCCCCTTGTATATATGTGGAAGTGGATGTTGTATATGCCCACACACACACACACACACACACACACACACACACACACACACACACATAATGTATGTATGTATGTATGTATAATTATATTGTTTGAAATTTGTTATGTTTATGAGCGAAGAGTGGTTAATATTAGATTAAGCATTTGTAGATATAGACTGTGAACAAAGACTTCAACACTGAACCGTCAGTTTCACACCTTAAGTGATCTGCAGACTATGTGTTACTCTTCCTTGCATGGGCTCTGTATAGCAGATGCAATGTTGATTTCTATATACCTCTCTTTCTGTGTGTGTGTTTATAAATATATATATATATATATCAAGAAATTTCATTAAAGAAAAATATACACTCTCTGGATTTCTTGAGTATTCAGGCCAGTAGACAAAAATAAAAATACTGTTTAATAGATAAGTGGAGCGTCTACTCAAATATGAGTATCCACTAAAAATAATGTTGAAGTAATAGAATCTTTAATAAAAAAAAAAGCCATCACTTCTTTAGTAATTGCTTTGTTTACATTAGGATATGAAACTGAGCAGATATGAATGTTGTCGAGAGTCAGAGAAAAATTTGCATTTATAAGGCACTCTTCACCTTTGCTTGACCATCGACACACTTTGTGGCCAAGAGGTCTAAAGCATGTAAGATTTAATGATGGTTTCCCCTGGCCAGGGGAACATATAGGTTCATATCCTGCCAGAGGACATATATATATATATATATATATATATATATATATAAATAGACACTGAGATCAGCACCAAGGGGAGACAGTCTGTTTCATTCTTGAATGGCCTTCAAATATGAAACAAACAGTTGCCACTCAGTGTTGACCTCTGTCAAGTCTTATATTGATACACACTCTGTTTCTGATACTAGCCACTTTTACCCATAAATATAACATACCTTAAAACTATATTTTTAATCATTTATTTATATTTATATATATATATATATATATATATATATAATCACTGGATCTTGGAGAAGTTATCAAAGTGATGAGCTTTGACCTATAAATTAAAAAAAACCTACTCTGGCACACATTTCTTGAAAGAAACCATCATCATCAGCATCCTTTGAGACAGTGATATGTATATGTGGGTATTTATTTATTTTATGTATAAATGTGTTTTGCATGTATATGCACACACACACACACACACACACACACACACATATATATATATTGTGTGTGTGTGTGAGACATGTTTCATTCTTTTGGACTTCATCTGACTAAAGTGATGTTTATGTAATTTTTTTTATAAATATGTGTTTGGTTATATAGCCTAACAAATTTAGTTTCTTTTTGTTTATGTTTTTATCTCTTTTGTTATTAAATATCCTAAATTGTGATAATAAAACGTCTGCCAAGTGCCAAGACAGGTGAAATGTTGTAAGTATCTGGAAGTAAATTTACTCTGGATCATCTAGCAATTAATATCCTTTGTACACACTTTTGTTTATCTTAGTAAGTTGCTTTCCCTTTTAATTAAAATAGCATTTTTTAAAGCAAAATTATCTTCATACTCATTATGGTGAGCAACTAATGCATTGAGTGTGTTGTTTTGTAAAAGATCCCTTTTATGTTCATGTAATCTTTTATTTAAATTCCTTGAGGTTTCTCCTATGTATAACCTGTTGCAATTATTACAGGTGATACAGTAAATTCCTCCAAATTTTAGCTTATTATTGTTTTAGATTAAGTGTTTTATTGTTTCAGATTTAATTGTAACAAATTTTATGTTAAGCTTAAATAAATTATTTTCAATTGTAAAAAACAAAAATTATTTTTTAAGTTTAACATTTCAGCATACCCTCTCCTTCATGCGTATATGTGATCAGATCAATGTCAACATCACTTTAGTCTGAAGAAGTCCTAAAGAATGACATGCATTACAGAAAAAATTTTTTCTTTGTCATTGATTTTCATAAAATTTATATATCTTTTTCTCATTTCATATATATATATATATATATATATATATATAGGGCTGGTGTGTACTATCCCTGAACCATCCAACTGGCGCGATCCAAGCCTGATTGGTAGCCTAGGGCAATGCTTTGTGACCCTCGGTATCTTATCAATATTTGCTTTTTTCAACCTACATTTATATACATTACAAATTAAACTAAGCACTACTGACATTTAAAGGATGAAAAATTTTCATGGATTTTGATGTCATTCTTTCTGGGGTCTTTTTTTTTTTCAATATTTTTCATCCATTGTTGAATGTTTTAAAATTATTCAGCTTTTTAGCAAGAAAGATCTCAAGTTGATGTTAAAAATTGCTGCAAAACATTGTTGATTTAGTTAAGATAGAATTTGTATTTACATGCATTGTATTTATTTTCAATTTTCCTAGTTGAATTGTTCACCTATATTGTATATGCACCATTATAATACATAATTAATTTACAATCAATTTTGTATTTTATATGAATACAACCTTATGACAATTGAGATATACTAGAGTTGGGGACTCCGTAACATAGATTTCAGGGTGAGGGTAGGGTATGAAACTCTTGCACCAGCCCTGTGTGTATACACACACACATATATATATATATATATATATATATATATATATATATATGTATATGTATTTTAAAACTGAAATTACTATTTATTTTCTCTTTTTAGTTGTTGATAGGCTTAGTGGTTTTATAAACACTTCTGTTAAGATTTAGGAATGATGTCTATTTTAAGAAATGTTTGCCATCTCTCACCCACAGTGACCCAAGAAAGAATCTCACCTGTAAGATTTTTGGGGGAACAGAAGTTTTTACTTTGGAAATAATTTAAAACATTTTTTTGGCTTACATGTCTCACTTTGTAAAAATTTCTGTTGGAAGATTTCTCAAAAGTAATAAAGAATTGATTTGTTGGCGAGAAAAGAATAATTTAGTAATGAAAAAAAATGTATAATTTTTTGATGGATGTATATTTTTAATTTTGTATTAGTCACATGGGTTGTTTTGTTATCTAAAGTTTTAAAAAAATATTCGTAATTCTTAATTGGCAACTTTGTTTTGCTCCTTCCAAGTACTCTTTTGACAAAGTGATGCTGAGTATCATGCAGTATGGCATAGTTGTAGCTCAGTTGTCGTGGGATGCAGATATCCATTTTCAGAAACCAAAGGTTAATAATGCAGTGTTAAGGAATTAATAGAATTATATCCATAGTCTGACACTATGTATTCTTAGTACATACTTTATATTTAATGGACATACGTGTTTGAGAATATGTCACCATTTTTTAAACAGTATATGTTTCATCTACTGGCCTGTAGACTCTTTCAAGAATAATGTAACATATAGTAATAATAAAAAATAAATGTAAAATGAGTTATAATAGTTACTTAGTTTTCAGATAGGAAAGGGAAGTAACTCTTCTTACCCCCCCCCCCCATTTTCATTTATGTTATATACTTTCAGTACAATAATGCAAGCAGGAAAAGCAGAAATGTGTTAGATTTTAATTCTACAGCCTCAACTAGAAAAAAAATATTGACTTACTATTAAATGACCTATGGATATCATGCATGGTGTCCAACTTGTTTAGAAATGTCTAAACTATTATCTATATGCAACTGTTTTAATGCTAAACGTAATTTCAACTAAATGAATCTACTAGGTCTTAAAGAAGACAGCGCGTCATCAGACCCTATAGACTGGTACTACAAAAATCACAAAGAACTTTACCAAATAACAGAAACCACATCACTTGAAGACTTTCAATAGTAGTAACAACTAAAATAGTTCACATATAAATAGAAGGGAAAATAACAATATAATCAAGATGTTGACTTTCCACGCAAACTTAAATAAAAGGTTAGGAAGGAAACACACGTCAGTAGTAGAAAGAGCTATAACAGTTAGCCTTTTTTTTTTTTTTTGAAAAAACGGTTTTAAAAGAAAGATTTCATAAATTTCAACCAACATTAACACTAACTGTTCCGTCAAGGAATGACTAATGTTACCTGTATGGAAACTGCCAATCTCACCATAACCATAACATCTACAGCCAGCCAGAGTTTAACATTTGTGTCTGCAAAAAATAGTGTTTCAAAATGATGTTTTTTTTTGGGTTTTTTTTCACATGATGCCACTATTACTCTGTACTCCCTAAGCATTTTAAATTCTTTAAAAACCTATTTTTAGAATTTTAATAAAACCCCAAAATATGAAACTGGATTTATGCATTCTCTTTTTTCTCAAGAATTGATGACAAAAGAATAAAACATTTTATTTTATTAGATTGTTTATGTGCAAGAATAATTTTATATTTACAAGATTATAAAAAGATGTGAACCAACTACAATGCATGTCTGTATTTTTGAGGTGAGGTATTATGGTTACTTGCATCATTTACATTACTTAGACTGTTATCCTCATCTTCATTGCTATATTCACATTTCAGCCGTTGTACACTCCGGCCTTCTTCAGGTGAGTGGAATTATGAAAAGAACCCTATATTTTGTTTGTCAGGGTAGATTATTCTAGTTTCACGTGCCATACCTCTTCCAGGTGACTCAAATATATACCTTTAACTCAACTTGCCAAATTTTTGGTTCACCACTGCTGTAGACCCAAAGAGTTGTGAGTTCAATACCAGGCCACAGCAGTAGTTAACCAAAAACTTGGAGAGTTGAGTTAAAGGGAAATAACTGAGATATCTGGAAAAGGCATGGCATGTAGAACTAAAACACTGGTGAATGAAATAAAGGGTTTTGTTTGAAATTCCAATCACCTGAAGAAGGCCAGTGTACAACAGCCGAAATGCTATGAATATGGCAATGAAGATGAGGATAACAGTCTGAATAATGTAAGTAATGCTAGTAACTACAATGCAATATTTATTATTTACCATATTTTATAAAGGAATAAGTATGAAAAGAAATCTTTTTATTCATAAATTTATAAAAATGTCAGTTAACAAGAGAATAAAAAACATTGAATAAGCGCAAATACAAGTAACTAATTATAAATTAAAAAAAATATCTTTTATTGGTAATTCTTTCATTTACGATAATTGCATAAATTCATTTAGTTTGCAAACATCTAGATTTATACTTTTTTCTTGAGAATTGCCAACAAAAATATTAAATGCTATTAAACATTAATTACAAAAATAGAGTTTATTATTTCTGTTGTCAATTCTTAAGGAAAAAGAGAATGCAATAAAACCAGTTTAATATTTTGAGAATTTATTAAAGTTCTATAATAAAAATTGCCGACGGATTATGCAGTAATGTAATAGTGTCAAGAGAAAAAAAATGTCCATTTGAGACAACATTATTTTTGTTTCATTTATTTTTTATTTTATTAAGCTGGTATGTATGTTAAATTTTATTGGAAATACTTTTAATTTGAAATTATTTCCCTTCCTATCTGTTACAGTGTGTGTGTGTGTGTGTGTGTGTGTGTGTGTACATATATATATATATGTATATATATATATATTTGTGTGTGTGTGTTAAAGAGAAAAGAGAAGCTGCAAATATTTTTGGTTATAATGTGTATTTTTTTTAATATATATTGTACTTTGTTTTCCATTTCAAATATGGAAAATAAAGTATAATATATATTAAAAAAATCTACATTATAATTCAAAACGTATGCGGCTTCTCTTTTTCTTTAAAATATACACTTTTCTCTCGTAGGAATAACTATAATCTCACTCTTATCTATCTATCTATCTATCTATCTATCTATCTATCTATGTGTATGTATGTATATATATGTGTATGTATGTATATATATATATATGTATGTATGTGTATGTATGTTTGTATATATATATATATATATATGTGTGTATGTATGTATGTATGTATGTATGTGTGTGTATGTATGTATGTATATATGTATGTATATATATATATGTGTGTATGTATGTATGTGTATATGTATGTATGTATGTGTGTATATATATATATATATATATATATATATATATATATATATATATATATATATATATGATTATCCACCCAATTAGCCTTTACTATCATTGTGTATGCACATGAGACAATATGAAAATGTACACAGTCAATCAACCTTCAAAATTGATATTTTGAGTAACTCTTGATAGTGATAAACATATACCTATATTTTTTATTTTTAACTTTCAGTTACAAACATAGACAACTGAAGTTGATTTTTATGCCTTCCTTATTCTCAACAACCCTTTAAATAGATTTTTACATTTTCTTAAAGAAAAACACTGAATTTTCATCCATTTCTGAATAAACAATGGTTTTTTTTCTGGTGCTTGTTAAAATATGCAAACATTGAAACTCTTGAAAACTTCATGAACTAAATACCATATTTGCAGACTTGTAAAACACATGGTTTACAAAGGTATTTGGAGGACTAACACCTACTGCAAATTACCCTAAACCAGTTATGGCCAACTTTTTTTGAGCATTGGGTTGCTTGAGATGTAATAACATCATACTGTGGGCCACACTGCTAAAAGATTAAAACTGATTTTTTACTGACAGAACCACAGCCGCTTCCACCACAGAAGATCATACGCATAAGCATCTACCTTAGAATTGGGGAAAATTTGACCTTTTTTTTTTCCTTTGGAGAAAATTTTTTTTTTATTCATTTCACCCCAAGCAAGGTGACAATGCCACTAGAACACAGGAAGAGAATAAGAATGGGAATTTGTGGGGGGTTGAAGAAAGGACAAAAAAGGAACAGGGTTCAAGATGACAGAAGATGGCAATTAATGTTGTATTTACATTTTTGATGATTGTAGTTAGAGAAGCAAGAAATCAGAAAAGAGTTCCACAGGTTGGCAGTGTGAGAAAAGAAACTGTTAGAGTAGGTGTGTCAGTTGCATCTTGGTAGTTCAGCAATAAAATGTTGAGACCTAGTTGCCAATCTAGTAGCACAATTAAATTATGTAGTCAGGGCACCAGAGCAAAAAAGTCCATCAGAGCAGTTGCCATGAAAATATTTGTAGAAAAAACAAAAGGAAGCCATATCATGTTGGTGAGAAAGTGACTGGATGAGATGCCTGCTCAGGATTGATTATATTGCAGACCTTTCTCTGGTCTTTGTCAAGAATCTGGAATGAACAGCAGAAGCACCAGACCAGATATGGCAACAGTATTCAATACGCAGACAAATGGTAGATTTATAAAAAAATGCAAGATGGATTCTGATGAGAAAAATATTTTGGCAAGAGTCAGTGAACCAGCGGAACTTGCTTGCAGCAGATGTAGCAATTGATTTGATATAGTCGTTCCACTTCCTAACAGTGGAAAACGTGAGACCAAGAAGAGTGTAGAGTGTTGCTTTCCTGGAGTTCCACATCAGCCATCCTGACGGCAGGTAGAAAAGGTTCTCTGCGATGATTGTTTGTTATAATTAAAAAACAAAAATTAAGTTTTGGTATATTTTCCCTGATGAGAAGTGTGATTAATAATTGCTGCTGGGTGTGTTTTGTTTCCAATTTATTCATTATTCTTTCTTTTTATATTTCTTCTCCAAAGGAAAAAAAAAAAAAAAAAGAACTGTGGTAATAAAATAAGCACATCCCTTCTCCCCTCTCACTTGTAACCATCCACTATAACAAAATAAACGTTTTCAGCACTAAAGCTGAATTAGTCAAATAAAGCTTCTCCTTAAAGTTTTTGCTCTATTACATGAACATTTCCTGTTTCTACAGCAAATAAAGTTTACACGTATGATCTTCCTTCATGAAAATCGCCAATGGTTTAAAATGATGAAAAAGTTATCCTCAACAAAAACTTACAAAATTCAAGAAACATTGTACTTAATCTTTTTTTATGTACATGGTTATGTATGAGAGAGTGTGTGAGTGAACAAGTGAGAATGAAGTGAAACCAACAAAATTTTAATAAACATTATTTTCCTCATGAAATTATGGATGCCATTCAGAAAGCCAATCGAGCTGCTTGTTGCCTGCAGGCTGCTGTTTGCCCATGACTACCCTAAAACCATAGCTACCCATTTCAAATTTGGGTAGACGATTCCCTAGTCATATTACCAACTCATTGAATGCTTTGTAATATTTGCATAATTTGTCATTTAATAATAATAATAATAATAGTAACAAAAGATTTTTTTATGTCTAACAAAACATGGCGGATAATATGTTCAAGGTGAGCAGATATTTTTAAGAGAAAGAGCTGAATATTAGAAAATAGGGCTGCAATAGTTAACTTCTAAAAAAAAAAGTTCCAAGGTCTTTCAATTTGATGTTTCACAGAAACCCCATCCTGCTCGTCAGTGTAGGATAAGCCTGTGGAATACATTGACCAGTATTGCATATATTATTTATTTTCCTATAACTAATAAGTGTGATATCTCTTGATGAAGTTGATAGATTTATCTTACACTGACAAGTGGATCTGTGTCTCTGCCGCATTTCAAGTCAGAACTTTGAACTTTTATTTCTCTATTCACTGATTAGGCATTTATATAATTATGCATAACATATGCTGGCAGGTATGGTATTTGTTTTACCTATCCTAATTCCTTTCACTGATTTAATAATAATTATCTTAATCAATATTTGTTTAAACGAAGTGTGCTGAAAAGTTCCCAGCCCAACCCACTTTGACCAAAATGTAACCAAATGACCAAACATCACAACTTTAGGAGAAAAAGCTTGATTGGATCAAAACTTTTCAGCACCTCTTTCTACTTCTATAATTACAAGAGTAAACTTATGGATTAATATGACTTGTAACAACTAAATTGTAAACTGACTTCACTTTTTAGTAAGTGTAAAAGCAAAACCTGATTTTTGAAAAATTATAGCTTAAGCTGAACAACAAAAAAATATTAACCCTGTTACATTTGGATATATATTTCATACATTAAATATAACAATTATGTCAAAATATAACAATGTTGTTTTATTTTACAATTTTAATCAAGAATTCCTGATGTTAAATTCTTGAAGTTTTGAATATAATATGAAAAAAATCCTTTGTATTTTCTTTATCATGCAGAGTTTTTGTCGAGGAATATTTAAACAGTGAATAAAATATTTCATACATAAATGCAGCCTGAAAAATCTAATCTGATGCGACTCAATAACTGAAAAGAAAAAACTTGAAAATTATTGACTCATTTATAGTCTCTTAGTAGGCATCCATTTATTTTGTGAGATAATAGTAGTGCCCTCTTTGGTCAAACGTTCAGTCCTTTTGCAAGCAGCATTTGGAGTGAATTAATAGACCAATCTTTGCATGACACTCTCTTCCACAGGTGTGGCAGGTGATGCTGGAATGTGGAATGGAGGTCTGACATTGCTCTCTTTGCTTCCTTCATTCTCTTCTTGTCTCTAATGGATGGTTTTGTCTATTCTCAACCTTTGTGACTCCTGGAACAGCATGGTGTCAGCTGCTGCTATTGTCTGCTAGCTGTTCCCAACTACCAGATTTGATACCTGTGTGTTTCAGTTCCCTCTTGCAAACATCCTTGAAATGTAGCATAGGGAAGCCTTTTACAGATGGGATAATGACAGAAGACACAATCAGTTAATGATTAATTATTATGATTTGCAAATTTCCATAATTAACCACAGTGTTTACAAACATGATGATCCTAATCATGAAAATAAAGAATTATATCAGAGTTGATCCCAATCAAATGATCTTTTAGACAATGTTCTGAGAGAAAGATCAGGAATCATTTCAAATATCTTTGTTGCTTCAATTTGAAGAACTAATCTGCTTAATTTTCACTTCAAACAGTGGTTGTCTCTTATTTTGGATTAAGCGGCATTATTAATCCACAAATTCAAGTAAATGTAGCTCTGGTTTGAACCTATGAGCAGTCATCTTGACTTTAATGAAGCCCCCTTTGTTTTAAACAGTTTACTCATTTGAGTAAATCTGTTTAAATGTACAATAAATTATGAAAACAAAAACAAAATTATTTACACAATTTATATTCTGACTAGGAGTCCTCATCTTTTTGTTTTATCACAACGTTTCAGCCATTGTTCCCTCTGACCTTCTTCAGCTGCATATCAATCTATCCTGCTCGATACACACTTGAGAAATGCCGGGGGACACAATGGCTGAAACATTGATAAAAACTACAAAGGTGAGCACAATAGTCCAAATATAAAATTTTGTAAATAATGATAACTCCTCATCACAGAAATTCATATGAAAAACAAATGTTTTCTTATCTTAAAAAGTGCGATCATTGTAAACCCAAGGTGAAGATGAATGTGCCTAGGGCAATTAAATCTCACACACACACACACGCACACACACGCACACGCACACACACACACACACACACACACACGCACACACACACGCACACACACACACACACGCACACACACACACACACACACACACACACACACACACGCACACACACACACACACACACACACACACACACACACTGATATATATAATATATATATATATATATATAGAGAGAGAGAGAGAGAGAGGATTAAAAAATGTACATTTCGATTACCCCCCCCCCCCCAATACATTTATAATACTCTTGCTCTTGCTTCTCTTCCCCCTTTTCTTCTTCTATTCTTTCCTTCTTCACATCCTCTTTCTCCCTTTCTATCACACCCAACGTCATGCATTTGTTTATTTTTTTAAAAAATAATATAGCATTCATTAGTTTTTTTAAAATAAAGCATTGGGAGGTCAATTAATAAAAATTGCCTGAGGATACCGTAAGGTTGAAACCAAGGTAGTAGATTCAACTGATTTCCTGATTTTTTTATATATATATATATATATATATATATATATATATATATATATATTATAAGAGTGTAGATCAATAAGTTCACAGGCTGATACATATCCTTTATCTAAATTTTTTTCCTGTATTATATGCAACCTGTTTAATTAATATGCACCATTGAATTAAGGGCATTGACAAAGGAGATCATGTTGAAAAATATTTATTTCTTTTATAAAATAAATCCTGTTTCTACCTTTAAGCTGTGGACTTATTGACATACTTACATACCCAGTGTGTGTGTGTGTGTGTGTATATATATATATATATATAACTTTAAAGGTTATTTTTAGTGGATACTTGTATTTGAGTAGGCATTCTATTATTAAAGAGTATATTTATTTATTTTCACCTACGAGCCCAAATTATCGAAATATCTCATTAAAGAAATGGTGCCCTTTGCCAGAAATCAAATTACTCTTTAATAAGGTCTCTCAAATATTCAGGCCGGTAGGTGAACGTAAATAAACATATTGTTTAATAAACAGACGGTCTACTCAAATACAAATATCCACTAAAAATAACCTTTAAAGTGATACAAATTTGTTGGATTAATAAAAATCCATTATAATATATATATATATATATATATATAATATATATATATATATATATATATATATATATATATATATATAAAAGCAAAAAATGGATTTTAATCCAATGTTATTTTTATTACTATAAATATTTTAATGGATACCCAAGTTTGAGTAGACACCCTTTTCTTTTTTAAAAAGTGAAATTACTGCCCACCATCCTAGACACAAAAAGTTTTATTAAAGAAAATGTAGCTTTCTGCAAGATAAAGGGATGCCAGGCAAACACCTGTTGAGAAGTGTATTTTCATTAATAAGACTTTCTATTTCTAGGCTAGTGGATATTAATTTCACACCTGTATCCACTAAAATAACATTCATAAATGTCTTTGAGTAAAGTTGGGTGAGAATCCAGTGAAATGGTAAATATTTAAGGCAATTTTTAAAAACTTTTACTTTGATGTTTCACCAGTGAACCAGCATCACAACTGAAAAATAATTCTTTATCTGATTTTGTATTTTTTAACTAAATGTTCACCCAATGCAATGCCCAAGAGCCACTCATAGTAGAGTCTTACTGAATGTAGTTGTTGGATGGGCATAAGAGAAGAAAATAAATGTAAATAACAGCATATATATATATATATATATATATATATATATATATATATATATATATATATGGTAGATAACAGTTGACCTTAGCCTGGCAGATTTGGTTTGGTTTGTTTTGTGGCATATCAACCTTAATGGGTTATTTAATGCAGACAAGATTTTTATTACTGGTAATATTTTTTTTCAAAAAGTATTTTTGGTAATATTTTTTCCAAAAAAGTATTGCTTGTAATAATATATTTTTCAAAAATTTATTGCCTCATGTACCTCATCTGAACATTTGGCATGAAAATAGCAACAGAGTAGTTATCGGCTCACAGTGTTTGGTCTATGGGAGAGGGGTGGTAGGGTAGAAAATTTTACTGATGATGATGCTGGCTCATTAGTAAAACAGGTCAAAGAAATTTTCAAAAGTTGTCCAATATATTTACTAATATATATAAAATCACTAAACTTTTCTATATTTGCTATATATATATATATATATTATACACAGTTACTTTACAACATGTAAGTATCCACTACAAAATTGTACATTTTGTTTCTACATTTAAAATTGAAGTAATGTTTCATTAATTGCAATTTTAAATAAGATTGTTTATTATAATCATTGTTAACCACCTGAAGAGATGTTTTATTTTAAACGTTGAAACAAAATGTACAATTTTGTAGTGGATACTTACATGTTCTAATGTAACAGTGTGTAATAAATATTGATTGCTCTACTTTTGTATTGAACCCTTTTTTAGATTAATGTTTTGAACGTTGCAATTTTATTCTTCGTTCTTTTACATTTGGAGATATATAATAATGAAAAAGGAATCCTTAAAGATCCATAATTTGTATTGGTAGAAAATTTATTTTGTGGATAAAAATCCCAATCATTCTATTTCAATGAAACCGGCTAAATTTTTAAAAAAAACTGAAACAATTTTGTTTATTACTTAAT
Organism: Acanthosepion esculentum; assembly: GCA_964036315.1. Taxonomy (NCBI): domain Eukaryota; kingdom Metazoa; phylum Mollusca; class Cephalopoda; order Sepiida; family Sepiidae; genus Acanthosepion; species Acanthosepion esculentum. The sequence continues at coordinate 72,100,371 of OZ038500.1, read as the reverse complement.
TATGATACAAAACAAATAGATTTATAAATCTTGCGTCAAAACTTTATTGAACGTTTTTAGCATGTCTGTGCCCCTGCAAATTTCAAATCTATCCTTAGCATTGTGAAACAAATTTTGAAGCATTTCAGCAATTATCTCTTGTACTGCTAAGTGAATGCTTTCTTTAAGCTCCCCTAAACTATTAATCTTTTGGCGATAAACCTTTGTTCTTTGAAACTCCATGCAAAGAAATCCAGGAGTTGGAAGTGGTCAGAAAATATGCATTCTTGTATATTCCTTATTAATAGGGTTCTGAAAGGAAATGAAAAAAATTAGAAAACTCTTAAAGTTATAAACAAAATTAGAAATGTCTACACTTCTAAAATATTAAATATGATGAACGGAAAAAAAAATGAGTTTTTAAAAAAAAAATTAACATCCAATTTCACTGGAACAGATATGTAATTAATTTTGGCATGCTCTGTATGTATGTATGGGCACGTGGGCGGTTGGTTAGAACGTTTGCTTTCTGACCATGAGACCCAGGTTTGAATCTTACCTCAGCTGATTTGTCAGGAAGAAGACTTCCTGATGTTATTGGTCTGGAGGGAGCAATCCCAGTGTGCGGTACTCTTGGAAAGTGCCTGAAAACGATACCACAGGTTAACCCAAACCTTGTGAGTGAAACTGGGTAGACGGAACATTTGGGCGCTGTTGTTAGCTGTGCTAGCACAAAGTCACAGGTCATCGTGACTGAGGGTTCGAGTGTGTTGGCCTTATTCAGATTGTTGATCATGCTAGATAACACGCTCTCTCCCAGAAACTGTAACTCAGGTCTGCTCAGTATAGTTGCAGTATAAACCACAGGTGGGCTCTGTGGGTGTTGAACAAACACAAATGTGCCTGAGCAAGCGTCTGCAATAGGGATTGGCTAGCCGCCCTAGTAGACGGGTATCCTCAAATATGAATGGCCAGTTATTATTATTATGTATGTATGTATAATTACTTTAAACATTATTTGTAGTAGATATTCATATTTGAGTAGATGCTCCATTTATTTTTTAAACAATGTTTTATTTTCGTCTGTTGGCCTGAATATTTGGAGAAATCTTATTAAAGAAAAATGCAGCCTCTGGCAGGATTTGAACCTGCAGAGGATAAATGTCATTTGTTTATATTTCAGATATGAAACTGAGCAGTTATGAATTTTATAAATCCGAATGAGAAGGATGTGCTTAAAAGGCAGTATTCAACCATGCTTGATTGACAACGCTCTTTGTGGCTGAGTTGGTTAAAGGCATGTTGGAAAACATTTTCTCCTGCAAATGGGGCATGCAGGTTTAAATCCTACTGGAGGGTGAATTTTCTTTAATAAGATTTCTCAAAATATTCAGGCTGGTACATGAAAATAAAATACTGTTTAAAAAAATAAACGAAACATTGACTTAAATATGAGTATTCACTAAAATTAACATAAAAGTGATAAAAATATAAATCCATTATTTCTTTAGATATATATATATATATATATATATATATATAGAGGTAATGAAATGTTTGGTAATCCATATGGATAATCCCAAGGAGGATGTAATCAAGAGAGCTCAATGTAAAAACAGAGCGAATATTAGTTAAATTCAAAAACAGACAACCTTAAGGGTCCATTAAATATATTTTATTTCCCTAGGAAAAGGATTTTTAATTTAAAATTTTAATTAATTTTTTATTACTTTAAAATATATTGAAACCTGTTCCTATCTTTCCCTTCCCTCTCTAATTTTGATCATATCTGTCGTCCTCCTCTTCCCTCTCTCTCTATCACCTTACATCAACTTTAAACTACCCTTCAAAAAATTGTATAAATATAATATATAAATTTTAAAACCATTTTCTTTTATGCTTGGGAATGTGATCTGAGGAACCAGGAAAAAATCCTTTTCCTGGGGAAATAAAATATGGACCCTTAAGGTTATCTGTTTTTTAATTTAACTTTATATATATAATTTTCTACGTGTGTAGTAAAATATATTTGTTGACTAGTGCCTAGAGACACAGATGAAACATGTGGTAATGATATTCTTACATAAGAAAAATTATTGACTGCTGATATAAATGTTTACAGTATCTTTAGATTTTTATAAATGTTTCCCCAAATATATTTCTATATTTCAGTAAATTAAAATTGCATATCAGAGATTTCTTTGCTTGTTATAATGAAACTTTAACAGAATCAACATTTGAAGTGTGTGAATAATTAGAAGCATATGTACATGTTGCATGTCTTTCAATGTATGTGACCCTATCTGTACATGTATATACAGGGTGTCCCAAAATAATGTATACACTCTTTGAATCATTATAACTTATTCAGTTTATGTATTTTGACTTGTAAATAAGATTAATACAAGAGAAAGAATACACATTTAAAGAATTTGAGAGTAAAATATACAAGAAACATACAAAATTAACCTTAATAAGATAAAAACTACTTAGGGCAATGGCAGAATGTTCATATAATGATGAGTTCACATCAAGTGCTCAAACTGGTTGCCGTTCTGTTCAATACACTTTTCATATCTTGAAGAAATAGACCTACAAACGTCCAGTATCATTTCCTCTGGTATTTGAGCACATTCTTCTTCAATTGCTACTCTCATTTCAGCAATTGTTTCAGGTTTCTTGCTGTAAACTTTGTCTTTTAGAAACCCCCACAAAAAGAAATCCGAGGTTGTCAAATCTGGTGATCTAGGTGGGTATTCAAGTGTCCCTCTTCTTCCAATCCATCTGTTTTCTCACATCACGGTAATGTATGATTAACTATTAATATTTAAAGAGTGTATACATTATTTTGGGACACCCTGTATTTATACATATATCTGTATGTGTAAAAAAATGTAGATATAAATAAAAGAATATGAATAACAACAAAAGGAAACAAATAAGTTCATCCACAACATCCATCTAAAGAATGCTGCACTTATTAAAAGAGAAAATAACTTATTTAGGCAGAAAATTCTTGAGAATGCTGCTATTGTATCTTGCCAAAATATAAATCTGTGAAACAGATTTTTTCAAATATCTCCTTTCCTAAAAGACATACTCCCTTCCTAAGCTTACATATACAGACATAGAAATTTCAAAAAATTAAAAGAAAGCAGTTAAATCAAAACCTTCTTTTATTTAAAATAAATAATTCATTAATATAAAATAAAATAAATAATAATTACATTAAAAATAATAAAAAAGTAAATAAATATAAACAAATAAAAAGCTCAACAACAATAACAACCTTCATTCACTCGTTTATTAGGCGGCATTAAATTACATCAGGTAGCAACATCCATAGTTTACCTTGATTTTCACAATTTGCTTGATGAATATTTGAGAATTCTTAAATTAAAAAATTTTGAAAACTTAATTTTTTTTTTACTTCTGTCTATAAATTCACATTGGAAAACAAAATCTTTATATTTACCAAATTTATCCATCAAAGCATGAAACATGTTGGTCAAGAAACGTTTTCCTTTTGTCTTTATTCACACACACACATATATATACATACATATGTTTTTGTATGTATTTATAAATATGTATGGAGGGAATATATATATATATATATATATATATATATATATATATATATATATATATATATATTTGTGTGTGTCTATATTTAAAATTATTATATCTCTTTTTTTATTGTCCTTTAAAGCATATATTTCTGATTTCAGAGAGAGGATGAGGCACAAGACATAGAAATTTTTTTGTTTCTTTTGAAACCTTATATAAGTATTTATATTATTACTTAACCCACAGTTAATAACTTTTTCATTCCTCTCTTATGACTACAAATTGTTGTCACTCTTTACAATTGTATTGAGGGGTTGATTCTTTTGCCTTCTTAAAGGTTTTTTTTTATTTTATTTTTTTTTTTTTTAAATCCCTGTATTCTAACTAAAATTCTTCATGCCTGATCAATTCCTTTATTGGCAAATGCTCCCAACCCTGCTTTTTAATTATTTTATTGTTGAAATGCTGGTAAAAAAAATATTTTGTCATCAAAAAAACAAAAAAAATTACTAGATAACTTTTACAAAATTCTTCTCATTTTTTTTTTTTTTTTTTTGAGTTTATGCCTTTAAAGGATTTTCTAATGCTTTTTATCCTATGATTTATCTTGTATTCTCCAAAATGCTTTTCAATTTTGTCACTATTAAAATCTGTTTGTTCTATGCTTGTAGAAAACAAATATTTTTTTACGATTCCATACTCGAAAAAATTTCATTATTAGAGTTAAAAAAAAATATCCAGTTTGTGACTTAATTGGTAGTTACTTTGAAACTGATAAACAAAATAAAAAAAATATGGGGTGGGGGAAGAAATATAAAGTTGAAAAATCACTTTATTGTAAAAAAAAAAAAACAAACCCAAAAATACTTTGGTTGTAAGTCCTGAATAATTTTCAGGGTTGTTTTCAGTTCCAGCCTTTACATTATCTTCTATTTTTTCTTACACTATGAACTTTGAATGATGGTAGAATTTCTAGAAAAGACATTAAGGAGATATGAGATGTATTTAAAAAAAAAAAATGACCCTTTGGTTGAACATAACATAACATAACATAACTCTTGTTATGTTGTGTGATATAAGGACAATTCTCATCAAAATTACCCACCTTCCCCTTCTCAATTGTATATTCATTATTGAAAGAAATGATGTGATTGACCTTTCTCTCAAAACTGTACACCTTCAATCTGTATAGAGGAGGAAAATCATGAAACTGTAACAATAATTGTACTTTCCTGTCTCTGAACCCATTGTACCTGAGAGTTTCATTCAAAATAAAGGGTATTAGATTCCCAGCACCTTGTTCTGACTTCATGATAGATAAATTCAATATTAGATGGAAAGAAAATAAATGTTTTTTTTTAATGTCTTATTCTGTTTGTGTCTAACCCTTTCGTACAATAAACCTGCTGAGTGAGAGAGAAAATACAGGTTTCATGTACTATATTTGCTGCTGTATGATATCAATCTAATATCATATCAGATAATATTATATAGTATAAGTATTGGTTATGGTATTTATACAGGGTGTCCCAAATGTCTGGACACATAGGCAAAAATGCATATTTTCAAGAAATGAAATTTTCAACAACATTCTATTAAATTGGAATATTAACGAATAACAACTTCAATATGATCTCCACCATTTGGGATGCAATGTTTGATGTGCTTGCAAGATTCACATGAACTTGATGTAGTAACTCCACGTTGCCATCAATTTTAGCCCATTCATTCTTTATGCGCTCAATCAAGTGTGTTGCATTTGTGATTTTCATTGAGTACACCTTCTCCTTTAGCATACCCCAGAAAAAGAAGTCAGTTCTTTCTTCTTTCAACAAAACCATGTTTAATCTGCGGAAATAAAAAAAAATATATAGTTAATGTGATTTCCTACATGTCCATACTTTAGGGATATCCTGTAGCATAAGTTTATACTTATAAGTTTGTTTATAGAGTCATTGTCAGTCGGTTACATATCTTGGTTTGGAGAAATTTGCAAAGTCATTGTCTACATTTGTTGAGAAATTTTATTATATTTCATCATATATTTATAAGTTTTAGTTTCTCATCTTTTTTAAAGATTCTTTTCTCCAAATACAGAAATGGCTGACAAATTCTTTTATTCTTAAAAAGGAAATGAAATGATCAAAACAAATCTTGCAGATTGTCAAACATGGAATGAAAGAAAGAAAAATGATGTAAATAAAAACAAAAATAATTTAAACAAAAATGGAAGACCTTTCTGAGTGAATAAAAGAATTTATGGTGAGTCAAGTTCGTTTATGTCCTGAAGGGAAATGGCATTAAAAAAACTGCATAAAAAATATACATGTTGTGATGGTGGTAGATTATTTTTGAAGAATTCTCTATTGGAATCAGGTGAAAGTATTAGCATCCTTCTTTTTCTTCTCAGATTGCCATTATGTTCTTGAGAAAAGGTATGAATCCAATCGTTCTTGTCTTAATTTATTTTGAGGGTGTACCACTGTGTGTATTGGTATGAGTGCTGGATTATGTAAGGGTTGCAGCCCAGGGCTCCAAGATTGAAAGGGCCCAAGTGCCCTCTTGGGTCCCTGACAGAACTAAAAAAAATAAAGATATAAGAACAGAGGAGACCTATTTATTTTCAAATTTAATGGGGTTCCTTTAAACTAATTTAAAATTATTTATATTATTTGGGCCCCTCTAGTTGGAGTTGGGCTTTTAAATTCAATGAGGACTCTTCAAGGTGGCCCATTTAAATTTGAATGCATCTTTTTTTATATACATATAGATTTTTGATGTAGCTATTTTTAATTTTGCATAATTTTGTCTATTTGCTCAATTTTACACATTATTGAACACAGACATGTAATAAGTGCAAAATTGCTTATATTTGGCATGAGTTTATTTTTGCAGGAACCAAAGCTAATGGAGAAGTTTGTGATAGAGATTGGTTAGTACATTCTCCAAGCGTAACATGTGTTTCCTGCTTTATTTGCAAATTGTTTTCATCATCAACTGGGCCTTTATCTTTAACTGGATTCTCTGATTAAAAACATGCATTTTTAATTCAGTCACACGAAAACTCTTCATACGTAATAAAGGGGGCCCACAAATTGTATTATCACAGGGGAGGCCTATATCCGACCCTGATTGACACATCACATAAGCTTTATATATATATATATATATATATATATATATATATATATATATATATACTGAGTTTAACAGCAAAATTGGGAACTTTTGCAGTAAACATAATTTTGGTTATAAATATGTAACATTTATGAGGATAATATTCGGATATTTTTCCTTAGGTGTTTATTAATTGTACACTGTTCAATTATTAACGTTAACAACGCACTATTTTAAATTAAAAAAATTGTACTTGGATTAAACGAAAATTATTTACAATATTGCACATTACTTATAATACATACGGGTACTCTAGTAGATTAATAATTCTGGAAAGCAAGAAGCTGGAAGATATTTCCACAAGCGAGAAGTACGAGAGACGAAACAGTCAGCACAGAACTTACGTTTACATCTAACTATTTCAGCTGTAAAAGGATTAGACCATTCTGTCAATCTTGTACTGCGTTTACACTCTAAAAGTCTAGGTACCATAGAGGAAGGTAATATTTTATTTTGAAGAAAACAAAAATGTGGCACAAGGCCAAAAGGGGAGATAGGGGAAAGCTGGTCGTCAATCTGTTTTATCATAAACTTAGCTTGCCACATTAATGACTCAAACATGCCACTGTATTCCTTGCAGCAAAACAACACATTCTTACTTACCATTCTTACTACAGCCACCATAATACCTCAAGGTCTCTATGAGGTCCTAACTAGTTCCCATATGTACAATTAGTCTGTGGTGATGGGGGGATAAAAACAAACAAAAAACAACTATTAATAATGACTATTTACCACACAGGAAATTTCATCAGAACGATTACAATGAAAATGTGGGTAATTTGCAGCCCCACACTTAGTTTCTAATAAAAGTCTCCCGAATAGTTACATTTAGATGTAAATGTACAAGCTTAATTCTAAAATAAAATCTAGCATTTTGGAGCTATCGACAATAAAATTTTGGACTCATTCGCATTGCGGCTGCAGTACAGCAGCTACTACTAGCATTATTTACATACATTTACCTCGGAGAAGTCATGCGTGGAAGCTTCACTTGTCTTGATTATTGGGCACACAATGCGCAAATTTTGCAGGAAATTTAAAAAGAGCATGATTATTTACAAATTAAAAAATGCTAGAAAGTAAATAATAGCAACAGAAACAAATTTTAGTTTAAAATGCATGATTATTTAAAAAATATATAAGCTTTATTTACAATATATATATATATATATATATATATATATATATATATATATATAAGCTTTACTATAAAAAGCAACACTTGTTATTGCTTTTCTAAACAACTTAAAAAAATTTACCAAATAAAAATTCAATACATGCTTCACTTTCACAAGTATTTGAAGACTTATTTGGTTTTGCGCGGTAATAGAGACGAGTAAGATCAGTAAAAAAAAACAAACAAACCGTTAACTAAGTAAGGTTCCGCGCATGACTTCTCCGAGGCAAACTTATGTAAACAACGTCGGTAATGGCGGACGGACCCGACGCGAATGAGTCCGAACTTTTATTGTCGATAACTCCAAAACGCTAGATTTTATTTTCGAATTAAGCTTGTACATTTACATCTAAATGTAACTATTCGGGGAATTTTTATTAGAAACTGAGCGCGGAGTTTTAACTGCAAATTACCGAAAATATTTATAGAAAAAACTCAGGGAAGCTACGCTACGGCGGTGGGAAAGTGACTGAGTCTGAAAGAATATAAGGAAAAGAAAACCATTATTAAAGAGCGAGAACAAGGAAAGAACAGAAATTAAGAAGACAGAAGATAACAATTGACATTGCATTTAAATTGTTGAAGACCGTAATTGACAGGCAATCAGCAAGTCAGAAGAGAGTTCCACAAGCAATAAGTATAGAAGAAAAAACTATTAGCATTTAGCTTACGGTTATATCTAGATATTTCAATTGTGGAATGGTGAAACTTTGCCGCCAATCTAGTACTGCGCTTAACTTCATTAAAGTCTAGGCATCAAAAGAGGAATGTTCATCAGAACAATTACTATGAAAATATTTATAGCAAAGGCACAGAGATTACGGCGGTTGGTAATGGACTGAAACCGAGATGCCAGGTCTGGACTAGTAACATTGCAGATTCTACTTTGGATTTTATGAAGAATCTCTAAATATACCGGGGAAGCACCAGACCAGATGTGGCAGCAATATTCAATGCATGAACAAATGGTAGACTTAAAACTTTGTATGTGTGTTTGCATGTTCACACCAGATGCATTATTGGTTATTGTCTTTCAAAATCCCCAGCACTTTGCTTAGCATTCTTATCAGTCAAAGAATTACAAAGCTCTGAACGATAACAATACTTTCAGGAATCCTCAACTTTGCCTCAAATGTTTTTGGTATAATTCCATTTCAAAAGCAAAATCCTGCTAACGTTTGTTTGATTCTTATCATCCCCTTACTACTATGGTGATGGGGGGGGGGGGTAGAGTTCTCGTTGTTAATTGTTGCTTGTATCAGAAGGTAGATAAATAGTAGCAGTCCTTCGGGACAGCCGCTAGTTTGGCCTAAAGGTTCAACAAGCAATCAAATTGGGGTCACCATAACATAAACAAAATAACATACGAAAGAGAAGGGTATATCAAAAACACTTTGTATTTAAATGCAACATCAATGAATAGTACAATGTTTCTTGATTTACACGCACAAAGTCCGTTACAAAATGTTCATTCATAGAAGAGAAATCCGATTATTAAAAGAATATAAGTGTCTTTTGTTAATACTTAAGTTCATGACGTGCTGGTCACAGGAGATGAAAGGTGAGTTGGTAGGAGTCCTTTGATATCTCCGTTGGTGAAGGAAGGCTGAAGGCATCGGGTTTGATGGGTGAGAAAAGCGTAGCGACATTCACTGACGGTACTTCAAAGCTTTCTCTCCTAGAAGTGAATTTATCGCTCTATTTATGTGTGCCCATCGGATCAGAGTCAGTCTGCTGAAACAAACTGTTGGGTATGGCGCGGAGCCGTTTAATTGGTGGAAATTGCTTATTATTCTTTTTATTTCTTTTTAATTTTCCCCCGGAAATTCTGCGTGGAGCCGGGTGCGCAAAGACCAGTATTGGTCATTTGCTGTCTAAACCTCTGAGGGTTAATATCCGGTCCTTCGCTTGCTCCGTGCCACCACACTACAAGTACTACCACCACCTCTTATTAGTTCATGAATTCACACGTCCACCCAAAATGCCTCGTGCTTAGAGTTAGAGTTAGTAATAATAAGTCTCCGAAGATCTCCAGTACATTGCTCCGTGTGCTCATTAATCATAACATTGCTGAGATTTAGGCAGTCTCAATTGTTCTTGTTATCTCTCAACCGAGCTGACCTTTTTCTGGCTTTCCAAGTGTACCAATTATTGGAGACTTTACTCTAGAAAATACAACCCTTGTCCCATAATAGGTGTTCCATTTGTATGTATACTTCATACACTAAATGTAATAACATTTATGGGACAGAGGTTGTAAAATAGTACAATACTTGTTACATTTAGTCAATGAAATTTCTCCATAAATAGTTGTTAAATTTGTAAATTAAAAAAATGACAGACTCAATGAAAATGAAATAGTTTATTAATTCAGTGTTTGGAGCCATTCATTTTGAGAAGCATTTAAATAATGTACATGTAAGCCATTTTTGCAGTATTTAATTCAATAATGTGTATCATTATATATATATATATATATATATATATATATATATATATATACTAGCTTAAAAGCCGCCCGATCGGGCGACATTTAAGCTAGCTCCTGCGGAGGGCTCTTCATTGTTTAGGAGTTTGAGTTTTGCATATTCTCAGTATTGGAAGCTCTCCAGGCTGCCGCTTGATCTAGTTTTTCATCATGATATGCTCTTTTTTTCATTATGTTTATATATATATATATATATATATATATAAGGAAATAGATTAAATCCGACATATTTTTTTATCAATTTGTTTGAACTTTATTTTAAATGGATACTCATATTTGAGTAGATGCTATTTATTTATTAAATAGTATATATATTTATTTACATCTACCGACCTGAATATTCAAGAAATCTTATTAGAAAAATATGTGCCCCCCCCCCCCAGGCAGGATTCGAAGCTGGTGAAACCGTCGTTAGATCTGACGTGCCTTAGACCACTCAGCCACGTAGGACCTCCTGACCAAAGAAGGGCCGAATTGTGCTTTTCTTTTAGGAAATTTACAATCATGGATGGTTTTATTTTCGTAAAAAGTTTTTTTTAAATTACTCACTTGGTAATATTTTGTCCGCATTAGATCAAAATCTACACACTCTAACAGTATATGTGTCACTGTCAATTTCTCTTAACATGCGGTGCATATTGGCGATTCTGTGCCCTCGAGTATTAAGTATTGCTGATAATTTTCCTTCAAAAATTATTGTTGGTAATAATTTTTTTTTATTACAAAATATTTCTGGTATTAAAACCTATTTTTACACAAGTTTGAGTGTTAACTATTTGCCCATACCTTCGACCCTAACAGGTGCTACCACCCCGGGTCAGTGTGGACCTGGGAACACCATCAATTAAGAGGTGGTTCCACGCTTCTCAAAATCTCCTGATCAGAGGCCTTGATGTTGGAGGTAGTTTATCGTCTTACCCGGGACGCGGATGTAATTTATCGTCATACCCAGGGTTGTAAGTGGAGATTGGATTCGTCTACCCATGAGTAGTGACATTTGAAATAGGAATACAGCGCCAGTGCAGCAATGCGACTTCAAGTGTTGTCCCGGATTGCTTTGCCTTCTTGAGGATAGTCTTGAAAGGCCTCTATGAAGCCATTTCCCTGTGGTCTCCGAGGTGAAGTGATCTCATGGTCGAAACCCCATTCTTTAGCGAATCCACAGTAGAGGGCACTTGAAAATTGTGGTTCATTACCACTGACTACCTTTGATGGTATGCCAAACTCTGAAAAGACTTGGCGTGTGATATTCACTATAATACTGCTTGGTGAATGAACAGGTAGGTGTTTGATTACAGGGCTACTTACGGTAGTAGTCGGGTATGATCAGCCACTGACATTCATGAAGGTCGAACAAGTCCGTGCCAACTACATCCCATGGCTTTGTTGGAATGTCGTGTTGCATAAGCGGCTCTCGCTTTTAAGATGACTGATGCTGTTGGCAAATACTGCATGACTTCATGAATTGTTCAATGTCTCTGTTTACTTGGTAAACATAAACAATGTCCTTAGCGAGGAGTTTGGTTTTCTCCTGTCCTAATTGAGCGGCGTTAAACTGTTTTAGTAAGTTTTCTTGGAGAATCTGAGGAATAACAATTTGTCGTCCTTTGAGGATAAGACCATCATCAATTCGGAGATGGTCTCTTAGATCCCAGAACGCTCTGATATCTGTAGGCAGTTGCTTGATCGTCTCGGGCCATCCCGTGATGATGGTATCTCTCAGATGATTAAGCAAAAGATCAGCTATTGTACAGTTTTTCAGTTGTTCAATGCGGTCAGTGGAGAAACGAACAGTATCAACCCCGACATCAGGCTCGAGAGGGTCCAAATTACAGGGTGATAGTAGGCGTGCTAGTCCATCAGCCAAGACGTTGTAGAACCTTTGTTAAAGGTGAGTTTGAAATTATATCCCTGGAGTCGTATGAGTATTCGTTGTAGACGTGCTGGGTGTGAGGTGAGCGGTTTGCCGATTATCATTACAAGACATTTATGGTTGGTGATAACTATTCCATATAGATATGTGTGGAATCTCTGTGTGCTCACGCTCGATACATACGTATCTTTGTTCTGTTTGAGTTAAGCTTTTGCTGGCATAAGCTGAATCCGTTTGTAGTAGTCACAGTACATGTAAATTGGGAGTTTAAGGTCAAAGTAGTGAAGCAGGAACGTTTCAGATACTTCATCTTATAGGGCTTTGAACACTCTCAGGTGGTTTGGCTCCCATTGAAATTCATAGTCAGGTCACGCAACACGGCAGTTTTAGATGACGCGAGATATGTATGCCATCACACCTAAGGACTGTTGCACTTCTGTTTTGTTACGTAGTTCTGACATCTCGTACCTTTACTCGGTCGGGTTTCATCCCAGTATGAGTGATTTTTTTTGTTTTTTCCCGTGACTCGTAGGTGCATCATGTGTACTGAAGCCACACTAGAAGCGGTGCAAGATAGTCTGACGGAGCCCAACACACTCCAGGACAGTTTTGAATTCAGAGTTTTTCCTTCTCCTAGACTGGTTGCCATACAAGGTTATAGAACTCTGGCCTGATATTTACCCATAAACTGTGGGGGAAGTAAAGGATTCATACCTTTCCCAAGGATATTAGCATGTAATGGATCCGGCTGGAATTGAACTCGGATCTCTGATCCTCAATCCGAGCCTCTATCCATTACTCCACATAAAGCGTTTTATTTTACTTTTTTTTTAGTTCAGGGTAAGGCCCTCTTGCGTAGCGACCTCCATAAAATGCCTTAGGTTTTGATCGCGCTTGTGTTCTGTTGATCCGTATATGGCGATGTCATCAGCTATACCACATGCTCCAGTGCACTTCTCGAGTATCCTATTTAAATTTGGTAGATATCCTGACTTACATTCAGACCAAATTGAAGTTTTTCGAAACAGTATCTCCCAAATAGCGTTTGGAAAGTTGTTAATGCCTGGCTTTTGCGATCAAGATTTATGGACCAGTATCTAGACTTGGCATCTAACTTTGAGAAGAATTTTGCTCCGGCAAATCGACGGTTGAGCTCTTCCACAGTTGGGATTTGGTGGTATGGCTGTATTAGAGATTTGTTTAGCACTCGTGGGTCTCGTCAGACTTTTATTGTGCTGTCACATTTGATGACATATGTAAGAGAGCTTACGCAGTTTGTTGGTTCTTCAATACGGTGAATGACCTGTTGCGATTCCATCTTGTCGAGCTCAGCCTTGATTCTTTCGCGCATGGCTCTAAGTGTTCTTCTCGGGGTTTTTTTATGTGGTATGGTACATTGGGGCTAACGGCAAATTTATAAGTCTTCCTGAATTTGCCAATACGGTCGAATCTGTCATGCTAGAGGCGCATTAGATCAGTTAAATGTTTTGTTGCTGGTCTGATATAGCACAGTTCAAGGCCACGACCTTAAGTGCTACCGATGTTGGTAGGCCTGATATTGTTGGTCCTGGAACATCAACCACGTAGAATTGGATATCTAGCCATAGAGAGTTCTTGTATTTGAAATTAATATTTGTGGTACCGTGACAGTTTATCTTGGTGTTGTTGTAGGCTGTTAATAGGTATTGTGTTGAAATGAGTGATCCAGGTATTGGATTTCCAGCTTTGTCTACACTGGTGGAGAACATCTTGCGGAATACGCGGATAGGCAGTGTGTTTGCTTGTACCCAAAGTCTACCTTCAGGTTGAAATTATGAGTGCCCGGGTGGTCTATCAACTTGATGTTTGAGTCAACAAATGCTTCGTTTCGAGGGTTTTTCATATTTGGTGGTTTTCCGCTGTTGGTTTCGTTGAAGCTGAAAGTCAGGTTTTCCATCTATGTCGGTTATGGCTTGGTCGTCATGTTTGGTGACGCTGTCGATTTTCTTGCCAAGTTCATGTTGTCGGTGTCTCGACTGGTTACGACCATTAGATCAGAATTTCCCTTGCCGTCTTTTGATCGCGTGTTTCGCTGAGATGTAGACTGTAGCCCAATGGCCTACTTTGCGACATATGTTGCATGTATCTTTCTTGGCAGAACAATGTTCTTTGGCAAAACGGTGGTTACGTCCACAATTTTAGCATGCCTGTCTGTATTTTCTATCACTTTGTAGTAGACCGTGCGGGGTGTGTGAATGTGTGAAGATGTTGGGAGATATCTCTAGGTTAGGACTTCCGCTGGCCGGTCAAGCTACATAAGAATGTTGGACTTTAATGGAGTCCAAAGAAGGCAAAGAAACAAACAAGACCGATATACATGTATGCAAACAAATATATATTAATAACAAATAGATTAATACACGAATTACAAATACATTGAAGACATGAATAAAATGTTACAGTGTCTGTATGGAAAGTTGTGTGTGTGTTGAGTGTCCGTACGAACGCGTATATTATTTTTAGCGTGTTCCCAGAATATGGGAAACGCTGTTTGTGTGAGAGGTCACTTAGTGGTGTAAGTGAAAAAGAGAAAGTTTTTTTTACCTCGCCTCACGCGCGAGGTTGCGGCCCCAGGAGAGGCAGTTGGCCGCACGTGTGCGAAGCCGTGGAAAGAGGAAGAGGCGAAAGGTCAGCCAGTATTTATACACGTGGGAGAGAGAGAGACCCTTGTTGAAGGGTTAAGGAAATGAGGAGGAGCTAACTGCGACAACTTCTTTGACGTTTTATGGTAACTATCTGTGATGATCCCTGTAGTTGTTGAAGTTGGCTGGCGTATATTGTGGATGTTTCATGTGGCTAATTTAACAGCCTCTTCGATTTTGTAGCCCTTTGGTTTGTACAAAAGTTCCTTTTGTAGTTCGGGTATGGGCGTGCTGGTAATTAGTAACTCGGCCAAGTGTTCGTTTACTTCGTCGGCTGTGAAGTCGCATTTCTTTGCTAACAGTCGGCGTCTGTTAATGAAGATGTCCGTTGTTTCTGTTGGCTTTTATTGATATTTGTTAAGTTCAAGCCTACAGATGCGGTGGTTGGTTGCCAGTTTGAGCTGATCCATTAAAGCAGAGAATATCTTTTTGTGAGTTTAACGACACCTTGTCTTCGTGTTTTTTGCCTTAACAGTAAAGTAGAGCTCTATACGTTGTCGAAATGGTTTGAACGACTCAGCAGTGTTTGGCGAGCCCAAGTCAAGAGTGAGTACTTATATCGACACTGTAGCCATGATATCTGCCTTTTAATTGTGGTTATGTTGTGACCCTGGCGTTGCGTAAGCGAGCGAGAATTCGTGGAGAGTAAACGATAAAAAATTAAAAAAATTATGTACTACTGTTTGTACTCACTGTTTTTTTTTGTACTTTTTGTATTGTACAGTCTCGCTGCCTTTATGTGATGTCGCGTGGTGCATGCATGTGTGTTAGTAGATAATGATAACTCGAACACGTTTTGTGGTTACAAAAGTGACTGTCATGGCGTACGTTTATTAATTAGTGCGCATGCGCAATTGTACATAAAAGTGGATTGACGCTCCACGAATCGAGAACGAAGTAGTAGGCAATATTATTACAATCGGCTCTTAATGTTCAACCCGCCATAACTCGCCCCATGTATACTCTACTCCAATATGTTACGACATTATCTCAAGTAACGCAGGAAGTCACGCAATGAGTGAGACTTTGATCACAAACAGTGAGATTTTGATAGCCGGTATTTATGGGGGCAGGTTTGAATGTTAAAGGGTTAATGCCAACTGTCCTAATTTTGGCAGGGTGGGCTTCAATAGGTTAAAATAGTTTTGGGGTGACATTTAGAAACTGGATTTTTTTTTTTTTTTTTGTTTGTTGAGATTTACAAACTCTACGTTTCATTCAATTTCGCAAAACAATCAATGAAATATAAAAACTGAAGGAAAAGATATGCAAAAAACATTATTGCATTTTTATTAAATAAACATTTGTTATTTTAATCATTAAATTGTTTTTAAAATAGTGGGAGTATTTTGTATGTTAAATAATAAAACTTTTAAGTTTTCAAAAAAAAAAAAATTAATGAAAATTTATTATACTAAGCTACGCAAACTAGTAAAAATAATTGTACTTTGTACCCCCTTTCCTGTTTGCACTTGTCCCCAAAATTTGGTTTCGACCGGTTAATGTATGGATATATTAGAGGGTGTGACGGACGAAATAATGGATGTCACAGAATTTTATATATAGATTATTTCCATAGCATGGTATCATTTCTTAGGTGTTTTTAAATTTTCAACCATAGTGCATATTATCTACTGATAGATATAAACATATTTGCAATTTTGAAAATTTCAATTTTGGTTTACATTTGAAATATTAACTTTAAGAACATCTCATATTATGTTAAATATTCCTGCTCTTAGGTTTACATGTAACAACGTGAAGTTATTGTTAAGATATATCATCATAACCTTTAATAATTCTTCATTGCCAATAAAAGAAATATATATATATATATATATATATATATATATATATATATATATATATATATACTACAGGCTCTATCAAAAATACTTTTAGAAACTTTCGGCCTGGATTCCTCCCACGAAAACAAGAACAAAAGTCCATATAAACATATATCTGCAAATCCTTCGTTTTTGTGTTATTAAGTTTAAAGAAAGTTTACAGTAGATGGCGCTGTGTTGCCATGTAGACTTGTATATTAATTACATTTACCGGTTTGAATGTTCGAGAAATTTCGTAGAAAATATGTGCTTCTCTGACAGGAATCGAACCTTTAACTCTTAAAGGAGCATCTGGTTAGCAAAGTTTCTGTTTATAAACACACACCTTTGACGATTTTTCTCGATCGATCATATCTGCTCACGAAACGTATCTTAACGTAAACAATGACAATGTAGCGGACCGTGGGGGTGAAGATGTGAAGAGATATCAGAAGGTTAAACTTTCCTGCTAGCGGGTCCAGCTACATGAGAATGTCGGACTTTAATT
This sequence comes from Acanthosepion esculentum, assembly GCA_964036315.1. Taxonomy (NCBI): domain Eukaryota; kingdom Metazoa; phylum Mollusca; class Cephalopoda; order Sepiida; family Sepiidae; genus Acanthosepion; species Acanthosepion esculentum. Next base: position 72,083,089 of record OZ038500.1, on the reverse strand, counting down.
AAGTCCAAAGAAGACAAAGAAAAACAAACAAGACCGATATATATGGGTAAACAAATATATATTAATAACAAAACAAGTTAAACAAAGACATGGACTGTTACATAGAGTTTGTATGGAGAAATTATGTGTGTGTGTTGTAAGTGTTCGTACGTACGTGTATTGTTCTTAGCGCGTTCCCAGAATTTGGGAAACGCTGTATCTGTTAGAGGTCACATATTGGTGTAAGTGGAAAAAGAAAGATTTTACCGCGTCTCCGCGCGAGGTAGCGGCCCTAGGCCTAAGTCGGAAAAAAGAGAGAAGGGTCAGCCAGTATTTATAGCCAGGGGAGAGAGAGACCCCTGTTGAAGGATTAAAGAACTGAGGAGGAGCTAACTGCGACAACAACATATTATGAAATGGATTAAGTCCGACAATTATTTAATGTATTTTGTTTATACGTTATTTCATAGTTGGAAAATAAAACGTGCTTTATATCTTTGCAATTATCCAGATATAGGGAGACATTAGTCAAACAAATTTTCTTGTTAAGAAATATCCGGTGTGTGACCTATGAAACGATTGAGGTATTGCTCTCACCTGAACGGGTCCGTTCCCCAACCAACCAAAGTCAGAAGAATCCGCGGCCTCAGATCGAGGGCAGGATTAACAGCAGGTCCTTTGTTCAAATCAAATGAATACCACAGGAGCAGTAGATGGTGCTGCTATGCTGTTGTTTTTCTCTGTCATGGCCGGACTACCACAGGCCAAGAAAAATGTGGCAAACACCGGAAATTCGAAGACAATTTCAATCAAGCCACATTTTTTAGATGGAGTCTACTGGTTTTCTTTGTTTTAAAATTTACATAATGGATCTACGAGTGTCATTCTATGAAAAAGGTGTTGATTCTTCCCTGAAAAGTTCTCTTTCACTTCTAAGAGAATTTCTGGGCAAATAAGAAATTAAGGTATGATCTCACCACTGGCGAAATCACCAGCCGCAGTTTCACTTATCCGCGGTTGGATCTATTCAGCAAAGCTTCCGTGTTCAATACTTTTTCTTGTAAAGTTTTTTTTTAACTTTTCGTTTTGGCAGTAGCAGCGAAACATCACGGCCAGACTTCGATAAAACCAGGGTCATCTATCTGCAACTAGGGTCTTATCGGCGACGGTGTCTATGCGAAATATTTAGTAGAGTACGTACTATTGTAGTATTATATATATTATACGTAGTACTGGTGAAAATTTCATGGTTTTCTTGTTTTCATGTTGTTCTTTCTTTCTTTCTTTCTTTCTTTCTTTCTTTCTTTCTTTCTTTCTTTCTTTTACTGAAATCAAACAACGTCCCTGATATGTCTTTTCTCGCGATCAAAATGGAACAATCCATTATGTATGTGGTAGTGGCAAGGTCTTTCTTTCTTTTCTTCCTTTCTTTTCTTCCTTTCTTTCTTCCTTTCTTTCTTTCTTTCTTTCTGTGATATCAAATAGCGTCTCTGATATATCTTTTCTGTCTTCCCTCGCGATCAAAACGGAACAGTCCATTATTTAGGTGGTATTGGCAGGTTCTTTCTTTCTTTCGAGGTCATCTAACCACAACTAGGATCTTATCGGCGACGCTATTTTTGTGAAATATTTAGTATTATTATGCGTAATTACTCGTGAAAATTATGAGTAGTACCTGTGAAAATTTTACGGCTTTCTTTCTTTCTTTCTTTCTTTCTTTCTTTCACTGAAATCAAACAACGTCTCTAATATGTCTTTTCTCGCGATCAAAATGGAACAATCCATTATTTATGTGGTAGTAACAGGGTGTTTCTTTTTTTTTCTTTCTTTTTCTCACTCAAACCAAGAAGCGTCTCTGATATGTATTTGTATTTTATATGAAAATTGAGATGTAGAGTAAGGGGAACGTAGCAAAAATTTGGGGAGGGGACACGAGCCACTTGCACCGGCCCCGTTTATATGTGTTGCTTTTCTATTTCTTTATTGTATAAAATAATTTTTTCTGTTTTAAATCTAAATTTGAGTTCAAGTTGCAATATTTCTATTATGATAATACTTCAACTAATTCAAGGCTCATGAGCTACTAAATGTAGAATGATACTGTATGAGATGTGTGATATGCGCGTAAGTGGCGGTGGAAGGAAGTGAAGATTATGAGCATAAGGCGGATAGATAGCGACTGACTGAATGTCTATCATGAGGGGTTATTATTATTTGCATTATTTACATGTGGCTATTTTCCTCATCTTTGTTATTTCACAACGTTTCGGCCATTACACACTCCAGCTTTCATAAGATATTTCAGGAAATTTCGAACTGAACCTTTTCTACATTCTACAAGGGTAGATTGTTTTCCTTCCGCTGTCGTAGGGAGAGTTTCTCTATTTCATTTTTTTAATACGGCTCAAGATAATAAACGCTTATAAACTGAGCAAATATGAATGTTTAGAGTGTCGAGACAGATTTGCAGTATTCAACTTTGCATGATCATCGAAGCACTTCGTAGCCGAGGCGGTCTGAAGCATGTCGAATCTAACAACAGTTTCCCCTGCCAAGGCGATACCCAGGTTTGAATCCTGCCCGAAAGCGCATATTTTTTCTTTAATGAGATTTCTCGAATATTCAGGCCGGTAGACGAAAATAAATAAATATACTGTTTAATAAATAGACAGCGCGTCTACTCAAATACGGGTATCCATTAAAATGGCGTTTAAAGTGATCAAATCTGTCATATTAATAAATAAAAAATCCATGCCTTCTTTAGAAATATATATAGCAACAAATAAAATTAAATATTCAACTTGAGTTTTCACACTCGAAGTTACGCGGATATTGTATTCCCACCAGAAGTTTTGTTACTAAACCTGGACCTCCTCTATCCGCTGATGAATGAACGCTCTATCTCTGGACATTGAGCACTTTAATTACAATTTTTTTTCTTATGACGTATCCTTTCGACAATGAAGAGATTTTTGAAGTAATAATTCAATCAGCAGGAATCATTTACTTTTTTTTCAATACGACGTCCTTTCAGGACAAAGGTGATTATATTTATACTTTTGAACCGGCGATAATCAGCTTTGGCCCTTCAGGACAAAGGTGATAATGAATCTTCACAGATTTTTCCTTATTAAGTGTGAATTGCCATAACTTTTTCAGAAAGATAATAGAGTTATTTTCCAATGTCTTCTCCATGGTTTATGGCAGTGGTCACAGAGACGATGTGGTTTTTATACTTTTGACCCAGCGATAATCAGCTTTGGCATCTGTCTTTTACGACAAACCAGGGTTGTTTGGAATTCCGTTTTCCATCTCTTAGCTTGATTTTCACCCTAGACAAGAGTGTTCATTCTACTCTGCTATTTAATCCATAGCTGGAAGATGCGAAGACTATCTGCCTTTTGAAAGTGTCATCCTCCAAGAATACACTTGTCGGCTTTTTTTTCTTTATTTGGTGAAACACAATCTTTGTCCTATATGAAATGTGCAAAAGTTTCCAGCTGAAAAGCAAACTGTTTTTCAAATGTTTATTCAGTCTATGTTTGGAAAAAAAAAAAGATGTAATATTTTAGTATTTGTGTTTCCTCTGAAGAATTTGAGTCCACTGTTTGACTTGTTTCTTTTTACCTCCTGTATGACGGGAAGGTCTAATGTTCCGGTCTAAGATAACCAACCCGTATTAATATTCCCATACTACTCAACTCTTCCTGTTCCTTTGCGAATACCATTCCTTTGTCCAAATTCATTACATTACCGACATTTGTATTCTTCCTCCACAAATTTGTTATCCTTAATGTCACCATTTCGTCTTATTCCACATACGCAGTTCGACTTTTTAGATTGTCACACACACACACACACACACACACACACACACACACACACACACACACACACACACACACATGCTCTGTTTTTATAATAAACAGTATGAAATAACATTTACCGGCCTAAATATTTGCTTAAATACTTGTATCTATAAAAAGAACGTTAAACATATCATAAATGTCTTTAAATAAATTGTCGGACTTTGTCCAATTCAAAAATATATGACGTCATTTGTTTACATTTGATACGCTAGAGCAGATATGAATAGAAGAGATTCATGGAAGATTTAAGTTTAAAGATAGTAAAATCGACCTTGCTAACCGGACGCTTCTCTGTGGCCGAACGGTTAAGGCACGTCACTCGAAATGACGGTTCCGTATAGGATACAGGTTCGATTCCTATCGGAGAACGAAAATTTTCTATGAAAATTTCTCGGTCATTCAGGCTGGTAAATGCTATTATATATACTGTTTATTATAAAAACAGAGCATTTGCTTAAATACTTGTATCTATAAAAAGAACGTTAAACATATCATAAATGTCTTTATATATATATATATATATATATATATGGTGTATTTGGTCAGCAATCCCTCTTTTCTACAAGTTTCATTAAAACGTCTGACAAGGTACTGCGGTTAAGTTTTTTATTTAATTTTTCTTATAATTTTCTTTTTTCTGGACATAAACTATGTAGAAATTGTCCAAATGTTTTGTATGTCCGAGCGCTTTCGGCTATACTTTTAGCCATTATCAAGAAAGATTTTATTTTTACTTTTAACTGAATGTCTCAATTGTTTTATGTATATATCTAGAGTTATAGGAAATTTTTTTTGAACACAGGAACTGTCTACAGGGACTTTATTTCGAACACACTTACAGACCTGCTAGAGGATGTACCCCTGCTAATAAGAAGACGCATGTGCTCCATGCATCATATGGCCCCAGGACATTTTAGTCACACGGTTTGCGATGAACTGGCTGACATCTACCATGAAATATGCACAGGTAGAGGAGTACCGGTTCCATGGCCTGCACATTCCCCCGACCTCAATGCTTTGGATTTTTATCTGTGGAGCCACCTAAAACACCTGGTTTATGCAGCAGACATTAACAATGTAGAGACGCTTCTTCAACGTGTCATGGGGGCCTGTGAAACCATTCAACACCATGTGGGAGTATTCGAAACGGTCCACCAATCAATGATCCGACGCGTGCATCCGTGTGTAGAAGCAAGCGGAGGATATTTTGAACATGTGTTATGAGTTGCTGTGTTGAGGTACAATGATGATCTTTTGGTTATATGTTTATAAGGACATTTTACCTTGTTTTGGTATCAGAAACCCGCCGCTAAAGTTTGTAAAAGTATTTTTGATACACACACACACACACGCACACACACACACACACACACATATATATATATATATATATATATATATATATATATATATATATATATAATAGGCCGATCAAAGAAATTCGAGGGATAAAAAACAAAAAAAATAATAACATTGAAAATAAGACTAATAATATTTATTGTATATTAGTAGGACTTTTGACCAAATAGAAGCATAATGAGTAAGGCTGTTAAAATTGTAGTTGTTCTGATATGCCTGTGTCCTTTCTCAACCAAAAATAATAAAATGAAATTGCACAACTCTAATCGTGGCAAACAACTAGACCAAAACTACTAGATTTAATCAGTAATATAAGACATGCAGAACAAAATCCTTCCCAAAAGACGTCCAACTTAATATTTTATTTCTCATTGAGAAAGGTATATAAGAAAAAATGAAATTTTTAACGTCTTTTCTTATTATTATACTATTTGGTTAAAAGGACTACTAATATATAAATATTATTAGTCTTATCAATATTAGTCTTTTGAATTTCTTATATATATATATATATATATATATATATATATATATATATATATATTATAATATTTTTCAAAAATATGATTCCTTCGCTACATAAGAGTTCTCATGTTTCAAAAACGAGAGCCGAAACTCACAATATAATTATTGAAATTAAGTTGAATTAAGGTGTCGAATCCTGTTTCATCCTCAAGCGAAAATTTGGGAATAAGCTATCTTGTGGTTTGCGCGTGTTTATAAGTATGGTCTCTCGCAACATTAATTACTATGGAAACGGCTTGGAGCGGCCATTTTGGTTAGGTGGTCGAAGAGTTAATTCTTATCTACACGTCAGTCACCTTCGGAAAGTTTATGCCAGGTTATGGTGGGGTGTCTATTTCAAAGCCGATGGTGGCGATCACCGTCTGGTTAGTTTAAAGCGAAAGATACTTCATGGGGCGTCGGCAAGTCGTTAAATGTCGAGAGGATTTTGTTTTATTATTATCTATCTATTAATCTCTTTATTTATTTGTTTATTCAAATGGTTATTTCGTATACAAACGCGTTGCACTGAACTACAATTTGTTTTTTTGACGACCTCACAAAGGGTTTTTCAATTTAATGATTGGGCTAAGCTTTTAAGACTTTTATTAAACTATGGAATTTATTTATTTACTATTTTTTATGTTAATTATTTAATGCGAAAATTTGTTGATGTCGGCAAAAAAACGTTAACTCCTGCCTATGGTTTAATAACTTTTCATTATTTAGAAACTTAATGATGTTTAATTTTTCATGTAGGCACAAAGGGCATGGGTCTTACAAGTTTTTGTTCTATTTATTATTTTCCATTTTACTTTTGGTGTTTCATTCGTTTCTTTTAAATGCCAGAAATATTGGGATAGAGATGTCTGATTTATATTTTGAATATTGTTGAAGGAGCCCTTGTGTTGTCTCCATCTAATTTTAAGTTTATTCTTCGTTGACCCAATGTATATCCTATCAGTGTTAGGACTCTCAATGGATGAGATAGTGCATTGGTATACTACGGATTTTGTGAGGCATTTATTTTCTAACGGGCAGTCTTTAGGGTTTCTACAATCACATAATTTCAGTTTATGAGTTTTATTAATACTATTTTGGCGTGCGTGTTTTTCCAGGATTTTATTTTGTTTTTTATGATTCTTTCTAGATTTTCAGTGCAGCTGTAACTTAAATTTAAGGTGTTTTTATTAAAGATCTCGCTAAGTTTGCTGTTAGTGTGAAAGTGTTTCTCAATTAAAGCTAGGAACTTATGACCTAGTTTAGTACTGACCATTTGGTTGAACGGAGGGGTATACCATATAATCTTTCTTTTCCTGTTTTTCTTACTATTGGTACTATTGTTTCTATAGCTTATGTCAGCGCTTTTGTATCCGCTATTTTTCAGGGCTGTGTTATAAAAATTACTGTGTTGTCGGAATATTTCCTTATTTGCGGAGTTCATGCTAATTCTTTTTTCTATTGATGTGGGTATATACCTAATTATAGATGGAGGGTGGTTTGACTTAGGGTGTACATACAAGGAATTAGTGTTAGGTTTTCTGTAGGGTGTGTAAATGTTGCTTATTAAGCCTGGAGTTACGTCGAGGTAGTTTACCCTTTTTAATTTAGTGTTGACTATGGTTTTTAGATTTAGTTTTCCGAATTCACTATAAATTATCTTTCTAAATTTATCTGTTTTAAAATTTGTGGACCTCCTCACTACCATGAGCCCGTCATCTCTGTATAGCCCGTTGTCCTTAATGTCTAATTCACAGTGCGCGGTTAGATTGTACAGTATAAATAGACCGACAAGGTACGAAGATATATATATATATATATATATATATATATATATATATATATATATATATATTATTACTTAAGGACTTCGGATGCAACGGAAAAATCTGCAAGCAAAATGAAACAGAAAAATCTACAGGAAAAAACTTCCAAATCATTAGCGATGTATTTCAAAATTTGCTGGCTTAGCGGAACGAGTCGTATAAGTTCTCAAAGTGACCGCTTGGCGGCGGTGGCCGGTATTTCAGTTGAAAACAAAGAGCGAAAGTACGATACAGTAGGACACAGGCATATTAGAAAAAAAGGCATACTAATATATAATAAATATTAGTCTTATCAATATTAGTCTTTTGAATTTCTTTCATTCATATATATATATATCTAAGTTGTATTTAGACAATAAGGGTTTAATATTATTAATATATGATGGGGGAATTTAAATATAAAATTAAGATAAATTGAGTGATAGATTTTCATAATTCTGTAACACCGAAACGTCCACTTGAATAAATCATGCTGTGCAACACACATACATATACCCACATACACATGTACGTTTACATACATCTACAAATTTGTACCCATACACACATGTATACCCACACTTGCATACATATGTATATATACATATATATGTATATGTGCCATTAAATTCCACCATTCGGGATCGGTTTAAATATTAGGAATACTAAGCTGCATCCGTATGACGAACATATTAAGTTCAACTTTAATCACAGGAAGTTGCATCTCATTTTTATTGTTAATTTCGTTTTAGTGGATCATTTTTGATTCTATCAACGATCTTCTTTGATATGGGTTAATTGAAAAGATGGCCGCTTTTTCTTTAATTTTTTTTAACCCTCGTCTGCTTCAATCGTCGGAGAGAGCGCTTAAGGGAAAAAGAAACAGACTGATTCTCCTTCCTTATGGTCCTTTAAGTGGGCTTTCAGATAGCTTGGTGGCGCCTATTTCCAAGCTCTTAACCGACAGACGAAGACTACGCGATATTCCGTACTCTTCGGCTGTCGGTCAAGAGGAATATGGTGTGGGTCGCGCTCGGTCTGTACACTAGGCTTTCAGGGTTTGAATTCAGAGTTGTCCTTCCCCTATACCGGTTGCCACCTAAGGCTATAAGAACCAGTCCTTCCTGATATTTACCCATAGGTAGGTACTGGGGAAGACATGGATTGATACTTTTCCCAAAGGTATTAGCAAGTAAGTGAATGTAATGAACTCGACTAGAATTTGAACTCGTCTCTTAATTCGAGCCGCTATCCATTACTCTTCTATGTTTCCTATTAGGGCACAAAAGGATTTAAAACACATTTTCAACATTTCTTGATTTTTCTTAATATACTTATGTTTTGCACCACCAACAAATGGTTAAAATGAATTCTTAAAATGCTACCTTTTGTGTGCCAAAGTACAAGCAGCAAGCTAGGTACCACTCCGAAGGGAACGTGGAGATTTAAAAAAATGTTATGGTAAGTATTTTTGTCATTATACAGTATAACATTTCCCTAACTGTGGGAGTACACTTTAAATTACTTTAACATTCATGAGTCACGGTCCTGCATTGAGGTCGGAAGATCATTAGGGAGGTATTCAATGTCATAACAGCTGGTCAGTGTAGGTGCTTGCAGGGTGACCGACCCGTCTTGCTTCGTGGCTTAGGTGTCCAGACCTTTAGATCATTTGAGAATTCTTGTTTTGTTTGACAACAACCAATCGAAGATTAACCCCACGAATCTCCAGTCTTATTTTTCTGTCGTGAAGATATTTTTCTTCCTTAATATAGCACTCGCCACGGCTTGAACCAGCGCTGCCATTACGATGACATTCCATCTTCCACTGCTCTGAGATCAAAAACACCACGTGGGTAGAGACAGTGTGGATTGAAGCGGCCGGCGACCAACAGCCATCTTGGACCAGCGTCAGCATTAACCAGTGCAGAGTTAGCCCCGTGGTTAAATCGTCGTGCTAAGACCCTGAGGACCGGACCACAAAACGTGGTTACACCACCAGGTGTAGGCGGCGGCGAACGGTATTACAGATTGGCAACTATGCCTCAACGTTTTACTGTTGAACTAGCTAGATGCAACCACTACTTCTATTCTAAGAGTTTATTTTCCCGCAATTCTCACCTGTGGAACTCCCATCCGATTTCTTGCTCCTCTACTATAATCTTCAAAGATTTAAGTGCAACGTCAAACGCCATCTTCCGTGTGGTCATTTCCCCAATCTTTCCCCATTCTAGGTCTTCTCATTCTCTTTCACTTTCACCCCCAATAACCCCCTGCTTTCTAGTATCATTATCGTCTTGTTTGGGTTTAATCGATAAAAATCCTTTTGGTCATCATTTTCTTTTTTTTTTTTGCGTGCATATTATTTTTTTGTTATTAAGGTTTCTTGAATTTGAAATATATTCGATATGAGATTATCAATTTCAATGATTTAGCATTCTTCATATTTGTACTGACTATACAAAAGTCACAAACTGGTTGACAGCGGCAGCAAATGCGGTAAGTATTTGAGCTAACTAATAATAAGGGAGTTTCTTCCATGTCGTGCGTTTGTCTATGCAACAAGCAAGAGGCACAGCTGGGTTAACGTGGACACCTGAATAATAATAATAAAAAATAGTTTTTAATTTAATCAGACGTAAAACCAGGTTTTTGAATGCATTATAATTAGTTTATGAAACACTTAATATCGAAGAGACAGATATTGAACAAACTACATACGACAGATGCGTCGGGTGTGGTTGGCCTAATGTCACGGAAACTGAAATCGGCGGGCTGAGTTTCAATTCCGCTTGTGACAATTTGTGTTCAATTTTCATTAATACCCCCGAGAAAAGAATGAATCAAATACTTTTCCTCCGCATTAAATATGTGTAAAACCGTAGGGTAAACTAGACTCTCTAGCATTGGTTGGCAATCGGAGAAGGACAACTCTGGAATCAAATGAGCCAAACTAGGTAATATTTATTTTACTAGCATTCCAGAACTTCTCTGGGTTCTCATTTTTATAGTAGGCTTTTTGAGAAAGTTTTAAATTTAGGTACCCCCACTAATTCGTGATACCTAAGTCTTAAAATGAATCTTTAAAAATGAAAAAGTTTTCTTGAAGCTTACATTTTAGCTTTGAAAGCTAAAGGATTAAATTTACTATTTCCAGTAAGCTAAATACTTTTGTGTATTTCAAACAGAAATTATATTGATTGGAATCGATGTTTTTTCATAAAATTGCTGATTAGCGCCCTTTTTTAGTCGTCTTTCTTCGTTATGTAATTCTCTGTATTCAAAAATCTTGCAAAATAAAATATACGCTTCTGAAACTTTATTTGAGGACCATTATCAGATTTAAAGGATAATTAATCTGATTTGAAACAAATATTTACTTTAAGTTTAAAATAATACAGAAATATATTTTTAAAGCAAAGAGTAGCTGTGTTTTTAACCAACAATCGCCATGTTTTATGTGATTAATGAAGCGATGACAGATAGATTTTTGTTCTACGGAGACTTTATATGTAAAACATAATTTTAAAAAATGGTGCGAGCGCCTTAAGTACTCAGTAATCTTAAAAATATTAGCGAATATTCTCCGTAATCTAATTTTAGGAATGTTGACTTTAAATTTACTATAGTCATCGCTCTTATCTGATAATGTCATGTATGGTGGACCATACTTTAAAAAATGAACACATTACATAATATTTTATATGCATAAAAATTTATTTTAAATATCTTGGTGCAAAATGATTTGTATTAAGCTTTTCAATTTTTGATTAGTAAATATAGTTTTCACTTAATAACAATATAACCTAACAAAATTAATGTAAAATTTTAAAAAAATTAAAAAATTATATATATTAAATTTAATAATATAAAATTAAATAAATTATTATAATTAAAATTTAAAAACGAAAACAATTCTTGTAAAAATTCATTATTCATCGAAAAAAAATTTAAGACAACAGTGTCTATAATAAATTTTATTAATAAAAACCAAAGCTTTTCTAATTAAATAATGTCAGTTTTATTGCATTTTTTATTTTTCGATTCGGAGCAGATTTTCGAGAAATGAGTAGCAATTTGATAAAAAAAAAAGTCTTTACATTATCCAAGGAGTCTTGTTTCTATCTAATAAAACAAATTTTTCGATCAAAATTTAATTTCTCGAAATTTCATGAATGTGGGTGCAGGGTAACATATTTTTTATATGTAAAAATATATATGTTTTTACCAAGACTTTACAAAAAAAAATTCTGAAATAATTTCATTCATTTGTGAATTAGTTCTGAAAGTTTCATTAAAATCCGACAATTACTTGATTTTTGCAAGAATTTCTAAATCAATGTTTTTTTCACCGGAATAAAAGGCGCTAAAACAGTAATCATGAATATTACGTCGACTGCTAAGGCAAAAAACAAAAAAAAAAAACAAGATTTTTGACTAAAAAGATTGAAAAATTTAATAAAATAATAAAAAAATACTTTGGTCTTTCCTCTTAATAATAACAAACATTTTAAAGATAAAACTTTGTTGGGGGTTTTTTTAAAACATGCTATGCTGTTATTTCTGCGAATTAGTGGTGGTATCTAATTTAATTAAAATAAAATGGATTCGTACTTGGAATGAAACAAAGAGCTGCCACTTCTCGCCTTCCTACTCACCAATCAGAAAATGAAACGAGGACGAATAGTGGCGAAAATACATCATAAAAATGTATTTTTTCTTACTCTTACACCATTGTCTTCATTGTTATCGCAAGAGAGAGACGTGGGAATGAATTCATCAAAATCCTTCTCCTGGCCCTGCTACTATGGATGTATGCAAATTAACTTGTAACCTGACACTTGAAAGAAATGTATTCCTTACGCACATTGAGACTAGGCAGTCAGACAGAGACGGGACGCAAGTATAGTTGACATCACCGCCCCTGTTTGCTACCCATTCTACCGCTCTTTGCAGTCAACTTCCCAAGAATAATTTCATCAATGAGCGAAAAAGTTTGAAACCAGGATTTGGAGGTCATTTCTGTCTGCAGGCCCGAGACCAAAATTCCCTGTTTAAACCGACTACCACTCAGCAGACCGGGGGTATTACTGTTGTTGCCGCAATATATCTTGAATAATACTGACACCTACTAATTCACAAAAAGGCCGTAGTTGAGTAGATCGCAGCTCTATGGAACTGGGAAAAGTTAAGCCGATAACTTTTTGCCGCAAAAAATAAACTGTTATCATTTCTACAAAAGTTAATTGTCTGTTCTTAATGTCACTTTCTTTACTTTTCTTACAACTCATCACCTTCGCTCCTGAGGACCAAAGACTTTCTCAGATCAAAAACTTAAGCGCAGCGTAAGTGGGAAAGAGTGGCCTGCGGAGTGAGATGTCCAGACAGCGCCCAAAGACTACGAGAGTCGAGAAGGGGTTTGGTTACTCTTTGGAGTAATATTTACTAAGCAAAACTAGTAGATAATCTTCAATCCTCACTAAGTGGTCTGCATTTATGGTCTTGTAGCAAACCAAGATAAACATAAAATAGAAACAGAATGTGATAGCCATACAGAAGACGTCCATCTTTCTTTTACAGCAAGGTTCACCCTGTACAAGGCCCGAGGCCACTCGTGGTAATTTATAATTAAGAGGTAATTTATACGGATTGGAGGGGAAAGTAACAGTTACCTCTAGACTTAAATAGGTTAAGATTGTAGTGATCGGGGAGTTTGTTCAACAGAGCAGTGGTTCGCAGGAAGAAGCTGTTTGAGTGAAACTTACTTCTCACCGATGGAATACGGAGGGAATGTGGGTGGTTTGCTACAATGTGAGTGGCATGGAGGAGCCTAGCCGTGAGTGTTAGACCTGGCGGAACCAAGGAATGTAGCTCGTCCGAGCACTTTCCATGAAAGTACTAACAGAGCTGTGGGAGGCTCGCCATATCCCACCTGTGAAAGAGAGGTTGGATGGTGGAAATTAATTCTTCTCCAACAAGGACTCGGAGACGCTTCTGAACTCTATCAAGACTGGAAAGTGAGGTCTAGGCAGTTTCCAGATATGGTAATAGGACTCTATTTTCGGCCTGATCTGGCTCTTATAGAGTATAGCATGAGGAATCGGGTATTTACTGGAGCGGTACAGGTAATCTGAATGACTACTCCATTCTGCTTCTATCTTAAGGTTACATTGGTTTGCTACAAGCTTGTAAGTTTTTGGGTTTTTGGGGGGGGTTCAGCTTTTCACCCTAAGCAAGGCTGGAAGCCATTAGCACGCAAGGGGTTACAGAAGGTTTGGAGGAAGAGCAGATAGGGGTGGTAGAGGAAAGGATGTGGCGAAAGATAGTGGATCGATCAAGGCAAGGGGGTTACAGAAGATTTGGAGCGAGAACAGATAGGAATGAAAAGGGAAAGGATGTGGAGAAGGGAAGTGGGTAGATCAAGGCAACTGGAGATATCGATTGACGTTACACTTAAATAGTTGGAGATTATATTTGTCAGGGAAACAGGAATAAGGAAGGGAGTTCCACAGGCGAGAGGTGCGAGACATGAAGCTATTGGAGTAGAAGAGACGTCTACATCTAACAGTTTCAACGGTGAAGGGGTGGGAACGGGATGCCAGCCTCGTAGGACGTTTAAATTCATGAGGCCTGGGAACCAGCGAAAGCAGCTCATCGGAGCAATTACCGTGAAAGTATTTGTAAAAAAGACAGAGCGAGGCAAAGGCGCGTCTGTGAGAGAGCGACTGCAGACAAGATGACAGATCAGGGCCAATTACGTTGCCTATCCGTCCCTGGATCTTATCAAGAACCATGAGGCAAACAGCAGGGGCTCCAGACCATATATGGCAGCAATATTCCATGCAAGGGCGAATGGTTGATTTATAAATATTGGTCACCTAGTGATGGTCGACCTCAGTTTCTTAAATCATTATCATAATGCGCTATTTCTGCCTGATTGCAACCTCACATATCTTTTCTTCTTTTAGAGAATGTCAGTCATTGTGCGTTTTTCAGGCTGATATCTCCCGAAACGACCCAAGATGTTGGGAATGGATGCTTTTATTTTTCTATTTATTTATTTTTTATCAAAACACCATCTCTAAATAATTGCCAGCCAAGGCTAAAATCTGTACGCCTAGATTGAAGACTTGGAACTTTATGCTAACCCAATCATCAACGGTTCCTGAACAGCGTTGTCTATTTTATTTGCCTCAAAAGGCTTGGGTCAACCCGTGGGGCATGATTTTCAGAAGGATGCTGGGTTCGTCTTCCTAGGACGATATTATCAAGAAATTACACCTCTTAATTAGACGATTATGATGAAATTCAGACTTTGGTTGTAACGCCAACGCTCTAACCATCCGGCTACATCTGCTACACACAATTCGTTTTTTTTTATGTTTGATTTCGGCCAAAGTAAATACTCACTAAGGACTCATTTTCTAAGTAGTCGGTGATGATTTTGAAAAGACCACGATATCTATTGATAATATTGATATAATATTATCAATAATTATAATACTGATAATATATTATTAATATATTAACTAGAAAGATCCGTGCAAATCTCCTATTTAACTTTTCTGATGAATCTTCATTCTTAAGTTTATAATTGAATAAGTTCATGGCGAGTTCTACGACAATAAATTATCCGTAAAAATTCCTCTATCGCGTCGTTAAATATTTGAGCTTAACAACTTTAACAAAATATTACAATTACTGTCATAAATATGTATACTGGTCGTTATTTTACGACGTGGGTAGAAATGAAAAGATTTGAAATTGACATCTTTTTCTATTCCACTGAAACAGCCGTTAAACGCTTCGATCTTCCCTTCTTTATTTTCTTCTCTCTTTCATTTTCACACTGAAGTCAAATAGTGTCTTTTCCCCTCTTTCCACGCGATCAAAACGGAATGGTCCATTATATATATTGACAGAAGACGTTAAGCACTTCTTTCTTTCTAGCCAAATCTTCGTCTTACGAACATTTCTCTTAATAATAATTCAGCAAAGATGTTATTTTATTTATAGTAATTTTTTTGTCTTACTCGGTTTCCATCGTTTGATAATGTGCGTCTTAAAATTCTGGGATTTTATCGCGGTCGCCATCACTTCTTGGTATTATCTGTTCTTATCAGCTTAGTCTGATTTTGTCTCTCCACTTCTATCTTCTCTTTTTTCGTTCTTCTTTATTTCATTTTCTCACTAAAACCAAGTCATGTCGTTTCCCTTCTTTCCACGCGATCAAAACGCGGAATAGTCCGTTATTTATGAGGGATTGACAAGGCATAACGGTCGCGCTAACTAACGAATGGAACCACAAACACAATTATAATAGAATAATATTGGTATCAGTATGTCACTTGGAATATTTTTACCGCAGTTCACCCAATACAAGGCCGATGAGCCACTCAAGGTAGGTTATTGAATGGTGGTTTGGTTGTTTTTGTTTAGCAGCATATCAACCCATATGGTTACTCAATGCTGAAACTAAATATAAAAATTCCAACTTTATAATTCAAGAGAATGACATTAATTCATGATTAAATTAAAATTACTTAGCAATATTTTTTGTACCAAATAATTTTACAAAATCAAACGAGGCGCGAAAATATGTTTTTCTCCTGACATGAAATGAGATTAATCATAGCAAAAGTTTTTTTTCTTCTGACAATGTATGTCATATCTTCAATTTTACTATAAAATGTATGGTTGGTCATTTTCATTTCCAAATATATTGCTGGTCATTTTACAATGAAAATATATTCTTGTTAATTTTGTTATAAAAATGTATTTTTATACTTTGCTAGTGTTTTGTTTTTACTTTGCAGGTTCACTATTTGATCATATCAGGGACCCTAACAGGTGCTACCACCTCGTTATTAATGAGGTGTGGGATGTGAACGTCAGAGAAGGAAGTAGAAAGTGAAGAATACGGGGATAAGGACGATAGATGACAATTGGCTCTACATTTCAAGAGGTTAAGATGGTAGTATTCAGGGGAGTATCCACGCGGGAGACAAAGTAGCGTTTCTTGGGAAGAAGCTTTCGGAAGGAAGCGCTCTTCGTAAGAAATGAGGGTGATTCAACTCTGAGGACGTAACGTAGCTAGGCGGTTCTTGAAGGACTTGCTACGAGGGTGCTGAAGAATGCCACGAACTCGGACCTACGGGCTTCGGTTTGGCGGCAAATCAACGTGGACGGTCAAAGAATTACGAACCCGGCTCTTCAGAAAAGGCCTGAAACGATGCCCCCTGAAGGGGGACAAAATGCATGTGTCAGTCTTTGACTTGCACATGTCAAAACGCTCGTGCATAACATGGTAGCTAGGTCATTACATTTGCAGACCGAATACAGCAATGAGTGAAAAGGAAAAAAAAACAAACAAATACAAAAAACAAAAACAAACTTAAAAACAATAAAAAGTGGTGACCGTGTTTGGAGTGGAATTCATCATGTGCCATGTAAAATAGTCACACGTTCAAAAACACAATAGGATCTCCGACAAAGTAATGAATAGTTACACGTGTGTGTCACCAGACTGCGTTGCCTGGCGTCGATATTGTTTAAAAATGTTAATAAAAACGCGATAAAAGAAAATTAGACTTAACGTTGTAGAATGGGAGAAGTTAGACTGACTGTAGATTCGTGTCTGTGGGCATGCGCATTCACAGTTAAGCACAAAAAATGGTGAGGGTCAAGATAATTCAGAGAAAAATCCATACCCGTCCCATTTCAGTTTATTAATTATTCATATTTGCTATCGGTGTTATTGCAAGTTTCTTGTTGACCTAGAATTCCGAAAACATAATGATTAATATGCATTAAAACAGAACAAGTTGTTCAGTAACCTTTAAGGCTTACGCGTTGACAGACTGCTGCTTGGAATCTATAGTTATATCAAAGATCTCATATAATTTGCAGGCCTATATCTGAAATTTTCCTCCATTTATGTCTGATTTTCTAGGCTGACGAGTTCATCACAATATCATTTTTGCTTGATCCCCCGTTATTTAGTTAAAGTATGCATTACGCCCTGTCATTACCTCAGATAAATAATGGACCATTCCGTTTTCAAATTTAATCAATTCACCACAAGCAAGGCGATAATGCCACTAAGATGCAAGGGGGCTATTGGGAATGAAAGAGAATAAAAAAAAAAACTAAAAGAAACCGGGACCCCTAATCCTAAACAGTGATGCTTGGAGTGATCGCTAGTGATGGCAACGTTATTCCTCCATTCAACTCCGACTTTCAGATCTTGCAGAACGTAATAGAAAAACTACTACACTGTCTTTCCTAATATGACATGGCAATTAATAGATAATCAAAAGAAAAACGATCGCATACTTTGGCAAGGGACATGGTATCAAAAAAGTCCTATGGAGACAGGAGCAATCGTTTAGTCAAGTCAATTGTGAATGCGCGGAGGTGTAATGGATAGCGATTCAGAATGAGGAATCGGAGAGCCGAGTTCGAATATTCGTTACATTTACTTATGCGCAAATACATTTAGGAATGGTATGAATTCCTTTTATTCTTCCTTCAGCTATATGCAAATAGAAGGACAGACAAGACACTATAACCTTGGTTGACAACCAATCTAGGTGAAGGAAAACTCTGATTCACACTATCAGATAGAGAGAGAGAGAGAGTCTATCATGCTGTCTTGCCCAAGACACACCATTGCTGTATGACTACTGTACATGTAGTGCCCCTGTATCTGTAATGAATTATGGAACTCGTGATAGTCAAGTCAGTCTTATAATGTAGTAGCTGTTGAATTAGTGTTGATTGGTCGGATTATGACATCAGGAAACATTTCCAGAAAAAGAAATTTAAAAATGCTTTATGTTTTCAGTGTTCCCTTAAAAACTGATATTTAAAATGTGACTATCTGAGTAACTACACGTTACAGACAAATGGAATTAAATCGGCTTCATGATGAACAATAAAATATTTATTTATCAAAATTCGAACAGGGCATTCAAGGGATGTAGATTTTATAACCGATTTCACCCAGTTTCTCAAATGTTCAATATACGCACCACTTGTGACGTGATACACGTCAAGTCGGTAGTCCAGCTTCTGCCAAACACGCTGTAGCCTGCCTTGCGTAACATTATCCAGCGCATCAGTGATTCTTTGATTGTTCCTCTAGGCTTGTAGGAAGTGGTGTGAATATAGACATTTCCTTTCACATAGCCCCATAAAAAATCACAAGGTGTCAAGTAAGGCGAACGTGGTGGCCATTTCAACAGCGCATTTTCATTATCGCTGGATCGCCCGATCCATCTCCCTGGCAGATTCTCATTAAGATAAGACCGCACTGAGGCGCTGGAAAATTGTACGCAAGACACATTTTTAAGGTATGCTATATTAATATGTGTTATTTTACACATAATAAGGAAAGGGTGCTTTGAAAATATGGCACTTGCTGGATATATTGAAGGCAAAAGGAACATACACTGTTAAATACATCTACTAATTCATAAAATAGTAGTGATCCGCCAGTCTCTGGTCTACTAGTGTGACTAACTAATTTCTACTGCAGGCGCCCTTTCAGACATATTTCTGCTTCTTCAACACCCACATTTTACACTGAAAATATGCTGAACAGACCTTAGTTACTGTTTCGGGGAGAGAGCACATAATGTGGAATGAGCAGTCGAACTGATACACTCAGCCATGATGACTTGTGACACCGTGCTAATGCAACCATCGATAGCTTCCGGATAGTTTCCTCTACCCAGTTATACTCAGAAAGCTTTGGTCAGTTCGTCGAATGGTTTTGGGGCCGCTTTTTATCAGTACCTCGCATTGGGATCCTCTTGCCAGTCCGATATTAGAAAGACGTCTCCTCCTTGGTGAGATTCGAAAGCGGGTTTAGTATTAAAAACGCTTGCAATCAGATGTGTATTTCGTCGAGAACACGACTCTGATGCTTACCCCTCACTGCAAAAAGCGTTTAAAAGTGATGAAAGCTCTTATTATGAAAAGCAAGAAACCAATCCTAAATAACATCAATTATGAACACGGTCACAATGTACTGTCTGGCCTTACTCTTAAGGCAAACGGGATAGAGGGAAGCAGCGCATAATCCTACCAAACAAGCTTGTGTAAATGGTTGGCAAAACAGGGATTAGGAGAGATAGCAAAAGGACAATCTTTAGTGAGAGCTGCAAAGGACAGGAGGTTATAGAGAGCCATGATCGCCCATGTCCCGAAGAGACACGGCGCATAAAGGAGTGCTTTTTAGCGGGGGGGGGGCAAAAACAACTTGGTCTCATCCCTTTGATATGTGTTTGATGCAATAATTGATTGGATGATGACCAGATTTCAACTTTGATATGACAGTTGAACTGTCGAAACAAATATGAATTGTAAGGCACTACGCACTGATTAGTGATTTCTTGTTTAACTTGACGTCCATATTGTTTCATTTTGATCTTGCCGATGTGACCCCCCCATCTTCTAGTTTCCCCTTCTATATTTTGGATAGGAGTCATTTTCTTGTTCAAATTTAATTTAACTCAAAGGGAACATCCTTTGATCAAAATGAAATATACTTATCCAAGTACCCTGAGAGTCATTCCCTTCTTCAAATTTAAATTTCATTTAAATCAAAGGGAACGAAATGTCACTGTGTGTGGGGATGGGGGAGGGGGCTCCGGAGACTACCTTCGATCAAAATGATCCTGCCGATGTGTGCTCCATCTTCTGGTTTTCTCCTTCTATATTTTGGATAGGAGTCATTCCCTTGTTCAAATTTAATTTATATCAAAGGGAAAAAATTCAGTGGGGGTTTGTGCCCCCGGGAATCGCCTTTGATCAAAATG
Source organism: Acanthosepion esculentum (assembly GCA_964036315.1). Classification (NCBI taxonomy): domain Eukaryota; kingdom Metazoa; phylum Mollusca; class Cephalopoda; order Sepiida; family Sepiidae; genus Acanthosepion; species Acanthosepion esculentum. The sequence goes on along the minus strand of OZ038500.1, from coordinate 72,062,749 downwards.
AAATATATTTATCCGAGTACCTTGGGTAATGTAGTTTCAGAATATAAATGGTTATGGTAGTCCGTCTCCAAAATCCTAGGAAGATTTCGATAACAGACAGACAGAGACAACAACTTTTTATATATATATATATATATATATATATGTATATATATATATATATATATATATATATATATATATATATATATATATATATATATTCTTACAATTAAAAAAATATAAATTTGCTGGCTTTAAATAACCTACAAAGGGTTGATAAGCCATAGAAAACAAATCAATCAGAACAGAATGTCTTCTTCAAGTCTCTTCAGGATATTGGCGATCATGGCTCTCCACAATTTCCTGTCCTTTGTAAATTGAGTCTTTTTGCTTTAGCTCCTAAATCCTCTTCCGTCAACTATTTACGCAAACTCGTTAGGTAGGTTATGCGCTGTTTTCCTCTGTCTCCTTCTTGCCTTGAAAGTAATCCTTTGTGTGTCAAATGTTTAAGCCCTCTTTCCTCATAATGAGCCTTACAAATTTCAATTGTCTCTTTCTGATGTTAAGTATAAGTGTTTCCATTTTCTCCAAGACTCCTTCGTACTTCACATGTCCAGTACAAAGTATACTCAGCATCCTTCTGTAGAACCACATTTCTGTCGATTTAAGTCTCTTCTTCATCTTTGAGGAAACTGTCCAGTATTCACTGCCATAAGAAGATATTATATGAGTTCAGTATCAGTTTTTCTTAATCCGATCTTATATATATATATATATATATATATATATATATATATATATATATATATATATATATATGTGTGTGTGTGTGAGTGTGTGTGTGTGTGTGTGTGTGTGTGTGTGTGTGTGTGTGTGTGTGTACACAATTACTGCAAACACGAAGGTGGTAACCAGTGTCACTATATATAATAAATAATGAAGTCAGGTGTCGCTGAAATTGAAAACTGACTCACCTGAATAATAACAATAGCAATTTATTTTTCCATTGTAAAATAGATATTTCTCAGTTATAAATTTAATTTGATTCACTTTGCTAGAAGAAATTATGTGGAGCAAATTTAATTATGCGATTTCATTAGGCAAACCTGTCTTAACATCAGTACGGAGGAATCATGTTACAGTCATTATAACAATCATGAATTCTTACCCCGTGTTGATAAAGCAAAGTTCAGATTACCTAGCTAAGAAAGCACATTCCTCGTTGGAAAGTCTACGAAACTATATCTGCTAGCTTCAGTTTCGTACTCGAAACGTAAAGAACGGTAATTTTTGAATGGATTTTTAAAAAAATGCGTAATTATAATTGTTTTTTTGGCCTAGTGTTAAATAATAATTTAGCAGACTATCACTTTTTAGATGAAGTGTATCTTTGCTCCGACTTCCTCGGGTTGACATTTGACATGAGATGGAAGACAAAACAAGGAAGTCGATTTTGATTGGCTGAGCCAGCGTGAAAACGATAGAGAAAAATTTTTTATCTTCGAAAGATACATGATCGCCTAAGGTTCTCTTGAATTGTAGCTATTTCGAAAGTAACGTCTACTTTCTCACATGGTTTTTCTCTTGTGTGTGTATATCTTACGAAAAATAATATCAAATAAAATGTATTGATTTTTTTATTTATTTAAAAATCTTCTTGGGGGGCACAAAATCAAAATAATGCTATCAAACATATTTTTTTACGAGGAAAATGGACAGGAAGAGAAAAATATCATACAATCACTACATACGGTAATTCGAAAAAGCCAACATGTGTATTAAGAAAAGAGAAGAAAAAAAGAAGAAAAAGTTAACTAGTCCTCATTTCCCTTTCGTTAGAGTGTGATACGATGGAAAAGGGAGATGAGGTTGTATCTGGATCTCACGTGTTTCTGCTTAATAGACAGTTTTATTTTTAAGTTATTTTTTTCTAATGATACAGCCCAACCCCCGTAATCTACGAGACGCCCCCACTCAACGACATCTCAATTTTCATAAGGTTGCATTTATATAGAATACAAATTTTATTGTAACCTAATTATGCACAATAATGGATCATATGCAATATAGATGAAAAATTCAACAAGAAAAAATGGGAATAATTACTGTGTATCTAAATACAAACTACAGCTATGTCATTCTATCTTAAATAGATTAACGTTTGGCGGCAACTTTTAACATCTACTTTGCATGAACAAAACAAATTCATGGATTTTGAGGAGAAATAAAAAAGGCCCAGAATGACGTCAAAATCCGCGAAAATTTTTCATTCTTTAATAGTCAGTTGTGATTAGTTTCATTTTTAACGTACATGTTGAAACTTGACTAATGCATGGAATAATAATGCAAACACAAAAATGTAGTTAGAATAAAATGTATTGAAACAAGAAAGTGTACACAATATTTACATATAGTCTTTTGTATATTCCTGGGAAGACCGTTCCTGGAGAATGTGTTGACTAAGTCGCAGTCGGGTAGAGTCTCTAGTTGGATCTCTTGATTTGCCTCCCTGTCTTCCGGTACCAACCATATTTATATCGTCGGTACTCCGCTATGCAAATTAGGTGGATCCTACCACAACAGTATATAAATGTAGATAGAAAAAAAAAAGCAAATTTTGATAAGATAGCGAGGCTCACAAAACTCTGCTCAATCAGATTTCCTCCCACACCGATCGCGGGGTTCGCGGGTAATATGCTCCGGTCCTGCCTATAATAATTGGAGCACCAGACGAAATGTCTGAGAATAGCTCTGCGCGTGGAACTCTCGGTGCAGTCACGGTGAAAATCGCTTTCGGAATGTATTCCCGCTTTTTTTTTTTTTTACCTTGAGTTTCTGTTCTTTTTTTTTTTTTTTTGGTGTGTGTGTTTGTGTGTGTGTGTGTGTGTGGGGGGGGGTCTGATCTATTGATCACCGCCTGTTTTCTCCGAGTTTAGGAATTTTTTTCTTTCTTATTTTTTGTACTTTTTTTTTTTTTTTGGCTGCTGAAGCCTGGGTCATTATTTTTTTGTTTTTGTTTATGCGATCGTATTTATTTTCTCCCTCTCTCTCTCTTTCTCTCTCACCCATTCTCTCCCTCTCTCTTTCTCTCTCCTTCTCTTTCTTTCTCATCCCTCTATCTCCCCCTCTCTACCAATCTATCTCCCTCTCTCTTTCTTTCTCTCTCTCTCTTTCTTTCTCTCTCCCTCTCTCTTTCTCTTTCCCCCCTCTCTCTTTCTTTCTCGTTCTCCCTCCCTCTCTTTCTCTCTCCATCTCTCTTTCTCTCTCTCCCCATCTCTCTTTCTCTCTCTCCCCCTCTCCCTCCCCCTCTTTCTCTCTCTCCCCATCTCTCTTTCTCTCTCTCCCCCTCTCCCTCCCCCTCTTTCTCTCTCCCAATTTTACCCCCGAATCGAGAGTGATGAATAGTATACTTTTCTCAGTAGATCTTATAATCTTTGAAGGCCAGAAAACAAGTTACTGCATTTTCGTTAATGCTGTACGTGTGCCAACAGATGGAAATGGTTAATTTTTTATTTATGAGGTTATTCAAATTTTTAAGTTTTGTAATTTGTTGTTGCCCGCCATTTTTAAATTACTAACCGTGAAACAGCGTTGTAAATGGGTGAATAAAACATAAAATGCTGTTTTTATGTGTATTTTTAATATCCCAAAAGAAATTAAAATAAACCATTCTTATATACATAAAAAGGGGAATATATGAATAATGTATGTGTGTATATATATATATATATATATATATATATATATATATATGGCAGGAAAGTGTACATATGTTGCACCATCTGTCCCGTAACCTATTAGGGTCGTAGGGGCACCATATGTGCTACAGTTGTAGCAGACACAACACTGCTGCTACGATTGCAGTCATCACATATGATGCTCCTACGACCCAGAGTGGTGTGTCGGCAAGTTAGCATGACGGAGCCCCACCCACTTCAGACTTTTTTTTTTATATAATCCCGAGTTTTCCTTTTCCTAGGCTAGCTACCATCCAAGGCAAGAGAGCCGAGTCTGCTTTGCGATTTAACCCATAGCTGGAGGATGTTGGGTAAATGCCTTATTCCCGGGCAGTGGCACGAAGTCAGCGAGATTTGAGGTTTGAACACGGCTCGCCGATTTCTTCATCCACACCGATAATCGTTATACCACCCACGCACCCGGAATACATTAAAATATAACATGCGCGCACACACACACACTAATCAGTCTAGTGGTTAAGTCAGCTGTATATTTTCCTCTATACATGCCTTATATATTTTTGTGTATATAATAATTATATATATATATATATATATATATTTTTGTCATCCACAGACAGACTGTTTCGCTGTTTCACAGCTCATCAGTGTGGATAGACGTCCGGTTGCCTCTAGCTAGGAACGAAACCCGACTGAATTGGCGTCAGTCGGAACTTCTACCACTAAGCCGTCGGCGCACGGCAGGGATGAAGGTGATATATATATATATATATATATATATATATATATATATATATATATATATATATATATATATATATATATATATATATATATATATATATATATATATATATATATATATATATATATATATATATATATATATATATATATATATATATATATATATATATAGTTTACGAAAAACTAGGTAATCCGTATGGATAGACCCAAGGAGGATAAAATCCAGAGAGCTCAATGTAAATCAGACCTAATAATTTAAATAAAAACAGACCACTTTAAGGTTCCATGTAATAAATTATTTCACCACAGCCCTTTTAACGGACAGCCTTTTTGTAACGTTTCTAATATTAATATCAGAAAGTACTTCATAAAACTAATAGAAAACACTTTAACAAAAATGAGCTTTTAAAAAAGATGTTCAACAAAATGAATTTAAAGATCAGCTATTCTTGCATGAACAATATAGAAAAAATGATTAGCTCACATAATAGCAAAATTTTGAGAGATTTTCATAACAATAAAATACAAATGGATCGTAATGCAATTCAAATGAGAACATCATCATGTAATTGCAGGACAGGATCAGATTTCCCAGTTGAAGGAGTATGCATGGCGGAAAATGTAATATATGAGGCAACAATTTTCCCCAAAGAGAATATGGAACAGAAGAAAATATACATAGGAATATCGGCGGGAAGTTGGAAACATCGATTTTATAACCATCGCCAGTCCTTCAAAGATAAATTTAAAACGAACCAAACGGCACTGTCAAAGTATTATTGGAATTTGTTGGAGGGTGGGTTAACCCCACAAATAAAGTGGAAGATCATCTCGAGAGCCAGAACTCCAATAAATTTCAGAGACAGATGCGACTTATGTCTAAAAGAAAAGATCCTCATAATAAAGCATAAAGATCCGGATGTATTACTAAACAGACATAATGAACTAATTTTTAAATGCCGACATAAGTACAACCTCACTCTAACGAAATATATTTAGAAGTAACTATATAGGAAGACTAATATTACATGATCTTTATTTTTTTTGCTTTTAGAAAGGTTGCTATGCACATATGAATGTAACACATAACTGTATGTATATAACTATGTAATTGAACTGGAAAATTGATACGTCTTTTGATATGTATATCTATATGCTTTTATATAGAAAGATAGGCATGCATTGTTGTATTTGTGTATTGTGAACACATATTTGGAGTGGGCGGGTATGGATATGGATATGTAGGTATATATACTTGTAGGTATATAGGTGGGCATTTGTTTTTTTATTTGTAAATATATGTAGTTGTATGTATATATGGGTGTATATGTGTATGTGTATGGGTATGTGGGTACATGTATATGTGTGGATGTGTGTGTGTATATATATATGTGTGTGTGTGTGTAGGTGTATGTATATATGGGTATATGTGTGTCGTGTCATAGATATGGGATTGCGGGTAATCTGTGTATGTATGTATGTATGTATGTATGTATAAATATATGAATTTGTGAGTTCGTATATATAATATGGGTGAATATGGGTGAAATATAATAATGTAAATACGTTTGAATATTGACATGTTTTTTGCAGACACGAACATGTGGGTGTATATATATATATATATATATATATATATATATATGTATATGTGTATGTGGTTAGGTGTGTATATGTATGTGTGTGTGTATATATGTGTATGTATATGTATGTGTATATATGTGTATATATATATGTGCATATATATGTATGTGTGTGTATATATATATATATGTGCGTATGTATGTGTATATATATATATGTGTGTATGTATGTACGTGTGTATATCTACATGCGTATGTGTGTATGTATGAGTATATACATATATATATGTGTGTGTGTATGTGTATGTGTGTGTATATATATGGATATATATGTGTGCATGTGTACGGATGTGTGTATATGTGTGTGTGTGTATATATATGGATATATAGAATATTATAAAAAAATGGACTGTTATTAATGCGTTACCCCATTTTCTCCCTTAATATACTCCAATTGGAAGTGTGAGTTTAAAATTCTTTACAATATGGAGGAATTTTCTTAAAATTGATAATTTAATTTTGAACTTAAATGTATTACCCTTTAATAATCATTATTGATGATAAAATATTTAGATTTTTTGATAATTGAATACTAAAGTCATCACCTAATATTAATTTAATTTTTTTTTTAGGGAAATACTAAGTACACACACATATATATATATGTGTAAGTATGCGTAAACATTTAAAAAGATATATGTAGGTATTAATACATGAAATTACCCGTGTATATCGGTACATATGTACCTGTATGAGTGACTACACATGTAAAATAACGTATGTATATGTGAAACTTGCATGGATGTGTATACAATATATGACAGAGCAAGATCTCTAATATTACCTTCAAATATCACTCCATATTAACTTAAAAACTAAACTTTAAGTAAAAGAAATTACCAATCTAAAAATAGTCGCGAATTAAATTCATGAATAAAATTCAAACTGATAGAGATATCACCTTAATAATCAATTACAACTAGAAATAAACTTATATTTGAAAATAAAATTTTAGTATTTTAATGTAAATTCTATGAATATTTTTCTAATCGACTATTTCATATTAAATCCCAAAATTTTTTGTAATAAAGTTTTTAATAAAACTTAAATCGCTAACAAACATCAAATTAAATTTCTTATAGACTGTTTAAACATTCAAATTTATATCAAACATTATAATATTTATGAACTCTCAAAGTAAAGCAAAACGACAGCGTCTATTTCGGGCCTTTCTTTCCAAAGAAAGTTAGTGACACTTTCTCTCATGACTTCCTTCTCTCTTTTTCTGTTTACGTCTTTTTTTATCCTCTCCCCCTTCTATATCAATATATAACTTCCGTTAAGTTAACCGATTAAATGTGTCAATGGCTGGACTTCCTCAAATAATATTAAATATGAAAGAATAGAAATTTTAAATTACATCTAACTCAATCATGTCTCTCTCCCCCATCACTTTCTCACTTCGTTAATTTACATATACTTAGTACTGCCCGTCAAAAATGTGTAAATTTCTTTTCATTTTTCGTTTCAACCTTTGGAAGTAAAGTCTGATGATCCGCGGTCCTTTAAAAGGGCTGTGTTGAAATAATTTATTACATGGAAACTTAAAGTGGACTGTTTTTATTTTTATTTAAATTATATATATATATATATATATATATATATATATATATATATATATATATATATATATAAAATATATTATTAAATATAACAGACAATGAATGTCTATTATGTTTGATCATGAGCCGTTCTATTGTTCGAATGTTTGCTTTAATTTCGGGTGAAAAAAAAGACAAATATTTTTCAAAATATGGGTATTTTTTTATTAAGTTGGTATCACATGAACCATCCTCCGAGTGGTTACACAGAGACATGAAACAAAGATATCCACCGTCAAAGATAATATTTTATTATTTTGACTTAGAAAATTGCTATGCGACGATAACGTTTGCGGAATAGCAAACGCAGTTCGTAAGTTCAAGATGCGGTTCTATGACGTCATAGTATTACAACTGAACCAATATATATATATATATATATAAACTGAACCAATATATATATATATATATATATATATATATATATATATATATATATATATATATATATATGTGCGTGTGTGTGTGTGTGTGTGTGTGTAATTTGGCAGCAACTTTTCTTTTAAACATGTTGTGTTGAATGCAGGACTATGTTGTCTTTGACATTCAACACAACATGTTTAATATATATATATATATATATATATATATACAGATTCAATTGGATTGATGAGAGTTTCTGACCCTAGGTTTCACGCTCTTTGCGATCGTCACACAACCCACGCATATATTATATAAATAATATATAGAAAAAATGCATATATATATATATATATATATATATATATATATATTATACATATATATATATATTAAAATATGTACGCGTTTGTCTTCTCGTACAAGTGTGTATGTTTGTACGTATGTGTGTGTGAGTGCGTGTGTGTGTATGTGTGTGTGTATGTATGTACCATTTCCCAATCATTTAGAGCATGAGAAATCATATTACCAATAATCAATTAAAACATACCAACGGGGCCGCTAATTTCTGGCGCCAGGGATTTTGAACACTTCGCATTCCGATCTCAGTGCTTTTGGGGTTCTTCTTCTATTTAGGCATTAAATCGAAAACATCTCAATAAACACTTTTTATACAGTAATTACAGTCGTAATCATTTCAATTGCTTTTATTTCAAGATAATTATCCTATAAGGATTCATAACTGTCTGCAGCTGTCTTTAATTATAGCAATAAAAATAAATAAATCCCTACAAATTTGTTTCAGCATATTTATATAATAAACTCTTATATACCAAATATGGAGAGCAACTCAGAATGAGAAATCAGAAAACCGTGTTCGAATTCCAGTCGATGTCGTTGGATTCATTTACGCGTAAATACTCTTGAGAAACGTATGAATTTATCTCTTCATTCCCAGATATAGGTTAAATATTGTTGTAGCATACCTACGGACGATAATGCGTATGTCCCCATTCGCATAAATACAGTAGTAAATACTGTATGTTGGTCGGCAGTTGGAGATTCGTCTCCAGCTGTGCTGGTCAAAATCTTTGCCTCCGGGCAGACAGGATTCCCAGGACAGAGTCTCGTCTCGGAAAACAGCTACCCGACCCCGTTTTATACGGGGTCTACAGGGAATTTTTGGCCTAGTCTACGGGTTCGGATACCCCACATTAAATTCGGCCTTGTGCCACATCTGACCGCATGGGGCGGTTGGTAGATATCCTGCAGTTAGAGATTCATTGTGGAATTCACTTGACTCACTTCTAGCAGTTTAATTCTTCCACGCGCCGCTGGCGAATCTTATACGTGTTGTTCTCGTCCTAAGTATTATCGTTCATTACCAAATTTCGTTTGATTATTCTATTCTGTAACCTTCCCTAGGTTGCAAATGGTAAAACTTGTATCTGGAAAAATCATTGTTGTATCAAAAACAAAAATTGCCCGCAAAAAACTTACAATCCCCAAAATATTTTGGCTTTAAGGTTGATAAGCCGTAAAAAAATTAAATCAGTCAACTAATCTGTACCAAATACCAGTGTCGGCACGATTAAATAATTCCTTCGTTTTTCCACTCGATTTGATAGGGTACTTTTATTTTTCAGATTATTTTTTCACGGCTCATTTATTTTGTTTCACGTTTATTAAACTGAAATAAAATAAAATCCCGACGGAACGTTTATCTCAAATGGCATGACTATTACAGACTGCGCTTGTATTTGATAAGAAAGAATATATATATATATATATATATATATATTTAAAGACATTTTTGATATGTTTAACGTTCTTTTTATAGATACAAGTATTTAAGTAAATGCTCTGTTTTATAATAAACAGTATTAAATAACATTTACCGTCCTGAATGTCCGAGAAATTTTCATAGAAAATTTTCGTTCTCCGACAGGTATCAAACCTGTATCCTATACGGAACCGTCATTTCGCGTGACGTCCCTTAAATACTTGTATCTATAAAAAGAACGTTAAACATATAAAAAATGTCTTTAAATAAATCGTCGGACTCTGTCCAATTCAATATATATATATATATATATATATATATATATATATATATATATATATATATATATATATAATGCCAGCAAGGAAAGTAACACTACAACATTCAGAAAAAATCGTTTTACGACAAATAAAAGCAGCTAAAAATGAAATACAACATTTAAATAATGAAATCCAAAAATATAATGCGATACTAAAAATTATCTTGACTGAATCCGAATATAATGAAGCACAATACCATATCAACTTAAGTATTAAACTTAGCCGCAGCACCTTATCAGTCGTATTTAGATAGGAAGATTCTTACGCGAATTCCAGCCACGCGCAACATGTGAAAGCTCGGAATGAACGCTCTTATTCAAAACAACACAAAAATAAATCGTAACATAACAGTCAAAACACGAGGCAAAAATAACAACACCAGAGAAAAAACACCTTTGAAAAGGTTTATAGAATTGGCCGAAAACGCTCGGGACAATGGAAATTATGGAAAATTTTTGTACTTCTTTACACCTACAAAATGAAAAAAAATGTAAGGATGTAAGAAAAACTAAATAAAAAAAAATTATTATCAGCTGTATTTAATGAAAGATGTTTGAAAGAAAGTTAGCTGGTCAAAAATACATTAATATATATATATATATATATATATATATATATATATATATATATATATATATATATTTAAAACTATATTTCTTCATATATATATATATATATATATATATATATATATATATATATGAAGAAATATAGTTTTATGGTGTCCTATATTTATGGGATAAAGTGCACAATATCAGAGATAGAGCGTATGTAAATATAAATATAAAAGTGAACATTGAAGTCAACACTCAGAGGCGACAAGCTGTTTCATGCTGGACGCAATCGTCAGGCCGCGAATATATATATATATACATACATACATACATATATATATATATATATATATATATATATATATATATATATTTGTATAGAGACATTTGAATCACAGTGACAGTAAAACCGGATATAGAGAGTATCCGATTGCTGGTCTATAATAACAGTCACGGTAGGTATCAACAAAAGGCCAGTTCTGATATTCTCTTAACCGGGGACAGACTGTCCCTTGGGTAGTTTCGATGCCTTCCCCCGTTAGTAATGCCGGCCGTATGTTGAGATGTGCAATTGGCAACGGGGAAAAACTGAACTGTTATACTGAAATGGCAGAAGTTATCCCCATGTGTCATCTACATACCCACTCAGGTCAACAAAGCGAAGCCCTGAATAAAACACCTATTTTATATTCTTGAAAACAGCGTTCGAGGTTTTATTTCTCGCCTCGGCGTTTATTTACATATTTAGTACAGTGGTGAAGGTGCAGCGAGCCTTGCCCAGTTTTTGGTGCATCCGACGTGAATGTGTGAAGGTCGATGGAAGAAAGCCCCGATTTATGTTTTATGACTCTATAGGAAGAGAGAGAAGGAGAGAGAGAGGGGGGGAGAGAAGTAATTAATTTACCAAGGTAGCCCAAAACTTTATTTTCTGATAATGTTGTGTATGGACATCCGTATTTACAAAAGTCGGCACGTATATATAGACAAAAAAAATCAAAATTCTTTTTAAAATATTGGGGGTCGATGAATCATAGTAAGCTTTTCCATTTATGATTAGTAAATATAGTTTTTACTTAATAACAATATCGCCTAAACGGTACAAGTTAATATAGACATTTTTAAAATTTAAAACTTTATATAATAAATTTTAAAATAAATGAAGACAATTCTTGTAAAAATTATGGAAAAAATATTTTCTCAAGACAATAATAGTGTCCATAATATATCTTATTCACAAAAGCAATTAAAAGCTTTTCTAATTAATTAATGTCTTAGTTTTATAGCATTTTTTATTTTACGATTCAAAGTTGATTTTCGGTAACTGGTGGTCCTGTTTTACAAAAATAATTAATTTAAATTCTCTAATCTCAGTAGATCTATTTGCATAGCACTGCTTAAGAAACCAGACGCAAACGAATATGGATCTCACCTAACAATCACATAACAAAACTCATAGAATAGGTCGCGCAGCTGAATCAGGCCAGAGATAAGACAAAGTTAACTTTACTAGGGGTTGTAGGCTCATATTTCTATGCTATATATATATATATATATATATATATATATATATATATATGTGTGTGTGTGTGTGTGTGTGTGTGTGTGTGTGTGTGTGTGTTATGCTATATTTTTTATGCTAATATTTTTATATTGATGGTATTTTTATCATAAAAACCTATTTTTACACTTAGTGTTTTGACCCAAGTTTGGGGGTTAACTATTTGTCCATAGCTGGGACCCTAACAAGTACTACCACCCCGAGTCAGGGTGGACCTGGGAACATGAGCAATTAAGAGGTGGTTCCATGCTCCTCAAAACCTCCAAGATGCCTTGCTGATGGATTTAGTTTATCGTCATACCCAGGACGACCGACTGATTCTTTTTTTATTTTATTTTAGTTCTACATTAATTTCGTCCAGTTAACTGATGTTTCTGCCACAAGGTAAAATATCGACAAAATATTTTAGCGGGCATTTGATTCCAATCTCTGGCGTCATTTCCAGTCTCCGACCTCTCTCTACCCAGCTCGATTGCACTCGACGGCAGACGAGTCAACCACTCAGATTTCTGTGCGCGTTTATATAGATAAACCTGGCTGATCATAAATCGACCCTTGGCCCTCACCGATTATCACGAGTGCTGCCTTCAATCCAAAATCATGTGAATTTCAAAGTTCCTCATAGCCTTAGTAAGCTCTATTTCAAATTTTAACCGATAAAAAATGATCTCGATCATCTTTCATTGTCTTCCTAATGACCCAATTCCAAGTGGGCTAGATCAGATTCCCATCAGTAAACAAAATTGTTCTGATCTAATTTCACTGTTCAAATATACTCCAATTTCAATATAAAAAATATATGTGTGTGTGTTTGTGTGTGGTTCCCAAACTCTCTCTGTTACATAAGTACGAATGTGTTGTTTTGATGCAAAGAATACTGCGATATGTTTGGGTCAGTAATTCTAAGTTTAATTAAAGAATAGATAAAGACCAGCCTTCCCCATCCATCTTTTGGGCCTTGGGCCACATTTATTTATATAAGCATATATAATATACTAATATATATATATATATATATATATATATATATATATATATATATATATATATATATAGTGGTACTCGCTTGGAAAAACCTTGGCTTGTAGTAGAACAAACCAGTATCCAAGGAAAAATGTGGAATAAAAAAAAGAAAGAACTAAGAACATGAAATTGAGGCGAAAACAATCGGCCAGAGTTCAAGCTCAGAATCCAAAGAAAAACACCTCCAAAACGAGTAAAAGCAGTTTTACCCTGACGATCTGTTTAGGTGAAACCTAGGTAGGTTTGCCTGGCTCTTTAGGCTTATATATATATATATAGTATTCCAGAATCATTTTCCAACTTATTCACGATGATCCTCGCCCTCTCTAAACTTCTAAATTTCTGTCCTGGTGTAACAAGGTGTCTTACAGGTTTCATATACGATTTCATTTTCAAGTGTTTTTTTCACTGCTCGTTAGATTGTCATAGCTGCAACTCCTCTCCCACGTGTCAAACGTTTTATAAATTGAGTTGGATCTTTTCTAATTGATCTCTTTAACTCTAAGTTGAAATGATGAGCCCTCTTCCTGTTGTGATCTCCTGATCCAGATTTCCTCTCTACTGTTCCCCCTTTTTAAAACTGACTGACAGTTCTCTTGTTGGTTCTTGGATGAACTTTGTAGATGGAAGCCAGAATATGAATGTTGGTAGCATTACTAAAGGCATGAATAATCTTTTTTCTCTTATCGTTGCTCAGTTAGGAAGACAGTGGGTCTGACACAAAATGATTTAACCTGTTTTCTTTTTAGTTTAATATCTCCAAGATTTCAATGATTCTTACGAAAAAATGGTATCAAGATGGCTAAACGTCTCATCTGAAAATCTGGGAAAAAAAGTTCAATTAGTTTAGTGGTTTTTACATATTAAACATTTTGTAGGATGGATAATTATGCTGTTACACGATTTGGACAATTTTGCTGTTACACCTGGTATATATATATATATATATATATATATATATATATATATATATATATATATATATATATATATATATATATATATATATATATATATATATAAAAATAAACATGCTAAAATTCACCTTCATCCCTGACCGTGCACTGACGGCTTAGTGGTAGAAGTTCCGACTGACGCAAATTCAGTCGGGTTTCGATCCTAGCTAGAGGCAACCGGACGTCTAGCCACACTGATGAGCTGTGAAACAGCGAAACAGTCTGTCTGTGGATGACAAAATATATATATATATATATATATATATATATGTGTGTGTGTGTGTGTGTGTGTGTGTGTGTGTGTGTGTGTGTGTAAAACAGAAAAACAAATATATACATTGGATATATGACAACTACATTAACAAGACGTCTTACTCTAAACATGTCTAACCATTCGTTTATTGCAAGACATTTACACCAACATTCCTGTCCACATTTACAGTATAGAAAAATACTGATTGATAACACAAGTATTATACACCAAGAAAATAACACATTAAAACTACAGAGCCTCGAAGCAATCTACATTAAAAAATTAAAGCCTACACTGAATAGAATCAGCTACGAATACTGTACTAATGTTCCGAAATGCCTATACAAGGAGCGGTTTTCACGCTTTAATATGCGCATGGCGGTGACATAGAAGAAAAAATTCCATAGAGAATTTTTTAACGTTCTGATGAACGCTAAGCATGACTGTTAACCGTAACATTTAAAAATTAAAAAACAAAACAAAAAAAAACAAAACAATTATAGTAATGGATAGCAACACACAGTTTTGCATTAGTACTTGCACCCCTGAAAAATACACAGTTTTTTTTTTGTTTTTTTTGTCAAGATTTTCACCCCAAGCAGGGCGGGAGTACCACTAGCACGCAAGAGGTTACAAAGAATGGGAGCAAGAGTAAAGAGGCGTGGAAGAGGAAAGGATGACGGGGAATAGAGCAAGGCATCTGGAGAATATACCTGTCAGGGAAGCAAGCATGAGGAAGGGAGTTCCACAGAGAAGAAGAGCGAGACATGAAGTTATTGGAGTAGAAGAGACGGCTACATTTAACCGTTTCGATAGTGAAAGGGTGAGACTGAGATGCCAACCTAGTAGCACGTTTAAATTCATGCAGTTTACACCTTTTGAAAGTGCCTGAAAACCCTAGCACGGGTTGACCCAGTCCTTGCGAGTGAAATTGGGTAGACAAAACTGTTTGGGGGCCGTCAATGGTTGTGCTAGCACGAAGACACAAGTCATCGTGACGGAGCATTTGAGTATATTCGGGAAGTACCTGAAAGCATTATCACGTATTGAGTCAAGCCTTGTGAGTGAAATTGGGTAGACGGGACTATTTGGGGGCCGTCAATGGTTGTGCTAGCACGAAGTCACAAGTCATTGTGACCGAGGGTTTCTGCGCTATTCGGACTGTTGATCGTGCCAGATAATTCGTTCTCTCACAGAAGCTGTAAGGTCTGCGCAGCATAGTTGCAGTATAAACCACAGGTGGGCTCTGTGGGTATTGAACAAACACAAATGTGCCTGAGATGGCGTCTGCCACAGGAATTTGCTAGCCGTCCTATACAGGCAGGCATACTCGGATACGAGGTGCCAGCCTATTATTTCTAAATTGACTGCCCCCACTACCAAAACGAAAAAGCCCAATCTGCCCTGCCATTCAACACATGGTTGTGGCGGGTGGACAAGAAATATGGCGTCTACAGTAACACTTACACACAATTTATTATGGTAGTATAACAAAAAACAATCCTTGAAAATGGATGATAGTCTAGCTGAAAGCACTTGGAACCTGCAAACGTTTAGACAATTTTTACAGATATTATGTCTCAAAAAGAAGACAGCTGTACGTAACGTAATAACAAAATTAAATAAAAGTCTCTGGTCAATCTTGTTCAATGAAATATATATACGAGTGGGTAAAGTATGAGTGGGTAAAGTTGAACGGATTCGGAGTTTTTGAGAAACTGTCTTATACATTCGATAAAAAGCAAATAAATGCATATCTATGAAATGTCAATATTTCTTTCAGTTCACAGCCAAATTTACATGTATTTGCTGTGGCACAAAACATCATTGTTTAAGTTCATTCCTTCTGTCTCGTTGGATTAACATGACCTTTCTCAATATTGCGTGACTTGACAATAAAATCACAAAGAGATTCAAGTAAATCTTATCTTCGTCCCAACTGCTTCTAAATCGAAGTTATGTTCAAATTCAAGACATGTTATACAAGTATTAACCATATTTTAACTCTGCTGCTTGCGTTAATTCCTGTCCACTGACAATCCATTTTATCCTCAATGTCCAACATGGAGATTGAATGCTGAATCATCCTCAAACAAATTTTAGGTTAAATTTGTCAATTACCATGTATTATTTCCTGCTTACTTACAGAAATATTGGGTCGGAGCAAAAGAAAAAATTCATCAAAGTATAGGGCTACTGAATGCAGTTGTTGTATACACGTATTAGTTTATATGTTTTACTAATCCTCTTACAGATTTCCTTTTATAGTGACTAAGAGTGTAAAAACTGCCAGTTGTGATTATTACCCCAAGCTCTTTCGGTTAATTAGCCATTTTCAAGGATTTAAAAAAAATCATTTCACCCCGAGCAAGGCGGGAATGCCATTAGTACAGAGAGAGTTACAGAGAGTGAAAGTTAGAGAAAAGACTTGGTATATTGGGGTGGGGGGGATTGGGAAAAGGGTAGAAGGTTGAACGGGGCATTTAAATTTTTGAAGATTGTATAAGGGAAACAGTGAAACGGAAGAGAATTCCACAGGTGGGAAGTGCGAGAAAATAAACTGTTGGGGTAGAAATGTTGATTGCGTTTAACTATTTCAATTGTCTATGCTTTCCAGCCAACTTTAATCTTCAAAAATTTAAATGCAATGTCAATCGATTTCTACTGTCTTTTTGATTGCTGTTCGATTGTTCTTGCTCCTTAGCAAAGCTTGTTTTCTAATTCTTCCACACCCAGGAGCCTCTTGTGTCTTAGTGGCTTTACTGCCTTGCTTGGAGTGAAATCGATAAAATAAAGGTGGGACCTAGATGCCAATCTAGCAGCACGCTTAAATTCATGCAGTTGTGACACCAGGGAGAAAAGGCTGGACAGAACAGTTGCCATGAAAATATTTGAAGAAAAGACAGAGGAAAGCCACGTCACGCCGGTGAGAAAGTGACTGAAGTCGAGATGCCAAGTCAGGATAGATTACATTAAAAGATCCTTTTTTGGATTTTGTCAAGTATCTCGAGATAAATAGCAGGTACAACAGACCAAATATGGCAACAGTATTCAATGCACGGACAAATGGTAGATTTTTTCAAATGTAAAATAAAATATAGAGCAGAAATAGTGTAGGATCAAGAAGAGATCTCTGGGATATGCTTGCATTGATCTAATAGGCTTCAATAGCATGGCCATTATCAACGACCATATATCTACCTGATAGAGCTGTGTTCAGGAATATCCAGTTAGCATTTGGTTCCAGGTTCAGCTGTTCATTCTTAATACGTTATTCAAGTTCTATTTTCTCGGATCAGTATCCCTTTTAGCGGCTCGAACATCATCATAGTTGATTTTTCATGGAGGTGGCTTCTTGATAATATCGACCTGGGAAGACGTGCATGCTAAGGGACTAAAAAAAACACACCACGGGTTGAGCCAAACCATCTGGACGAAGATTGTAGGGCCGAGAAGAGAGCCCTGGGATACACTTACATTGATCTAATAGAGGCTTCAATAGCATGGCCATTATCAACGACCATATATCTACCTGTAGAGCGATTGAATTCATTCAGTCGATGCATTAAGTAGAACAGCTCATCAGAAGAATTGCCATGAACAAATTTATAAAAAAGAAGCCACGTGACATCGGTGAGAAACTGGCTGAAGTCTAGATGCCTGGTGAGGATCGATTACATTACAGACCCTTTGGATTTTGTCAAGAATCTCAAGATGTACAGCAGGAGCACCAGACATGAATTTCAGTTCGATTCTGTTTAGTTCACTTCACACTAATGCCCTTGAAAAAGAAAAGAGGCCATCTTCCTCCAGTGTTGATTTTAGTAAGATTCAACAAAATTATAAACAGCAAAACAGTTAAAAAAGTTCTAGTAAAATAATATATAAAAAAATTCATCTGAAATAACATGAAGTAAAACTTATTATAATAATTGTGAAAATGCTTTATCAAACTTAAAAAAAAAAAGAATTAACTTAAACCCGTGGAACGTTCACTAATATAACCGCACATTGCTTTATAGATCGAAAGGTCATGATTTATGGACGCAAGAAATATGTGTACCAAAATCTAATAAGCTCGTATTTCGTAAGCTTAGTCACGACCTGTGTTCTTTTGCACGTTTCAAATGTTAACAAAACTAATGCTGTCGTCTGCTCTTTGAATTCGATACAGTTAGTACTCGAAGATGTTTGAACAAAGTTTGTTTTTGTACTCGCGTCTCTACATGAAACATTTATTTGTGGGTGGACACTGAAAACAGGAGAAGCGTATGGATGCATTAATTAAAAATTTATGTTGTATAAAAACAAGGTGTCCCAAAATAAATCCACAAATATAAAAATAAAATAAGTGTACAGATTTATACACCAATTTTAGTACAACAGGCGAACATATAAAAATCTATGTATGGAAATGAATCAATACAAAAAATATTTTCCCATTAGGCTCCAAAGAAAAAGGACTCTTACTCGGTATGAAATTGAACAGAAGCAATGTTTTTATTTACAATAGATTTGTAGTGATAGAAAAAAAAAATATAACAAAGAGACCAAAATTTCACCATCTCTTAAAATAGATGCATATTATGTATCACCAGGCCATAAAGCCATATTTCGACTAAAAAAATCAAAAAACTTTCACAACCAGGATATAAGTTCGTGGGCCAATGAGAATCAAAGCGGAACTCTATAGATGTATGTAACGAAATGGAAAATTAACCTAAACTAGAATCAATCAATTAATTTTGTCCATTTTTCGATGCTACAGTCATCATAATCTACCAAGAGCCGAAATACTGCATTTGCTCGACTAGCTGGCGATTTTAGACGCTTTTTGATACATTGAAAACATATACCCTTTCTTTCAGCATCTTTTTGAGCAGCCTTCTACTACATTTGAAATTATATATATACCTTCCTTCACCTACATTAAGTAGGCATTTACTACATTTAGATACAAGCATATACGTATATATTTCATTCGTCTCGGACTCTTTCTCATTCTCTTTGTCTATCTCTTGTATGAGCCAGAACTTTTACACCTGAGCTCTTGAAAATTTTACCTTATCTTTTTGTATTATTATATTATATTATACGGGGCCAGACAGCTTCGCCATAAATAGGCTGAACATCAAGCTTTATCAAGAAAAGTCCTTTCACAATATCTCATAGGTTATTAAAGTCTGCTCTCTAAGGTAGTTGTAAGGAGCATAGGGTTATATTTGTTTTACATAAATTTTTATATATATTCATCAGAGAATTTATAAAACACTGACACAGAAACTAACTAATTTACTTTATTTGGTTTAACAAGGAACAGTACTTGTCCGGTTCATTCCTTTCGTATCTGATAATTTATTGCTTTACAAAATAATTTTGTTCGGATTAAGTAAAAACAAAAGACAATTTTTCAGAATTTCGACATTTATTGAACATATACATCGTTTTGTTCCATTGTCTTCTGTCGTAAGTTAGATAACTTCTAAATACCATCTTGCCAGGACATTTTCAGTAAATAACAACTCTGTATGCCTTTCATAATGACAAAAAAAAAAACTAATTTTTAACTTGGTCACCAAGCAAGTATGCGGTCAGTCATCCTGACTGAATGTTAACAAATTGCAGATGCTTTTCCACCACTGCCGCCTTTCCACCATTTCTGCTTTCAGTTGATACAATTAGAACCGGTACTTATTCGAATAGATCATTCAGCTCTTCGGAAGTCCATTCCAATCTCGTCATATGCACAGCATCACTTTCTTTGGATGATTATAGGTATCATTACAGTTAATAGTTGTTCGTTACGCACGTCTTACAATTTCTTGCTTCCCACTTTATTGTAATGTATCCACTTTTCATCGCCCGTCAAAATTAGCTTCAGAAACAAAACATTTAAATACTGTTTAGCTGCTTTGTGCGGGTTGAGATTCGCCTATGTGGAAACCATACATTAAAGTGATTGACACAACCAAACTGGTGCAAGTGATTCAGTACTTGAATTGGATATTTTGAGTTCTGTCGGTTTTCTCCCATAACGAATAACGATGATTATTCTCTGTTAATTTCTTCGTTTGATCGCTATCAACCACAACTGGTTCATCCCATCCTGGGTCATCGTCTTGGGAGAAATATCCAACAGGAAATTTTCCAAACAACTTTTGCAAATATTCCAATCAATCACAGTATTTTTTTTCATAAATCGGTATTTTTATAATTGGGTCGCATCATTTTTGTTTAGCTATTTTTTTTTTGTATTAAAATAAAAGCACAGTATACCGAAGACATCAGCTGTTTTCTTCCAACATAAAATGTTAGTATAATGACTTCACAATAAAATCAAAAGCAATTAATTTAATGAAGTTAATGAAGCTTAGGCGCTTCCGAAGTCATTTAACAACAAATACAATTAACATTTTCGCCAACCTAATTGTTGATTAACTCCCTTTATTTAGAGTTGTGCGCCCCTTATATCTGTAAATAACCATCAGACTAAATGAGCAAATTCTTTTCACTCGGCTAACATTTCATCTGGAACAGAACATGACAAATCGTGCTTGACATATCAAGAAAAAAATGCATGTTTTACAAAAATTGATAAAGAAAGGATACACATTGTAGAAGCCGAAAAAAGTGAAAGAATATTCATTAGAGAAAGTAAAAAAGAAGGTCAAGATAGGTTAGACCTGAAAAAAAAAAAAAAAACGTCACGAAAGAAAGGATACGCGTTAGAGAAGGCAAACGAAAGAAAGGATACACGTAGAAAAACCAACAAAAAAGCGAAAGAAAGGATACCAACAAAAAAAAGCGAAAAAAAGGATATCAACAAAAAAAGCGAAAAGATGGATACGTTAGAGAAGACACCACCAAAAAGAAAAAAAGAAAGAAAAGAAAACGTAAGAAAGTATACAAATTATAGAAGCACTTTCCTTGTCTCAGAAAAAGGGATACACATTAGAGAAGACGAAAGAATAGAAAGGATACGTTAAAGAAGCAAACAAAAAGGATAAATGTTAGAGAAGAAAAAAAAAGTAAATAAATAAAAAGAAAGATATGATAAACTTTAGAGAACGCCCCCACCTCTCACCCGCAAAAAAGAAAGGATACACGTGATAGAAGCCCAAAGACATGATATTACTCGCTGCCAATGATGGAAACCTATGCCTTATTCATTGGCAATCACAGAAAGTAAATAGGACCGTGAGATGCTCTTTAACAGCTCAATGTTTGGCCCAGTAAGAAGCAATTGAAACAGCATTCTTCTTAAAAGGAAAAGAAACCGACAGAGAAGTAAAAGCAATATTCAAATCAAATGCTTCACTGATAACAAATCGCTCATTGACTTATTACATTCTTCCAGGACCCGTGAAGAAAAAAAGATTGCTCTTGGGTGAAGCTATTATCAAGGGCATGACGGTAAAAGGAGAAATCAATGTTATGAAGCAGAAATCGTTAACATTTTGCTGATTGGCAAGTACATGAGCAACAGACGAGACAGTGAGTGTTGATTACTTCCCTTGATATGGAGTAGTTTACTCTTTATATCAATAAATAGCTTCCATATTTAATGAGCTGTTTTTCCAGCTACTATTTCACAGTATTGAAAACGTGACCTCATAGTCACAAGACAGTTATAACTGTTTCTAACTTAAGTTTAATGCATCAAACAATTACTTATGAAATGGTTGATGCTGCTTATTCCTGCAAATCATCAAATCCACCTTGATTTATAAAGAGAACGAGCAAAGAACTGATCATTTTATACCAATATTTCCTTTGAATACATTGCATATAGGAAATAAAACAACAGGGAACATTTTTTTTTTAAACTAAAAAAAAAATCTAAATTAAAGATCCCAAATCTTGGAATAAAGTTTTATCCAATGAGGTCATCACCGACCATATTTTTGAATATCAAAGAAATGAGTGACCCAGCAAAACCTAAGCGCTGAATCTTTCAATTCAGGGTATGGCCTTCTTAACTGAACAACCGGTTTTTACTATTATAGAGTGTAAAGTCTCAGACCGGAGTTTTAGCATTTCTTCAACTCTGTCCCCGGAAATGTTCGTTTGTGTTCGGAACACAAATGGATAAATCCCGTAAAGCTGTTTACAAGGTAGAGACTTCACAATCATATTGTTTTTGGATCGCTCTAGTTTGTGAATGTAAGTACCCGTATGGCAAGACCCCATGCCTCGAAAACCTATAGCATTTATACTCATTTTGAGGTTGCAAGGTGCTGGCAAAAACGCACCTTCAAACAATGAAGTCCCGAGAGGGAAGACATTGTGGTATTTAAAGGCGTGGTTTTTCCGACCGCTGGTAACATCAAATATGTTATCGCCTTCAACCGAAAAGAAGAAAATGTCGACGAACGGCC
Source organism: Acanthosepion esculentum (assembly GCA_964036315.1). Classification (NCBI taxonomy): domain Eukaryota; kingdom Metazoa; phylum Mollusca; class Cephalopoda; order Sepiida; family Sepiidae; genus Acanthosepion; species Acanthosepion esculentum. The sequence goes on along the minus strand of OZ038500.1, from coordinate 72,039,893 downwards.
AACGATATCTGTAGGCTTTCAACGTTGGCGTTTTTGTATAGTAAAATTTCCATTGAAACCGTGGATATTGACGAACGTCAAACATTGGCGCGGCTTTTTTCAAACTGCAGAAGAGCTTCTTCCTATCCTTCGAGTCGACGTACACATCGATATCATCGTCCCATGGCACAAAACCATGATGTCTGTAAGAACCTGGAAAAGAAAATTGGTGATATAAATAACATTATAAATTTGATTGTTCCTCTAATAGTTAGCATTAGAATAAAGGAATATTCGGTTTTGATTGCGATTAAAAAAACCCCGAAAGAATAAGTTATATTGATATATTTGTATTTAGGTTGTATTTTCAGGTTGTAACACAAGGTCGGTTTAATGTGGGTAGCCCGAGTGCGTACACCCGGGCCAGGAACAAAAATTGCCCGAGCCCCAGCAACCATCGGTTGCACTGGCCTCGGTGCGAGCACCTATCCTTTCTCCAGTGCAATGAGGGGTCGCGGCCTCGGGCAGCTGTTCCCCAGGGCTGGGCACCTCTCAATATAATTTTCCTCAGTTGCGACTCTGTCCTTTGACCGAGCCGCCTCTGAGCGCACTCTGCCCAAAGACAGAGATGCAACTGAGAGATGATAAATAATATATTACAAACTACTAGAGAGTAATTTACACACTAAGTTATATTTATATATCATGATAGGACAAAGAACAAATAAAAAACGTTTATTAATCTAACATGTTTCACTTTTATTAAAGCTTCGTCGTAGAATGAGATATGGAGAAAAAATCATCTCATTCTCTGATGAAGCTTTAATAAAAGTGAAACATGTTAGATTGATAAATGTTTCCTATTTTTTATCATATATATATATATATATATATATATATATATATATATATATAGATAGGATAAAGAACAAATAAAAAACGTTTATCGATCTAACATGTTTCACTTTTATTAAAGATTCATCTGGGAATGAGATATGGAGAAAAAAAGAAATTCTGGTATTTTTATTTCTCTGTTTTGTAATTGTTTAATAAGGTTTCACATGCATTCGACTTGTGTCTCACACATACACAGGTACGCACAACTCCTCATAGATAAGTTTTTAATGTTTTTCCATTTCCGATTCAACTGTGAACACCGTCTTTTGATAATTATTTAGTTATATAAAAATACATGAAAGTAGCTCCATAATAAAATTTGAAAAAAAAAGCCACCAAAATGATTCCAATATTGTCAATAAAATTTATATATATATATATATATTTATATATTAAACATTTGACTGAATTGAAGAACAAAGAGATAGATTTTAATTTCGTTTTAATTATATATGATAGGATAGGATAAAAAACAAATAAGAAACGTTTATCAATCTAACATATTTCACTTTTATTAAAGCTTCATCAGAGGATGAGATATGGAGAAAAAAAGATTTAAGAAATTCTGGTATTTTTGTGTTGTTTGATTTTATTGGTGCATTAGAGCAGGTTGGTTGTTAATGTTTTCAGAAAATCATCATTGCACTCATTGTAAAAGCTGGGGTTTTATGTGATAAGTACTAATACCAAAAATTAGATTCATATCTTAACAATTTTTGAGCATTTAGTTTTAAAAATAGTCCGAAAAAAGTACAGAAATACCTAATTTCCGCAGGTTTTTGATGACAAACTGACTTTAAAATTTTACTATTTCAAGAATAAATCCAGATAAAGTTGATACAGTGTAACCCGGATATAAGAGAGTTGTCGGGACCGGAGAAGAAGTCTCTTATATACGGGTTTATCTTATATCCGGGTCTAATTTATATACATTAACACAGGCTCTAATTTGGGACCAGAGAAAATCTCTCTTATATCCGGGTTACACTGTACTTCTTGTATTAGATAAAATGAATGGAAAATATATACAAGCCAGAATTTTAATTACGAATCACCACAAGTAAATTACATATTTTATTACTGTATTTGATAAGTAAAAACTGTGTAAAAAAATTGGAAAGATTACAAAATAGGCTAATCAATGAATAAGATTTGTTAGATGATAATTAATAAAAACAAAAAATAGATAAGAGTGAATAAAACACCATAATACTTCTGGGCAAAAATTATAAGACAAGAAATTTGAATTATTTATTGAAAATCACACGTACTACATTAAATTGTTCAGTATAATTCCCCTTTGAAGTAAATGATCTTATTTGATGGCAAAATGATTTAGTAATAATGTACTTGTGCCATGCATCTTGTCCATATACAATTTATAACGCTTCAGTAAATTATGAAGTTATAAGGCTTTCAATGATCACCGGAATGAAATTCCAATGCTACGATTTTGAACCGAAACTTATTCTTTAAACTTTTTCCCTCAAAAAATGGTAACGATTTGTAAAAATATTTTGTCATTATTTATCATGTCAAACCCCAACTTTCAAATTAAGTACAATACCATGTTTTCAACATCTACCTGCCATAATGTGCATATATATATATATATATATATATATATATATATATATATATATATAGTGTGTGTGTGATTGAATAAATTACATATATTATGTCTGCAAATTTTTGACAAAATCAGTTCGTACTCACGAATAATCTTCCGTGTATTGATGTTAAAAGATGAGAGAACTGTGCTATAGCTGTTGAAATTTCATTTATTTTCATTTCCCAAGTACTTTCGATCTTTTTCCAAGATCATCTTCAGGGGTGCAAGTGGTACAAAACTATATGTTGTTCATTAGTACAAGTATTTATACAAAGCTGTGCGTCGTTATCCATTACCGTACTTGGGAATCAATTCACCCCGAACAAGGCGATAATTTCACTAAGATGCAAGGGGAAAACAAACAGGAAAACAAAAGACTGGGAGGAGTATGAACCGGAAGATAGGCGAACCTATCTACTCCTATTGTATACTTATGATTGTTATTGCAGTATTTTGGTAGGGTCAAATATTTAACTCGCAAGGAGCTTGTTCAATCATTAACTTAAGAATTATGATTATTGTGATGGGTTTACGGCCGTATCATGTTGAAACATCGGTCCTCGACTGATCCCCAAAGTTAAGCAACGCTGAGCCTGGTCACTACTCAGATAGGTTACCGCTGGAGAATACTAGGTGCTGTAAGCTACAACACAGGCCTAACAAACCGGCGGTGGATACGATCTCGCTACTTATACTAACAAGAAACTTCGATATGTAGGGCTGCTTCTGAACTGACAGTCGCAAGATCTACCTGTACAGATATTAACCTGCTCAATTTCATCTGGCATTGTTATCAATTAGGGTTCGATCAATGATCTCGCCTTTTTTTTTCTTAAAAAAAAATTGCACCAAAATCAGATTTTAGAGGAAGAGCTGGTAGCACCGATCTCCAAGAATCCGGGACAGACCCCTAGCAATGAAAGAAATCATTGTTCTTATAATAAAATCCAACTCCCAACGACATATTACTCTTCAAACATGGGTATATTTATGGATACCTGCCAAGATTGGCTTAATCTAATACAAGGCTAATCATTCAAATGTAGTTGGTTTGATTGCATTTAAATATCAGTATTCGAAATCTTGAATCTTTACCTGGGCTTGAACACTAATCTAATCCACTAAATATGCCAAGAGTAAGAGAGATATCTGAAAAATATTGGTGAAGTTCTCATTGAGAAAGGGAAAATCGCTAATTCTTTTCTCTGATGCGGAAATATCTTTCATCGTTTCAATTACTGTTTGTAACCGTTCAGTGTAAAACTATTATTTCTGTTTTATCATTAATCCCCCAGAAAGAAAATTATTTTTGTGCTTTGAAAAAAATGTTTTTTCACATATGGTTTCTACTTTTAATATCTTCATTGGAAATTTAACAGGAACAAATGATAAATATTGTTTTACTTTTCGGCTACTAAATACAGACCATATCCATTATCATTATCATATTGTAGTGGACCGTGGGGTGAAGATAGGAAGAGACATCAGAAGGTTAAAATTTCCTGCTAGCCGGTCCATCTACATGAGAATGTTGGACTTTAATTAAGTCCAAAGAAGACAAAGAAAACAAACAAACAAGATCGATATATATATATATATATATATATATATATATATATATATATATAAACAAATATATATTAATAACAAGTTAAACAAAGACATGGACAGTTACATAGAGTTTGTGTGGAGAAATTATGCGTTTGTGTTGTGGTGAGTGTTCGTACGTACGTGTATTGTTCTTAGCGTGTTCCCAGAATTTGGGAAACGCTGTATCTGTGAGAGGTCACATATTGGTGTTAGTTCAAAAGAGAGATTTACCTCACCTCCACGCGAGGTGGCGGCCCAAGTGGAAAAGAGAGATCGAGGCGAAGGGTCAGTCAGTATTTATAGCTAGGGGAGAGAGACCCCTGTTGAAGGATTAAGGAACTGAGGAGCAGCTAACTCCGACAATATCATAATCATTTATTAGTGTCGCTGAAAATGTGCAAATGACACAAATGAATAATTATATTAATTTGTTTAATTAATAACAAAGATCATTCAACCTTGATCTAAAATTCAACACCACCACCTCTAAAACATGGTCTTGTGTACAACGATAAATTACATCCGGCTTATTATTAAATAAATACAAGCGAAAAGGTAAAAAATGTTTGTTTAAAATTAAAACAAAATGTTTAAAAGAGGCTCTTTTTCTTTTATTTACCATGTCTCTTCAGGGCGTGAGTGACCATAGCTCTCCACAACTTCCTATTTCTTGTAACCCTACGCATCGTTTGTCTCTTTACAAAGTCTTCTCCTGTTCCCCTATCCATTCAAACTAGTTCGTCAGGTAGGGTAAGGGGAAATGGGGAGCGCTGCCTTTTTTTTTGTTTCCATTTTCCTTAAGACTTCATCGTTGATTATGCGCCTCGTCGACAGAATTTTTTGTCGTCCTGGATATGACAATGAACTACATCCAGTAGCAATGCCTCTGATCGGGAGATTGGAGATTTTAAGAAGCGTGGAACCATCTCTGAATTGCTGTTGTTCCCAGGCCCACCCTGACCCGGGGTGGTAGCACCAGTTAGGGTTCCAGCTATCGGCAAAAAGTGAACGCTCAAACAAAACACTACGAAAGTATAGAAATACCAGCAATACATCTGTATATATAAAAAAAATTACCAACAATATCTATAGTAAAATTACCAAAAAAAAAGTAAAATTACCAACAATACCTATTTATAATAAAATTACTAACAATAATTTTTATCTGTAGTTGAAGCCATAAAATTTTGTTCAAAATATTTAGATTTCAGCATTTAATAGTCCATATAGTTTGATATGCTGCTAAACAAAATCAACCAACAACCTCTAAAACAATAAAATAGTCAGCACCAAACGTAATAGCAACAAAACAAAGACAAGTATACAAAATAAATTTCTCATGATGCCCAATAATACCCATTGGCGAAACATCTAGAAATCTAAAATAAAGTCTACATGAGAATCGCTAGGGTTTTATGTATAACAACACTTTAAACGCACTGGTAGTGCATTGCAATCCCCCTGACCATAATTTCGACTTAATAAATGTCAGTTTAGTTAAAAGAGAAAATAAGTCACTAAAAAAAAAAAAAGCATTGAAAGTGCACTGATCTCATAATTCTCCATGGTTATCCTCATATACAATATCACCGATCATCATAAAAAGGAATAATAACACAATGTGGTATACGAACTAACAGAGAAAATAGAACATAGATCTACTCGAAGTGGGCTAATTTCTAATTCACAGTTGACGGCTACAACAGGAAAAGAAAAGAAAAAACTTTCTGACTGTAGTATCTGATAAGGTTATTTATTACCGCTTCCTCTAAAATTCCACTGAACTTTCCATATACGCAGAGTTTCTCTCATTCCGATCTAAAAACGTCTATCAGAGAGAGGTGAAACACGTTGTTTGTAAAAGCTTTTCCCTTTTGACTCACTATTTCCACAACAAAGATAGTAAAATAGATATTTTTTGCATTTCACTTTGATTATTAGGAATTATTTAGGACTACTTTTCAGAACTGCCCAACAGATTAAAACTACGTGAGAGTATGTATGAAAGAAATTGTATTATATACTCCTTTTTAAAGCCGTCTATTCATTTACAATTCAACAGTCTTCAAATCAAAATAACAATCCCCTTTTACATTTTTTTAACATAATAAAAACAATATTCCTTCAGGCTTGAGACTAAAATTGTCGTTGTTCCCTCCTGTACCAGCGGTCGGTGTCGGATCTTAGGTAAATATTTCTAACGCTGATTCCAAAACCACACCTTGTGATTATTGTTATTATTAATTACTATTTCGATATTATTATTAATATTGCTATTTTTATAATATAAACATTGTTATTACTATTAACACATAGAGAAGAGAAATACAGAGGCTGAAACGTCAGTTATTTGGCCATCATCAGTGATTCTTAACGTAGGCGGTAACCCCCTCACCCAACAGTGCTATAACTTTGCTATTAGAGAATAGGTAAAAATAAGGTTCTCTGAGTCTTTGAAAGATTTTCAAACCAAATCTTCTTATCGTCTATATTTCCTACACGGAATTTCGAACATAATCCTTTATTTAATCTAAGGGAGGCGACTGTTCTCGTTTCCCCTGCCCATATCTCAGGATATACCGTCTAGTTGTTTTTTAAATACTGCTTAGTTATTGCTCGCCCCGTTTCTACTGCTCGGCCCAGCTGAACTCACAATGACTATAACGTCAATTTCACGAACCAACCCTTTAATCTACTATGCTATTGCACCATAGGACAATTCTCTGTGATGAAGTTGGAGCCATAAACCTAACCTAACTGCTGATTTAGTACTTCCGCCTGTCACGTTTGACTGCTGCTACTGCTGAATACTCATTGTCATTTGTATTTCTTTCTTTATTAGAGGAGGCACGGTGGAATAATGGATAGTGTCTCGGATTGAGGAATCAGAGAGCCGAGTTTGACTTCCAATTGAATCCATTACGTGCTAATACCCTTGGGAAAGGCATGACTCCTCTATTTCTCCCCCCCCCCAGCTATGAGTAAATAGACTGGGTTATATAGCCTTGGATGGCAACTGCCTCGTCAGTCAAGTATTGAAAGATACATGATCGCCTAAGCGTGTATCACGCATGGCACATAACTGATTGATTAACGGTTATGTAGGTATTTCTATGCTAGAAGGACCTCATATGCGCTGATTCTTTCAGACATCTCTAGTGGTTTTCCTTGTACAGTATGTCCACTTCATTGTGTCCTCCAGGCCTTCATCTGGTGTATGTCAATAGCCATAATTCGTGAATTTAGTGACGTAGTAATTGTGAGTTCAATCCCCGGGCCAGGTACTCAGTGGAAACGTGGACTAAACTAAGAACTACACAAGATATCCAGAGACACGTGTAGCGGAACGAGAAAGATCTACCACCGTAGATTAAATAAATGGTTCAGTTTCAAATTCCTTATAGATTACTCGGATGAAGGCCGGGGGTGGGGCAGGGGTACAACGCCCGAAACGTCGTGATAACAACAACAAAGCTGAGTGTAAATTATGTAAAGGGAAATTGAAAACGAGGCTTGAATGGCATACCTAAGAGAGTCCCACCTTGGATGAAAAAAGTGATATTGTCCTGGGAACAGATGTTGATGAACTTTTGGAAGACGAACAGAGATACAAGCTTCTCCGGCTGCGTCATAGCTGGCATAAAAGCAAACAGTTGGCGGTCGGTGAAATTATTAATCTTTAACAGTTCTTTTGCTTGTAAAGGGAACTGTCCAAAATGTGGGCCAATATTGTCGTGAACGCTAAAGTTTTGCAGAGCTGGAAATATCAGGGCATCGTGAACGTGTTCGACGCCCGGTGCTGGACAACCCGGCACATATATGTTGCTGCTTTTGGTTGGTGCTTTATCAACGCGTCGGAAGGAAATATTCGCGTAACATTGGTATAGAATACTGACCAGAGTTAAGAAGATGACAACACAGAATATCTCCCTTCTGTGTGTAGTTTTGCTGACGGACGACATTCTTAATCCCTGCTTTTGGTAGGGGGTCGTCTTCACCTCCCGAACCACTCCTTTGGAAGAAGAAGAAAAAAATCCGATTAAAAGAAATATCTAAAAAAATATTAAGATATCGAACAAGTCTTAAACTTTCGTATAGAATAGTCAAAATTTTGGTAATGTCATCAAATCTACAGTAGTAATATTAATCGTTTCTTTATAAGGAAATGCTGTATCGTGAAATGGATAAGTCGAAACACATATAAAAAGTAGTACAGTGTAACCCGGATATAAGAGAGTTGTCGGAACCGGAGAAGAAGTATCTTATATCCGGGTTTCTCTTATATCCGGGTTTGGTCTATTTTGTTTAGGTAAGTATGGCTCTAATTTGGGACCAGAGAAAGTATCTTATATCCGGGTTTCTCTTATATCAGGGTCTCTTATATCCGGGTTACACTGTCGTAATTTATTCTGAAGAATAATACGGTACTAACAGTCAAGAAAACAGTCTAGTGGAATAACAGTTAATCTGTTCAATTTTCATTCATTCATTCATTCATCTTTTTAGATCAGTCCATTTTGTGGGGGTGCTCCAGTACTCCACAACATCCCCCATTTTTTAATTTAGTACTTCCTCTGGAAGTTGTATTTTTGTGTTTATTTGTATAATCCCTGACTATTTCCTTTTTTATTTACTCCAATATCTCTCGTCCGGGGCTACTAAAGGCATTGGTACCTCGAATAGGTCATAAACAACCTTCATTGGATCTTCCTTTTGGTTATTCATATCATCCAAGTACATTTTCCTGATCTGGTTGTGATGTCTCTTAACAGTCTTTTTCAGGGCTTTAATCTTGTACATCAAAATCTTTCGATGCATTTATCTACGACACCAGCATTCCAGAACTCTTTACTATACCTATATTCTATGAAAAAAATCTTTTCTAAAATTATAAATATTATTATACAATCATAATAATAATACCCATCGCATCCCGTAATACCGAAATACAATCATAATAACAATACCCATTGCATCCTGTAATATCATATAATTGTTGTACATACCTGAGCCTGGCAGCGAACTACCTGCTCAGTTCTGTTCAACTTCGGTATTTACCCAAAGCCTCCCCCAAAGCAGGATGTGGCACAAGGCCGCTTTTTAACGTGAGGCATTCCGAGCGCGTACGCTCGGGCAAAAATTCACCGTAGACCCGCATACACAGTGTCGGGTGGCTGTCTATTTTCCCCCAGACGAGACTGCTCTTCGGCATAGCCTCGTCTGGCAGATAGGTCGACAATAAGTTCTGTTCAACTTCGGTATTTACACGAAGCCTCCCCACAAGGTGGGATGTGGCACAAGGCCGGTTTTTAACGTGAGGCATTCCAAGCCGGTAGGCTCGGGGAAAAATTCCCCGAAAACCCTGTATACACGGGGTCGGGTTTGTCTATCTCCCCAGACGAGACACTGCCCTTCGACGTAGGCTTGTCTGGGTTCCTCTCCGCCCGGAGGCAAAGAGGTCGACTAGAAGTTCAGTTCAACGTTCGCTCTCTCATTAAGAGAGCGTGCTATTCATCTTTTTAGATGAGTTCATCTTGTGGGGGCGGGGGGGGGGGGGGGCTCCGTTATTCCACAACAGGAAACATTCGGCATTCAGTGCTACTAGAGTGACACTTTTCTTCACTCCTGACAATCAGACTGCGATCGAAGCGTAGTATCTGTTCTCACCACTAAGGTGATATTTGCTGTTTCATTATAAGGAAATATTCGGCATTCATTAACCGATTAGCCAGTTACGTTTCCCTTTACTTCCTGCCCATCGGACTGGGATCGTAGTCTCTGTTCTCGTCTTTACTGGTAATATTAGTCGTTTCCTTATAAGGAAACATTCGATATTCATTGCCCGAACTACCAATGCGACTGTCTGCAGAAATTTATAAAATCTTTCCATTAAAATTTATTTTTCAAGAAAATAGGTTTATCAAGTCCAGTAACTTTTATCGCTGTTTCCATTATTGATGGGGGGTTTCCTTCGTAATCTTGTGTTTGGAAGTAGTGTGGAGCGTTAATATCTTGATAATGTCATTATTTTTTCTTAGAATCATATGTGCTATCCGTTTTAATTGTTGCTACTGTTGAAAGTCTTCAAGTGATGTAGTTTCTCTTATTCGATACAGTTCTTCGTTTCCGATTCTGTAGCGCCAGTTAGCGCGGTTTGAAGAAGGATGGTCCTCTCTTATCGAGTATGTATAAAATCTTATCTATATTTTGATAAGTTGTATTTTAAATACTGGCACCTATATTGTAGGATGTACCGGTGGTGTAACGGTTAGCGGCTCAAAAATAAAAATCAGCATGCAGAGTTCGAATTCCGGTTAGGTTCGTTACGTTCACTATCACGCAAATACACTTGGAGAAAGGTGTGAATCCATCTATTCTCTTCCCGCCCAAATTATGTTTTAAATAACACCGCAAACTGCGTTCTCTAACCTTAAGTGGTATCCAGTCCAGAAAAATTCTGAGTTTAAAACCGGTTGGTGTGCTAATAGGTATATTGACGGTGACTCGATAGAAACACACATCCCCCAGCACCTTGGTGCATTCGTAGATATGTCTGGCCCCAAACAAGCACACCTGAGTTGTGCAATCTGCCGCAGGCAGTGATAACGATCTCTCGAAATATCGTTGATATATTTAGATATTTACTAAGTTTCACAGTTTTATTCATTGTTAAATTCATAGCACACTCAATGCGAATTGAACAGCTTGTAAGACTTACAATCAAGTGTGCTGACGAGTGAATGTCATCTCCGCGAAACTCAGTCGAGACAAGATAAGTGAAGATTTAAGTAAGGCGATAATGCTACTAAAACGCAAGGGGTTACTGAGAGTGAAAGAGAATGAGAAGACTTTAGTGATGAGTTGTCGTATCACGCGCGAGCGCACATACACACACATACATACATACATACATACATACATACATACATTATATATAATGTTTTGAGGTATGCTATATTTATAGGCAAAAATACTCAATATCAGAGATAGAGCGTATGTAGATATAAAAGTGAACACTAGTGTTAGCACCAGGTGACGACAGGCTATGTCATGTTTGAACGCAATCTTCAGGCCTGAATTTGCGTCCAAGCATGAAACATACTGTCGCCGCTTGGTGTTGGCTTCAGTGTTCACTTATGAAATATATTTACATATGTAAAGACTATACAAATAAAAAAGTTCCCAAGGAATGAAACGCGTTGGCATAAAAGGTTTACCACTTGTCTTTTTTTTATATATTAATTATTTAATATATTCAGCACTAACGAATTTTTACTGATGTATTTAGTCCGAGAATAGAAAAAAATGAGAATTTCTTGGAGGCTAAAAACAGGTATTCATTACAGCATGGGCGGGTGATAAAATGAAGACAAGGCGCAATTTTACAAAATGGGAACGTTATGTAATTAATGTCGTTTGGCACGTAATAGTTAAAGCAGTGAAAATTTTACCGATCATTAGAGCCGGTCGTATAATCCGAAATTTAATTCTAGTACAACATTTCGTTAGTCAGGCACTCTTGAGAATGAAACTCATAACGATAAGCAACTCAGATGCCGGCATTTCCGAAGATTACTTTAGTCCGCCACATAACCATTATTTTCAGAACGCCACGGGAGAACTGAACACAATATGCAGTAACAATGGGCTTCTAAAATAGCTCGCTAACAATTAGTCCATAGCGACTCGCCAAATTACTAAGTTTAGCTTTTTCTGATACAAGGACACAGTTTAGTGTGAAAATGGAATCACTCGACTAGCGAAAATCATTTCTCAGTCTGACTTGTGAACAGTTAGCTATAAGTATATATATATATATTTAGGCAGTAATTTTTCATTAACACACGTTTGATTAAAGATCATAGACAAGGGCTGTTTTAACCTTTTAAATCTGCCCCCACCTTTATACGAAATTAGAGCGTTCCTATGAAATATTTCATCAATGAAAATGCCAAAGAGTAAATAAGTAATTATCATTAATTATATAGGAAATATTTTTGAGCGTTGCTAGATCCCAAAATAAACTTACGTCAGATTTTTGTTATGATTGACAGAACTGCGACGATTAAGCGGGCAAGCATGACTTTAATTCTTGAAAGAGTAAGAAAGTTTATGGTTACGTTTTGAGAATATTTTTGATAGTGCCGACAAAGGCCTGTACAAGAGAAAAATGTGAAGCATATCGTCATATTTCAAACCTTTCATATTAGCCACAGCAGATTATGTAGGTCGATATCGAGGCAGGCAGTCGTAATTATTATTGAGTCTGAAAACGCTCAAATCTTTTCTTATACAAATTAATTGCTTGCTTGGATGGTGATTTCTCAGCGTCGCTTAGATATGGCGCAAAGCCGAAAGTATGGGGCACCCAGTGAGGATCGAACTCACAACCTAGTCGTAATTGTTCTAGCGAGACAAGTCGAGGCGCCCAATTGCTTCCATTCTTTTCAAAACCTCGCCATTGCTCACATGTTCGGTCCATGGTATCCTCAGCATCTTTCGGTAGAACCACATTTCTGTTGCTTCAAGTCTCTTCTTCATCTTTAAGAAGAATGTCCACCATTCACTGCCATACTAGAAGACAGATACCATGTAACAGTTCAGTACTCATTTCTTTGTTACCAACGAAAACCTCCTGTCTCTTAATACTCTGCTTAGCTTTTGGAATGCATCTTTGGCTATCCCAATACGTCTTCGAATCTCAGTGTCGCACTTTCCGTCCGCTGTTAGAACACTTCCTAGATATTTAAATTTCTGTATTCGTTTGATTTTAGTATCCCCGATTTGTAATTTGCATTTTGGACTCACCCTTTTGCTGATAACCATGCATTCTCTTTTTTGTAGTTTATACTTAGTCCTTTCTTCTCGCTTTCCTTCGCTAACTTCAGTAGGAGGTTTTGTAGTGTTCTTTCAGTGTCTGCTATCAGCACTGTGTCATCTGCGTATCTTATTTGTTAAGATTGTGGCCGCCAATAATGAATCCTGGTAGGACTTCTAATTCTCTCAGAATTTCCTCGCTGTACAGGTTGAATAAGTCCGGTGAGAAGACATATCCTTGTCTTATACCCCTTTCTATTTTTGCGTATCTGATGAACTCATTTTCTGTCCGTATACTTACCTTAAATATAATGTCAGATATTGGAATATAGGATATCACATTTCTGGCATTGGTCTCTTTAGAATACGCAAAGTATGTTCCCTGAATAGGGGTAAGACACCCCCAAAATAGCTTACTTGCAGATTCGGTTATAATCTATATCTTTCTATTTATTAATCCATTATTTTTTTTATTGTGGTTCTACAGAAAGATGCTGAGGATACCATGAACTGAACATGTGAGCAACAACGAAGTTTTAGAAAAAGAAAAAGGTAACTGATACTTAACATCAGGAAGAGACTATTGAAATTTCTTTGGCACATAATGAAGAAAAAGTTCTTAGAAAATCTGATACACACAGGACAGATTGAAGTCAAGAGGGGTAGAGGAAAACAACGCATAATGAGCTTGAGTAAATGGATGGGGGAGCAAGGTTTAGGAGAAATAACAAAAAGACAGAAATTTATAAACTTTCCCTGATTTTTACCTTGAGCTCCTTGATAGAATCCAAAGAAGAACCAGCAATATTATTGGTGCTGATCTGGCAACTGATTTCAATTACTTTCACACTACCGGAAGGTTGCCTCTCTGTCTTTCCTATAAATACTTTCAGGGTAATTGTTCGCCGAGTTCTTCTCTATGCTAAGAATATCATGGACCGAGCGTATGAGCAAAGATGAGCTCTTAGAGAGGTTGCAAACAATGAGGAGGCTTATACTTAATATCAGGAAGCGGCAGCTGAAGCTTCTGGGAGAAATAATGAGGAAGGAGGACCTGGAGAATCTGATACTCACGGGTCGAACAGAGGGAAAGAGACACAAAGGAAAACAACGCGTGACATACCTAGCGGGCTTAAGCAAGTGGATGACAGAACGTGGTCTGGGGGAGGAAGTAGAGGGAAAGAACTTGTTGAGAGCTGCAAGTGATAGAGGGAAGTGGAGAGCCATGATCGCCCACGTCCTGAAAGGACATGACGCATAAAAAGAAGAAAAGACTAGATTGTCGTCGAGATCTCATCAATTTACAGTTGAGCTGGCTAGATGTAGCCGTAAATTCTATGCTAACAGTTTCTTTTCTCGCACTTTACGCTTGTGGAACACCCTCCCAGATCCATGCTTTCCAGCTAACTTTAATCTGCATAAATTTAAATGCAATGTCAATCTCTGCCCTCCTGATTACTCTTTTCTCTTCCTGCTCATTAGTAATGTTTCTGTTCCTAATTCTTCCACACCTTGTAACCCCGTGTGTTACTGCCTTGTACCTGGTGATACCGATTAAAGAAAAAAGTCCGGTGAGAAGATACATCCTTGTCTTAAGTTCTGGATTTTAATATCCTTCCCAACACACGTAAAAAAAAAAACAAGTGGATTATTTCGGTATGGGTCAGCACTTCTGTCTCGGGGCAGGGTTAATTTGACTGTGTTGCACAATCAGCAAAACGCTGGCGTAATGCGGACGTTACTTGTCAATGTCATTTATCTATTTGCTTTAATTTAACAGAAATTACGGACTGAGAGACAAAGACTTACAGAAAAACAGTCGCATTGTTCCTTATTAGATATGATTGCTAATTTCTAACTGTGAATATTCGTTACATTAAAATTTGCGATGCAACGATCCAAGAGATAGGAAAGCAAGAAATGTAAAACTGAGCGGACAGCTACGTTAAAGGATCTGACACCAATTTTAACGATGCCGGGTGGACGAAGGGTATTTAATGAGCTCTCTTCGTTGATACCTTGGCCGGTGAATTTAAGCGTATTACTAGATTGGCAACTAGATTACATCATTTTATAATGAATCAATCAAATGGAACCGTATGTTCTATTTTAATAGTTTATTTTCTCTAATTTCTCGCTTTCTGTAAGAATGCGAGGACACGGCATAGGTACCAGATGTAACATGGCCGGAGTACAAAAGTAACAAGTGGCTGGTGGGTGACACACACACAAATGGTAATGAATTATATTAGCAGTTTCCCTATAAGGAAATATTTGACATTCATTGACCGAGCTGCCAGTACTGTTTTCCATTGAAATTTATAAAATCTCTCTCTTAAAACAATTCTTCAGGAAAATAGATTCCTCAAATCCAATAGATGTTATCGCTCTTTTCAGTATCGATGCAGCTTCCTTCCTAACTTTTTATGTGAAGTCGTGTGGAATGTCAACATCTCTGATTACGTCTATTTTCTCCTCGAGTTACATATGCTATCTAGTTTAGTTGTTGTGATTGTTGGTAGTCCTCAAGTGATGTGGTTTCTGTTATTTGGTACAGTTCTTTGTGAACTGGCGCTACAGATTCATAATGTTCAAAGAGGGTCGATTTTTGCCAAGGCCCTTAGGTTCCGCTCGCTTAAGCCTATTTTTACCATTGATATTAGAGAGCTGTTGTATTTTTTGTTTTAATCATTTCATCCCAAGCAAGGCAATAAAGCCACTAGGACGCTAGGAATTACTGATTGTTAGATTATATGAGAAAAAACTACTATTATTGGTTACAGTTTCTCGGAGAGAGTGCATAATCTGATGTAATCAACACTTTGATCATGACAGTATGCTGAAAACATCAGCCACGATGACTTGTGACTTTGAGCTAGCATGGCCATTGACAGCTTCTGAACAGTTTTGAGCATCCATTTTCTCTGAGAAGTATTGGGCTGATTTTTGGTATAGTTTTCAGTCACATTCCAACAATACTGCATGCTGTAGACATCTCCCAAAACAGATATTAAGAAATCACCTCCTTAATCAACCCTGGTGAGATTCAAACACAGGCCTCATGCTTGGAATGCTAATGTTCTAATGAAATGTTTACCAAAGACTGTAATTGTCTAGTGCTATCCTGATAGAATATTACTTCTTTTTTTTTCTGAATTAATTTGCAGTATATTCTTTGCCTTCGATTGGTCTAAATGTTCCTGATGTACTTTAATGACAATTTTTTTAGGCAACCTAGTAATTTGGCAATAAAGAGATACAATGGTATATTGATAATATTACCTGTTTCCCTACAAGGAAACATTTGGTATTCATTGACACAACATCCAGTACTGCTTTTGCTTGAAATTTATAAAGTTTTTCTCTTAAAATAACTTTTCAGGAAAAAAAATGTTTCTCAAGTCCAGTTGTTGTTATTGCTCTTTTCAGTATTGATGCGGCTTCCTTCCTAACCTTTTATTTGAAGTCGTGTGGAATGTCAACATCTCGATTACGTCATTATTTTCTCTTCGAGTTACATATGCTGTCTATTTTAGCTGTTGCCGCTGTTAGTAGCCCTAAAGTTATATGGTGTCTGTTATTTGGTACAGTTCTTTGTTTGTGAATGTGTAGCTTCAGTTCACAATATTCGAAGAAGCGTGATATTTGCAAAGACCCTCAGGCTTCACTCACTCAAAGGTTTTCTTTTTTCACCATTGATCTTCGGAAGTGGTCGTGTACAGTTTAAATATTTCTGAACGTGTTTGGCGCCATACATGACATCCATATGAAAGTCTCGATCTGATGAGGCTATTGAAGAATAGGGCTCAAGATGAAGTTTTGATTTCGTAGCAATTTGCGTTGTTTTTGGCGATCTACCTCTGACGCAGCCTATTCTATGTTCGATTTCCTTTTCTCCTACATTAAATTTGCTATAAGTGATTCATACCCCGAGGTTTATGAAGTATTTAGTACTTACAAATTCCAAATCCTGAATTTTTATGATGGATTCAGAGTTGGTGCCATCACTGTTTTCATTCCAACTCCAGATCATAGTTTCTGTTTTGGAAAGGTTTATCGAGTCGTATTTCTTGGAACACTTGCTAGAGGATATTGATCTTCTGTTCACGATCCTCCTTATTCCATCTATGAATACCTATGCCATCAGCATAGTCACCGCCTCATCATCGGTACATTGAACCCGGGAGGGAAAGTAGGATCGTTGTCGTCTATGGGTAGATTCGTTTGGGATGTGGCATGGAATGCTTAAATGATCAGTGCTCATCTATGTTAGTAAATGCGCAGGATATAGGCTAGATAACGTAAATAACAGGTAAGAATGGTGAAATAGGGTCCCGTTCACAATTCTTGTTTAACCGACTCGATACCGAATGTAATTCTTGGCTGTATTTGTAGAATACCGGTTCTCGTTTGATCCCTCCATTTAAACGGCTTCTATACCGGTCATTACTTAGATGCGTGACCACTTGGGAACGCCGGTTACTGTAAGCGATCTCCTACACTCTGAAATAGGTTTCGGCTTTAAATAATCCACAAAGGGTTGATAAGCCGTAAAAAATAATCATTCTCATCTCATTCCGCACTACCGTCGTCGTCTGTACTTCATACTGCATTTTATAGCTTCAAAACCACCTTTTTTCAGTTTATTACTTCTCAGCTTTCACGATTTCCCCATTAAGGAATATAGCTTTTTTTCAAGCTCCAAGCTATTTCAATGGAATGTGATGCATCCCACGAGGTTTTATTTGTATTATAGCTATAGATATCTATGTATCGAAAAAAAAAAAAAAAAAAAAGTAGCATCGCATATATATAGGGTTCTATATTATCCGGTTTCAGGAAGTTTTGAAACATTTTAAAAAAAAAAAATTCACATTAAGCAAAGCAATAAAGCCACTAAGATACAAGAGAATATAAGAAAAAATACTATTAAGGAGAGAGGACAATAAAAGAACAAGAATTAACAAGACAGAAGATAACGATCGACATTGATCTTCACTTATTTAAAAGCAAAGTTGACTGGGAAGTAAGAAGCTGAAGAGAATTCTACAAGCGAGAAATGCGATAGAAGAAAATGTTAGCATAGAACTTACGGTTACATCTGACCATTTCAACTTGTAAAATGATGAGACCTTGTCGCTAATCTTGCACTTCGCTTTAATACATAAAGTCTAGGTGCCATAGAGAAAAGTCCATGAGAACAATTACCGTAATAGTATTTATAGAAAAGGCACAAGGAATCTAAATTACGGCGGCGGGAAAGCGACTAAATCCGAGATGCCAGATCAGGATCAATAACATTGCAGATTCTTTAGAGTTTATCAAGAATCTCTAAGTGTATAACAGGAAAACCAAAGCCTATGTGACAGCAATATTCAAAACATGGACGAATGGTAGACTTATAGATATGCAAGATATATTCCGGAGAGAAAAATTATCTAGCATGACACATTGAACCAACTTTCCTAACAGTAGACTTAACGGTCGATTCAATATAATCTTTCCACTTCATGTCAGTTGGAAATGTTAGCTCGAGAAGGTGCAACGAGTCACTCGCCTGGAGGTTAGCATCAGCCATACTGATAGAAGCTAAAAAGGGGTCTCGCTTTCTGCCTTCCACTAATATCCTTGAAGAAAGGAATGTTTATTGTATTTTCCGTTAGTACCATTTGCATTGATTCCTGATTTGTACTCTCGGGTGCCCAATCCAAATAAACGTCTTTATTATTTTATTTTTATTTTCCCCAAGTCTCCCTCCCTGGGCTTATTATGGAGCCTCGCCTATTTTTTTTTTTTTTTTTTTTTTTGTCAATGGAGATTTATTTATATTGGAACTCTGGGAATATTTCATGGAAATATTTTCGATTTTGTAAAATGCATTTTATTTCAGATATTGATGGACATTTATTTTAAGGTATATTTCTTCGAGTTGGAAAGATGTGTTATTAATAATTTCCCAAAGTATCCTATTTATCGAAAAAAAAGAAAAAAAAAAAGTCAATTTGTTAACAAACCACATTTGTTAGATTTTTTTTTTTTCATTTTTTCGATCCCCAATTTATTACGTCTCCCTTTTTATTTAGCATCTGTATGCAATCCTTTACACATTGTCATTGAACAATCAATGGCGGAAGCCGCTAAAAAGGCAACTGAAACACTGCAAATTATGGCGTTTAATCATTTTCTGTTCTAATCGCTTGAAATATTTATTTTATTAATGGAAATGTTGAAATTGTAACAGTAAAGACAGCGGGTAGAAATTTAAAAAAAAAAGAACTTTGCTGATGTCATTAATTGAGATTGTTGATCCATATTTTTCTACAATTAAAATTTGCTGTTAGTTTACATATAATCATTAGCGGTTTAGTGTGTTGGCTACTTCAAAAATAAATGTGTAATATTTCTTACACAAATATTTTATACAGTGTAACCCGGATATAAGAGACCTGGGTATAAGAGAAACACGGATATAAGAGAGATTTTCTATGGTCCCAAATTAGAGCCTGTGTTAATGTATATATAATAGACCAAACCCGGATATAAGAGACTTCTTCTCCGGTCCCAACAGCTCTCTTATATCCGGGTTACACTGTGCATGAAATAATGGTGGTGAAAAAGGGTACATGCACAAAATAACAAACCAATTGATTTGCAATGCAAGATAACATTTATTAAACAAAATTTACAAAAAGGAAAGTTTAAAATAAAAGTTTCTTTTCCCAGAACTAAATTGCTTGCACAACGAAATGTTAATGGATATATTTGAGTGGAACTTGCTGTGTTGATGTGTTTGTGGGTGAAGCGTTCACAACACTTAGCTTCAGCGTGGAAATTTCATGCCACATAAAGTGTAACCAGGAAATAAGAGACGCGGATATAAGAGAAACCCAGATATAAGAGAGATTTTCTCTGGTCCCAAATTAGAGCCTGTGTTAATGTACAGTGTAACCCGGATATAAGAGAGTTGTCGGGAATTTGTTATTCATCCCACTTAATGCAAACTGAAAGAAAAAAACACATTTTATTACCGTGGACTTTTGTGGTGTAATAGCTACCAAGCTTGTCTCGCGTGATCAATTACGACAGAGTAGTGAGTTCGATCCTCACTGTGTGCTCCATACTTTCGGCCTTGTGCCACATCAAAGCCACGCTTAGTAAATCGTTTTGGGTATTTCGACGTAGTGTAATAGTTTGCAAATTTATCTTGCTAGATCTGTTACAACTGAGTAGTGAGTTCAATTTTCATTAGGTGCTCCATACTTTCGGCCCTGTGCTACATCTAAGCTACGCCTTTGTAAATCACTTTGATCTGTTGCAGTGGTTAGAAAGATTATGTCGCTAGATCAATTACGACTGAGTAGCGAGTTCGGTCCACACTGGATGCTCCATCCTTTCGGCCTTGTGCCACATCTAAGCTTCGCAAGTCCCTGAAAGACATTTTTTAACTATCTACGTAAAAAAATAAAGAAAACCCCAAAAAACTTTAGTTTAGTGCAATAGAAAGGTGCTGACCACAGGATGCCGAATTCCTTAGCTAATTTGTTTTTGTGAGGAGACGGGTGCTGGTTTGAAGACCAAAAACCGGAAGTTCATTTTCGCTACATGTCTTAGCAATATGCCAAAAATGGAAAAACTTCCATGATTAAGATTTTGATTTCTTCAGAATTCAAGGCATTTAACCATTTCGCGAAAAAACAAAACAAAAAAATAGACAGAAACATAGATAAAAGAAAAAAGTCGAAGATATTTGATTTGTGTAATTAAGCTACTTGTTATAATTACTACTTTGCACAAAACGAACCGAGTCAACTTCTCGCCCCTCCTTATTTAATAATAAGCAAAGCATAATGTTGGTCATAATCTGGTTGCTTATTCAAATTTCACACAATTACGGAACCACTAGATCTATTACTTTATGATAGCGAAATCAGGCCAAACATTTTTGTTTTTAAATCGATTTAGATAATGGCATTAACACTTTATCTCTGAGTGCACCAGTGTTTCTTCTAATGCTTTAGCTATACAAGAAGCTTCGTTTAGTCTGACACAGTTTCTTAAGGTTCAAAAAGTAGACTGTGTTGCAATGCAATCAGATCAACTTTCGAAATTGTTGTATTCCACTGTCGTTTTATTGGAAGTGTAAAGACTTATCCCGCTTGAATAGTTGACATACCTGTCATCAATATTATGGATTTTCAGTCTGGTCTGGTGTTTTGAGCTATTTATGTGGTGATTCTTGATAAAATCCAAAGAAAAAAAAATCTGCAATGTTACCAGTCCCGACTTGGTATCTCGGCTCCAGTCACTTTCCATCAGCCGTAATGTAGCTTCTCTGCGTCTTTGCTATAAATATTTTCAGTGTAATTAACTCGTTTTTACGAATTTAAGCGCAGTACTAGATTGGTTTGGTTTGGTTTGGTTTGTTTTACGGCATATCATCCTCAATGGATTATTTAATAAAGACAATTTTTATTTCTGAGTATATTTTTTTTTCAAAAATGTATTGCTGCTAATATTTTTTTTTCCTTCCAAATCTATTTCTGGTCATATTTCCTTGAAAACTATATTGATGGTAATAACTTTTTCTTTAAAAATGTATTGCTGGCAATAATTTTTCTTCAAAATTGTATCACCGGTAAAAGATTTTCATTTAAAACTATATTGCTGGTAATAACTTTTTCTTTAAAAATGTATTGCTGGCAATAATTCTTCCTTCAAAATTGCATCTCCCGTAAAAGATTTTCATTTAAAACTATATTGCTGGTAATAACTTTTTCTTCAAAAATGTATTGCTGGCAATAATTCTTCCTTCAAAATTGCATCTCCGGTAAAAGATTTTCATTTAAAACTATAATGCTGGTAATAACTTTTTCTTCAAAAATGTATTGCTGGCAATAATTCTTCCTTCAAAATTGCATCTCCGGTAAAAGATTTTCATTTAAAAATATATTGCTGGTAATAACTTTTTCTTCAAAAATGTATTGCTGGCAATAATTCTTCCTTCAAAATTGCATCTCCGGTAAAAGATTTTCATTTAAAAATATATTGCTGGTAATAACTTTTTCTTCAAAAATGTATTGCTGGCAATAATTCTTCCTTCAAAATTGCATCTCCGGTAAAAGATTTTCATTTAAAACTATATTGCTGGTAATAACTTTTTCTTCAAAAATGTATTGCTGGTCATAATTTTTCCCTCAACAATGTATTGCTTTTAATAATTCTTCCTTCATAAAAGTATTGCTGGTGAAAATTTTTTTTCGAAAATGTATTTTTGGTTATAATTATGATTAGCATCATAAGTGCACCACACATATACTGTAGCCACAGCAGCCGTGTCGAGGGCAAGATAACCTGACCGAGCCTATTCCTCTTTAGGATGGGAACAAAAAGAGGACACATTTGCTCAGGATAAAAAAATATAAGACGCAAAATGTGAAAAGAGAGCTTAGAGAATTTGACACACACAGGGCATACTGAAGGCAAAAATATTAGAGGGAGGTTGCGAGTAAAATACCGATGGATGGCAGAACATGAACTGGGGGTTGATGGTAAGAAGACAAACATTGATTAGAGTTACTGAAGATAGGAAGTTGTAGAGAGCCATGATCGTCCACGTCCTGAAGGGACACGGCACATAAAAGAAGACTGACTTTACATTCATTTTTAATCCACGCCCTATCAAGTCAAGCTGAAACTTATCCCTTCACGAGGTCACTAAGAGGTTAATTGAATATTTTCTCAATCTACGACCATATTTGGACTTTGGCCAAAATTCTTCCATATAAAGTTGCACCTGTCGCTAAGGTGTCGTGTTTTCGTGCCCGGGATGGTGTTCTTTGATAGAGACTTTCATTCGTTTCCCGGTGGTAGCGACCAATTAACTGATATAGGTTTAAGCAAATGAACAGACCTGTGGATAGGTTGTTTTTTATCTAAACGTTTTGAGAAGAGGGTTGGTTTCATTTGTCATGTCCAAGGACAATCAACCTAATGCTGAGCTCTCACTTACGTCCCGTACTCAACGTAATCCATATTCTTGTAAAATCATAAACATTCAATAGTTATAAGAAAATAATTTCAAATATTTATATATATTTCCTATCAGTTTGTAGCTTCATATCTAATAATTATCATTAATGGTGGTCTTATAGTCAGCTGTACATAACCGCTTCCAAAGATCAATAGTGAAAAAAGGCTTTGAACGAGTAAAGCCTGAGGGTCTTGGCAAAGATTATCCTTCTTCGAATATTGTGGGCTGGTGCTACAGACTCACAAAGAACTTTAAATATAATAACAGAATATAACAGAGCCCATATCACCTGAGGACCTCCAGCAACGAAAATGAACAGCACATGCTACTCGAAGAGAAAATAAAGACATAACCAAGATGTTGACACTCCACACCACTTCAAACAGAAGGTTGAGATAGAAACCCCCATCATTAGTGGAAAGAGCGATAAAAACTACTGGGCTTGAAAAACATGTTTTCCTAAAAAAGTGTTTTAAGAGAAAGATTTTATAAATTTCAACCGAAAACAGTACTTGTTTCTCAGTCAATGAATGCCAAATTCTTCTTTATAAGAAAACGGTTAATATTACTATTACCATTATTAAGTTTCTGTTAGCGGAAGAACGAGCGATAAATAACCTGGAAGCAGTGGAACAATTCGAGAAAAGTGGAATTATATCTTATGATAATCTTACGATAATCTAACAGATAAACATTATCCAACAGATTAACAAGTATTCAATATTTACTTGGCAAGGTCATTTTTATCGAAGTTTTCTTTGATTTTATTTCATTGGAAGCTATCATATTACATTTACCAGTGATTTTAAAGCAGGTTACTGACAGGATTGAGACTGAAGCCCCCAGAATGAAACAAGCAGCTTGGAACTGTAACCAAATTAAATATGTTGGTGTTTAAGAGGAACTGAGTGTATATTATGAAATGGACAAAGTCCGACAATTATTTAAAGACATTTTTATGTTTAACATTCTTTTTATAGATACAAGTATTTAAGTAAATACTCCGTTTATAATAAATCTCTCTTTTTCGCTTACACCAATATGTGGCCTCTCACAGATACAGCGTTTCCCAAATTCTGGGAACGCGCTAACATCAATACACGTACATACGAACACTTACAATACACACACATAATTTCTCCATACAAACACTATGTAACTTTTCATGTCTTTGTGTAACTCCTTATTAATATAGATTTGTTTACCCATATATATCGGTCTTGTTTGTCTTCTTTGGACTTAATGTCCGACATTCTCATGTAGCTGGGCCGGCCAGCAGGAAATTTTAACCTTCTGATATCTCTTCATATCTTCACCCCCCAGGGTTCGCTACAAACAAATGAAGAACAATTTGCGGAAAATAAAAATATTATTTAGTTTAAAGACACACACACTTTTAACTTAGACGTCAAGTGTAAAATAGGGAAAATATTTTTCAAATTGCTTAATAAACACTTCCCCAAATATTCCGATTTGCATGAAATATTTAATAAAAAACAGTTAAATTAAGCTACAGCTGTACTAGTAATTTAGAAACCACAATAAAAAGACAAAACACCAGGAATTTCCAAAGTAGCGTGCAGCAAAACGTCGTGAAAACTGTGAAATATGCAATTGTAGAAATAAAAACAGATGTACCTCAGATGGAGTTTGCAAAACTGAAGCAGTAATTTACAAAGCAGAAGTAATAGATACAAATGGTCAGAAAAATATACATAGATTGTACTGAGGGTAACTTTAAAAAGAGGTGGTACAATCTTTTAAGCTAGAAAGTCTTAGAAATTCTACTAAACTAGCCGACCATGTGTGGAAATTAAAGAAAAAAATAAAAATAGAAAGATCCGATTGTAAACTGGACTTTTTTTTTAAAAAAAAACAAAACCTTACAACAATTATAGCAATTTCTGCAACCTTTGTCAACAAGAAAAATTAGCTATAATAACATTTCCAGATCCAAAAACCTTTTGAATCTGAGATCGGAAATTATGACCCATTATATACATGCTAAAGTTTCTTTCGAGTTCATATGAAGTGGGAGGAAAAGAAAGTATGCATATTTCATTTAATCCCCACCGATACATTTCGAGTACACTTGATTATATATATATATATATATATATATATATATATACAGACCAGTGTGTGTGTATAAAAAAATCGTAGGTTAATAGTAAAAAAGCATTAATTTGCATAACAAATATGTATTCCTCCAACATATTGTTCTTCCTTGTCAATTCACTCAATTCACTCGTAAGTATTAATCACATGGAACATTATTTTGTTAAAATTTTCTTATTCAAAATTCAGCAAATTATATCTCAGGTTATTGACTTAGTGATCCATCTGTGTGTGTGTGTGTGTGTGTGTGTGTGTGTGTGTTGGTTAGCAATCGTGTCACGCAAGTCATTACTAATGAATGGTGAGTTAGATCCACACTAGTGCCAAAAAACAAAACAAAACAAAAAACAAAACAAACTAAACACCGAGGGGGAAAAAAGCATTTAACCGGTCAACCTTCAACTTTGTAAATCAGGTGAACTCATTCATCTATGTCCGGGAAAATATTTTGGTTGAATGACAGAAATAAACACAAAATAAACAACAAAATTTTTTTAAATCTCCTTAGAAAATAGAATTCCAGTGTGAAGTTGACATAAAAACACACACAAACAAAAGCCAACCCTGTTAGCGAAGACAATTCAATAAACTGCACTAAACTGAACATTTAGCAGATGGCAGTTGATTACAGTCGTAGCAAGTAATTAATCACAAAAGAATGCCGGTAACAAACCTTGACTTCTAGTTTTACTCAATTGTCTGCAAATGATTTATTTTTGTCACTGGTTTAAAAAGAATTTAAAAGAAGAAAAAAAATAGAGGTTGACTTCTTTTCCTATTTAAAAACGGGAAATACCAACTGAAAAGCCTAAATTTTGCTTTAGACGAAATTTTCTCTCTCTTTTGTTCAACATGTTGCCATGAATTCAGAGAATTTAAACAGCACGTGAATAGAAAGTTGTATTTATTTTGCCGTTGTCCTTTTGAGCCACTGTAGAAGGAACTATTTCAAAGTCAATGTCAGAGTAAATAGTCTTCAGGCTTTGGCTAACTCCTGAAATATAATTTATTTATTTATCTAATACTGTAATTCCACATGTATAATACGCATTTTTTCTTTAAAAAAAATAAGCAAAATCAGGGGTGCGTATTATGCACAGCTACAAAAAAATATTTGTAAAAAATTTAAATTTAAAAAAAAAACTATATTAGAATATTATTCTATGTTTAAAACCATTTTTTTTTTAAATAAGAGTAGGAAACGCTGGCTGTAATGAAATTGGAGAGGTACAATTTATAGGGTGTGATTACCAAACAGGGGTGCGTATTATGCATGTGTAGAAGCATTTTCCCACACTTTCAGCACAATTTTAGGTGTGCGTATTATGGTTGAAGGCGTATTATACATGAGGAATTACGGTAGTAATGGTTGGACAAACAGTACAGGGAAACATTAGGCAATTTATTGACCGAACAATTAGTATTACTGTTGATTGAAATTTATAAAATCTTTATATTAAAACAATTTTCCAGGAAAACAGGTTTCTCAAGTTCAGCAACTGCGATCGCTCTTTCCAGTATTGATGGGTGTTTCTTTCCTAAACTTTTGTTTGAAGTAGTGTGTAATGTCAACATTTTCATTATACGCGTTTATTAATTGGTAAGTCGCTAAGTAACGAAAAAACGTACGAATATTTTAAAAACGCCTAAAAAGGTTGTTTATATACGGAAATTATTTTTTTTTATAATTCGGATAATTTCAAATAGAACCGAAATTTTAGTTAAAAGAAGTTATTTAAATTATTTAAAATACGTTTTTCGGTTGCTGATTGTTGAAAAAAAAAAGCCCTTGGCAGTACCTATCGTATAAGATTTATGTTGTTAGTGTAAATAATATAATGACAATCATTTTTTGTCCTTCACTATTTTCAGTCGTCTTATTCTCTTTCAGTTTCATTCCCAGTAACCCAGCAATCCCTCTTTTATACAAGTTTTATGACAAATATGAAACTTGTATAAAAGAGTGATTGCTGGACAAATATATATATATATTAAAGAAAAACAGACCACTTTAAGGCTCTATTGTAATAGTTTATTTCACCAGGGATTTTAACTGTTCATGGATCTTCAGACATCACTTTCAAAAGGTTAAACGAAAATTGAAATTTACACTTTTGACGGGCAGTATTAAGCTTATATAAGTTAACATAGAAGGTAGCGAGGAATGGTATGAGAGACATAGTCGAGTTTAGAGGGGGGAGGAAGAATTTTAAAATTTATTTTTATATTTCTTTATAATACTTAATATTGAGGAAGGAAGGGGTGTAAGGGTCAGACATTGACCTATTTAATCGGTCAACTCAACGGAAATGATATGTGGAAGGGATGGAG
Source organism: Acanthosepion esculentum (assembly GCA_964036315.1). Taxonomy (NCBI): domain Eukaryota; kingdom Metazoa; phylum Mollusca; class Cephalopoda; order Sepiida; family Sepiidae; genus Acanthosepion; species Acanthosepion esculentum. The sequence goes on along the minus strand of OZ038500.1, from coordinate 72,012,519 downwards.
GAAAATGAAAAAGGAAAAAAGGGGGAAGTAAAGATAAAAGAGGTTTACGGAGGAAGAGGGGTGGTCTAACTTTAGCAAATTAGATAAAAACAGATTTTAACGTTTGATAGTAATTTAAATGTTTAAAAACTCCATGAAGAAATTAATTTAATGCTTGTTGGCAATTTAAATATTCAGCTTCTCTACAAATAAATTAGGGAACTAATTTGAGTTGAATACTATATTAATAAACGACAATAATAAAAAAAAGATAAGGGTTTACCAATAGTAATATTTTAATATTGTGAAAGACTGTTAAGGTAACATCTTTATCAGTTTGAGTCTAATTCATGAATGTAACTTGTAGCTATTTTTAGATGGGTAATATTTCTTACTCAAAGTTTAGGTTTCAAATCAAGATGGAGTAACATTTGAAGGTAATACCGTGTAACCCGGATATAAGAGAGTTGTCGGGACCGGAGAAGTATCTTATATCCGGGTTTCTCTTATATCCGGGTTTGGTCTAATTTCTATACATTAACACAGGCTCTAATTTGGGACCAGAGAAAATCTCTCTTATATCAGGGTTACACTGTAGTAAAAAAAATTTCGTTCCTTCATATATATATATATATATATATATATATATATACCACATACATATTTATTCAAGAATCACATATACATACGTTAATGTACATGTGCAATTACACACATAAGCACACACACATGTATCGATATACACCGGCATATATGCATATTCATATACAAATACCTCCACATACATTCATATTTATACCTATTTATACACACATTCATATTTATACCTATTTAAATTTTTTCCTTAAATTTTACATTTAACGTTAGGCGGTGAATTAAGTGTTTAAATTCAAAAAAATATATTAAATTTTAATATTTTTAACATCAAGACTAATAGTTAAGGAGTAACATATTTTCATTTAAAGCTAAATGATGAATTTAAAATGAGATTATCTCCAGATATGTAAAATTTCCAATCTTAACAATTCTACTTAGAAATTATTTAAGGAGAAAGTAAGAATAAACGTTAAGAGAATTTAATGTCCTTCCATTAGAATTCTCTCTCTCTCTCTAAAGTAAAACCTACAGCCATTTAAACCTATATATGCATATATCTGCATGCCACTGTATCTAACACATATATTTACACATATGACATATATGAACTCATAAATACTTACATATCTACATATACATACATATTATATATATATATGTGTGTAAAACCGAACTAATATCTCACTTTTCCGTCTATAGACAAACCTCGGTTCTCAAACATCTCACATGTCAAACAAATCGGTTTTTGAACAGAAAATTCGAGATGAAAATGCCTCCGTTATCGAACAAAATTTCGATTCTCAGAGTTAACACGAACGGAATAATTTCTGAGTCGATCGCCGTGTTGAATACATTCGTGTGTTGTGTCGTGCTTTTCTTCAAATTTTGTTGTACTGTGACTTTTTTCTCTACATTGATTCGTATTGCAAAAATAATTTCGGTTTACGAACATTTCGGGTTACGAACGGCCTTCAGGAACGACTTAAATTCGTGAATCGTGGTTCCACTGTATTTTGAAACTCGGTCTGTGTCTCTTTTCGGCTCTAGTGTAAAACTCGGCCTTTCTGACTCTCTCCTTTTTTTTTCTTAGCTCGAGTGTAAAACCGAACCTGTGTTTCCCTTTTTATCTCTAATGTAAAAACCGTGTCTATTTGGTTGGCTCTAGTGTAAAACTCACACTGTTTGTCTCGGTGTTTTTTCCCCTAAGCCTTGTCTCCTCTTTTTTAAGTTCTGGTATAAAAAATAAAAAAAACGAAACTATCTCTACCTTTCGAGCGATTCATTATGATTTTCGTCCTACAAGACTTGTATTCGACATTAAATAAACAAAGATCGTCAAATTAACCAACCTAACCCAAATTCTTCTTTTAGATAATAAAAATAATTGGGCAATTTTCTCATGATTAACCCTTTTCAGGCGAGCCGGTTAAACACGTGCCTTTGTTTACAACTGAATCTAAAAACAATTGGTATATATTATTAAATCAGCTCGGAAAACATGGCGGTATCCTAAGAAATTAGCGACTTATTTTAGGATTTTCTTCATTGATTGATGACCGAATTTTAATACCATAACAAGCAGGTATATAGGCTTATGAATGCCAAGGTGGATATGCTTGATTCAACAAGTTTAAAGCGAAAGAAGTACATTAATTTGATTTCTATGATATCTTAAACTTCCATCACGCTGGAAGTAGTTCAAGCGCTCGCATTGGGTTGAGTAATTTCCTTTTCCGAGAACCAATTGCAAGACGAATGTATCCTCCTAACTACTAATCAGACGTCATTTGAAATATACTAACATACGACAATATTCAATGAAAAGAGCAATGGATTGACAAGTATAAATCTCCACAACCGAGCTCCATCGAAGAAAGGTAATATTTTGCGTGTGGTGGGAAATGTTGGAGTATTATTAAAGTTCTTAAAGCACAATGAAACTAAAGGAACTAAAATTAAATGCACAGTTATACATCCAGCAGCGACAACGCGTCGAAAAACATTTGGTAGAAGATTACTCTGTGCTCATGAATAGGAAAAATATTTTTCTCCTCAATGACAAGGCAAAGCCACATACGGCAAGAACAACATAAAAATAATTTGGAACTTGGTCGGTCTGTTCTCCCGCACCAGCCATATTCCTTTGACCTTGCACCAACCGGTTATTACCTTTTCCAATCGCTGCAAAATGCTTCGATAGGAGACACTTTCTCAAATGAAAACTAGATTCAAGAATTCATTAAAAAGTTCTTCATATCAAAACCTGATGAAATCTACTCAAACGGTATGGAAAAGTTGCCTGGTAAGTGACAGAAGGTCTTTGTAAATAATGGTGAGTATACAGGGCGTGTCCTTAAAGTCTGGACACACAGAAAATCTCATTAACTATATTTTTTTTTACCTCCACAAATTAAACATGGTTTTGTTGAAAGAAGAAAGAGCTGATCTCTTTTTCTGGGATATGCTAAGGGAGAAGGTGTATTCATTGAAAATCACAGATGCAAGATATTTGATTGAACACATACAGAGTGAATGTACTAAAATTGACAGCAATGTGGAGATATTGCATCGCGTTCAAGTGAATCAACTTTTGCATCACAAATGATGGAGATCATATTGAAGATGTTACTTGTTAATATTCCAATTTAATAAAATGTTGAAAATTTAATTTCTTCAAAATATGTATTTTTGCCTAGGGCGTCCAGACTTTAGAGACACCCTTTTCCTTTTTAAGAATGATAAACAAGACGGAAATTATTTATAACTCGATCTAATCTTTACTTTATTTTATTGCATTGAAATAACTAGAATATAAATATCTTTATGAATAAAAATGCCTCTGAAAGTCCGAGCATATTCCTACCAGAATGTTAATAGGCCGAGAGCTGACAAATTGGGGTTACCTTAAAGCTGGTAAAATTTACAAACAAATTCAGCCTGTAAAGTGTTAATGATTAGCAGTAAACTTCAGTGTGTCGCCTCCCTTCAAGACATAAGTGATCGTGGCTCTCCACAACTTTCTATCTCGTCTGGGTCTTAGCAATTTTTCTCCCTTTTTAAGGCCAATTACGCCATCCATTCACACAAGCTTGTCAGGTGTAGCTCGCTGAATTTACCCTATCTTCCTTTCCCTTAAGATTTTCCCGTGAGGTTTACATTTTCCAAGCCTTCTTTCCTCATTATGTGTCCAAAGAATTTCAACCGTCTTTTCCTGCTTTTGATTCTAAATGTTCTTTCAGCTGCCATTTTCTTTAAAACTTCTCTTTTCAATATCCTTCTGTCAAACACATTTCTGCTGCCTCCATTTTCCCGCTCATTCGTTGGTGGGTTATCCAACATTCACTGTCATATAAGAGGATGGATACCACATAGCAATCTAATATTCTTTTCTTTGTTTCTAACGATTTTTCCCGTTTCTCGGCACCTAGCTTAGCTTTCGGAAGGCCTCTTTCGCTAGTCCAATTTATGTTCGGATTTCGGTGTCACATTCTCTTCATACTTGAACCAGGCTTGACTTAAGAAATTCTTATTGAACTCTAAGTAGAACCTCGAGCACTATGCTGTGTCCTCCGTGATGTTTCTTGGGGTGATGAGGGGTTTAATCGACAGTGCTTATCTTTTCGCTGTGTAATATACGATAGCTCTTACTGAACTGTAAGATTACTTAGAAGCATAGATTAATTCCATAACTAGCCAAGTGAGAAAGAGTAGATCAAATGACTTCTCCAAGAATAAAAGTTATCAGATCATTTCAAAAGTGTGTGCCAGTTTTTCATTGTTAATATGAAATGGCCGCAACTTGATACTTGTGGGGTAAATCTACCCAGATTTTTGGTGGAAAAATAAAATCCGAGTATCGTGTCCACAAATACAACACAATTTGTTTATACAACGCGAAGAAATGATCTTTCAGCACAATCAATTTTAGTACTTTTCGTCAACACGTGGATATATTCCCCTCCATGTCGTTAGAGACAGGTGTAATCAGTTCGAATCGGAATTGTTTTCAGAACTCTCGAAGAAAATAGGCTTCCAAAGACTGAGAACGATATCCTGTCACCCAAAAACAAATGGATTAATTGAACGTGCACATTGCACTCTGAAAACTGCAATTATTGCCAGGAAGGAATCGTGGTTATTAACTCTACCTATTGTCTTACTCGGAATCAGAATAACACCCAATGAATCGAATTACTCGTCATTTACTACTGTAAAAGAAGTTAATGTACAAGTCCTTTGAATATTAATAGATACAAACAAAAACAATGAGGACACTCAAATAATAAATTCGCAAGTAAAAAAATTTGGCTAAAGAGATCCAGAAATTTGAGTCTGACAAACTATCTAACAGTCATTTGCATTCTTTGTCGAATTTGTATGTCACCAAAGACTAAAAGACTAGTGAATATGATCGCTTACAGACCGATACGGTGCGAAAATATCTGGAAGCTCAGTACACGGGTTCATTTAAGGTATGATATAGCAGTCAAAAATATTTTACTATTAATATTTCTGACGATGTGAATAATATTGTATCAATTGACAGGTCGAAACCTGGTTTAATTCCAGAAATTAAGATCGACAGAAGTTCCACTGAATGCCAACCAGAAAGAAATAACACTCTCCAATTGAAAAGGTACTTGTGAATGTCAGGAGTCTACTCAGATTTTAGGTGGAAAAAATAAAATCCGCTTGTCATGTCCACAAATTACAATAAAAAAATTATAAACAACGCGAAGAAATGATCTTCGCAGAAAAGGAAGAAGACCAAGTTAAATATGACAGTTACAATTATACAGTCAGATACACGTATTTATATATAAAAAAAACAATGTTCTTTGTTTCGGCCATGAAGAGACCAATAGTGTGATTGTTCGAAATTATTTGTCGCGAGTATGCAAAGTTTCGTAGTGTTTTTGTTATAAGCGAGGAAATAAAGTAGTATATTACGTCATGTGTGTGTGTGTGTATGTGTTTGTTGTGTTTGCTGTACACGTTAAGGAAACGTGCGTGACTGATGACTGATTGCGTGCGATAGCAGTAATTTTAAAACACAGGGAACAAAAAGACGGTATATAGGACTTGGTTTCGTCGAGGTTTTGTATGTAGAAAAATCATCGTTGTCATTGTAACGCGTGTCTAAGCTGTTAATCGAAGCATGGTCTGGTTCGCTGACTTTCTTTCACCGACTGTCTTTCGCTGTTTACGGCGAGCCGTTTTTATGGTTTATGCCGAACTGGTGCTCAGCTCCAAATCCTGAGTTTTGCGCGATAATGTACTCAGTAACCCAGACCCTGACCCATTTCCATATCATTTGGCGTTCAACTGCGCGGACGTAGAAAACATATCATGTGACTTGTCCTATCCAATCAGGTTCCAGAAAACATTTAATTTGGAGCAGTGTTTGTACAGAACCATAAAAAGGTTTTTCGTGTCTACTGAATTTAGTAAGATTTATTTGAAAGCGTCTCTTACTTGTTTGTGCTTCATTTATAGGCTGTAAAATATAGGAGTTTATATCCTATAAACTCATGCTTATTTTGGTCCCGATTTCTTGTGTGTTCTAGATTGAAATCTTGCAACGTTCAGTTGCGGTTTGGACTTTGTTGAATTGTTTACATATGAACACCATAAAGATGAAGGATGAAAAGTTGCACTTTCTCCATATTATGCGCTGTGAATTTCTGAAACGAATAGACGTCGGAACTGCGACAAAAAAAAAAAACATTCAGGTTTATTTGGATCGTGTTCCAGCTTTTTAGACGGTCAAAATGTGGATTGGCAGATTTCGTCAGGGTGATGTTAACCGGAAGGGTTAACCACACTCCTGGCGACCTTTCGACGTCGGTGAAGACGTTCTGTTTGCCATCGTGGAGAATAATCTTAAGATTTTGATGGAAGAGATTTCTAAGAGTTTAAAAATCGATATCTCAACTGCCTTTCGCCATTTGAAGAGACTTGGGTTCAAGAAAAAAATTGGCAAATCGAAAAAATGTCATTTTCCACCATGACAACGCAAAACCGTATGTTGCAAAACAGATCTTGTGGTAGCATAGAGAATTGAAATGGGAACCCACCAGCAGCCACCGTGTTCTCCTAATTTGTCTCCTTCGGATTTTTATTTGTTCCGATCTCCACAGAACAGTTTAAACGACAAAATATTTGACTCTGTACAGTCAGTCGAAAACTACCTCAAAAATATTCTTTCAACAAAAACAAAGTTTCTACAAAAATGACAACAGGATTGTAGAACGACGGGAAGGAGTTGTTAAAAGCAATGGGGACTACGTAATTAACTAATTGTTTTTGTATGTAAAATTTGGGTTTTAATTTTCCACTATGGAATGATTTAATACTTCCGCCGGAAGTTGAATATTACATAACGACTGAATAAATGGTAATCTGAATGTGAATAAATATCTGACGAATATAGTGGATGAATGAAAGTCCTGAAAGCCATACATAATCTTTGCGTGTCCCAAAAAACAAATCTGGTCTCACGTTAACCTGATGCCCTTTCTGCTAATTCTGATCGCTTTTCGTTGACTGTTATCAAATTGCTCTAAATGGGGGGAGGGAGTATTTATTGGAAATAACCGTCTGGTTCTCCCGAAGGGGCTAAGAATAGAGGACTCCTTTCTAGCTCAACACAAGTACATACACCACATCACCTTCTCGGAATGAAGACGATTGCATTGATATGATTACTGTTTGCTCATTTCGCTTCTCTAAAACACTTGCATTCCACGGTGTAAAGTGTTGGGGCATGCTAACTTACTTCCGCTATAAAAGGACGATAACTCAAAATACAATAGAGTTATTTCCATTGTCCGCGAGCACTTCTGAATTCAACATGGCACGCATGTGGAATTCATGGTTTAAATCCAAACTGTTCTCAAACAGTAAATGAATAAAATTTGTTTTATTATGTGTTAAAATACACTTGTATTTTATTTTCATTCGTTTTTGTTCATCCCAACAATCTGGGATATAAAAATTTTTGGCGGACTTCAAAATCAACGAGGCAATTTCACCAGAAATGCTTACGGAGATTTTACGCCAACAGCAAGAACAGTTTCATTATTGACAAAGCAATAACTGCACTATTCCAGAATCAAGTCGAAATTTTCCGTGCTGGAATAGACAAATTCAGTGGATATCTTAGCCAACAACATCACAAGAATTCCACTCTGAGTCAGCGGGCGGAAAAAAACATTTGCTGCGTGGTTTAAACGTTGGCTGGGTACTGTGGTAATTACCACCACCATCATACGAAGAAATCGTATGACAAGCATTCATTGGTTAATCACCTCAATACTAGCTCGCTGATTGTTCCGACCAATCAAGTCACCTGCACGCGACAAATCTGTTTTCGCGCCTACAAATGTTGAGCCTGTCACGTGTTACATCATCTTATATAAGCAAAACACGAGTAGTTCTCTTTCTTTTTTTCGTCGCTCATGTGTCTCATTCCTTGCTGCCAAAATGTGACCTTCAAGGACTCCCGTCTTGACCAATGCAGTCAGACGTTAAAGAACTTTACAACATTCACGCAAGTACGAACTCTTAGCTCTTCTGAACTCTTACCAACTTGTCCAATAGACAATTCCTAACATGTAACAACTTATTCTTCTAAACTACAGTTTAATAATTAATTCAACCTTCATGAGCTCCGGTACAAATATTTCCAAATCTAAGGGACATAACTCTGTCAAACCTTTAGCTTATGTACACTAAGGCCAATAAATTCAACCGTTATGTTTTGAATCATTATTTTCTGTCTTGTATTAATTGTTGCGGATGGAAGATTATTGAACACACCCTATTTTAAGCCTTCTCACCATTCAAGCCTTTTGATACTTTCTAACACTATTCCCACATCTGCAAAAGTACCTTTCACTCTGACTTTTTTTATAAAGATGAAAATGGAAAATTCGTCTCCTAATTCGTAAACTGGGCACTAAGGAATATGACCGTTATATGAATTATATTTTATCAAAGCAGGCAACGGATTTCACATTCACTGAAACAGTGGAACAACTCAGTGAAGTATTCGTAGAAAAACATCCATTGCTTAATATTCGATTCAACTGTTTAAAGCTAACGAAAGATGACACTGAAGATTATGTGACATTTGCTGGTCACGTCAATCGGGAATGCGAAAAATTTAAATTAAATTCCCACACAGAGGAACAGTTTAAATGTTTGATATTATCGCAGGATTAAAATCTTCTACTTACGCTGATGTTCGCACCCGAAAACTGGAACAGGACAAAGACATGACGTTAAAAGCCCTCACCAGTGGATGCAATAATTTACTAAGCATCAAGAGATAATATGCTGATAATAAAAAAAAAAAAAAAAACGGGCATTTATCAATAACCAGTAACATCCACACAAGAAAACAGCCTCGTGATGAAAACAAAATATTAGTATTGTGGCGACTGGCATTATGGACGCGTTTGTCCGTTCAAGAAATATAAATGAAATATTTATTACCGGAACGGACATAAAAGAAGGATTTTCCAATCTAAATTAACACAAAAATTCAACCTGAAAAAACGAAACGGGTAATGGTCTGCAAAAAACACAGAAACCCTCAGAAAATATATTGTTGTTTCTGTAAACAACAAACTAATTCGTTTTCAGTTTGAGACAGCTTCGGACATAACGTGGATACAAATTGAAAAGCCACGTGTGTCTCAAACAGATCACATAACAATGAGTCCGTCTGGAAGTACAATTCGTGTAATAGGCGAGTTAACTTGCGATGTTTCTTTTCGAAATAGAACCTTTTCTGTTGTGTGTTATGTCGCAAATAATTCGAAATTGAATTTAATTCCTCTTGACTCGATAGAATAACTTAACCTTTTTTTTTTTTTTTAAATTCCTCTAACATTTGTGTTCGATATATTTTTATTGAAAATCATTTCACGGACGAACTTAAAAAATAAGTTTAGTGGCGTTTTTCAAGATAAACTGGTGTGCTGTACAAAAATTACAGCTACTCTGAAATTAAAACCAGATTCTAAGTCAATTTTTAAACAAAAAGGCCAGTACCCTATGCTTCTCTGAATATGGTCAAGAAAGAACGGTAACGACTTCAGAAAGAAGGTGTAATAGTCTGTTAATTACTCCACGTTGGCAGCTCTTGTTGTAGTTCAAAAGACAAAACTCTGGTTCAAAAGACAAAACTCTGTTGGGGATGTGCGGTATGAACTAGGATTTTGCTCGAGTGTTAGAATTTATCAGAAGGATTTTTATCAGGTTGCGTGATCTGTTCATGCATCCACAACAATAAATATCTTACAATATAAAATAAGACAAAAACATGTATGCAATTCAAACAAACAAATGCATTTATGTGCAATTTAGAGATTATTTACAAAATGTTGCTTCAAGGTATTTTATGTCTTGTGTTGGTTAGTGTACGAAGGTTTGCTTATTTTTTGGTGTGTTGGTATGTTTGCATTACAGTCCACAAGGAATTTGAATTAATGTTTAAACAACGTTTTTTTATGTTCGTATCGTTCTGTACTGTTTAGAATGAAGTTAGCAAAAGTAGTCTACCTTTAACTGTAGATATGTGTTATGTTCGATAATAGTTTTTTTAATTAGTTATAGTGAGTGTTGAATAATCACTTTGGATAAGTAAAGTCTTGTAAGTTGAAATTCGTTGTAATCACAGAGTAATCTTCGAGTCGAGTTTGTGAGCGAGTCAGTTGTGTTCTTTTCGCGCGGGAAAAATAATCGTGGATTCGATCCGCGTTTCTCTGTGTTTGCTGGACTGACTAACTTGGTCAGTTGAAAATCTTCCTTATACAGTGAGAGTATTATTTATTGTACGAAGGTACAAATGTGGCACAAGGCTATACAGTGAGAGTTGTCGGGACCGGAGAAGAAGTCTCTTATATCCGGGTTTCTCCTATTTTGTTTTATTAACACAGGCTCTAATTTGGGACCAGAGAAAATCTCTCTTATATCCGGGTTACACTGTATAAGGATTTAGGTGTGAAAATTGGCTCAAGTTGGTTTTGGCGCAATTTAACTTCTTCACGTGAAATTTCTGAATTATCACGCTGCGAGCCAATAGGATTCGCTGTTTAACACTATAGGGTTTTGATTGGTTATGTTAGTTCGCGTAGGCGTGCAAAATGGAATGTTCTTGTTGCTAGGGGGATAAGGTAAATGGACGAGTCCACAACTCGAACGGTCTCAATGATTCTTTGGAAACACATCAGTATCCACTTCCAGTGTCTTAAGGATCTTTTCACAAAACTAAACGGCGGAATTTGCTTTGCTAAAGTTGATCTTATGCTTTTCGTCAGTACTATTTTCAATAAAAAAATACCCTAAAATTAAGTTAGAGCTTAAACTTAGAAAAAATTTATTAAGAAACATAATGCAAACATCTTGAATAAACACTGAGACCAAAACCAAAAAGAATTAGACAGTATAATAATAAAGGGATGAAGATTAACAAAAAAATATGTAACTGCAGAAATCCTCATAACTGTCCTCTTAATAATAAATGTCGCACTGAATCATTAGTGTAACAATTCAATATCTCATCTATTGAGGATCCCGACAACGTAAAAGTCTACACTGGATGCACAAGACAGGAGTTCAACCAAATTTCCCTATCGAAATATTTATGGCACTTAAAAGAAACCAACACCTACTGTGAAATGGAAATTAATAAGAAAAGCTAGAATATGTAGGTCATTAAATGACCCATGCCCTTTGTGTATACACGAGAAACTATATATTACTAAGTTTATAAAAAAATAAAAATTTACTTAAATCAAAGAAATGAAATAGCTATTCTTTGTCGACATTGTCAAAACATTTTCTTAAATAATGGTTTAAAAAAGCTCATAAATGAAATATACATATTTATATTTGTTATTTGATAATTTTTAAATAATTTAATTAATTCTATTACATTTATTTGATTTAAAAGAAGTATAGTCTATTAGTAATTAAAATTAAGAATATTTTAAAATTGTAGTTCAATACGACCTATTCATATACAAAAAACCCTTTTAGAAAAAATCTTTATGTATATAAGTACAAATTTAACGGCGAAACAAAAGTGCTGAAAAATTTTGTCGTTGATAAAGACCAGACGTCATGCGTTGAACGGATTTCATCATTCGTTGGAAAAGGCACCCCTACCCTACCTTAACCTCTTTTCGAAAGTAACTCATATTTTGATACAATAGTTGTCAGTGAAAATGAACACGTTACCG
>OZ038500.1:71943191-71995691 GCA_964036315.1 Acanthosepion esculentum | reverse complement strand
ATATCTGGAAAAGTGAATTAAATAATAATTAAAATAATAATTAAAATTATAATTAAAATAAAGAACATCTGCTTTTTCTTAAACTGAAATGTTTCACTATTTTTATGAAAAATTTAAGATATCAGGAAGAAATAAAGAGTGAATTTTTTTTTTTTTTTTGCTAAATTGATGTTTCAGTCCGCGACAAGAAAAATGTAAATTGTAAAAATGGCTCTTGTTTTTATTGAGTCGGATCATAAATAATTTCCGTTTCTGTTTATAAACTTCAATCTTCAGAAAATAAAGTACAAATACAGTTTATTCTCTTATATTTGCTCACTATTATTTGCAAAGACTTGTTGCCACTTGACAGGCAGTTCTTGGATACAGTTTGAGCAAAATTCCGTAGTTTTTTTTTAAGCATTTTACCCCAAGCAAGGCGAGCGTGCCACTAGCACGCAGGATGTTACAGAGAGTGAGAGTGAGGGAAAAGACTGTGTATAGATGGGATTGAGGAAAGGATAAAAGAAGAACGGGGATCAACGCAACAGAAAATGGCGATTGACGTTGCATGTAAATTTTTGAAGCTTGTAGTTATCAGGGAAGCAAATAAGAGGAAGGGTGTTCCACGGTCGGAATGTTCGAGAAAAGAAACTGCTGGAGTAGAAGTGGCGGTTTCATTTAACTATTTCAACAGTAAAAGGGTGGGACCTAAATGCCAATCTAGTAGAACGCTTAAATTCATGTAGTCGGGTCATCAACGAAGATAGCTCATCAGAATAGTTACCATGAAAATATTTGTAGAAAAAAAAGAAAGAGGGAAGCCACATCACGTCTATGAGAGAGTGACTGGAGTCGATATGTCAAGTCAGGACCAATTACATTGCAGATCCTTCTTTGGATTTTGTCGAGAACCGCGATATGAACATCAGGGGCACCACAACTGATATGACAACAATATTCAAATGCATGGTAGATTTGTAGATATGTAAAATGGACTGACAAGAAAAACCTTCTGGCACGACACAGTAACTCGACTTACCTTGCAGTAGATGCAGCTATTGATTCAATGTAGTTTGTTGTGAAAAGGATTTCCACGAACTCTTGAATCTGGTTTTCAATAGAGAAACTTTTCTCCATTGAAAACCAGATTCAGTATGTTGCAGCGATCGAAAAAAGGTAACAATCTGTTATTGCAAGGTCAGGTGAATATGGTGAGTTGGATAAGGCGGACCAATTGAGTTCCCAAAAATTTTCCGATGTTTTTCTTTCTGTATACGGCCTGACGTTATCATGGAGAACAACGTTTTTCCTACCGATGAGCGCTTTTCGACCAAACTTTTATGTACACATTGCAGTTGTTGTATGTATGGGCATGTGGTGTTTCATTGCGTTTTAAGAACTTAATAATACTCTGTCAGTTCCTCCACCCTCACAATATCGAGTCAGCTGCATCATCCACCGCAAGGAAAGTTGGTTCCCTGTGCCGAGCCAGGAAATTTTTCTCCTCGGAATCGATCCTCCAAATCTATAAATCGACCATTCGCCCTTGCATGGAGTATTGCTGCCATATATGGTCTGGAGCCCCTGCTGTTTGCCTCAGGATTCTTGATAAGATCCAGAGACGGATATGCAATGCAATTGGCCCTGATCTGTCATCTCGTCTGCAGTGGCTCTCTCACAGACGCGACGTTGCCTCGCTCTGTCATTTTTACAAATACTTTCACGGTAATTGCTCCGAGGAGCCGCTTTCGCTGGTCCCTAGGCCTCATGAATTTAAACGTCCTACGAGGCAGGCATCCCATTCCCACCCCTTCACCGTTGAAACTGTTAGATGAAGACGTATCTTCTACTCCAATAGCTTCATGTCTCGCACGTGGAACTCCCTTCCTTATTCCTGTTTCCCTGACAAATACAATCTCCAACTATTTAAGTGTAACGTCAATCGACATCTCCAATTGCCTTGATCTATCCACTTCCCTTCTCCACGTCCTTTCACCTTCCATTCCTATCTGCTCTCGCTCTAAATCTTCTGTAACCCCCTTGCCTTAATCGATCCACTATCTTTCTCCACATCCTCTCCTTTACCACTCCTATCTGCTCTTCCTCCAAGCCTTCTGTAACCCCTTGCGTGCTAGTGGCTTCCAGCCTTGCTTGGGGTGATAAGATTAAAAAAAAGAATTACCTATCTTCAATGAAGCTCAGCTTTTGGGGTTGATTGTTGAAATTTATTCTTGTCAATCCACTGCCTTTTGCGTTGAACATTGTCGTATGTAACACTTTTTTTTTCAACATCTGTTATGGTATATTTAATCAAAGGTACGTTAGGAGAATGCATTAGTCATTACAAATGGTTCCTCAAAACAGAACTTAAAGTTTCAATTTTCGGTATTACGAGCGAAATCCTACAGAAACTTTAAACTGTATAGATTAGATGGGTTGTGAAATCGATTAAACGGTGATGGATTAAACTTCTGATCCTACCTCATAATTATAATTTTAAAAAAACGTTCGACCAAAAATTCATTACAAATTCTGTCGGGTTATTTTACGTAACTTTCTTTGAGGATTTTATGACTGGCAGGAATGAGCAGCGTCAGCCACTTGATGACCAATTGGTTGATGCTCTAAACCAGTGGTTCACGACGATTTTTGTCCGATGCACCCTTTTCACCAGAAGTCCAAATATCATTCCTGACTTTCTAATAGTTTCCAGCACGAAAGTTTCATTACATATATTATTGAAAATCATTATTTTACATATTAGTACATATACATAGATTATTTTTATAGGAGTTTTTTCAACGTTAATAACAATAGAAAATACTTATGGATTTCTTAAACTTAAATACATGTACAGTAATTTGATTTAATTTGCATTGAATACTGTTGCCATATCTGGTCTGGTGTTCCTGCTATTCATCTCGATATTCTTGACAAAATCCAAAGAAGGATCTGCAATGTAATCGATCCTCACTTGGCATCTCGACTTCACTCGCTTTCTCACCAACGTGACGTGGTTTCCATCTGTCTTTTCTACAAATATTTTCATGGTAATTTTCTCTGACGAGCTTTTTATCTGGTGCCCCGACTACATGGATTTAAGCATGCTACTAGATTGGCATCTATGTCTCACCCGTTTCCTGTTGAAATAGTTAAATTTAATCGCCTCTCCTACTACAATTTCTTTTCTCACATTTCCTACTCGGAGAACTTCTTTCTGTTTGCTTGCTTGCTTCCCTGATAGCTACAATCTTCAAAAAATTAAATGCAAAATCAATCGTTTTATTCTATATTCTTGAATCCCGTTCATCTTTTGTCCTTTCTCCAATCCTCTCTTTTCTCTCACTTTTACTCTCTGTAGCCCTCTGAGTACTTGTAGATTTCCCGCCTTGCTTTGGGTGAAATGATTAAGAAAAATTAAATAAAAAATAAAATAAAGTGAAGCATTTTTCAATAAACAAAAATTTCAATAGAATGCCAGCTTATCGGAATTCTATAAACAAAATTCTGTAAATAAAAAACAAGAAAAATAATATCTGGCTCATTGTCTGCCACGATGTCTAAAGCTAAGATGATAGCTATAGCTTCAGCACTAGAAATAAAAGATTTGTCAGGCGTTTTTTAAATTTCATCATGAAGTGCTGAACATCTGATTTTTATCAATGTTTTTTTTTTTTTTTGAGCCACTAGTAATTACGTGGTTCTACTTTATTAGCCTGGAACTGAAGTTAAGAAACAGTTTCCAAGGTTTTGTGAATATTGTTACTCGTACTTCCAAAAGATTTGAATATGGAGATCTTCGAAAAATCTCTTTTGTACCGGTTCTCAGGCGCAAATCTGTCATAACTGTACTGATTTTCCAAGCGTAGCTTAGATGTGGCACAAGGCTGAAAGTAGGGGGCACCCAGTGAGAATCGAACTCACTACTTAGAGGTAATTGTTCTAGCGAGACAAGCTTGCTAACCATTACACCGCCTCGAGGTGCCAAATCTATCATAACTGTATCTTGATTGAGGTAATACTTAAAATGGGCAATTACTCACTGTGGGTTAATTGTGAGCAATCTTAATTCGCAAATTGTTATTCTTGAGTTCGATTCGCATTCGATGCCTCAAACTTGTAATTTTGCGTCAAAACTAAGCTAATTTTTTGTAAATCATATCATGAATTACGAAGGAAAACCTTGCTATTGCTATTTACACGTCAGCTTCACGGTCAAAAGTTTGAGCAAATATCAAAACTAGAGTGCTAAGGTTACTCCTTTGCGCCTGAAGCGTACCCAAAAAAGAAAATGCAAATTTCATACTGCGCCATTTCGAGTGGGCGTAGAGATAAATGCCAAAATGCATTTCGTTGATATTAAAGTTTCAATTGTCGGTATTTCGAGCGAAATCCTATAGAAACTTTAAACTGTATAGATTAGATGGGTTGTGAAATCGATTAAACGGTGATGGAACAGCCAGTTGTGTCTGTGGACTAAATTGGAATAATAATGGCAAACATTATGATACAATAGATTTGGTTTATTTTGTTTTACGGCATATCAACCTCAATGAGTTATTTAATGTCGACAAGATTTTTAGGGTAGTTGAATAAAATATGTATTCTTTGAAAGAAATCAGTTTGTAGATCAGGTTTTATTATATGGTTTGTACAACGTGTTCTTGTCGAGAGTGAAATGCATTACCGGCAACATTTTTTTTTTCAAAAATGTATTGCTGGTAATATTTTTTACTATGAAAATGTTTTGCTGGTATTTTTATTACAAAAATACATTTCTACACTTTCATAGTGTAGTGGACCCAGTTTAGGAGTTAACTATTTGCCCATAGCTGGGACCCTAACAGGTACTACCACCTCGGGTCAGGGTGGATCTGAGAACAACAGCAATTAAGAAGTGCTTCCAGGCTCTTCAAAACTCTTGCTGCCGGATGTAGTTTATCGTCATATCCAGAACGCGATACAATAGAAAACATACAAGTTTGGGAAAAGGCAATTATGAAAATCGTTATTGAATAAAAGACTATCTGAACTATTCTCTTTCGCAACTTATAAAGCGAATACGATATTTAGAACAAGAGCCCCCAAACTTTTTAGACTATCGCCCCCCCCCTCATGTAATTGTTAAGCCATCATCGATCCCCTCCCCCCAAAGGAATGTACAATTTTTTTTTTGTTTTTTACTTAAGTATAGAAATTCCTTTGCTCTGTAACTTCATTATAATTTCATTTTAGCTAGAATTTTTGTTATTCCTTTTTTGCTCGAATTATAATAAGAACAACATCAACATAAATACTGTAAGTAATAATAAACACAATAAAAATAAATTCATATACATTTTGACTGACGGAAAGACATTATATAACAAAGCTAAAGCAGTAATATTCGGTCAAAAATTTATTCGTAAGTTACCACGATGTATTTATCGATCCCTAAAATGAATGGAGCACTTTGGCTGATTGGCATTTGTTTACATTTGTAAAAACAATACGCTAGATTTAGTTGTGTAACTCTGAAGATAGCTCTGGCTGACACCAAATTAGTTGTGTTTCAATCCTGGCTTGAGGCATTCGGAAGTCTAGTCGCACTGAGGAGCTGTGATACAGCGAAACAGTACTGTCTGTGAATGACATTATATATATATAGTGTAACCCGGATATAAGAGAGATTTTCTCTGGTCCCAAATTAGAGCCCGTGTTAATGTATATATAATAGACAAAACCCGGATATAAGATACTTCTCCGGTCCCGACAACTCTCTTATATCTGGGTTACACTGTATATATTTAACGCCCTGATATTTTTCGATTCTCTGATTAGTCCTATGGACCTCCAGGGGTCGACATTGACCACTTTGGAGAATTTCGATTTAAGACTTCAGCTCTTATAGTTTCTCAAAAAAAAATAAAATAAATGAATAAATGATTACTCCTAACAAAGAAAGACAATATTTCTCATTTACATTTAGACTAATGTCCTTATCTTTGTTGATTTTATTACAATATTTCAGTCGTTGTGCCCTCTTCAGGTGCCTGCCGATCCGAGTAAAAGAACAAGGCGAGTTACCAACTTAACGACAAAAAAATCTTATACAGGCTGTGACAGAAATACCTCCCACATAATGGTAAAACATTAGTGGTAATGGTGTCTTCTTATATTTAATATTTTACCATTATGTGGGAGGTATTTCTGCCGCACCCTGTATTAGTAGGAATATTATATAAGTAATAAAAAAAAAAAAAAAAACTCTTATAGCACCATATGATCGAAATAATTAATCAGAAGAGTTTTATCGGTTTTGTTACAAAGTCGGCCGAAATTTCTCTGTCACTGCTAGACTAAAACGTGACTTCATAAAATTCAAGCTGTGGCGCTTTTCCCTTTTAATGAAGAAATTATTCATTGATGCAAGCCTTTTCCGAATTAAGATAACATAAAGAGATGCACTGAATACAAAAGTAAGCATAAATTTAGGCAAAAAATCTATAAGTAAACATTATCAAAATTTAATGTAGTACTCTAGCCTTCCATAAAAAATCCCAGTCGGAAAATGTATGTCAAAAAAAGATGTTATTAGAAATATTAATTATTTCACCACAAGCAAGACAATAAAGCCACTAAGACACAAGTAGTTATTGAGTGTGAGAGAATGTGAACAAGAAAAACATTATTAAACGAGCGAGATCAAGTAGAGAGTAGATAACGATTAACACTGTAAATATTAGAAGATCAAGGTTGGCTAGAAAGCAAGATGACGGAAGAGTTCCACAAGCAAGACTGGGGACAGTTTCAAGAGAAAATTCTACACTACAAAAGACATTTTGTTCCTGCAATAAAAATCATGAATTCCTTTTTTTTTTTTTTTTTTTTTCCAAAATCTGTAGCATAGAATCTTTTCTCTTGAAACGATATCCATAAACATGCTCTTTTTTCGAGACGTTGGTTACGGGGACCGGGCAATTTTGGGCCTTAGCCCACGTGCTTCGGCTCCCCACTTCAAATCAGCCTTGTGCTACTCCAGCCACTTTTCTTGTGGTGGTGGTGGGGGGGGACAAATAAACAACAAACTAGATTTTATTTACGTCGTTAAGTTGTTACCTTACACATGAAGCCAGAATCTAAAAATGTTTGCATTTAAATGTATTAATTATTTCTTATATCAAATATAGAAGGTAAGTAATTAAACTTGATTTCAGCTTTCTAAAAACTTTTTGTCGTACGTATGAATCTGTCATTAATCCAAAAGCGTACTTGTCACTAATCAACCCGTAAATTAAAAATTGCTTTAGCGAGAAAATAAATATCTCAATGATATTTAATTAAATCAAATATTGTAATTATTATGTATGTGTGTGTGAGAGAGGGGGAGAGATTTTACAGGTATATTAGTGCTTGAACGCAATAACAGTAGAACACTTTTTAGGATGGGGGAAACTTTTCACGGCAATAAATTTCCAAAACTGACGCCCTTGAACCGTAATATTTTTAGACTAGAGAACCTTTAAAAACTGTTCGTCAAACCCCTTTATTTATAAGTTTTACCTTTTCTCTCTAAATTTCTTTTTTAATTCCTTATTGCAAATTAAAGTTTATCTCATTTTAACCACTGAAAAATCAACATTACCAAGAAAATATTTAACTTTTTCTTTTATTTGCGACACGATAATTTAACTAACGCTATAGATAAAAATAAAACACACACAAAAATGTAAGCTGTAATTAAACAAGTAACTTCTGAAAAACACTTATAAGCAAAATATTAAAGTAAAAAAAATTGTAAAAATAAAACAATCTTGCCTTGGATTATACGGTGTGGAGTGTCTCTTAAATAACACCATATGTTTGTTTGTTTTTGTTATCTTTGTACTTCTCTCAGAGGCCGAGGATTATGGATGTAAGTTAATATGATGTAGATAGCTTTCTTTTCAGTCTTCAAGGCTTATGAATATCCCAAACACAGTGGGACAGGACATAACACGACAGCGTTTACATACTCGTTCGGCCGCCAGAACTGAAAAAAAAAAAATGCCTGTAATTTTCTGACAGTTACTTTTAGCCTGAGCTTGTGACCACTTCATTATCTACGCCGTCCCCGGCGACAGCGTCGCATTAATGTCGTATGTCTCTACCACTATTGTGAATTTTTTCTTCTTCATGTAATTTACGTGGTACTGTCTCTTAGGAAATTTCAGTTCCGCTTTAGAGCCTTTATTTATTTTTTTTTTTTGTTTTCTTTTCTTTTCACTGTCGCATGCTCGTTAAAGTCTCTATATTTCACTTATTTGCAAGACAATAACACATTTTTTTTTACTGTAATTGTTTCAAATTGGAATGGCATCATCATCGCTTTTCGTAATCCATTCGATCGTTGTGTTTACGTAAAAAAATTGTTAATAAACTAAAAACTTTTATTTAAATATCTATCGACATTTTTCAACAGTCCCCCGCTCTCTCTCAACATAACGTCTTCGAATGAAAATACAAGAAAACTAGGCCCGTTGCCAGAGTGTTTTGACTTGAGTGAGATGGGGTTTAAGTCGGGGGTTTGGACTAAGAATTTGCAAACAATTATTAATTCACATAATTTTCACGGGGTGCA
This sequence comes from Acanthosepion esculentum, assembly GCA_964036315.1. Classification (NCBI taxonomy): domain Eukaryota; kingdom Metazoa; phylum Mollusca; class Cephalopoda; order Sepiida; family Sepiidae; genus Acanthosepion; species Acanthosepion esculentum. Next base: position 71,987,110 of record OZ038500.1, on the reverse strand, counting down.
CCAAATGATTTTCGGGGGTGGGGGCGTCTAAGAATTTGCAGACAATTATTAATTCACATAATTTTCACGGGGTGCACCAAATGATTTTCTCTGGGAAGTAGGATATTTCTAACGCATTTTTAACTGAAAGGTCAGTTTTTTGAATAAATGTTTTTGCTTTTTTGTTTTGTTTTGTTTTTTTAATATTATATATAGTTTGCCTTGCTTTGTTCAGACATGGCTTTTATTGGGAAGTGTTTTAAGAAAAAAAAAGTTTTAAAGCTGGAATCGAATGAAGTAGTTTTAGATCGGGGATTCACTTTAGAATACAGGTTGGTCCGAAAGTCTTGTCAACCTCTACCAAAAAGTAATGTGAACAACAGAACAAGTAATACAGTAATACAAAGCACATATATTGGATTCAGTTTATTCACTTTCATTGACGCGGTCACACATCGAGAAGGACACCATCATTTTCGTGGCAGCTATCTGAAATAGAAAATTATATTACGTAGAGAGAGACAAGACTTTCAGACCACCCTGTATATTACCACAATGCACTCTGGGTTTGTACCCGTCTTTATGTCCCCTGACACTCTCCTCAAAGATGAAGAACAGACTTGAAGCAACGGAAATGTGGTTCTACGGAATGCTGTTGTGAACTAAAAATGCAAGCAACGACAAAGTTCTAGAGATAATAGAAACAAAAAAGGATAATTATACTTAACATCAGAAAGAGACAATTGAAATTTCTAGGGCACATACTGAGGAAAGATGACTTTGAAAATTTGACACTCACAGGACATATTGAAGGTAAGAGGGGTAGAGGAAAGCAGTGCATAATCTACCTAACGAGGATGTGTAAATGGTTGGCAGAACAGGGGTTAGGAGAGAGAAATAGCAAAATTTACTAAGAGCTACAAAGGACAGGAAATTGTGGAGAGCTATGATAGCCGACGTCCTGAGTGTCACATAGATGTTCAATTTAACGTGTGAACTGAAAGTAAAACTGGGTCTTGATGGTGTACCCATTTACGCAAATATGGCCGTGAAAGAAAAGTAAATTCTACTTGGAAAAGAAACATGCAAAAACACCAAAACGAATGAAAGAATAATAATAATAAAAAAGCAAAACCATTCGATTGGAATAAGATATTTGAATTGAGAAAAAAAAAGTTTTTTTTATTTTCTTTATAACAGTGACACAGAATTTGAATAAACTTTCACCGCCATATTTGTGCAAAATCGAGAATCACTAATTAATTTTAAAATTGGCGGCTAGTTTAAATTTTCTCAAAAATGAAACATTTCCGAAATAAATTAATGTTATATCCGAGACGAGCAATCTGTGCTTTTTCACTATTTTCTTGGTGGTATAAAATAATATACAGAACCGGAGACATGTTGAAAAATTACTTTGAAAATAAAACAGTGGAGACGTCAAAATCGAGCAAGTACAGAAATCTACATATCTTGGAAGTATATTTTATTGTTATACGTTATTTATTAATTGTCGGACTTAGTCCATTTCATAATATTTCTGGGAAGTGGTCCGCCTCTTATGGGACCATGTCGTCGAGTTGACGGCTCGCCTCGTTCCCGAAAAGCTCGTGCTCATTGATCGCCCATACGTGTCTGACAATGTGTCGCCCCCGTATTCTGGGATGAAACGGATGGTGATTCTTACGCTGCTGGCCACGGCTCGAATGGTGATTTGGACGACGCGACAGGAGGAAGTCTTGCGAGGCAATCGTCTTTCTCATCAGGATCTAATCCGATTCTTTGAGCATCAGCTCAAGATGAAGATTAGAACTGATAGAAAACGCTTGCATTCGACAGTCTTCAGCGAAAGATGGGTGACTGAGGCGAGCTTGGTTCGTTTGAATGGGGATAGCCTTGAATTTCTCTTCTAGGTCAACCTACGTCACATCGGGGTGGTTTCCTGTGGAACCCTCCCCTTGGTTAGGTTAGACAAGCTTTTGTGTACCTAGTTAATGTGAGTAAGTGTTGTTCCTGGCTTGTTCCCGGCTGCCTCTTTGGTTATGATCCAAGTTGAGATTCCCAACCTCCCCAATTTGTTTTGGCCCCTTTTTATCTCGACTGGGTCAGCTTTTTATTTCCCATGTCCGTATATTTTTTCTCCTTTCCCACTCCCTTAGCGAGAGAGGCTCTTGATTTTGTCCAAATGGGCAGAATACAGCGGCCTCTCTGTTTTGAGGGTTGGACGGGCCCTACTAACATCAGTTATGTTTGATTTGTGTTAATATTTTAGTTTGTTATTGGGTTCATCTCCCCCCACTCATTTTATTCATCCATAAATTTTTAAGTACACATTTTATATCATTAGATTTTTATGGCATCGGGCGCGTTTAGTAGGTCTCTCTTGAGAGGATGCGGTATTGTGGTGTATGGAGGATTGATTGGTGACGGACGAGTTCTTATGGTGAATGTGGAAATTGTAATGTGTGAATGGGTCGTGAATCAGATTAGCTGCGTATAAGATAGTGTCGACCAGCCTCAATCACCCCTGTTTTTTAGGCCTTGTACCATAATTGTGTATTTTGCACAATAAATACAAATACATCTGGGAAGTGTATCTTTATTTGATTTGTTTTGATATTTAGTTTGTTTTTGGGTTCATCACCTCCCCTCTCATTGTAAATCATCCATAGATTTTTATGTATAAATTTTTATAATCATTAAATTTTTATGTCACGGGGTGCGTTTTTTTTTTTTTTTTTTTTTTTTGTTGTTCCCTGAGAGGTATGCGGTATGATAGTATATGGAGCATTGATTGATTGATGACGGATAAAATTTTGTCTATATTTCTGAGATGAGGTATTATGTACACTATTTTCATTATTCGGACTATTGTCCTCATCTTTGTCGCCATATTTATTACAACGTTTCGGCCGTTGTACGCTCCGGCCTTCTTCAGGTGGTTGGAATGTCGAACTGAACCCTTTATTTCGCTCACTGGGGTTGAGTGTTCTAGTTCCACGTGCCATGTTTAATGGATGTCAGTTATCTTTACTCCGATTGGCTCATCCGCTTGCTTAAACTCAACGTTGATTCTGATTCCGCAGAACTGGGTTGGGTGTGAAAAAGTATTTGTTGTTAACATTCTTTTTTCATTCGGGTTTTCGAGTTACGAGTCCTTTTTTAAAGCTGATCGTTTTGTGTTCATTTTGTTTAGTTCTTTTTTTCGTAACAGATTTAATGTTTAGTATAGAGCTTAGAAAAAATTCGCAGTGTGAGATAGGCAAGAAGTAAGGCATGTAACAACATCAGCACGGCAAAGGGCACTCCTTTAAAGGCAAGGAAGGGCAAAAATATTTTTAAGTCAAGTGATAGCGATTGCTGTATGAGTCGTACGATTTTTGAATCAAGCACGGGCAACGCCGGGCCATGCTGCTAGTAATAAAATATAAAATAGTAAATATGACATAATCCTAATATAACGTAATAATAAATAAAATATAACAGTAAAATATAACATAATCCCAATATAACATCTCATTATAAAAGTAATGTTTTGTCATACAAAAGTCAGTTAGTTGGGTTACCCGAATTGTAACTCATATGTAAGCAGTTATCTTTATGTACATTCTAAACAGGACTTACTAAACAAACAACGTGAGGCGGTCAGAAATTTCAAAAGGCCAACCGCTACTCCCATACCAAATGTTCAGACGATCTTCATTTTTAGTACCATCAATTCCGACATTTACAGCTAAAACTCACCTTGCTACTTCCACAGAGTTGAATCAGCCTTATTTCCTCCGTGTTCCATTGGTAAGAAGGAAGTTCCACTCAAACAGCTCCTTCCCAAGGACCATTATTTTGTGGCACAGACTCCCCCCATGGGTACTCCCCTGTCATGCCCGGTGCGTACTACCCCAGAATCCCACAACTGAGGGGACCATGCATGATCTGGTCCCCCGTGTGGTGCTTTGTGACACTCTCTATCTTATCAACATTTACTTTTTTCAGCCTATATTTATATACGTTACAAATTAAACTAAACACAACTGACTATTAAAGGAGGAAACCTTTTCGCGGGTTTTGACACCCTTCTGGGGTTTTTTTTGTCAAAATCTTTGAATTTGTTTTACTCGTGCTAAGTCTCGAAAACCGCTATACAGAAGTCACTATTTTTTATCCATAATGTTAAATGTGTTAAACTATTCAAGCTTTTAATAAGAAAAATTTCAAATTGATATTAAAAATTGCTGCAAAACATTGTTGATTTAGTTAAGATGAAATGATGACATGTCTCTAATTTGTATTTAGATACATTGTATTTATTTTCAATTTTTCTAGTTGAATTGTTAACCATTATTGCATATGATCCCTTATTGTACATACTTAGGTTGCAATAAAATTTGTATTTTATATGAATATTACGTTATTAAAATTGACATGTAGTAGAGTAGGGGTTTATGTAGATAACAGGTAATTAGAGTTAGTATGAGAACAATCAGCATTCTATAGTAAGTGTTTCAAGATGTGGGACTTAAATCTTTCCAAAACGAAACCTATATGAATTTGGAATGAGAGTATTGACGGTACCTACATTACAGGCAAAAGTTTTGGATTAATTTGCTTTTCTTTAAAAAAAAATAAAACACCTTAAATTGACATATTTTGTATTTTTTAAAAGTAAAAGATAAAATTTCAGTAACTACAATATTTTGCTCTTATTTTTCAGTCTTTCTCCAGAGTCTTCTTACTAGCAAAAATTCAAACTCCGTACTGACTACTGTTGTAAACAAAACATGTTGTCTCTGTTTGAAGGAAACAGATTTTGCCATTATGACAATATTTTCATAGGGTTTTTTTTCAAAATTTGATCAATTGCACAAAATGGCAAAATGAAATAAGCATTGAGGTGAGGGCAAAAATTCAAATTTTATTCAAGGAAGGCTACTCTCAAAGACAAATTGCCAAGTTGAAGATTTCTAGACATGAGGTGCAATATTCGTTACAAAGGCAGTTAGAAACTGGTGCAAGTGTTGGCAGAAACATATCTGGAACACCAATGGTGACTACTGCTGCAGAAGAAAAACACTTGATTATTGAGAGTAAAAGAAATAGAAGGAAAACTGCTTCAGAGTTGACAGCTGAGCTTAATCCCTCTCTATAGCAACCAGTGTCACTGTGAAAAGTCGACTTAGATCAGTGGAGGTCAGTGGGTGCATAACCGTAAAGTAACCCACGTTAGAGAAGGTGAATAAACAGAAAAGACTGTTATGGTTTTTAAAAAAAGCATAAGAACTGGACATTGAAAGAGTGGCAAAATGTGTGATAGACAGACAAATCCAAATTTGAATATTTGGTAGCAAGAGGAGAATGTATGTGAGAAGAAAGCCATGAGAAAGAGCGAATGATGAATGTGTGGTTCCAACATTTAAACATAGTAGGTGGTCTGTTATGGTGTGGGAGGGAGGGAGGGAGGGCTGAATATTTGACTCAGCTTGAGGGAATCAGGAAAAAAGAACTATTATTCGATTTTGCAAAGACATCCGATACCATTTGGTTTACACATAATTGGAAAAAGCTCACCTTTCAACAAGACAACGATCCACAGCATTCTTCTAAATTGTCAAAATTAATTCGAGTCAAAAAATTTAAAAAAATAGGAGTAATTTTTCTTTTGAAATTATGACTTGGCTGCTTCAGTCTCTTGACCTCTTTCGCATTCAATCAGTATGGGATGAATTGGATAGGAAACTTTGGAGAGAATACCAAAAGAGTGAGAGTGAGTTTTTCATTGATTGAAGAATGCTTGGGAAGGTTTTCTATGTAGTTTTCTTTTTTTAAACTGTTCTAAAGTGAACATTGAAGTCAACACTCAGAGACGACAGGCTGTTTCATGCTGGACGCAATCGTCAGGCCCCACGAAGAAAATATTGAAATAATCATGATGTTAACTATCCGCACCTACCTTAAACAAAAAGTTTGGAAAGAAACTCTCATCAATACTAAAAAGAGCTATAACAGTTAGTAGACATGAGAAGTTTAATTTCATGAAAAACTATCTTAAGATAAAATGGCTTTTATAAATTTCGTACAATAGTAACGCTAACTTTTTGGTCAATGTTTCCAGTATCGGTATGACGATAAACTACATCCGGCAGCAAGGATTCTGATCAGGAGATTGGGGGTTTCGAGGAGCCTGGAACCGCCTCTTAATTCCTGCGGTTCAGCCTGACCCGGAGTGGTATCACATGTTAGGGTCCCAGCTATGAGCAAATAGTGAACCACCAGACAAAAACAAAACACTATGAAAATATATTTTATAATAAAAATACCAGCTATACATTTTTACATAAAAAAATGACCAATACATATTTATAGTAACCTGACCAACAATCCATTTTAGCTGTAGTTGAAGGCATACAAATGCGTGCAGAATATTTAGATTTCGGCATTAAATAACCCATAGCGATTGATATGCCGCTATAAGAAAATTAACCAACCAACTATTTCTGCTGGCAATCTAAAATAAGATTAAGCAGGATGTCACTTCTTTTTTTTCTTGTTTAGAATTTGTTTTATCAAGTTTCTCTATGTTGTGAGTTTAAATAAAAGAAAAAGAATAAAGGGGTTGTCAGTGGTCAGGAATTAATATAAGCGTTATTTCAGAATAAGTTTATCTTGTGTATAATACATAAACATTTACTATAGAAATTCAGTGTAATTTATTTTATGATACATTGGAAATGAAAAAGGAAATGTATTCTTAATTAATCACAATAGAAAACAGATCCCCCATCATTTTATGCCACGTGTTCATACTTAAATTCATACGACTGTATCCATGCTATAAAAATGACGTCATGTTAAGCATTTACTACTATTAGACTTTTACACGTGGGTCTTTGAATATAGCTTTCCAATTACTATAATTAATATGTAGGCGGCGGATCAGTTTTTTACTTGATAACAATAAAAAAACTGACAGATCTCCCATTTTATGTCTATTATGCAATCTTATATTCATCCGAGTTAACTCATAGCTTTAAAATATATTTTATTAAGCCCTTACTATTATTACCAGTGACAACCCTAAGGTTTTTGGCACCTCGGGCAAGCTGAATTTTGGCGCCCTTACAAGATTAATTTTAAAAAGTCTTCACAAAGAGAAAAACTGAAACTGTAGAATAACGAGCTTATTACAATATACAACTTAATACAAGCTAAAGAAAACATTCATTATCCTATCTAAAACATTTTTCTAGCCGTTAGATCTGCAAATATTTTTATAGCACTTTCTACATCTTTCTTTATAAGATTATTTTCTATTGACAAAATAGCCAAAGAAATCACCCTGTCTTGAGTCATAGACGACCGCATGATTTTATAAGCTTTAGTTTTGGAAGATCCCAAACACATGACATGGCGGCATCATGGCACCCTCGGCCTTGATGGCACCCAGGGTGACTGCCCGAGTTGCCAGTATCTTGTGCCGGCCATGATTATTACGAAAGTTTTTACACGTGTCTTTGAATATGTTTTTAATCATATTAATAGGTTGTAATCCTGACGGGGGATCAGTTTCTGAATTAATAATAATTCCTTATTAATGAAAAACAAATCCTCCACTTTATGCCAATCGTAGAATCTTACATTAATACTTGTTCACCAATGTCATAAAAAACGAAGCCATGTTTTCCTAAGTCTTTTATATTATTGTGTTTGTACATGAGAGACGTTGAATATATTTCCCTGTTACTGTTGTTCTACTCTGTTCTTGTATGGACTCAGCCTCGATTTTTAAGTTTTGAACAGTCTGCCATTGTTATAAAAATACATTGTCACTTGAAGTTAATATTGCATAGCGGGTAAAATCGTGTGCGGCAAAATGTTTTCAGGTAAAAAAAAAACTTACAAATGTACTTGATGTGTTATGAAAGTATGCCAAATATTTTTCTGCTCAACACACTGTTTTTTTAAATCATTCTTTGTCCAAGTAAGGTGATAAAGCCAGTAAAACGCAAGAATTTATCGAGAGTGAAATAAACGGAGAAGATAAGACAATGAAAGAACATGATTAAAAAAGTAAACAAATGACGTTTGACGTTGCATTTAAATTTTTGAAGAACGTACATAGGAGGAAAGCAAGAAACTGGAACAATTCCACATCTGAGAGAAGAAACTATATAGAACTTACTGTTACACCAAGCAATTTCAACAGTAAAATGATGAGACCTAGCTGCCAATCTAATACTGCGCTTAAATTCATAAAATCTAGGTACCAAAAAGGAAAGCACATCAGAACAATTACCATGAAAATATTTATACAAAAGGCAAAGGGAAGCTAAGTTACGGCGATGGAAAGTGGCCGAAGCCGAGATGCCAGGTCAGAACAATAGCATTGCATATCCCACTTTGTATTTTATCAAGAATCCCTAATATATATAACAAAAGCACCAAACCAGATGTGACAGCAATATCCAATGCATGAAAGAATGGTATACGTATATTTAAGATACTATGATATAATAAATAAATAGCATATAAATAATGAAACCTAACAATCAATATGATGCTACGTTCAAATTCAAGGACGTATCAAAGAGAAAAGTCCATCAAAACAAGTGAACGAACGAATGGTAGACATATAAAGGTGCAATGGTAGACATAAAGATAGATTCTGGCGAGTTCTCCAGTTATCGTTAGGGTCACTACCACTAAACTTAAAGTCCTGTGGGTGAATAGGTTATTTTTCTTATACACGTCAGTGGTCACCAAAATATTGTGGGCCATTCACTTATGTCACAGAGGCAGAAATCAGTCTTGTCTTCACGGAGATAAAAGCATACTTCACAGGAAATAAAACGTTCACAAATAACAGGAAAAACATTATAAATTTATTTATTTTTGTGTGTGTGTGTGTGTGTGTATGTATTGGTGTGTGTATCTTTTAGGTTACAATTGTTTTATGGTGCATGTAATAAAAGGGAGAATTTACTCCGTAGCATTACAAGCCATATAACAGAGAGAAATTATACACATGTTGCCCGTACCAAAATTCGTGGCGAAGAGATTGAATTTAACGTATTTTGGCGGGATGCCTATATTTCCGTCAGGTACAGTTTTGTTGCATGCTAGGAGTATTTTTAATTTTTATTTAATTTATTTTATACAACGTTCTTATGTTATTGTCTTATTTTATTTATAATTTTCATTATTATTATTATTTTATATTTTATTTTTATTTATTTATAACAATAATAATGTCCCTAGAGTTTTACATTAGAAAAATCAGAACAAAGTCTCGTATACCATCGCTTCAGAAGTCCGCGTTGCTTGGCTCTGCAAATATTCTACGAAAAGTGCTATCTGTTTGAAGTCGTACGACTTGATGCAGAACACGCATAATGCAAGATCTCCGGTTGAACACGAAAACCAGTGCGGAAGAAGATAATAATAATAATAATAATAATAATAATAATAATAATAATAATAATAATAATAATGATAATAATAATAATAAGAAGAAGAAGAAGAAGAAGAAGAAGAATTACAGCTCAAACCTATAGGTATGATCTTAGGTTGTTTTATTTTTACCTGTTTACAAAAAATATAAATAATAAATAAATAAATAGAGAATTAATTTTGATTGGCAATAATTGCAGCGATTACAACAACATCATGGAAAAATTGGATACTCAGAAATAAAATTCAACCACTGTCAAAATCAAAATCCTGCAAGCGAAAGTCCTGGGAAGGATGTTTACGCTTTGACAGAGATTTAATGACAGTTGGCTTCTAATTACACAAACCAGAATATTCTAGAAAGAAATAAAAATAAAAATATATGATTTATTACACCAAGATAATACCAATGCAAATCAACATTTCAGAAGTTTGCCTTGCTGGGGACTGGAAATATTCTGCAAAGGTTATTATCTGTTTGAGGTCGTACGTCTTGATTGCTTCTTTATTTTGTAGTTATAAAATGATTTTAATTCTTTTGGGAATTTTTTGTTTTAAACATGTGCAACTACTTCACTGGCGATGGAGGAAACTTCAAAGTATTTAAACCTTTTCTGTTCTTTTTTGTAAGGAAGGGTGGCTTAATAATAATAATAATCATCGGCATCGCCTTCTGTCTGGAAGAAATCTACCAGTAAGTGTATGCGGACAAGTGCAGACTGTCTGACAAGGAGATAGGAAATGTCGCCCGCATTTCACGTGCTCGTGAAATACTTACGCAAATGATAAAGTGACCACTAATCCGTGGGAAGTATGGATGCCCATAAGGAAGTATGGATACCCATAAAACGAAAAACCGTCTTCTTGATGCTTAGAAATTAAATAGCTGACCACTCGTATCCGAGGATGCCCGTTTACTCGGGCGACTAGCCAATCCTTGTTGTGCGAAACTGGCCCAAGTAATCGCTTTCCCAGCTGACAAAGTCTCTTCGTATACGCAGTACCACGTTCACGAGCGTCTAGTTTTTTTCTCTCTCTCTCGCGTGGTGTTTTTTTTATGTCGAGCTGATCCGACAAAAAATTTGCATACGCCCAACCCTCTCGCCAATTCTCATAGTTCCGAGACCTCGTCTTTATTAAATTAAGGTGTTAGGGCGGCCATATTTCTTTTTTCCTTTCCATCACTCATTTTGCACGCCTTTTCCATCGTGTGCTCACCTTGCCACACGAAATAAGTCATCTTCTCTTCTGCACTTGTTGCAAACGCCTACACATTTGTTTTTGCTCAACATCCACAGAGCCCAACTAGGGTTTATGCTGAGTGGACGTTAGTTACAGTTTCTGGGTGACCAGCCATCTGAACACAGCCAGCGCGCTCTAAGTTATGGCTTAAGTGCTAGTACAACTATGGACGCCTACCCAATTTCCACAAAGATAACATCAAATACATTTGTATCTCTCGGTTTGCTCTTTTCTCTTAATTCTTTTAAGGTAAAGAATTGCATCAGTTTAATTGAACTACTGTCTGGTTGTTAAAGTAACACTTTCATCAGGGGTATTCGGCAATTTTTAAGCCAAACAGTTTATTCAGTCCCAAAAAGTAGATTGTTCGCGCTCTGGCTATCCACGTTCGGAGGTATCCTGTATCATATTAATTTTTCCTTGCAATGTGGTTGTTTCTCTTTTTTTTTTCTTTTTTTTGGGGGGGGGGGGGGTGATAATGGTGGTGGTTTTGGGGGGGTGTTTTATTTGGGGGGTGTTTTATTTGGGGGGTGTTTTATTGGGGGGGTGTTTTATTTCGGAGGGGTGTTTTATTTTTTTTCACTGCACCAATGTGTATGATTTTCATTGCTTGACCCAGGAGTTGAACTAGGGACCAACGCCAAATAGATTAATAGAAATAAAAATATTCAGAGTTCAAAAATTAGATTTCAGTTATTTGCCTAAGTTATTTCTCAAGGCTGGTGATTTCTTCCATTTGAAAACTTCTCTTGACGATTACCATTTTGCCTCTAGCCAATTATTTCGATCGCTATTTCCATGGCAAATACATTTTTACTTCAAGAACTCGCCATACTAGACCAGGGGAAGGCCGAATAACCAATATCACTGCCATATATGGTCCGGTGTTCCTGATGTGTATTTAGAGATTCTTGATAAAATCCAAAGAAGAATCAGCAATATTATTGGTTCTGACCTGGTGTCTCGGCTTCAGTCACTTTCTCACCACCGTATTATAGCTTCCCTGTGCCTTTTCTATAAATATTTTCATGGTAACTGTTTGTGGCCAGCACAAAGGTCTGATATCAATATAATTGAACCATTGGGACGGGAAGTGAAGAAACAAGTGCTCCAACGAAAACCACCCAATCTTCACGTGCATTGGGATTACTGTCAAGAAGAATGTGGAAAATCACAATGAGAAAATCTGAATTTCTTCCATTTGAATGCCACATTGTAATGAGGCGCCAATACTTTCTGTACGAATAAAGATGACTTTTTTGGAAAAAAAAGACTTCCTTTTTAACTTAAGAAAACAACAGAAAGGTGTAAGCTTTATTACATTCTAAGCTTTACTACGGTCTATGCTTTCCTACATTCTAACCTTTACTACGGTCTAAGCTTTACTACTTTCTAGGCTTTACTACGGTATAAGCTTTAATACATTGCAAGCTTTACTACGGTTTAAGGTTTAAGCTTTACGACGGTCTAAGCTTCTGCCAGACGATGGCGAAATCAATCAATATAGCGTTGCCTCTCCTTGCCATATATCACGTGCAACAAATAAGTATCTTGGAGGACGAAAATGCTCATCCTTTGGAAAACTGGCTCGCACAAAATCCTGATCTCAATTGAAATATTGTGGTGGAAACTGAAGGATGGAAAAAGAACTAAGGTGATCCAACGAAAACTCCGTAATCTCCAAGAGCTTTGGGATTAATGCCAGGAAGAATGAGAAAAACTTAATGTCAAAGAGAAAATCTGGACCTTGTTCCATTTAATGCCACATCGAATTGTGGCAGTTATTTGAACCTGAGGCAGCATCACTAACTTCGAAAGCCATACTTTGATGTTTCGTATTTTCCGTAAGAATACAGGTCACTTTTTGAAATATTCGCTGGTGGCACAGGATTTTGGCTGGTGGCACAGGATTTTTGCATGGCCTTCTTTCAGCATCGCTATAATTAAGATACTCTATCATCCACTATACATTATTAACAAAGTGTAACTTGTTTTCTGGTCCTCAAAGATCATACAGTTTACTGAGAAAAGTATACTGCTACTCATTCACGATTATTAGGTAAAATTAACAAAAGTAATTCATTTACCAAGATGGTTTAAAGCTTTTGCACGCCACTATTTATACACTCCCTTTCGAGTGGACGGAGTAATTCCTGGAAGTCCGACTACGAAACTCTGAAGTCGGGATGCTGAAGGTAACATCAATCAGCTAAATTACAAACATTTACTTGTATTAATTATTTCTCTCTCTCTCTGTATATATATATATATATAGAGAGAGAGAGAGAGAGCCCAGTGCACCAGAATATTTTACTCATTGCTAAAACAAGCAGAAGAGATGAATACATATCTTTCACAATAGCGTTGGCCTTAAGAGATAAAGTGGGCTTTTAGGGGTGTCTTGATTTACAACTAACCATAGAAATTCTCTAGCGTTGGGCCCAAGTGAAAGTAGTTGGTCCAATCGGTATGAATCCGGGATTGTTTCTCCGAGGGCATTAGTACAAAGTGAATGCAACAGCCTCGACCGAAATTCGAACTCTGCCAGCTGATTTAATTCTCCGAGCCCATAACCATTACGGCACATGCGCATTCTCTTAAAGTAGACCTCCAGCAAAATGCTTACCGTTTTTTTTTACTACCGTTCATATTATTCTTTTCCTTTTTTTATCTCCGTGAGCAAATTAAAAACATTCCTGGCCAGATCCGAAGCCGTTTTCATTACTGCGATTGTTTTCGGCGATTTTTTACGTGATTTTTTGCGACGAATTATTTGTACGATAACAATTTTTATAATTTGGAAATAAATTTGGGAATAATCAAAATTAATTGAGAAATCCAGCAAAAGTCAACCACGAAATAAAAAAAATAATTGTGTGTATGGAAAGTAAGGACCTACGTACATCAAATTGTCTTTAAATTAAGTGGCGGCAGAAGAATTAACGTTGAACTTTTAAAAGGTAAGCTTAAATATTAATGCAATACTTAAATGCAGCGGTCCATTTTTTAGTTTTTCTGTAGTTTATTGTTGCCTATCGCATACGGCAGCAGTAGGCCTTGCAAATAGAAATCTCTCCAACGGAGGACCAGATTGCAATCAAAAGAGTCAAGGCTGTAGCGAGGAAAATAATGTCCCGTATAAATGAAAACCAAGATCAAACGGCAGCCAGGAGAGCTTCCAATGCTGAGAATATACAAAGACTTAGGGGCTCTCAAATTCTTGAACAAGCCGAAGGTCCAGTCAAGAACCCTCCGCAGGAGCTAGGTTAAATGCCGCCTAATAGGGCGTCCTTTAAGCTAGTATTATTATATATTTATTTTTATCTGAATGAAATATGAAATAATTACAAAAGACTGAAGACAATCTGACATTATGTGTGCCAGTGTTTATAGACGTGGAGGCAGTTGAAAATTTGGTAGGGAAATACTTGTTAAATTGATTAATAAGTTTTGTTTTTTTCTTCTTTTTAGCTGGTAACCTAATGCGCTCACTTCTCTTACGCGTTGAATAATTCAATGAGTTTAATTAGAGGAAAAAAATAAATAAAATCAGAAAAATAAAAATGCACCGTTTCATATTTCTCGTCTTTTCAGAAATCCAAGACTTGCTGTTGTATAAGCGTAACAACATTTAAAAATCATTGAATATTTATTAAAAACACACATACGCACAAGAGCAAAGAAAACGTTTTCGTTTTTACTCTCTTTAAATGACAGCCATCGTGTGATTGAAAACGAGCTAGCAAATATATTCATTTTAACAGTTATACCTAAACCTCGTTCATCAATTAAAAAAAAATATATATAACAAGTGAAAATGAACTCCGAAAAAAAGCCTTGTGGGCAATGCGTACTGGATCGTATGCAAGTTTAATAAGGTTGCGGGTTCAATATGTAAACAAAGAAGATAGAAACATACAAAACTTGAGTTTCTAATATGGACGTTTATTCTTTTTATAATGACTAGTGAAACAAAGTTCTCAAAGTTTCTTGGGTATTCCATTTTCCTTTTTGGTTCAGAAGTTAGGGTGTTTTGATATTTAGTTTGTTTTGGGGTTCACCCCTCCCTTTCATGATCATTCATCTGACCTTTCATTCCTATCTGCTCTCGCTCCAAATCTTCTGTAACCCCCTTGCCTTGATCGATCCACTGTCTTTCTCCACATCCTCTCCTTTACTACTCCTATCTGCTCTTCCTCCAAACCTTCTGTAACCCCTTGCGTGCTAGTGGCCTCCAGCCTTGCTTGGGGTGATAAGCTTAAATATATATATATATATATATATATATATATATATATATATATATATATATTGTAAATAATATTTATCATCTCATTGGGATGTTTTTTTTTGTTTGTTTGTTTGTTTTTTAACTCCCCAACCTGGGAGAATTGTAATGAGTGAATGAGTCGTGAATCCGATTATCTAGTTATAAGATAGTGAAGACCAGCCTCAACCTATTCCCCCTTCTCGGCCTTGTGTCATAATTGTATTAATTTACAATAAATCTCAACAATGGCTAAAATGGTCGAGCTCAAGTCAGCTTTGTGCTGAGTTGGAACGACCAATTCCCTTACTTCATGAGTAGGGCTTCCAAAACAGATCCGAACGAAGTCGTTGAAAAGTGGAAAAGAGAAAGATTCTGTATTTTCTGGAATTGGGGGTCATAAAATCGCGCACGTGATGAGAAACTCTTTCCGATTTCTTTATAACTTGCATCATGGGAATTTTTTTTTTTTATTCTTTATTATTATTTTATTTATTGGTTTTATTTCATTTTCCCACAATCAAAAAGTGTTTTAGCTGAGCTGATAATTTTAAGTAGAAGAAGACCACTAGTTTTTATGTGCTTGGCACACGCCTGCTAACTTTGCGAAATCGTCCTTGATTTTCAGGTATTTCTAGATGGATGACAAAATAGAAAAACAAGTTACATCGATATATCACAAATAACAAATTTATTTACCTCTGGGGTTGTGACCCCAGCATAAACTGTGAACTCAAACGTCTGGGTTGACCATGCCCGTCTTCTTTTTTGAGATTTTCTTTGTCATTTCACCCTAAAAATATGAGAAAATTAAAACAAACTATTAAAGACACCTCCAAAACGAAATTATATTTTTTAATCAATATAAAGTACATTTATTGTCTTTCATCAGCTGATGGCTGATGCTAACTTCAAGGAGAACAACTCATTAAGACTATTTGGTCTTACGTTTTCCACTGGCATGAAGTGGAGGGATTATATTGAACCAACTGCAAGGCTTGCTGATAGGAAAGTTGATTCACTGTGTCATAACAGATCATTTTCCTCGAGAGAATTAACCTTACACACTTTGATAGATAGATAAATAGATAGATAGATAGATAGATAGATAGAAAATATTACCAGCAATAAAAGTTTTATCAGCATTAAATAACCCATTGCGGTAGATATGCCGTAAAACGAACCAAACCAAACAAATATGTACTGAGATAGATAGATAGATAGATATTGAACAAGATAGATAGATATTGAACAAGATAGATAGATAGATAGATAGATAGATATTGAACAAGATAGATAGATAGATAGATAGATAGATAGATATTGAACAAGATAGATAGATAGATAGATAGATAGATAGATAGATATTGAACAAGATAGATAGATAGATAGATAGATATTGAACAAGATAGATAGATAGATATTGAACAAGATAGATAGATAGATATTGAACAAGATAGATAGATAGATAGATATTGAACAAGATAGATAGATAGACAAATAGATATTGAACAAGATAGATAGATAGATAGATAGATAGATAGATAGATATTGAACGAGATAGATATATATTGAACATGATAGATAGATAGATAGATAGATAGATAGATAGATATTGAACAAGATAGATAGATAGATAGATAGATATTGAACTAGATAGATAGATATTGAACATGATAGATATATAGATAGATATTGAACATGATATATATATATATATATATATATATATATATATATATACATATATATATATATATATTGAATATGATAGATAGATACTTAACTAGATATATAGATAGATGGATATATAGATATTGAATATGATAGATAGATACTTAACTAGATATATAGATAGATGGATATATAGATATTGAATATGATAGATAGATACTTAACTAGATATATAGATAGATGGATATATAGATATTGAATATGATAGATAGATACTTAACTAGATAGATAGATAGATGGATATATAGATATTGAACATGATAGATGGATACATAGATATTGAACATGAGAGATATATAGAAAGATAGATATTGAAAATGATAGGTAGATAGATTGATAGATATTGAACAAGATAGATAGATAGATAGATAGATAGATAGATAGATATTGAACAAGATAGATAGATATTGAACAAGATAGATAGATAGATATTGAACTAGATAGATATTGAACATGATAGATAGATATTGAACTAGATAGATATTGAACATGATAGATAGATAGATAGATATTGAACATGATAGATAGATAGATAGATATTGAACAAGATAGATAGATATTAAACTAGATAGATAGATAGATATTGAACATGATAGATAGATATTGAACATGATATATATATATATATATATATATATATATATATATATATATTGAATATGATAGATACTTAACTAGATATATAGATAGATGGATATATAGATATTGAATATGATCAATAGATACTTAACTAGATAGATAGATAGATGGATATATAGATATTGAAGATGATAGATGGATACATAGATATTGAACATGATAGATATATAGAAAGTTAGATATTGAAGATGATAGGTAGATAGATTGATAGATATTGAACAAGATAGATAGATAGATAGATAGATAGAAAATATTACCAGCAATAAAAGTTTTATCAGCATTAAATAACCCATTGCGGTAGATATGCCGTAAAACGAACCAAACCAAACAAATATGTACTGAGATAGATAGATAGATAGATATTGAACAAGATAGATAGATATTGAACAAGATAGATAGATAGATAGATAGATAGATAGATAGATATTGAACAAGATAGATAGATAGATAGATAGATAGATAGATAGATATTGAACAAGATAGATAGATAGATAGATAGATAGATATTGAACAAGATAGATAGATAGATAGATATTGAACAAGATAGATAGATAGATATTGAACAAGATAGATAGATAGATATTGAACAAGATAGATAGATAGATATTGAACAAGATAGATAGATAGATAGATATTGAACAAGATAGATAGATAGACAAATAGATATTGAACAAGATAGATAGATAGATAGATAGATAGATAGATATTGAACGAGATAGATATATATTGAACATGATAGATAGATAGATAGATAGATAGATATTGAACAAGATAGATAGATAGATAGATAGATATTGAACTAGATAGATAGATATTGAACATGATAGATAGATAGATAGATATTGAACATGATATATATATATATATATATATATATATATATATATATATATATATATATATATACATATACATATATATATATATATATATATATTGAATATGATAGATAGATACTTAACTAGATATATAGATAGATGGATATATAGATATTGAATATGATAGATAGATACTTAACTAGATATATAGATAGATGGATATATAGATATTGAATATGATAGATAGATACTTAACTAGATATATAGATAGATGGATATATAGATATTGAATATGATAGATAGATACTTAACTAGATAGATAGATAGATGGATATATAGATATTGAACATGATAGATGGATACATAGATATTGAACATGATAGATATATAGAAAGATAGATATTGAAAATGATAGGTAGATAGATTGATAGATATTGAACAAGATAGATAGATAGATAGATAGATATTGAACAAGATAGATAGATATTGAACAAGATAGATAGATAGATATTGAACTAGATAGATATTGAACATGATAGATAGATATTGAACTAGATAGATATTGAACATGATAGATAGATAGATAGATATTGAACATGATAGATAGATAGATAGATATTGAACAAGATAGATAGATATTAAACTAGATAGATAGATAGATATTGAACATGATAGATAGATAGATATTGAACATGATATATATATATATATATATATATATATATATATATATTGAATATGATAGATACTTAACTAGATATATAGATAGATGGATATATAGATATTGAATATGATCAATAGATACTTAACTAGATAGATAGATAGATGGATATATAGATATTGAAGATGATAGATGGATACATAGATATTGAACATGATAGATATATAGAAAGTTAGATATTGAAGATGATAGGTAGATAGATTGATAGATATTGAACAAGATAGATAGATAGATAAATAGATAGATATTGAACAAGATAGATAGATAGATAGATATTGAACAAGATAGATAGATGGATAGATAGATAGATATTGAACAAGATAGATAGATAAATAGATATTGAACAAGATAGATAGATAGATATTGAACTAGATAGATATTGAACATGATAGATAGATAGATATTGAACATGATAGATAGATAGATATTGAACAAGATAGATAGATATTAAACTAGATAGATAGATAGATATTGAACATGATAGATAGATAGATATTGAAAATGATATATATATATATATATATATATATATATATATATTGAATATGATAGATAGATACTTAACTAGATATATAGATAGATGGATATATAGATATTGAATATGATAGATAGATACTTAACTAGATAGACAGATAGATAGATAGATGGATAAATAGATATTGAACATGATAGATATATAGAAAGATAGATATTGAACATGATAGGTTACATAGATTGATAGATATTGAACAAGATAGATAGAGAGATAGATAGATAGATATTGAACAAGATAGATAGATAGATAGATATTGAACAAGATAGATAGATAGATAGATATTGAACTAGATAGATAGATATTGAACATGATAGATAGATAGATATTGAACAAGATAGATAGATAGATAGATAGATAGATAGATAGATAGATATTGAACAAGATAGATAGATAGATAGATAGATATTGAACAAGATAGATAGATAGATATTGAACAAGATAGATAGATAGATAGATATTGAACAAGATAGATAGATAGATATTGAACAAGATAGATAGATAGATATTGAACAAGATAGATAGATAGACAAATAGATATTGAACAAGATAGATAGATAGATAGATAGATAGATAGATAGATATTGAACGAGATAGATATATATTGAACATGATAGATAGATAGATAGATAGATATATATTGAACAAGATAGATAGATAGATAGATAGATAGATATTGAACTAGATAGATAGATATTGAACATGATAGATAGATAGATAGATAGATAGATAGATATTGAACATGATATATATATATATATATATATATATATATATATATATATATATATACATATATATATATATATATATATATTGAATATGATAGATAGATACTTAACTAGATATATAGATAGATGGATATATAGATATTGAATATGATAGATAGATACTTAACTAGATATATAGATAGATGGATATATAGATATTGAATATGATAGATAGATACTTAACTAGATATATAGATAGATGGATATATAGATATTGAATATGATAGATAGATACTTAACTAGATAGATAGATAGATAGATAGATAGATATTGAACATGATAGATGGATACATAGATATTGAACATGATAGATATATAGAAAGATAGATATTGAAAATGATAGGTAGATAGATTGATAGATATTGAACAAGATAGATAGATAGATAGATAGATAGATAGATATTGAACAAGATAGATAGATATTGAACAAGATAGATAGATAGATATTGAACTAGATAGATATTGAACATGATAGATAGATATTGAACTAGATAGATATTGAACATGATAGATAGATAGATAGATATTGAACATGATAGATAGATAGATAGATAGATATTGAACAAGATAGATAGATATTAAACTAGATAGATAGATAGATATTGAACATGATAGATAGATAGATATTGAACATGATATATATATATATATATATATATATATATATATATATATTGAATATGATATATACTTAACTAGATATATAGATAGATGGATATATAGATATTGAATATGATCAATAGATACTTAACTAGATAGATAGATAGATGGATATATAGATATTGAAGATGATAGATGGATACATAGATATTGAACATGATAGATATATAGAAAGTTAGATATTGAAGATGATAGGTAGATAGATTGATAGATATTGAACAAGATAGATAGATAGATAAATAGATAGATATTGAACAAGATAGATAGATAGATAGATATTGAACAAGATAGATAGATGGATAGATAGATAGATATTGAACAAGATAGATAGATAAATAGATATTGAACAAGATAGATAGATAGATATTGAACTAGATAGATATTGAACATGATAGATAGATAGATATTGAACATGATAGATAGATAGATATTGAACAAGATAGATAGATATTAAACTAGATAGATAGATAGATATTGAACATGATAGATAGATAGATATTGAACATGATATATATATATATATATATATATATATATATATATATATATATATATATATATATATATATATATTGAATATGATAGATAGATACTTAACTAGATATATAGATAGATGGATATATAGATATTGAATATGATAGATAGATACTTAACTAGATAGATAGATAGATAGATAGATAGATAGATGGATAAATAGATATTGAACATGATAGATATATAGAAAGATAGATATTGAACATGATAGGTTACATAGATTGATAGATATTGAACAAGATAGATAGAGAGATAGATAGATAGATATAGAACAAGATAGATAGATAGATAGATATTGAACAAGATAGATAGATAGATAGATATTGAACTAGATAGATAGATATTGAACATGATAGATAGATAGATAGATATTGAACATGATAGATAGATATTGAACAAGATAGATAGATATTAAACTAGATAGATAGATAGATATTGAACATGATAGATAGATAGATAGATAGATATTGAACATGATATATATATATATATATATATATATATATATATATTGAATATGATAGATAGACAATTAACTAGATATATAGATAGATGGATATATAGCTATTGAATATGATAGATAGATACTTAACTAGATAGATAGATAGATAGATAGATGGACATATAGATATTGAACATGATAGATGGATACATAGATATTGAAGATGATAGATATATAGAAAGATAGATATTGAAGATGATAGGTAGATAGATTGATAGATATTGAACAAGATAGATAGATAGATAGATATTGAACATGATAGATGGATAGATAGTTAGATATTGAACCGAATGATAGATAAATTCCCTTCTGATTTCTTGCTTCCCTGCCAACTACAATCTTCAAAAATCTAAATGCAACGTTAATCGCCATCTTCTGTCTATCTGAAATCATGTTCGTTTATTGCCCTTTCTCCTCACCAGTTTTCTCATTCTCTTTCACTCCCAGTAACCCCATTGCGTCTTAGTGGCATTATCGCCTTGCTTAGGTTGAAATGATTACAAGAGAGAGCGAGAGGGAGAGAGAACAATAAATTAACATGAATCCAGATGTCAAAAGATAACCATTGACATTGCATTTATATCTGAAGATCAACGTTGGCTGGAACGCAAAAAGCAGGAAGAGAGTTCCACAAATTGAAATGAAGACGTGTCATGATTTCAATTTCATCATGTTTACTTTTGTGTTTTTATTTGTTTATTTGTGTTCTCCTTCTAACATTGGGTAAAAAGAAGAAGAGAAAAAGACTCGGAGAAACTTCTAGAAATTCCGACCTGGCAGTACACCTATGTAAAGAAAGTTTTACTTTATTTAGTTTTTTAAATATTTATTTCTTTCTCCACCCCACTGAAAAAAATATTTTATTATTTTCCATTTTGCCGTTCATATAGTCCTGGGCATGACGATAAACTGCATCCGGCAGCAAGGCGTCTGGTCGGGAGATTAGAGGTTTTGAGTATCGTCGAACCACCACTTAATTGCTGTTGTTCCCAGGTCCACTCTGATTCGGGGTGGTAGCACCAGTAAGAGTCCTAGAATTGGGTAAATAGTGAACCCCCAAACAAAAAAATGAAATTATAATAATATATTTTTATAATAAGAATACCGGCAATACATTTTTATATAAATTACCAACAATACATATTTATAGTGAAATTACGAACAATACTTATTTATAGTAAACTGACCAATAATACATTTTATCTGTAGTTGAAGGCATACAATTGCGTCAAAATATTTAGATTTTTGCATTAAATAACTCATAGAGGTTGATATGCCGCTAAATAAAATCAACCAACCAACTTTCGTTGATATAGTACCTAAAGAAACTTTAAGGAAGTTACCGCTTTATACCTCCATTACATTCCTTCTTTTGATCGCTAAATAATCCGTAAGAGTCTTCCTAATGCTAAATTTCTTTTTGACTAGTTATGTATTAAGTAATATTAATTCAGTTGGAGTAAGTGAGGCATGCGCCATCCTGAGAAGCCGTTGTAACCCTCTTCTCTCAGTGAGTCATTTAGTCAATAACAAGTGAGCGAACATGTCTCTGTATCTGGGCTTCCTGCTTAGTCATTGCGATTTTGGTCCAAGGACTTTTGTTGCTTTGAATTCTGGGTAGACGTCACGTGTTTACTCTAGGTAGTATGTTTGAATTTTCTTCTTTCCTGGATTATTTACCCATTCGTTAAAGATACTGGAAGTAAATGTTTGGCGTCATCCGCCTGATAGTCAAGGATCCGAACAGCAGAGTAAACCCTGAGGAGGCTATCCCATCAGCAGATGTATAATGTCGGGGCTGGGAATGGAATCTGGGCCGTTCAGTATTTTCCGGTAGGACCTCCCGATGTTATGAGGTGTACAGTTACTGTACTTCCAGAAAATGTAATCAAGCCAATTGACGCAGGTACTGCATGTGGGTGTGGCTACTTCGCTTGTCTTCACCCGTTCCGAAATCTCAATATCAAACCATGTCCTCAAACAATACCAAGTAAAAAATATAAACCCAACCCCAAAAGAACAAAAGTATATCCTAAGTATAACATCTACGCAAATGGGATGGGTCTGCGCTCCAACTTTCCAAATGTTGGTCACCATCTTCACAAGGTCAACCTGACCTCTTGTTCCTGTCTGAAACTGGTCATAACCTATCTAGGATTTCACAGACTCGGACTATTCGTCCCTAATAGTAAAATAAGACTTTCGAAATAGCCATACACTCAGCGCCCATGTTAAGGATGTGTTTCCCATGTGACAGCCGAAACGTTGTAATAAACATAGCGACAAAGATGAGGACAATAGTCCGAATAATGTAAATAATCCCAGTGGTTGTTGTTAAGAATATCAACCCCGAGTTAACTCCAATCTTGGCAAAACTGTTTAACTGGTGTCGGAAGGAGAGACGCTTCCCAAGTCTGTAGGAGGTGTCAACAGTGTGCAAGAGTGCAGGTGAGAGCTCATCCCTGTTGCAATATCGACCCATTTGCCCCCTTAGTGTCATCGGCAAATTCTTCGAATCTACAGTCTACAAGAAGCTTGTTGAACACCTCAATAGGAAGAAGCTCCTGAGCGATAACCAATATAAATGTCGCTCTGTTAGTTCCAAAGATGATGTCATAACTGTTATTACTCACAGAACCAGCGATACACTAGACAATAAATTCATCATGTGGGCCACCGCCCTAAATATCCTTTGTCAGGGTGTAGCATCGGAGATTGGAACGTAAACTCTCCAGCTATGGAATCTCTGGAAGGGGTATCTCAATTATAAAGCCCTTCCAAACAGGTTGGTCCATGAAAGTCGTCATTAACCGCCAGTCATCAGAAGCACATGAAATCAAGGCCGGCATTCCTCACAGATCTCTCCTTGGTACTAGGCACTTTCTACTCTAGCTTAATGATATGCCTAAGAACATACACCGGTCTTTAGTGAATATTACTGCAGATGATACAAGAGCTTATAGGTACGTCTTGAAAAACCTGGAAGACAAGAGCTTGGCAGCTGATCTCTCATCTGACGTAGCCCCTAATGTCTCAACAGGGGAAGAATTAATTTGTAAAACTGGTTGACCAGAACATGATGGCTGATATCCCATCTGACGTAGCGCTAGTGTCTCAACGGAAAAGAAGTGGTTTGCAAATTTGTTTGGCCAGAACATAGCAGCTGATCTCTCATCTGATGTATCCCTGGTGTCTCGATGGGGGAAGAACTAGCTTGTAAAGCTGGGTTACAAGAACATAGCAGCAGATCTATCATCAGTCTTAGTGACTCAATGGAGGAAAGAACTGGCTTGGGAAATCCAGTACGGCCAAAACCAGTAAAGTTCCACTGCCACCGAACAGTCCTTAATTTTCATCCTATTATGATGGATGGGTCTTCTCTCAAGTAGGTTTCTTACTTTGAACGTTCATTGGGATTCAACTTCACCCCAGACCTCGGGTGGAATCCCATATATCTGATCTATTGCTGAAGATGCTGGGGAAATGGTCGGTTCCTTGTACCATCTCAGTAAGTATCTGGCTCTCAATGGTATACTCTCTATAAAAGAGGCAAATCAGACACGAAATGGAATATTGTTGCCATAAGTGGGCAGTTGTGAACAGTTCAAAGAAACCTTCAGTATGCGTCTTTGAGATACTTACATGCCGACAGAACGAGAAGGGAACGTCCTGTCGCTGCCAAAATCAAAAGGGAAAGAGGAAGAGGCTTTCAAATCTCGTGCCGTCTTTGATTATAATCAGGGGGTGACAATCCAACAACTATCTTCTGACGTCTTTCAAGCATCTTCATAATTCATTCATCTTAGGACTTTAAGTATCTCAGTAAAGAACTATTCGATGTGCTTTTTGCTGTATGCTAAGAAATTGATAATTTCTTCACTTACAAAGACCTGAATAAATGGTCATCCAAACGTACGATATCTGTTGAATACAGCGGATGAATGAGAACTTGCAAACCAGACTGTAATAATTTTTTCTTGTCTGTAAAGAAATATGCACTTTAGAGTTCTCCTGGTGGAATATTAGTTTTTCAGTTGACTAATTAACTTTTCATCCATTACTACCTTCAGTTGATTTCGAATCAAACGTTTTGCCGATCGGAAGCACCTTATTGTAGATCATTCTCTTTCGATCCCACTAGATACACAGCATGACATTCTGTGCAATTAGACTAACCTTTCATATTGTTAGTGGGGATTCATTTCGCTTACCCAAGTTCCATTACATTTTACATAGTTGTGAAGTAAAACCCGCCAAACATTTTCAAAAACTGATCATTTTCCTTACATTTAATTATGTGGAAATACGATTTTTTTATCTCCGCTTAACTTATGTGGAAACTACACATCAAAGCGACTAACATAACCGAATAATTTTCAACGCTTTGTTTGGACATTTTCAACAGGTCAGGTACCTCTTGAGTTGTATAACGTTAATTATTCTTAAGGTATATCTTGATGTGATCACTGGTTTATTCCTAACGTAGTATATCATTCAGCGAGAAATCTCTATCACAAAACTTCGTAAACCACTCTTGGCACGTTAAATCATTTACAATATGTTGTTCATAAACTGCTCAAATATTTTGTACGTTTGAGTAATAGATTTACCATTCTTAAAGTAAAAAATAATGTGCCGAAAATTCTGCTTATTTTCTTACATTTTCCAATTTTAGAATCAATAAATAAAATACGCCATTTTTTACCCCCCCCCCCCCACATACACACACATTGAAATTTTTTTCCCTTTGATTTGAATTAAATTTAAATAAGGGAATGATTCCTATTCAAAATATAGTGATTTTCCAAGCGTAGCTTAGATGTGGCACAAGGCCGAAAGTATGGGGCACCCAGTGAGGATCGAACTCACTGTTCAGTCGTATCTGTTTTAACGAGACAAGCTCGCTAAGCATTACACCACGCGATGTACCCTTCCTATCCAAAATATAGAAGGAGAAAGCCAGAAAATGGCGGTTACA
The DNA here is from genome assembly GCA_964036315.1 of Acanthosepion esculentum. Lineage (NCBI taxonomy): Eukaryota > Metazoa > Mollusca > Cephalopoda > Sepiida > Sepiidae > Acanthosepion > Acanthosepion esculentum. The sequence continues at coordinate 71,960,290 of OZ038500.1, read as the reverse complement.
TCGGTAAGAGTAATGTTGATATGCATCATTTTTCTCCACAAATTATAGCAATGAATTAAAATCAATTATCATTTTCTCACAAAAAAATGTGTGACACGCAGCAAGGCGCGGGTAAATCGGCTAGTATAAATATGAGTTTTTATTTATAACCCATTAATTAACACCGTCTCCAAAATCGGACGGTGGTCATTAATGAGTTAATTTTGTGTTTGTGTATATGCAAAATAAATACCCTTTCTCTCTTCCTCTTTCCTACTTATCTTGAAAAATAATCTATTTTCCTAATTTGTCTGCTCGATTCCAAAAGCTAAGCAAAGCATTAAGAAACAGAAAAAAATTCGTTCGGAAAAAACGAAAGAGTACTGAACTGTTACGTAATATCTGCCCTCCTGTATGACAATGAATGCTGAAAAATCTCACGGATGAAAGAGAGACTTTAAGCAACAGAAATTTGATTCTACAGGAGGAGGAGGAGGAGAATAACATGGTCAAAACATGTGAGCAACGACGAAGTTTTTATAGGAAATTGAAGCAAAAAGGAAAGTTATGCTTAACATCAGGCAGAAATAGTTGAAATTTCTAGGGCACATCATGAAGAAAGACGGCCCGGAAATGTTTATACTCACAGGACAGATTGAAGGCAAGAGGAACAGAAGGAAACAATGCATAACCTACCTAGCGAGCTTGAGAAAGCGGATGGCGGGACAAGGTTACGGGAAATAACAAAAAGACAAAATTTATTAACAGCTACAAAGGACAGGAAATTGTGGAGAGCTATGGTCGCCTACGTCTTGAAGGAACATGACACATAGAAGAAGAAGAAGAAGAAGAAGAAGAAGAAGAAGAAGAAGAAGAAGAAGAAGAAGAAGAAGAAGAAGAAGAAGAAGAAGAATGCGTAATGATAAAATGAGCAAATTTTATAAATATTTCCGAAGTATTGACCTTCGTAGTAACCACGGTGAAACAACCTGTCTTTGATGCAATTATTGCTGTAGTGAGTGCATTCCTAAATGGGTGCACCTCCCTTGCAATGTTGTTGAGCAGGTTTCGTAAATTATCATTGTTGACTGAGTTTAATCGAGTACAGGTTCACCGTAAGAAGTAAATGGCTGAGAAATAGAACTCGAAATTATAGGATGCTAAACCTCTGTCCTCTCTCTCTCTCTCTTTCTCGCTCTCTCTCTCCTGTTCTCTCTCTCTCTCCTGTTCTCCCTCTCTTTCTCTCTCTCTCTCTCTCTCTCTCTCTCTCTCTCTCTCTCTCTCTCAAGCATTACTATGGATGCGTACGCTCGTGTGATTGGTGGAAAAGTGCACGTGCTTTCGAACGTAGCTTCAATATCAAACAACAACAACAAAGCGGCGGACAGGAAAAGGAAATGGATATTGAAAATTTAGGTCAATTAATTGCCAAAGCGCCATTCCCTTATTTGTTGCATTTCAATGTATCTATTGTGTTATTTCTTTATAATTTACTTTTTATTTTTCTTAATGACAAACAGATTAAGGATCGGATTCTCTGACAATGGAGTCAATCAATTCTTCTTCTTATCTGAGTGCACGTGGACCTATCTCTGGTACACAGATTTGCTGGTCTTGGGGGCTAAGAAGGGTGTACCCTATATGTCCCACTTCCTCTTCTTTTATGTGCCGTGTCATTTCAGGATGTGGGCGATCAGAGATGATTCTCCACAACTTCCCATCACTATCTCCATTTGCACAAGCTTACTAGCTATCTGCCTCCGTCCCTCAATATGTCCCGTGAGTGTCAAATTCCTCAAGCCCTCTTTTCTCGTTATGTGTCCCAGGAATTTCATCTACCGTTTTCAGATCCTAAGAAAAACTGTCCTTTTCGTTTATATTTTTCTTAAAGCTTCCTTGTTGCTCATATGTTCCATCCATAGATTCCTTAGCATTTTCCTGTAGAATCTACATCTCCTTTGCCTCAAGTTTTCTCTTCATCTGTAAGAAGATTGTCTTACAGTCATTGAGATATAAGGGGACTGATATGGCATAAAGATTGAGCACTCTTTCCAACGAAATGTTCCTGTTTCTTACTATATTGCTTAGTTGCTGGAAGGCATTTTTAACTATTCTAATGCCTCATGGAAATTCTGTCGCATTTTACAGCGTTTGTTACAGCACTCCCCAGATAATTAAGTTTCTGTACTCGCATTATTTTGACGTTTCCAATTTGTAGTTCGTAACTTGGGTTATCCCTTTTGCTAATAACCATGCATTTAGTCTTCTTACAAGTAAAGTTCTTTTTTTTTCTGTCTACCATCAGTATGGAGTCATTTGTATATCTTTTGTTGAGATTGTGTCCACTAATAATAAATCTTTGCAGAACATCTCGCTCGCTGATTTAAATAAATCCGGTAAGGAGACGCCTCCGTGTCTTTCATTACATTTCTTTAAACGAAATCAGATCAGACACGATTATTTTTATTTAATTTAAAAGGGTTTATTTTTCTTAAATATTTTATCGAATAAATGTTTTAGCGAAATTTTTTAGCACAAGTGAATTTATATGGGGGACAGACATAAAAAAGTAATTCTTATGGGATTACTCCACCTTATCTGCCAAAGAATTTTCCATAAAATCCGCTACTATAAAGCAGTATAAATGTAATGAGTACAAGTCTTCTCCCTTTTCTTGCTCTTCACCTACAGGATGTCATTGGGACAAAACGTGCCTCGGTCCCTTTCTGCGAGACTCTTTAGTCCCCAGCGAACCACGTATCTCATACAACACAATATTATTACTACACTATCTCCTTAAAAAACTATATGTCTATAATATCTTTACTACAACATGCATAATATCATATCAAAAATATCATATCATATATCACATCAACTATATCATATCAATATCATATCAATAATATTATAACATATATAAATCTCATATCAATAATACATATCATATCAATAATATCATATTATATCTAGATATTAGATTGTTTATTTACAAGAATTATTTTATATTTACAACGTTCTAAAAGTAATACAATTGTATTGAAACTAATACAATGCAATATTTATCAATTACCAATTTATAAAGAAATATGAAAACAATTTTAGTTATAAATTTAAAAAAAACTTTTACTCAATTATTAAAATATGTGGACCAACTATGAGGAAATATTATTTGCCATTTTATAACGTTCGAATCGACTGGAAATTAGTTGATGTTTTGCCAGCCATTCCAATAAACAATCTAATAATGTTTATTATTTTTGTTACCAATTCTCAAAAACAAGGAAATTATGTAAATTCACTTTCATCATATGTTTAGGTTTTATTGCAACTCTCATCATCACTTTTTAAAGCAGCAAACATTGCCGAAGAGTGAAGGTAGTTAAAATAATAGCGGCGTCAATGGAAAAACAGTCTTTTGACACTTCGTTTTTTTCTTTTGTGGGAATGAAGGTCAAAAGTTACCAAAATTGTGTTAGGGTTTATATGATGCGTTCGGCGGAGGAAGAGGGGTGAATTCGACATTTGATAATTTTGCAGCAATACGCGCTTAAAGGTTTTAGGCGGTTTTGATCAACAATTCTTTTCATGGTTAACTGAAGGAATTGTAAATGTAAGACTACCTTACACTTCAGGAAAATAATAACAATAATAATATTCATTAAGAATTTATTACAAGAAATATCAAGTTTTACGGAAACATTGTTGACAATTACGTATTTAGTTACATAACAAATAAATAAAAACAATATAAATTTTGATGCTATATTCGATTTGTTGTTTGGTATTTTTCATTTTCTCCTTTGAAATTGGCAACATTTTAGAATACTTCGGTTGCAATGCTAAGTTTCCGAGGATGAGCAAACTGAAGCTATTTCGTTTACGCTTTGTTACCTCTCTTTTCCATTGTTGTTTTTAGATCGCTTTCTTCCAGTCATTTTGATGGGCAATAGCGAAATTCTGAAATTTAGAATGATCTTAATCCATCTCAAAAATAAAGCCTGTAAAAAGGAATATTCTAAATTAATATATGACCCAAAATAAGGTACTTTTGACAAAAAACCTTAAAACTATAATTATGTATAACTAATTAACTAAAAATATATCTGTAAAAAGATAATATGAATATACACATTAGCCTTGATAAATTCTGAGGACGAAACGCGTATGCGTGTCTCTGTGTGTGTGTGTGTGTGTGTGTGTGTGTGTGTGTGTGTGTGTGTGTGTGTGTGTGTAAATTATTTTCAGGTAGAGTGTATCTATAAAGGAACAAAATGAATAAAAACGCAAGCGTAAAAACTATTCTTAGCCGATGAAACGGATCACCTAAGAATAAATTTTCTCTGTCATTTTATCCATATATATATATATATATATATATATATATATATATATATACCGGGTTTAACATTATAATTATCCATCCAACAAAAAGTTTAATATCTAAAAAAAAAACACCAAACTAATTGAGCTTCTTTTTTCCCTTGTTTTCAGATAAAATGTTTCGCCATCTTGACACCATTTGTCGTAAAAATAATTGGAAAAACTTTGAATTATTCAGCTAGAAAGAGTTTTCTGTCAGCCCTACGGTCTTCCCAAATGATGAGAGAAAAAAGATCATTCAGGCCTTCAGTAATGGTACCAATATTAATACACTGTCTTCCATCTTCAAAGTCCATTCAAGAGCCATCAAGAGAATAAGTTTAAAAAGAGAGAACAGTAGAGAGGAAAACTGGATCAAGGACTCACAACAAAAAATAGATCATCATTTCAACTTAGAGCTAAACAGATCAATTAGAAAAGATCCAACTCAATTCATAAGACGTTTGTCACATGATAGAGGTGTTTCAGCTACGACAGTCCAAAGAGGAGCGAAAAAAGACTTGAAAATGAAATCGTACGTGAACTCTGTGAGGTACTTTGTTACTCCAGGACATTAGAAGATTAGAGAGGGCGAAGATGATCTTGAATAAGTTGGAAAATGATCCTGAAATAATATATATATATATATATATATATATATATATATATATATATATATATATATATATATATATATTTGAACTCAATTTCAATCTTGCATGACCTTACGATCCTTGGCTATGATTAATTAATGAAGATGTCATTTTCGTTTATGATCGAATTCATCACGATTCTTCTGTTAAGCTTAGAGAGTAATTCTATATTCTTATTGCTCAAAGTAGAGTCCAATAGTATTATAGAAACATCGGAAAATTACAGTAAGATATCTTTAATCATTTGTAAGATAGAACGGTTTAAAGCTTAATCTAACGAATAGACAATTTTGCTTTTACACGATTTGGATAATTTTCTTATGTCCAGTATATATATATATATATATATATATATATATATATATATATATATATATATATATATATATACTGGACATAACAATATATATATATATATATATATATATATATATATATATATATATATATATATATAACAAACCAAAGTATTGGTAAAACAAACACAAAGCCTACCAAATGATGAAAGAAATAAAAAAGCAATAAATCAAAACCGAATACAAAAACTGATAAAAAAGGGGATAATGGAAACAACTGAGAGGAAAAGACAGGCCACCGCCTAAATAGTAATAGACAGTGTACTCTGTCTAAATGACCAAGACACGGCAAATACGCTACCTAGTGAATCGACTCAAAAAGAGAAAAACTTCAAACCGCTACTCGTGTTTCACACTAACACGATCATCAGGCGTCCATACATTAGTTCATGGAAAGGATAAATGGCTGGGAGGTTTGATAAAAATAGAAAATACTATTCTAGCTCACCGTTTATTCCTGGCCGCTGTAGTTGCCCTGAGCGTGTAGCTTAATATTTTGCCATTGGTATGCCATGTATTGTAAAGAAGTTTAATTTTGTCGCTGTTGCTGGCATTAGTTGATCGCTTAATTTTTTTAAATTTTCATAAAGAGATAAGGGTAGCTGTTGCGTCTCATAGATAAGCTTGTATTTCTAAGTCGACTGGCTTCTTACTGAAAAATCTTTTCTTTTTAAATCCCTTAGGAATGTTTTTTTAAAAAATTATATCACTTGACCTTCTCTTCATTGTATCCGTGAGAATTTGTGTTTTTAAGGAAAACCTTGGATATCGTCAAACGACATATTCAGACAACATTACGTATTCGAGTTTTTTACACAACCAATGTGAGCTTTAGGCATTAGCTAAAAAACTACTGTTTAGGACCGTAAAATCTTTGGTGCTCAAAAGATTAGGCCATTCTTAGGCAAAGTGCAGTCCGTTTGGCTTTCTAAATGGTTCGCCTAATTTCAAGGGGAAAATAAGCATTTCTTACAATTTTGTCTCTAGTTTTGTTCTCATTTGTTCACTCATACTTCCTCATACGTAACTACATAGAGAAACGGTGATTAAGTATAATGTTTCTTGAATTTTTTAACTTTTCGTCGAAGATAACGTTTACATCATTTTAAACTACTGGCAATTTTCTCCAAGGGAGATCATAAGTGTAAAAAAAAAATGCTTTAGAAACAAGAAATGTTCATAATAATTTTTATTTGCAGAAAAAGTACATTTTTTATTTTCAAACGAATAAATTAGAAACAGTTCACATGCAGAAGCGTGTGTCAATCACATTGTTATTAGTGATATTATAGCAAGGCTTCAAATTTTAATTATAGAAAAATCCCCACAAGACATGTAGACTTGATGGTTTACCTGTAATAGTCCTTAAGAAATATATTCTTGAAGTGGCTCCTGTTCTCTTTAAACTCTACAATAAATGTCTTACTGCTTCTTGCTTTCCTGCTTGTTGCAAACGACTTGTATAGTTCTAATCGTTAAGAATTCAGGCGAACCGTCTGATCTTTCTAACTGCCGGCTTATTTAACTTCTACCTCTTTTTGGCAAATTACTAAAGGCTCTAATCAACTCCGAATTGATGAATCATCTTACCGCACAGTCTTCTTTCAGACAAGCAATATAGATTTCATTTTCTCAAAGTTAGCTGTTAGTGATTATTGCTGAAACAGTCTGAAAAGTTTTAGCTAAGAATAGTGAACCTCGGGCTGTTTCTTTGGATATCTCGAAGGCGTTTGACGGGATTTTGCATGTTGGTCTTCTCCACAAGTTAAAAGGTTTTAGAATTTTAGATCAAATTGCGAAATGAAAGTTGTCTTGAACGCCCACTCTTCTATATCTTATTGCATTAATGCTGGTGTCTCCAGGGCTCTAATCTTAGACCTATGTTGTTCCTAATTTTTATCAACGACCTCTCCGATGTCATCACTTCTCAACTCGGTATATATGCTGTTAATAGAATTATTTATTCCTGTCTTAATTTGAGCGTTTCAAAACGGTCTAATAAACAGCTAATCTCAAATAGGATCTACAATCTATTGTTAATTGGAGTAAGAAATGTCTTGTTAATTTTAAGTCCTCCAAAACGAAAATGCTCTATTTTAACCGTCTGAGAGAACCATTTTTGACTTCCATCAGCATGGCTGATGCTAACCCCCAGGAGAGGGATTCATTGCGTCTACTACTCGGTATAACGTTTTCCGTTGACACAAGTGAAAAGATTATATTGAATCAATTGCTAGGTCTGCCGCCAGGTAAGCTGATTCACTGCCGTGTTAGAATCTATCTTGCACATTTACAAGTCTAGCATTCGTCTCTGCATTGAATATTACTGATAAAATTATTCTCGATACAATCTAGAATAATCTGCAATATCATCGGTTCTAACTTGGCATCTCGGCTTCAATCCCTTTCCCGCCGCCGTAACGTAGGTTTCATGTGCCTTTTCTATAGATACTTTCATGGCAATTGTTCTGATCAACTTTCCTCTTTGGTATAGAAGAAGCCAATGCCACCTTCGATAATTATCTTCAACGACGACAATGTCAAATGTTTACATCAATATTGTTCTGAGAGACCCTCGCTTTTCGTTCACCTCTCCCTGTACGTTTTAGCCAACTCGACCGAGTCGTAGTTAAGCGAGTCGATGTAGGGCACTTAGGTTGTCCAAGTTTTCATTTAATAGTTTCTACGATCATAGGCTTGTCCGGGTTCGTGCAAACTTAGATAAGCCTAAGATCAGGATGGCTGGTTAGTGGAAATTAAACGAATCATTATTGGGTGAGCGAGATTTCTAGGAACAGCTACAACTAATGCTGCAGCGGAAATTGACGGGGGCTGTGGTTGGGAATAAGTGGTGAAATAATTTAAAATTTACTATTATATCGTTTGCTGCTGACTATAGACGGTGACTCAATCTAGTTAGATTAGCATTGCAAACGGCGTGTGAGGCAAACGTCAATCAGGCGATCATTTTCCTTTGTTTTTAAGCATTTCACCCCAAACAAGGCGGAAGTGCCACTAGTACGCAATGGGGTATTGAGAGTAAGGGAAAAGACTGGGTATAGGCGGGGGTGTTGAGGAAAAGATAAAAAGAGGAACAGTGGAGGATAAACGAACGAGGATCAAGGCAACAGAAGATATCGATTGACATTGCATTTAAATTTTTGAAGATTATAGTTATCAGAGAAGCAAGTAAGCGGAAGGGAGTTCCACTGTCGGGAAGTGCGAGAGAAGCAGCTGGAGTAGAAGCGGTGGTTACATTTAACTGTTTCAACAGTAAAAGGATGGGACCAAGATACCAGCCTAGTAGCCCGCTTAAATTCATGCAATCGGAACCAGTGAAAATAGCTCGTCAGGGCAGATAACCATGAAAATATTTATAGAAAAGACAGAGAGAAGCCACATTACGTCGGTGAGAAAGTGACAGGAGTTGAGACCATATATGGCAACATTATTCCATGCATGGACGAATGATAGATTTGTATATGTGAAGGATAGACTCAGACGAGAAAAAACTTCTGGCGCAACACAGAAAACCAACTTTCTTTGCAGTAGATGCCGCTATTGATTCAATGTAGTTGTTCCACCTCAGGTCAATAGAGAACGTGAGAGCAAGAAGGCGCAGTGAGGCTCTCTCGTGAAGTTTAGCATCAACCATGCTGATCCCGTGATAGTGGGGAAGTGGCCTTAGCTAGAGCAGAGTTGGCTTCCTTGCTTATTAAGAAAGGTCAAGCTCTGTTAGTTAGCGCTAGGTTAAAAAGAGTGTCTTCCGAGGCGAAGAATACGAATGGCGTACAGAGGAATTTAGACACGCATCCAACAGACATATCGCGTGCGTCACATTGTCGGATAAGCAGACCGCGACGCAAACGCGGGCATATGTGACACTTTTCTTGACTACGTTCAAGATCTGTTCACCAGGAAGCCCGGTCTCAGGACTGCTCAGTTCGACGCCTATTTGGCCGATTTTCCCCGCCTCGAGGCGGCTGGGTGCGAGGGACCCATCAGAGCGTCGGAAATCTGGGAAGCGCTGAAGCTGGTTGGCCGAGACAAAACTACGGGATTAGATGGCCTTCCTTACGGAATGTACTTGGGGCAGTCGTCCGTTCTGGTTCCTCTACTGGAAGTAGGGGTCTATGCCTCAACGCTTCACCAGTGGTGTGATCAAGTTGTTATGCAAGAACAAGAACGGTGGGGGGATAGGTAACTTTCCGCTTTTGACGATGTTAAATAGAGTTGGAGGTTTTAGTCAAGATTTTAGCCAGCCGTTTGCAGGGTGTCCTCTCTAGTCTGATTGGCCCCGAACAGACTTGTGCTGTGAAGGGCAGAACTATTCAGGACAACCTTCATTTAGTTTGCTTAATCCTCGAGCAAGTCGACAGTGAAGCCGTGCTGATCAATTTAGATCAGTCCAAGGTATTTGATAGGGTTAACCATCGATTTCTGGAGTCTGTCCTTTCCGCCGCTGATTTCGGGTCGAACTTTTATGCTATGTGATATCTGTCCTCCTATATGACAGTGAATTTTGGAATATCGACTCAAAGATGAAAAGGGGATTTGAAGCAACAGAAATGTGATTCTACAGAAAGAAGTTGAGGATACTGTGAACCGAACATGTGAATAACGACAAAGTTTTGGAGAAAATGGAAATTAAAAGGAAACTAATACCTAGCATTAGGAAGAGACAAATGATTTTCTAGGGTGTATAATGAGGAAGGAGAGCTTGGAAAATCTGATACTCACAGGACAGATTGAGGGCCAGAGGGACAGAGGAAAACAGCGCATAACATACTTGATGAGCTTGATTAAATAGGTGGCGCAACAGGGCTTACGAGAAATAACAGAGTTACAAGGGACAGGAAGTTGTGGAGAGCCGTGATAGTCTATATCCTGAAGGGACACGGCACATAAAGAAGAAAATGTTTTGCTATATACATGTCTCTATAGGTAGGTGAGGGGAGACGGATTCATGCCTTTCTCAAGGGTATTTGCGCATTAGTGAATGTAGTGAACCCGACTGGAATTCGAACTCGGCTCTCCGGTTTCTCATTAAGATATGTATCACACCACGCGCACATCCTGAATCGTATTGAAAGACATGTTTAAATATCACCTTTCAGAAGACGTATGTGTTATAAATTTATGTCACGTATGAAACGAAATTCAGTGATACACGCTTAGGCGATCATGTATCTTTCGATACATGACTGACGAGGCAGATTTTTTTTTCCACAGTAGGTTGCCATTTCTTTCTGCGGTAGACCAGTTGCCGTCCAAGGCTATAAAACCCGGTCTGTCCTGCTAAAAATAGGATTCATACCTTTCCCAAGGGTATTCGCACGTAAGTGAATGTAATGGATTCGACTGGAATCCGAACTAGGCTCTCCGATTCCTCAACCCGAGCCGCTATCCATTACTTACGTTTTCAAATGAACCTATTTTTCTCACATAATTTTTAATATAATTCTTTACTTAAAAAACAGAAGGATTATGTTAGAAACAAAGAAAAGAGTACTGAACTGTTACGTAATATCAGTCCTCCTCTATAGCAGTAAATGCTGGACAATCTTATCAGAGCTGAAGACTTAAGTTTTCCTTCTATTTGATTGGTCACTAGAGAGCTGAGTCTGTCCTACTATTTAACCCATAGCTGTGGGTTGGGGGAGGGGAGATAGATACATGCCTTTCCTAATTTCATTTGTGTGAAAGTGAATAGACTAGTTCAGAATATGAGGCTGTTTGCCAATTCCACTTTCAGTGTCAATATCTGTTACCTTAGACCCGCATGCTGTGTATCCCAATACCTAAAGTTAAATAAAGTGAATAATAATTTGCACTGAAAATATACATGACAGCTGCAAAAGAAAGACATAAAAAAAATTAACTACTCACATAAAAACAGAAATTTAAATATGAATACGAAAATCAGCATATAGTAAATGATCTCAAATAACCAAACCTCCTGTTTTGTTTAATCTCTTCCTCGGCGTAGACGTGTATATACGTTTTGTACCGAAAGCGTCTTTTTCAGATATGGACGAAAAAACACGTCCAAAACATAACGTTCAACGGCGTAGACGTGTATATACGTTTTTACCGAAAGTGTCTTTATCATATATGGACGAATAAACACGTCCAAAACATAACGTTCAACGGCGTAGACGTGTATATACGTTTTTACCGAAAGTGTCTTTATCATATATGGCCGAATAAACACGTCCAAAACATAACGTTCAACGGCGTAGACGTGTATATACGTTTTTACCGAAAGTGTCTTTATCATATATGGACGAATAAACACGTCCAAAACATAACGTTCAAAAACCGGCTATAGACGTGTTTATATGTCTATTTTTTTTAAATTCCCTTCTGACCTTGAAATGAGTCCAATTGTTAACTCATACGTCTGATAGAGATGTTAGTCACCGCTCGGGTACTTCAAGGTGTTTCAGTTTCTTAGATATTAAAAAAAATCGTATGAAAATGAAAAGGTTTTTTCCCAAAATAACTGGCGGTGAAGCTGTTAAGAAAACAGAATATTCTATATCAGGGGTGGCCAACCTTTTGATTCCATGCGCCAATATTTTGTACGATTAATTTAAATGCGCCACACAAACATTCACTTCCTTTCAGTACGTGTTGTAATATGGACATGTTTTAAAGTTATAACAAAAAGAAATGGGACAAACACAAATCAAACTTTTAGCACTTTCGCAAAGGACGTGCAATAAATATAAAATCACTGAAATGAATGAGTAGAAGTGGCTTAGTTTCTTTTCATCAAAAGGATGCAATGCGCCACTTGTAAGCATCCAATGCGCCACTTATGGCGCATGCGCCGCTTGTAAGCATCCAATGCGCCACTTATGGCGCATGCGCCGCTTGTAAGCATCCAATGCTCCACTTATGGCGCATGCGCCGCTTGTAAGCATCCAATGCGCCACTTATGGCGCATGCGCCGCTTGTAAGCATCCAATGCGCCACTTATGGCGCATGCGCCGCTTGTAAGCATCCAATGCGCCACTTATGGCGCATGCGCCGCTTGTAAGCATCCAATGCGCCACTTATGGCGCATGCGCCGCTTGTAAGCATCCAATGCGCCACTTATGGCGCATGCGCCGCAGGTTGGCCGTCCTTGTTCTATATGCTTTGTCTGAAGGCAGAATGTTAGCAATCCTTGCTTGCCACAATTTCCTGCTCTTTGTCGCTCTTAGTAAATTTTATCTTTTTGCTATCTCACTTAAAATCTGTTCTGCCAACCATTTACACAATCACTTTAGGTGGGTTATGCACTTTTTTCCTCTATCCTTCTTACTTTCACTATGTCCTGTGAGTATCAAATTTTCTAAGCACTCTCTCCACTTTATGTGCTCTAGAAATTTCAAATATCTCTTTCTGATGTTAAGTATAAGTGTTCTTTTTGTTTCCATTTTCTCTACAACTCACATGTTCCGTATATGATATTCTTAGCAGCCTTCTGTAGACCACATTTCTGTTTTCTCAAGTTTTTTCTTCACCGATAAGGATATTTTCTAGCATTCACTTCCATAGGAAAACTGATGTTACATAACAGTTCAGTACTCTTTTCTTTGTTTCTAACTACATTTTCTTGTTTCTTTGCTTAGCTTTGCAAGTCATCCTTTGCTATCCCAATAGACCTCCAGACACACACACACACACACACACACACACACACACACACATACATATATATATATATATATATATATATATATCGTCCTTGCAGTGAATGCTGCTGCCATATATGGTATGGTGCCCCCGCTGTTCATTTCGAGATCCTCGACAAAATCCAGAGACGGATATGCAATGTGATAGATCCTGATCTGGCATCTCGTCTACAGTCACTTTCTCATCGATGTGCCGTGACTTCCCGCTGTCTTTTCAACAAATATTTTCATGCCAACTGCTTTGACGAGCTACTTTCACTGGTACCCAAGCTGCATGAATTTAAGCGTGCTACTAGGTTGGTATCTCAGTCCCACCCTTTCACTGTCGAAACGGTTAAATGTAGCCACCTTTTCTACTCCGACAGCTTCTTATCTCGCACTTTCCGACAGTGTAACTCCCTCCCGCTTACTTGATTCCCAAATAGCTATAATCTTCAAATATTCAAATCTAATGTCAATCGACATCTTCTGATGCCTTGATCTTGATCCCCGTCCTTCTCTTTATCCTTTCCTCAAACAACCCTCTTTACTCTTGCTCTCACTCTCTGCAACCCCTCCCTCTTTACTCTTGCTCTCACTCTCTGCAACCCCTCCCTCTTTACTCTTGCTCTCACTCTCTGCAACCCCTCCCTCTTTACTCTTGCTCTCACTCTCTGCAACCCCTCCCTCTTTACTCTTGCTCTCACTCTCTGCAACCCCTCCCTCTTTACTCTTGCTCTCACTCTCTGCAACCCCTCCCTCTTTACTCTTGCTCTCACTCTCTGCAACCCCTCCCTCTTTACTCTTGCTCTCACTCTCTGCAACCCCTCACTCTTTACTCTTACTCTCACTCTCTGTAACCCCCTCCCTCTTTACTCTTACTCTCACTCTCTGCAACCCCTCCCTCTTTACTCTTGCTCTCACTCTCTGCAACCCCCCCTCTTTACTCTTACTCTCACTCTCTGTAACCCCTCCCTCTTTACTCTTACTCTCACTCTCTGTAACCCCTCCCTCTTTACTCTTACTCTCACTCTCTGTAACCCCCTCCCTCTTTACTCTTACTCTCACTCTCTGTAACCCCTCCCTCTTTACTCTTGCTATCACTCTCTGCAACCCCTCCCTCTTTACTCTTACTCTCACTCACTGTAACCCCTCCCTCTTTACTCTTACTCTCACTCTCTGTAACCCCTCCCTCTTTACTCTTACTCTCACTCTCTGTAACCCCCCCTCTTTACTCTTACTCTCACTCTCTGTAACCCCCCTCTTTACTCTTGCTCTCACTCTCTGCAACCCCTTGCGTGTTAGTGGCAGTCCCACCTTGCTTGGGGTGATATGCTTAAAATATGGAATACGGAGGGAATGAGGTTGGTTTGTTACTATTTAAGTGGCACGGTGGGTCCTAGCTGTGAGTGTTAAACCTACCGGGAGCAAGAAAGTTCGTCCGAGCACTTTTCAAGGTAGTAGCGATAGAGCAGTGAGAGACTCGCCATATCCCGCCTGTGAGAGAGAGGTTGGAGGGCGAAAAATGATTCTTCTCTGACAAGGACTTGGAGACGCTTGGGACAAGGATCATTACGCAAAGTTTCTGCCCTCCCTCAGTCGTTCTAAAATGAAAACTGTAAGAAAATTAGAAAAACTTGATGAAAAAAATTATAAGATTTTGCTTGTCTGTCACTTTCAATGAAAATATTGAAAGACACACACACACACACACACACACACACACACACATACATACATACACATACACACACACACACACACACACACACACACACATATATATATATATATATCTTTTTCTTTGCCTTGTGCCCGCGGGACGAGGAATACAGCGGCTGCATCACCTCTGCACTTAATGGGCCACCTACCGAGTCAATGTTAACAGATTCCAATGTAAACAACAGATATTTATCAACCCGCGAAACAAGTAAATACTTACAGACTCAAATATAAATTAATAATATTTAGCTATACTTGGACTAATTAAATAAATGCTTACAGACTAAAATAAAAACGGCCAATATTTATTTACTCCCGAATCGTGTAAATGCTTATAGACTTAAACGTATTTCCCTATTTTGGAATTAAAAATAAATTACTACAAACTAAAATATAATTTGAATAAAAAAGAAATTCGGCATTAAATAACTCAAGAATTGTTATGCGATGAAAGTAACCCACGCAACCGACCCCCACTATATATATATATATATATATATATATATATTAACCTACCCTACCGATCTCCACCATATATATATATATATATATATATATATTAACCTACCCTACCGATCTCCACCATATATATATATATATATATATTTTTTTGTAATCCACAGACAGACTGTTTCGCAGATCATCAGTGTGGCTAGACGTCCGGTTGCCTCTAGCTAGGATCGAAACCCGACTGAATTTGCGTCAGTTGTAACTTCTCCCACTAAGCCGTCGGCTCACGGTAGGGATGAAGGTGAATTTTAGCGTGTTTATTTTTAGATTTAGATAAACACACAGTGACTGACAGTGACTCAATTCTGCCGAAGAGTCGTGCAATATTAGCTTAAATAGTCACTGTTTACAAACTCACACCTCAAACCAAAGAGCTCAACCGAAATTAATTTTTCAGGAGCCAATATTTTTGTCATCCACAGACAGACTGTTTCGCTGTTTCACAGATAATTTTTTATATATCAAGAACAATTTTGGAGGAAAGAGTTATGACAAAGTCGAATTTTTTTTTTTTCGTGTGACGAGTTTCATCCATTCGGACTCATCGGATTAGTTTTATCTATCTTGATGCAACTGCACATGTGCATAAACGAGAGATGCTGGGAATGTTAAATTTTGAAAAATACTTTTTTTTTAATGTGTCTTGGGTATACATTCTAGCCAATTCCATTTAGAATCTTTTTGTTTTTGTTTCCATCTTGTTTGTTGTTAAACATCCCACATTGCGATAACAGAAGATCTGCCAAGAATGGTGAAACGTTGTAAGAGCCTGGACGCAAATTTACTGTGGATTATATGAAAGATAAATATATATAAATAAATATATAAATAAGTATATTTTTCGTTGAGCCAATTCTCTTTATAGTTCCTGCATTTGTTCCTTATTTGTTTGCGTAGCGTCTTATATTCTTGTTATATAGGAATAAAGTGTCGCTGCCGACACTGGAGTTTGAACACAGATCACCAGAGAGCAAACACAGGCGATCCCATTTTGAATAAGTAGATTACGTGATGGTAAAGGAAATGTATATATGGAAATTAGCGTGGTGTCTATGTGATCACTATACCGATTACCATTCAAATCACTATACGGATTACTATTCGGTGGTTACTATTCGAGAGAGTATTATCGAGCAAGTACAATTAGTGCGAGTGTTATTCGAAGACGTCTGACACCAGTATTGTTCAACGGCGTTACTATAGTTGTATCTGCGATTATGTTGTGGCCAGTTTAGGGGCCAGAAAGAAAGACACGGAAGACGAAGGTAGGTTGAACAAGTGTATTGAAATAACAGATATATACAAAGCAAGAGTGTTAGTAATAAGCAGATAGAGATGTACGCCCGAACGGTAGGTCAACACTGAGTCTCCGCTGCTCTACGACTCTCCTACGACTCTACCCTAGGAAGTCTCGCAGTTAGTATTTATGAGAGAAAGAAGAGTTGATTCTACTGTAGGAGGGTTTACCACAACAGATTACAAAGTCTCTACTACAACGAAAATGATGAAGTGGCAACGAGTGTTCGTTGACATCATAAATCTTGTTCCGTGTCTTGGCCTTGTTTTTCGTCTCCTTTTCATCATGTCGATAATTTCATCTGTCATTCTTTCTTTTTTTTTTTTATCTATTTTCCATTAGGATGATCTCGATTGCTGATGCTACTAAAGCTTTGTGTCTCTCACTTCGAGTTTCCATTTTCATTTAGTCATTCGTATCCACTTTTCACACTGTCCATATATTTCTTCTTCAGATTCGAGTCATTCAAGAATCTGTAGTATTGTAATTTGGGTGCTGCCTTGACCCTCTTCAAGTTTCGGTAGTTTTACTCTAAGTTTACATATCACTTAAGGAT
>OZ038500.1:71593191-71938191 GCA_964036315.1 Acanthosepion esculentum | reverse complement strand
TTGGAGCTCTCTGACTGATTGGAGTTTGTTTACATACGTAAAAACAATACGCTAGAATTAGCTGTTTCTCTCTGCTGAATGATGATAGCTCAGTGGTAGAAACTCTGAATGACACCAAATCGGTTGGGTTTCGGTCCTGGCCCGAAACATTCGGATGTCTAGTCGCACTGAGGAGCTGTGATACAGCGAAACAGTACTGTCTGCGAAAGACATATATATATATATATATAGATAGATAGATAGATAGATAGATAGATAGATAGATAGATAGATAGATAGATATAGATATATGAATAAATAACTTGGCTTATCAAGAGAAAAAGACAGAATTAACAACCCTGATAAAACATAAATTTAATTATGCATTCCAAAATTGGTAGAGAGCAAATGGTGTCAAATAACTAAACTTCCAAATAACAGCATTCATTTAGGAAATGAATATTAAAACACTAATTAGACATTCCATCCTTAAGAGACAACCAATTGTGAAATTGTGATTGATTTATTAACATAAATTGACCAATATCAACATTTACCGTGCTTTGCATAGTCTGGCACAGGGACATTAGTCTGTTAGATTAATTGTTTTTAATCATTAACTAATATAGCAAAATACCCAAATAAAAAATAATAAAGACCATTATAGAATATTTTACGATTTCTTTTTGAATTTGTAGGTCTAATGAATTGGATCGTGTCTACGATTTCAATGTAATAAATTATAACCATGGAATATTAGTGTTTGAGTATTTTATATTATTTTTTAAATTTTTTATTATATTCTGGACATTGAGCTCTACCTGGATTTTATCCTCTTGGATTGACCACTAACATTTTCAATATATATATATATATATATATATATATATATATATATATATATATATATATATCCCAGGCGAGTTAGCTACATTCACCTATGAAAATTGTAAGATTATTCTTATGCATCACACACAATGAAACGTATTTTTTTTAACTTTTTTATTACATTCTGGACATTGATCTCTACTTGGATTCTATCCTCTTGGATTGACCACTAACATTATCAATATATATATATATATATATATATATATATATATATATATATATATATATATATATATGTATATATATATATATATATATATATATATATATATATATATATATATATATAAGGAACTGGAGTAAGTTCGACAATTATTTTAATATATATTATTATATTTAAATATTTGTATCTATAAAACTAACGTATAAACAGAAAATATATCAAATATATATATATATATATATATATATATATATATATAGGCTGACCAAGATATAAATGTACGTAGACACACCAGTTGGTAGACTAAAAGACATTCAAAGCCAGCGTACCAGAGTACAACATCTGGCCGAGCAGATGCTATACTCTGGTACATTGCTCTTCTGGTGCCTCATAGAATCTGCCCTCCAGCCCATTGCCAACAAGTTTGCTGAAACGTCCCGCCTGTTTTGCCTTACCATGAGCCTTGGGTAAACAGAAGCGCTCTTCCAGCCCGCCCACAACAGGCCGACGTCCATACATCCCCACCGAGGGAACAAAGCTGAAAACTGTGGAAGAATTCAAGCCCTGGGCAGACTGAGAGTTCGTGTGTTGAATCAACACAACCTCCAGCAGTCCGCCACGATCAAGGTCTACAAAACAATTGTCTTCACCAGCCTTCTTTATGGATATGAGACCTGGATCGTGAATAGGCACCCCAAAATGTTGGAGCACTTTCACATGTGAAGCTTGCGTCTGGGCATCAAATGGCAGGATAGGATGCAAACCTTGAGGTCCTGGATCGCACAGAATCAAATAAAATTGAAGCCATGATCCTGAAAGCCCGACTCAGATGGACGGTGCATGTCATCCGGATGGACAATGACTGATGCTTTGGGTATCTCGAAGACATTTGACAGGGTTTGGTATTGTGGTCTTCTTCAGAAGATGAAAGGTTATGGTATTTCTAAACGAATTTTTGAACTGATTCACTCTTTCTTATCAAATCGCGAAATGAAAGTTGTCTTGAACGGCCATTCTTCTAGATCTTTTTGCATTAATGCAGGTGTCTACCAGGGCTTTAACCTTAGGCATACGTCGTTTCTAATTTTCATAAATGACCTTCCTGATGTTATCAGTTCGCAACTCGGTATCTATGTTGATGACACAACCATTTACTCCTGTCACAATAGTAAGTTTGATTGGTTCGATGTCAAATTGGCAACTGATCTAAAAAAATGATCTGTCGTTAACTGGGGCAAGGAATGGCTTGTTAATTTTGAAACCACCAAAACGAATCCACTTTCTTTTATTAGTCTGAAAGAACTCTTTTTACCTTACATCAGCATGGCTGATGCTAACCTCCAAAAGAATGGCTCATTGCGCCTTCAAGGACTAACGTTTTTTTCTGACATGAAGTGGAAAGATTATATCGAATCTATTACTAGATTTGCTGCTAACAAAGTTGGTTCACTTTTTCGTGCGAGACAATTTTCTCTACAGAATCTATTTTACATATTTATGAGTCTGCCATTCACCCATGCATTGAATATTGCTGCCACATCTGGTTTGGTACTTCTGCTATGTATTTATAGATCCTTGAAAGGATTTTTAAAAAGACTTTGCAATGTTATTGATCTTGTCCTGGCTTCAGTCACTTTCTCGCCGTCATAATGTAGCTTCCCCGTTCCTTTTCTATTAGTTCTTTCATGGTAAATGTTCTGATTGAACTTTCCTCTTTGGTACATAGACTTTATTAATTTAAGTGTAGTGCTAGATTACGGTAAGGTCTCATCATTTTCCAGTCGAAATGGATAGATTTAGTACTGGGTTTTTGATAAGTTATGTATATACCCCCTAAAAAACAATACTAATCCTTTGTATATAAACCCTAAATCAAATCATCCTTCATCTATAATTAAGCATATACCTTTATCTATCGAAAAAAGAATAAGTACAAATTCAGCAAATGAGAAGAGTTTCTATGAACATATTAATTTCTATAATAAAGCACTTGAAGATAGTGGCTACAAAAGCCCAAAACTAACTTACATAAAAAATGAAACTGGAAAGCATAGAAAAAACAGAAGCATAAAAATAATTTGGTATACATCCCCATACAACCAAATGGTAAAGAATAAATTAGGACAAAAATTCATTGCATTAATCGTTAAACAATTTTCCTAAAGATAGTAAACTAAGTACTATTTTCAATAAAAATACCCTAAAATTAAGTTACAGCTGCACTGAAAACAGTGAAAATTATTAAGAAACACACTGTTAATATCTTGAATAAACACTTACACCAAAACTAAAGAAATTTAGACAGTATAAAAATAAAAAGAGATGAAGATAAACAAAAATTATGTAACTGTAGAAATCCTAATAACTGTCCTCTAAAAAATAAATATCGCATGGAATCATTAGTATACCAATGCAATATCTCATCTATTGAGGATCTGGACAACGTAAAAGTCTATATCGGATGCACAAACCATGAGGTCAAGAAAAGATTCAATCAACATCAAAGCTCATTTAGGATAAATAAATACCGATATCAGACGTCCCTATCGAAATAGTTCTAGCACTTAAAAGAAACCAATAAAACACCTACAGTAAAATAGAAATTAATAAGAAAAGCTTGAATATGTAGGTCATTAAATGACCCACAACCTTTGTGCATACATGAGAAACTATATATTACTAGGTCTATAAAAAATAAACATTTACTGAATCAAAGAAATGAAATAGCTATTCTTTGCCGACATTGTCAAAAATTTTCCTTAAATAATATTTAAAAAAAAAAGATGTAATATACATACTTATATTTGATGTTTAATAATAATTTTTAAATAATTTAAGTAATTCTATTACATTTATTTGTTTTAAAATGAAATATAGTCTATTAGTAATTAAAAGTAAAAATAATATTGTGAAATTGTAGTTCAATACAACGTATTCTAATCCAAACACGCCTTTTTAGAAAGAATCTTTATGTATACAAGTACAAATTTAACGGATAAAAATGCCAAAAAACTTTTTGTCGTTGATAAAAAAGAAAACAGACGACACGCGTTGAACGGATGTCAAAATTCGTTGAAAAATGCACCCCTACCTTACCTAGACTTAACCTCTTTTCGAAAGTAACTCATATTTGATACAATAGTTGTTAATAAAAACGAACACGCCCCTGTCTAAATGATTGGATTTCTCTGTATCCTTGGAAACAAATATTATGAATGTCTGTGCTTTTAAAACTTAGTAAATTTCAAATTAAGTTATTCCAAAATTCGCTTGAAAATGAAACAGAACTAGTGCTTTTAATTTAATTATATAATTGAATTTGAAGTTGTTAGCTTCTATTTTTGAAACATGGTAATTCCTGTGTAGCCAAGGAACCATATTTTTAAACCAGTTAATTTATAATATTTATGCTCTGTAAATTTACATTGAGCACTGTTTTGTGCAAATAAAATTATCAATAAGAACAACGGATTATATATCTTATTGTTCTTTCTTTTTTTAATATAATATATATATATATGTATGTATGTAATATATATATATATGTGTGTGTGTGTGTGTGTGTGTGTGTGTGTGTATGTGTGTATGTATGTATGGCGACCTATAGATAAAACGATACACAAAATCTAGGTAAATTTTCATAATTTTTTATCTGATATCCGTAGTATATGACGACCGACTGGGACCCATATGACGAAACTGTAAATGCCAATGTTTATGACGAGCTCTGTACATTAGATGATGATCAGCATAGTAATTTTGAAAGGTTTTAACTATGTATGTGAATGTCTTGTGTTTTTTTCTCTGATGAGAAATAAATATTTTATGGTATTTTAAATCTTTTGTTGCTTAACACCGAAAAAATAAAAACTGTATAATGTATGTTATTGAAAAATAAAGTTTGCATGTAATACTAAATGTTGTTATTTAACACTACAATGAAAACGAATTTTAATTCGACATATAGATTTATGTTATCCTAAAAGTTGTTATTTAACAATTTTATGAGAAATAATGATTGGTGTGAACGCAGCCATTGATCTACAAATCAAGAACGTAAGAATTGCTTACACTACTTTTTACTTGTGCGTGTTGCACGGAGGAACTTTTGAAAATTGACTCTGGAATATAGCATTTTAATATGAAATCAAGAAGTAAAGGCAGTTTTATTACACTTATAATGTTAATTGTTTCTACTAGAAATATTTACAACGGTAGTTAGCATATCGAAGTAGTTGGCAAGCCTACCGTGATCCATTAACTTTTTGTAACTGTTGTATTAGACGAAACCCTATTTTGTGGGGTATATTTTAATATTTAAATGTCGCCTTATACGCGGAAATATACGGTATATATTCCTACTTCTATCCTATTAATGCACCCCATCACCAAAAATGGGGCGGCGGGCATTAATGGATTCTGCTAAACTAACTGTAAAAAGGAAATGTTATTTCAATAGTCACCAGAAGTCTTCTTTTTTTTTTAAATAATCTTTCTTCTTCAGGATCTGCTAAGTCAGCTCTGGATGGATTTTATATTTTCAAAATTTTCCAACCGGAGACCTAAGGTCAGAAATGGCACCATGGCATTTTCTACTGAGCATTTTTGTAAGAAGAAAAAAAACCAAAAAGACAAACTAAGATCATACACATTTTACATAGATAAAGCCCTTCGTCAGGTGTGATCTGTACTTGTGAGTACAATTTTTTGTATTTCTTTAAGGCATGGGCTACCAGGGATTCCTTCAATGAGTCTATTGAAATCTTTTCCAATCGATCTAAGAACTTGTGGTGTACAGCATACCCGTATTAAACATGAGAATTTAATGCGGGATACACTGTCCACAAAACACACGCAAATTTCAAGAAAAGACAACACGATAAGGAATGTTTGTAGAAAAATAGAATATAGTATATTTAATAACATTCATACAGAATAAACAAATTTGTATATTAATGTCTCCTGTTTGCATAAAAGATAAATGCTTTTAGGTCATTTAAGTAAATGTGTTTTGAATAAAAATTATGTGTTCACTGTCTTTCAACGGAGATAATAATGTCTGTTCCTTGTTTTCGTTGTATCCGCCGAGTTGGTGAAAAAGGAAAAAGGGGCGATCAATTTAAGTTGAAAAAGAGAGAGTGAATGAGAAATAAAAGATAAGAGGAAAATGTACTTATCGGGTGGAATTGTTTTTGGAGTCAGTTGTAAATTTGTTGTTGTTGTTGTTCTGCTTTCCTACCCACTTTCTGCTCTTAGTGCCGGGTTGAGTCAGTGATGGACTTGACTGTCAGTCCTATGTCCTCTTTGATATCTGCGCCCTTCTGACTCTGATTGATTTGAGTCTCTCTATTTATGGCTGACTTCCTTTTCACACTGGCTCGTTACTTTTTTCTCAGTTTAGGAATTGGCCTCCTTTCATTGGTCAGAAAATTAATTTCACACCTTATTGCGAAAAAATGTTTTTAATCGTTTTGATCCGATTTTGCGGGTGTGCAAATCTACTTTGTGTTTTCAGTATTTTGCTGGAATGTTATAGGATTTGTATCCTATAAACTCCAACTACAATTGGAATTATTGATGTCCTCATATACCACATTTTTTTAAGATTTCCACTTCAAGAGCCTTGCAATTTGATAGTTCATTTGAAGATCTTCAGAGATACATTACAGTTTGCAGGAACTGTCATGTCAATATGAAAGCACATTCTCTTTTTCTGGTTTTTGATCTCGATGTCTGAGCGATTAGCTTTGATTAGCATATTATTATTAACGTCTTGTCATCTCTTTGATTTTTTTATTCTTTGAAAGATATTTTGAAGAGAGATTTTATTTTTTTTGGTTTAATAAGTTTTGAATATAAAAGTTGAGTTGATTGTACCAATTATTGTAGAGTCCTTGCAGATGGCAAGTTTCTACCAATATATATGATACTAATGCTAAAACTATTATGGCTTGCCCAGTTCATTATAAATTTGGATTTAAAGCACTATTTCATTGGGAACAAAGTACTCTATTGTTACATAATATCAGTACTATTATACGGTAGAAAATGTACGATCCTCTCAAAGATGAAGACTTGAAGCAACAGAAATGTGGTTCTACAGAAGGATACTGAGAATATCATGGATCGAACATGTGAGCACCAAGGAATTTTTAGAAAAAATGGAAACAAAAAGAACACTTATACTTAACATCAGGAAGAGACAGTTGAAATTTCTAGGGCGCATAATGATGAAAGAGGGACTGGAAAATTTGATAATCACAGGACAGGAAGGGGAAAAAAACAAGCAAGAGGAAAATAACGCATAACCTACTTAGTGAGCTTGAGCAATTGAATGGCGGAACAAGGTTTAGTAGAAATAACGAAATTTATTAAGAGCTACGAAGGACAGGAAATTTTGGACTGCTATGATCGCCTACGTTCTAAAACGGAAGACGGCGCATCGAGGAAGAAGAGTCAGTCGTTAAACTGAAAATCAAAGGGAGATAACCTCAATTACATTAGAAATGCCGATGTAAATAAGATGTTTCTTTCATAATTGCTTCCCTTGTAATATGCGACGGAAATGCGATGAGAATTAGAAGACTTACGTGTAATTTTTTTCCTGCTTTTTTACAGTAAAGTTTACTCTGTACAATGCTCTGCGGCTGCTCAAGGTAAAGGGTTACATTAAGGGGTAGTTTATATCGATAGGAGGAGAAGATAACAGTTAACTCTAGACTTGAACGGGTTAATATTGTAGTGATCGGGGAAACAACCTCCTGGGAGGAGACTGTTCCACAGGGCAGTGGTTAGATGGAATACGGGGAGAATGTGAATGGTTTGCTACTATATAAGTGGCATGGCTGGTCCTAGTCATGAAGGTCAGACCTGGCAGAACCAAAGAATGTAGTTGATACGAGCACTTTCCATGGTAGTAGCGATAGAGCAGCGAGAGACTCGGCACATTTTGTCTGTGAGAGAGAGATTGGAGGGTGGAAAATCATTCGTCACCCACAAGGCCTCGGAGACGCTTTTGACTATCAAGACTGGAAAGTGTAGTGGACCCCTGGAGTAAAAAGAAAGCCCAACTAGCGTCCATTTAGCAGATAAAAAATGGGAACGTAACTTAATACGTAGCCCATCCAGGCCTGTGTTTCTTCTCCTCCTTACCGACCGAACGATGACCGTTTATTTATTGTATATAAATATACAATTATGGCACAAGGCCTGAAAAAGGGGAGGGGTTGAAGCTGGTCTTCACTAACTATCGTATACCTAGCTAATCCGATTCACGACCCATTCACTAATTACAATTTGCCCATTCATTATAAAAACTCGTCCGTCACCAATCAATCCTCCATACACCATAATACCACATCCCCTCAAACGATGAACGACTAAGAATTTGGCGAGAAGTCGCCCTGTTATATTAAGGGAGACCAACAATAACCACAGATCTCGCAAAATACTAAAAATCTCAAGGAAAAATAAGTTGAGATTTTCTACGAAAAACGAAGATATAAAATTGCTCAGGAAGTGTATTTCGATTAGGTTCGAAATACAAAAGGAAATAAAAAGTTATTAGATCAATTCTAAAACGAAATGAGATTAAATTACATGGTGTGTAGAGAACATTATAAAAAAGGTCAAGGTCGAAGCGTCCTATTCGTTCCTGTTTAGAGAGCGGCCAAAGGTGGCCGCGACAAAAGTAACACCTGGGCAGCTCCCACCCAAATATGGCAGGCAACAATACTCCATTTTCGGCCTGATCTGGCTCTTATAAAGGTAGAGGATATCACGAGGAGTCAAGTACTTACTGGAACAGTACAGGAACCGATCATTTTACCCGAATCTTTAGCGATAGATCGTATGTACGAGTTCCACTTCAAGTCAGGTGTGAATTTCAGGCCAATATTCTCTGTAGACACGAGACTTCCTCGAGGAGACATCTGTTCATCGTGACTGATGGTAGTTTGTGGTCTGACTGGTTGTGATGAAATGTAACTTGTTTGATTTTTGAGGCATTGAATGTAACCAGCCATTTTACCCCCACTGGAAATTTAGTGTTAGATCGGAAAAGAGGTCAGCTACCAATCTCTGATCGTCAAGAGGTGTGCCCGTATATCGTCGTATCATTGGCATAAATGTTTGCAAGTGATCGGAGTGTATTCTTAGCAAGATTTTTTATGAAAAGCAGAAAGAGGGTTGATCCGAGAAATGACACCTGGATGACGACTGCGTTGAGCGCCGGGGGCTCGGATGACAGGCAGTTAATAACTACCATCAGCGATCTATCGGTTGGGAAGGATTTTATAATTGAAAAAACGCTTCCAATGATTCCATAGCTGGAGATCTTGTTTAGCAAACCTTTGTGCCACATCTTGCCAAAGGCCTTCGATATATATAATGCTATGGTCCTCGAGGTGTGTGTGTGTGTCGTCATGGGCCTCACGAAGTCTGAGTGTAATAGTAGTTAGGACATCAGCAGTGGATCGAGCTCATCGAAACCCATACTGCTCGTCGCACAGGAGGTTATTCCTATCTAGGTGCTCGACGACCTAGTTGTTGATTAAAGCCTTAAAAGGCTTACTGATGAAAGTGATGGGTCGATATTTGGAGGGGGGATCGCTCGCCCGCGTGGGTGATGCTAAAAACTATGGATAATTTCCTCGTTTCGAACTTGCTTAACTTTTTATCACAAATGATAATGAATTTTCGGTTCTAAGCAATCTGAAATCATTTATAGTAATTCTAAAATAATTTATAATTTCTACTCCTTTTGAGAAAAATTGATCTGTTAATATTTCAATTCAATAATCGACATCATAAAAAAAATTAATTTGCATTTTAATATAATTGTGTGTGACATTTACATTTTAATATCACAAGTGTGTTTGGGAGAGATTTACATTTTAATATAACTAGTGTGTGTATGTGTGTGTGTGTGTGTGTGTGTGTGTGTGTGTGTGTGTGTGTGTGTGTGTGTGTGTGTGTGTGTGTGTGTGTTGTCTAAAAGCTAAAAGGACAGAAAACGGAATCGACCAGGTGATTTCAAATTCCTGTGAGGCATTTTGGGTTTACTTCATGTGACGAATTCCAGATTAACTTACCTGAAGCAAAAAAACCATGGTGTTTTGCATGCTTCACATACTGATGGCCATTTGCAATGTGAAAAGAATGGAAAAAATGAATATTCCCTTCTTTTCGTTTCTCCCATTATTAGCATTATTATATCCATGATATCATAACACCTTATTCACGGACCGAACGGAATAGCTGAAAGGAAAAGGAAATGGCAAACATGCTTTGTTCCCAGAGAGAGTTTTATACTGCTAAGTCATACACAAAATGATATATACATATTTACATTTGTCCCACGCAGAGAAATTATAACTTGTATGCAACAACAAGCAGAGTGAAAGTCTTACTGGTAATAATTTCCAACTGGAATTGGAGCTGCCAGAGATTCTTCTGTGCTTCTGGAGAAGCTATACTTAAGATTCCATATTCGAGCGGGTCGGATTTATCTGCTGTGTCTGTACCGAGGACAGGAAAACGAAGAATCATGTTTTTTTCCAAATTGAGGACTGCGAGCCGGAGATATTTTCTATATTTAGCGAAGATATATTTTCCATTGAAAAACCGCGCCATGGACTTGTAAGCTGCATCACGTGGCAGCTAGCTGGCTGGCTTAGGCAGGACGAACAACTCGCGTCCCTTGATTCCAGCCAGTTAACTGAGGGACTGGTCACTTTCGTCACTCTAGGTAGTGACGTCATGTGACCAACATGACTTCATGTCGACCAATAAGAATGTTGCATTAGATGTATGTTGAAATCCCGTCGGTGGTCGGCATAATGTTGCAGTTACTGCACACTCCTAATTAGACTAAAAGTAATGGCAATAATATTTTGCACATGTAAATGACGGGAGTTAGGTTTGGTCGGTTTGTTTCACATCATATCAACTCCCTATGGGTCACTAAATGCCGAAATTTTATTCTTTTATGAGGCTTAGTGATTTTTTTCCAACAAATGTATTGCTGGTATTTTTTTTTCCAATTATGTATTGCTGGTAATTTAATTTTTGTAACTATGAAAATGTATTGCTGGTAATTTTTTCTAATGTATTTTTAAATGTTCATGTTTTGACCTCATTTTGTGGGTTAACTATTTGCCCATAACTTGGACCCTAACAGGTGCTACCACCCCGGGTCAGAGTGGACCTGGGAACAACAGCAATTAAGGGGTGGTTCTAAGTTCCTCTGAACCTCCTGATCAGAGGCCCGGCTGTCGGATATAGTTTATCGTCATACCCAGGACGATAGGAAAAAGGAAATTAAAGACAAGGCGATAGTTTTTTTTTCTTTCGACTTTATATAACTGAGTAAAAAAAAAATTAAAGTTAAGAATTGCGTGGGTGGTGTGAGAGAGAGAGAGAGAGAGAGAGAGAGAGAGAGAGAGAGAGAGAGAGAGAGAGAGAGAGAGAGATAGTTAGTTCAGTCACCCGGGGAAATATATTTTCATGCCCGGGAGAAGATCTCGGAGGTCTTGTCACCAAACCATACCGGGCGGAAGAGAGACAGACAGACGGGAGTGTCCCGTTTTTAATGCTGCTTGGCACCACTTCTTGGCGAAGCTATGTCGGTGTAACTCAAACGCGCATACGTGAGGGGAGTTCATATAATTTTATCGTCTGATGAATATTCGTAAGTTCACATAGTATTTAGATACTTACTTGAAGTAACAGACACAATCATCGTCCCAAGCCGTTAAGAAAAGACAGTGATTATGTTCATCAGTGGCTATGACAAATGACAGGCCATGTGTTGGAAAAGAAAAACAGAAACTACTTTTGAATCGTCTAGTGTTTACTATACAGAATCGGCCAGCTCGCAAGAACACGCCATAATAATTCTCTTAGAAAAAGTATAAACACAGTTCTTGTCCTGCTAGCTATGGATAAAATAACAGAACAGACTGAGCTATCTAATCCCGATTGGCAACCAGTCTATGATAAAGACAAGTCTGGATTCAAAACCCCTTCTATCTTGCAGTCGTGCCCAAGTATAGGAAAGGTTCTGGGACTAAACCGATGATAAATCCAGATCTGGATTCTTTTATGTAGGTCTGCTGTCTCGAAACTTATGCTGGCAGTTCTTATTCTTGGCCCTTATGGCGTTCCTTAAAAAACAGCGTTGGCATAGAGAAAGAAGCTTGTCTTCCCTGCCTGTGCTGTCAAGAATAAAACCGTTCCCTATTAATCTGGCGTGGTTCTTTTTTAACCAGTGCGTGCAATAAGCTGAACAGGTCGGAGATAACACGGACAGTTTGTGAGTTCAAACTTCGCCTCCCTGAAACGGGAAAACCATTTCTGTGCTACTCTGTCAGTAATTAAATCATCTCCGTACATAGAATAAATGTCTAAAGCAGCTTTGGCAGTTTTGTGATCTTGATTAAACGGAAAGAGGAGAAAATATCGAACATGCTCTTTCTTGTCTACTTGGCATTCCATCTCAACGGGCTGGCTAATCTACACCCTTGTGCAAATTAATTGAAACACCCGCTTTAGTTTCCTTTCTTTCACCATACAGTCAGTTTTAAACCCACTGGAATGACAGGGTGTAATAGATTTCTATTTTTCCTCAGACTAGGTCATTTGCAGTGATGTGCAGTAATATGAATCTATTTTCGATGCGTATGACGAAATTTGTTTGGCCTTGAAAATATTGCGTCATCCGTGATTGCATCAATTTTTTATCACGCCCAAACACTATTGTCTCGACTGTCGATTAGTTGTCCTACGGTCATTGTCTGCGATGGACGTTACTCCAAGGAAACGTATGAAAATTGTAACATTGCACGAACACTGGCAAGCCTTACCAGTGAGCAAATAAAAGTACTATAGATTGCATCAGATTTGTATCACGCCCAGACACTATTGTCTCGACTGTCGATTAGTTGTCCTACGGTCATTGTCTGCGATGGACGTTACTCCAAGGAAACGTATGAAAATTGTAACATTGCACGAACACTGGCAAGCCTTACCAGTGAGCAAATAAAAGTACTATAGATTGCATCAGATTTGTATCACGCCCAGACACTATTGTCTCGACTGTCGATTAGTTGTCCTACGGTCACTGTCTGCGATGGACGTCACTCCAAGGAAACGTACGAAAACTGTGACGCTGCACGAACACATTGGCAAGCCTTACCAGTGAGAAAATTAAAGTACTGACCCGGAAACGCTCCTGATTTAAATCCAATCGAGAATCCATGCTATATCTGCAAGGAGCGACTTCATGGAATGAACATACAAAGTACTAACATGTGCATTGGGTCATGTTTCGTTGGGAAAATACGAAAAAGTAAATAATAACGGAATTATTCGTTTTGTTTCAGTTAATTTGCACAAAGGTGTAAAATAAAAATTCAATAACCTCAGACAACAGTTTCACAGGATGATCAGAGTTACGAAGAAGCAAAAAATGCTACGAGATCATTCACAGAACATCAGAAAAAACAAAAGAATATATGAAACAACCTAATACATTGTCATAAATTTGTATTATGGTCTTACTGTAATAAATTTGTACTGTACTTAAAAAAATGAAAATGAAAAAAATAAAATAAAACAATTCAAAAAACAAACTTCGATATATTACTGGAGAACATATATATATATAGGGGAATGCAAAAGTAGGAATACAGCAATGAAAAACGAAACGTGCGCACAAAACGTATTGTATTGATAATATAAAGATATCAATAATAACATATCAATACTAAACATATCAATCTTTCAAGTGTTCAAATTGTTTGCCCCTCCCACCTGACAATTACACACTCCTCTTTATCTGCAAAACATTTATCATGATTATTATTTATTTAAAAATAAAATTATAATAAAAATTCCGAAAATAAACATATTAAAAATAATTTTAATGAATTCTAGCATTAAATGAATCCAAGAAATACTATTATAATATTGGTAATACTGGTATAATACTTATTGTATGTTACATTTGGACCCCTCTCTCTCTCTCTCTCTTTTGCTCTCTCTCACTTGCTTGCTCTCTCTCTCTCTCTCTCTCTCTCTCTGCATATATATATATATATATATATATATATATATATAGTAGCGTGGTCAACAATTTGAACAAGGCCAGCACGCTCAAGCCCTCGGTCACGATGACTTGTGACTTCGTGCTAGCACAGCTATCGATGGCAGCCAATGGTTCCGTCTGCCCAATTTCACTCAGAAGGCTCGGTATGGTTTTCAGACACTTTCAAAAGTTGAGATCGACCCCCCCCCCTCAGTCCGATAACATCAAGAAGTCTCCTTCCTGGCAAAGATTCGAACCCAGTCTCATGGTCAGGACGCGAACGTTTAAACACTCGGCCACGTACATATATATATATATATATATATATATATATATATATATATATATATATATATATATATATATATATATATATATATATATATATATATATATATATATATAAAATTATTTCTTCTGATATATTGTTTATTTTAATATATCTTTAATTCCGAATTATCTCTTTTTCACATAAATGGATTTATCTCTTTATTTATTATATTATTATTTTTGTTTATAGTTTAAGGATGTTTTCAGGTTTTCTTCAAGTCTAAACCACTTTCTGATAGCTACTGTGCATAAAATAAATAGGTCATTTCTTCTCTTTTTTCTTCCCCTTTTTCTCTTCTTTTCTCCTCTGACCACCCCTCATATCCAGACTTACACTACTTCCTAGTTTTTATTTGCTCGCTTTTTCCATTTTCTCCCCTTCTTTCTTTCCTTTCTCTGTCTGGCTATTTTTATTTCAATAATTTATCATTCATTGACTGGTTTTACAAATCCCTGTAAATTTTATTTCAATTTCAAACTATCTCTTTTCCTCTACTTTTTAATGTATGCAAGCTTATATCCGTTCTGTGAGCAACGAACTCTCTTATCTTTTGTTGTAGCATACCTCCGGACGATAATGCGTATGTCCTCATTCACATAAATACAGAAGTAATGATCATTAACCTAATGTAATCTTAATTCCTATGATTTCAAATATGTTGTTCTGTTTGATTAAAACATTGAGCTCTATGCGTGAATCAGTTCTAATATTTAATATTTAATATTTTTATTGTATTAATAGCATTCACTTGAATTATATACCGACGGATTATTACCTATATATATATATATATATATATATATATATATATATATATATATATATATACATATGTGTGTGTGTTTGTATGTATCTATATTTCTTTTTGTCTAGAACTATCCCTATAACGAAAAATCAATAGAGCATTAGAGGTGACAAAGCAACGTGTAGGCAAGTGTTGTCCTGCAGCACTATGATATTCTGGCTACTCTGCCTTGTAAATAGACTTATTTTTTTTCTTCAATTGCAGTGATCAAATTTTAAAGAGGACAGCTATTAGTAGTAACGATTTCATCAAGCTTCAGTAGGTTGGAATGTAATAAACCCTTCATATTCCACCAAATAACAGAACTTTTTCTCTTAGTGAAGATTAGGTTTTGCCATTGATACTGTAGTCTTTCCTGGATCCACCCATGATTTTGTCACTTTGGATTATTTAGTGAGTCCATTTGTTATCCTTAGTAATAATCTTCCATAGAAATAATTATTTTCATATCTGGCAAGAAATAAAAGGCAGGTGGCGAGAGGTTGTTCAATGTTTTGTTTTGACAAAACCATATTCCTGCTTCTTGAATAAAGTGTATTACAAGAGTTGAGTGATTGATATCACGTTTTTCAACCAATTCCAAAGTTGATTGAATAGAGTCACATTCCTCAAAAGATTACATTGTCATGACTTTCAAATTCTTATAACTCTGTGCTTTGTCATACAAATCAATTTTACCTGTTTTGAACTTTATTCTGGCGTGGGGCCGCGGGGTTAAAATGAACAACTGATTTACCCACACCAAGAAAATTAATGAAGGATGATAATGACGAGGAAACATACACGGCATTTTAACAAAACATGATAAGGAATTTATTTACGAATTTACACGCTTGAAGTAGTGTTAGTAGCTTGTTTTCGGGAAGATAAATCAGAATTCTTTAAATCCGTAGTTTTAACATATTGTTATGAAGAGAAAATGTTCACACAAGAAATCAAACGATCCGACACAAAAAAATATTAAAAAATGTTTAGGACAAAGGTAAGAGAGTTCGTTGTTCAACGAAGGGATATATGGTTTGCATACTTTCAAAAGTAGAGGAAAAGAGATAGTTTGAAATACTTAGCTTTCTTGGATTGCTGACAAGAAATTCTTTGAAGTGCCGCCTGCTGGTTAGAGAGAGATAACATGATTGGCGAGTAATTTTACACTGGCGAGTACTTCAACGCTGGTCGCGAGGACAGAAACGAAACCTTTCACATAGCTCCAGACACTCTTCTGATTAATTTAATTTTTCTCCTTAAATTATGGCTGCACTCGCATACCTGATTAGACCCACACGGAAACGACACAAGCAGGGCACCCGAAAAGATCTTGAATGATAGCAGAAGAAGGATTCCTGGTGTGAGGTTTTCGACGGTGTCCTACTGGTTACTGGACCAAACTTGACCTGTGTTGGCGTGGGGCTTAGGGGTAAAAATGAACAGTTGATTTACACAAGAAGATTAATGAAGGATAATAATGACGAGCAAAACACACGCGTCATTTTAACAAAACAAGATAAGGAATTTATTTACGAATTTACACGCTTGAAGTAGCGTCAGTAGCTCGTTTCAGGAAAATGAATCAGAAGTTTTTAAAGTTCATATTTTTAACGAATTGTCATGAAGAGGAAACTTTCGTACAATATATTAAATGATCCGATACAAAATAATATTAAAACTGTTTAAAACAAAGGTAAGAGAGTTCGTTGCTTATAGAAGGGATATACGGTTGTATGCCAAACCCTATCAAACGCTTTCGAGATATCCAAAGCAACGGTCTTATCTAAAGTTTGATAGACTTTTTCAGTAATAATCGTTATTACATCAGCAGTTTACCTAGAGAAACAAAATCCATATTGCTTGTCTAAAAGAAGGGTCTGTGAGGTAAGATGCTTAACAAATTCACAAAAAGAGACAAAAGGCTAATAGGCCCAGTTGACGTTATTGAACTGATCAGACTTACTATCAAGACAAGAGTAAATGGTTGTGCCATCAGCATAGGCATCAATTTGAGAGCTGATGTCATCAGGAAGGTCATTAACGAAAATAAGGAACAAAGTAGGTCCTGGTAGACATCTGCATTGACGCAAAAAAGATCTAGAAAAATGGCCGTTCAGGAAAATTTTCATTTCGTAATTTGATAATAAAGACTGAATCAGTTCAAAAATTTGTCCATAGCCTTTCAACTTAGGAAGAAGACGTGTATGCCAAACTCTATCAAACGCTTTCGAGATATCCAAAGCAACAGTCTTAGCTAAAGTTTGATAGACTCTTTCAGTAATAATCGTTATTACATTAGCAGTTGACCTAGAGAAACAAAATCCATATTGCTTGTCTAAAAGAAGGCTCTGTGAGGTAAGATGCTTAACAAATTCAGAGTTGATTAGGGCTTCTATTTGTTTGACAAAAAGAGACAGAAGGCTAATAGGCCGATACTTCGAAGGGTCAGACGGGTCCTCTGAGTTCTTAAATACTGGAATAACTGAAGATGATTTCCATGAAGCAGGAAAGCAGCGAGGCATTTATTTAGTGTTGCCATCCAGGGAAGGTTACCGAATAGAATAATCAAACGAAGGTTGGAAATGAACGATAATACTTAGGACAAGAACAACACATAAGTTACACCAGCGGCGCGTAGAAGTAGTCAACTGCATTCCACAATGAATCTCCAACTGCATGATATCTACCAACCGCCTCTCGGGGTCAGATGTAGCACAAGGCCAAATTTAAGGTGGAGTATCCGAGCCCGTAGGCTCGGCCAAAAATTCCCCGCAGACGCCGTATAAAACGGGGTCGAGTAGCTGTTTCCCGAGACGATACTCTGCCCTTCGACATAGCCTCGTCTGGGGATCCTCTCGGAGGCAGAGAGTTTGACCAGCACAGCTGGAGACGAATCTCCAACTGCAGATCAACATACAGTATTTACTTCTGTATTTATGTGAATGAGGACATACGCATTATCGTCCGGAGGTATGCTACAACAAAAGATAAGAGAGTTCGTTGCTCACAGAACGGATATAAGCTTGCATACATTAAAAAGTAGAGGAAAAGAGATAGTTTGAAATATTAAGCTTTCTTGGATTGATGAAAGAAAATCCTAAGAAGTGTCGCAAGCTTGCTTAAGTACCGATAATATAATTGGCGAATAATTTTACACTAGCGAAAACTTCAAGATGGATGCGGTGAGCAGAAATGAGAACTTTCACATGACTTCAGAAACACTTATTAATTTAATTTTTCTCTTCCTTTTATATTAAAAGTAATTTCGCATAGGCTCACGACTTCCTTTTCTTTCTTTTTCGGCTAATTTTTGTTAGGACAATATTTTCATTGGTTCAAAAACAATTTCACATAGGCTCACGAATTTATTTCTATTTGTTCTCAGCTCACCGTCCAATCTCCATGCAGGCAAGCTTTTCATTGGTCCAAAGAAAACTTCACATAGGCTCGCGAATTTCTTTCCGTCTTTTTCCTCAGCTCGCCCGAATTTGAAGGGAGTCGGTAAAGGGAGATATTATTATTTCGTACTCACCACAACTTCACAAATCATTCACCAATTGAACACTTTCCATTTCTTTACTTCTGCTCAACTTGAAAAAGGAACAACCTTCAGTGTTGCATGTGTAGCTTGTCGGACACTTTTTACTTTCTTGCTTTTCCCCAACACACGCTAAATAAACATTGAATATAGAACACTGACAGTAATACACTTTCAACTGTGTATTCAGTCTCTATTTAAAATTTTAAAAAATGGCTATTGAGAATATTTCATCACATCTAATATTTTATTTATTTATTTATTACATCGAGGTTCATCATTTGAAAGGCCTGCGGGCCACTCGAGATAGAGGGTTACGTTTGGAGGCCATTTTTGTGTATAGGAGTGAAAGATAACGGTTAGCCCTAGCCTTGATCAGGTTAAGATTGTAACGATCCGGGAAACACCCCGGTTGAGAGTCGATTCCACAGCACAGTGGTTCACGGAAGAAGCTGTTCGAGTGGAACTTGGTTCTCACCGATAGAATATAGAGGGAATATGGGTGGTTTGCTACTATGTAAGTGGCATGACGTGTTCTTGCTGTGAAGGTTTGACTCAACGGGACCAGGGAATGTAGTTCTCCGAGCACTATCCGTGGAAGTACGGGTAAAGTAGTGAGAGGCTTGCTACATCTCGCGTGTAGGAGAGAGTTTGAAGGTTGGAGACTAGTTCGTCCTCCACAACTCTTTTTAACTCTATCAAGGCTGGAGAGTGAGGTCTGGGCAGCTCCCGCCCAAATATGACAACAGTACTCTATTTTGGGCCCGACCTGGCTCTTGTAAAGGTAGAGGATAACAAGAAGTACTTATTGGGGCGGTACAGAGAGCCGACCATCTTACC
The DNA here is from genome assembly GCA_964036315.1 of Acanthosepion esculentum. NCBI lineage: Eukaryota > Metazoa > Mollusca > Cephalopoda > Sepiida > Sepiidae > Acanthosepion > Acanthosepion esculentum. Next base: position 71,918,572 of record OZ038500.1, on the reverse strand, counting down.
TGCATTCTTAGCAATGGGTTGTATGTGTGACTTTCACTTGAGATCGGGTGTGAGTATGAGGTCCAACAGTCTTTCGAAGCACGGTGCTTCCCCGAGAGGACCTCCGTTCATCCAGATTGGTAGTTCGGGGTCAGATCGGTGATGATGGAATGTAACTAGCTTCGTCTCCGAGGCATTGAATGTAACCACCCACTTTTTACCCCGTATCGGTAGTTTGTGCAGAATCGGAAGAGAGATCAGTCGCCAATCTCTGACCATCGAGAATTTTAGAGATGCGTCCGTACATAGTCGTATTATCGGCATAGATGCTTACAAATGATCTACTTATATTCTTAGGCAGATCATTTACGTAGATCAAAAGAGAGTTGGTCCGAGGTGTGACGCCTGCGTTGACTTCTAGGTCTCCGGATGATAACTACCTTCAGGGGCCTACATTTAGGTAGGATTTTATGATCGAAAAGACCCTTCCAGTAATTCCATAATTGGAGATCTTGTGTGCCACACCTTGTCGAAGGCTTTTGAGATATCTAGTGCTATGGTCCTCAAGTTGTGTTTGCCGTGAAGAGCTTCACTGATTCTGTGATAATGGTAGTTAGGATGCAGGCAGTGGATCGGGCCGACTGAGACCGATACTGCTGAAGATTTTCTTCTTTTCTAGGTGCTCAACGACTTTCTTATTGAGTATGGCCTCAAAGAGCTTACTAATAATACTGAGGAGGTTTATGGTTCTGTATTGTTAGTGGGGAAGATTGCACATCCACGTTCTTGAAAACCGAGCATACACTTGACACTTTCCGCGGGTTTGGGAAAAATTTCTCCCGTTTATAGTCATATTGTCAGCATAGATGTTTACAAATTATCTGAGTATATTCTTAGGCAGATCATTTATGTAGATCAAAAAGAGGGTTAGTCCAAGTAGTGACTCCCGGGGTACGCCTGTGTTGATCTCTAGGGCTCCAGAGGACTGGCCATTAATAACAACCTTCAGCTGATAGGAAGGATTTTATGATCGAGAAGACCCTTCCAGTGATTCCATAACTGGGAACCCTATGTAGTAAGCCGTTGTGCCACACCTTGTCAGAGGCTTTTGAGATATCTAGTGCTACGGTCCTCGAGGTGTGTCTGTCGTCAAGAGCCTCACTCATTCTGTGGGTGATGGTAGTTAGGACGTCGGCAGTGGATCAAGCTGACCGAAAACCCATACTTCTAGTCGCTGAAGAGTTTGTTCTTTTCTAGGTACTCGACGACTTTCTTATTGATTAAGGCCCCAAAGAGCTTGTTGATGATACGATTTTCTCTGTTATTTCATTTATGAAAAATAAAACCGGCTGGAAATGTGACACTTCTCAATAAAGGTCCTGTTAAAGCTGAATTTAAAGAATACGCAAAGCGAAAGGGTTGGTTCGGGAGCTGACAAACAGAATTATTTTTTTTAGAAATGGGTAACTGAAGAGAGGAAATAATTCTTGGATAAAGTATTGTGTGCTTTTACTGAAAATGGAATAACAAGTAAATTACCAAAAGGACATCAAAGGGATTTTTTGTGTTCTTATTGCAAACAATTAAGAACAAATTATCTTTCCCCCTAATATTGTTATCTGCTAATAACTGGGTTAGAGAGTAATTAGCTTCAAACAAATCGACAGGAACATAAGTGGAAAATAATTTTTCAGACTTGAATTACCAAATATTATTCGTAATTCAAATCTAAATAATTCCTACACTTCATTTCCTACACTGAAGACATAACTCTATGATTTACAAGTTAATCCCTCCAATCCGTATTCAACGGCATTTCTAGTCATCAAAAAAGGGGGACATGTCGTGGAGAGTAAGATTAATCTGTGTGTGGAAAGGGAAGGTAAAACTCAGTAAATGCGCGGGAAATGTTTTTGTTATTTCTATGCTCCAGCTTACCGATTTATACAACTTTCAAAATGTATTTTTAAAATATAAAACACTTTATTAAATAAAAATACAACTAAATCAAATAGATTCGTGGGAATTAACTTTGGCTTGGGTATTTTGTTGGATATTGTTTGTAAATTTAAGATTATTAAAATATATATCAACCTTACCTTTACATTCTAGCATATATCTGGTGTTTTAGGCCATAGACCTCTTTTGCTCCTACGCCACGTACAATTGCTAATGTCTACACTCTCTCTCTCTCTCTCTCTCTCTATATATATATATATATATATGTTAAAGAAAAACAAATGTCTTTCGTGGAACCAACTTGCCAAAACCTAAACTCTTATCCAGATACAGTCTCACATAAAGACGACAATACTGAAAAAGAAAAGAGGCCTGAAAGCAAACTTGCCTACTCAGTAAAGTGCTCGAAGCCTAGATTGTCTAGACCGAGCAAAAAACTCTTACCAACGTTAAATCCTATGAAAGGACGTCTCTAGCCGTGACTCGACTTTCACGCATATGCGATCTTCAGACGGTTATTTTTGCTTATATTTTATAAACAATTGTGGCACAAGGCCAAAGAGGGAGTGGGAAAAGGCTGGTCAGCCCTTACTATCCTAGACCTAGCTAATCAGATTCATGACCCATTCATCCATTACAATTTGCTCATTCACCACAAGAACTTATCCATCACCATTCAAACTGACATACACCAAAATTACTTTACCCGACTGTCATCGGTGTGAACTTGGTCTTGAAGAAATGGCTTCGCACGCCTTCTACCACTGTCCTCAGGTGCGCCCGTTGTGGAACTATGTCGGCGAGTTGACGATTTGTATCGAACCCAAACATCTCGTGTCCATCGCCTCGCATACGCGTGCGATAATGTATCGCCCCCGTTCTCTGGGATGAAACGAATGATGTTTCTCACGTTGCCAACCGTCGCAAAAATGGTGGTGTGGACGTCGCAGATGGAGGAGATCTGGCGATACGAACGTCTTCACAGGGAACCTACAAAAATTCCCATGACATAAAAATTTCATAAACTCCAAATGTCCTTATAAATAAAGTCCAAATAAAGTATTCATAAAGTCCAAATGTCCTCATTTTTTTTATTTTTCCAATTCTTTCTTATAAAAAAATAAATACATGAAACGATGGGGGAGGGGATGGACCCAAAAAACAAAACTGAAAATAACATAACATCAAACTAAAATGATATATGTTAGTAGGACCCGTCCAGCCCACAGAAATAAGAGCAGTCGCTGTATTCTGCCCATAGGAGGAACCAAGAAGCTCGCTCACTAAAGGCATGGGACGGGCAAAATAAATTACACGGGTGGAGAAATATTAAAAGGCTGATCCAGTCAAGATAAAAGGAGGTCAAAAATAAACTAGGGAGGTTGGGAATCTCGACAAGGATCATAACAAAAGAGAATTCCGGGAAGAGGTCGAGAACAACAATTACTCACGCTAACTAGGTAAACAAAGAGAGTCTAGCTTAACTAGGAGAAACCGCCTCATTGCGTCAAAGGGGACTTAAAAAAGAAAATCAAGTCTGGCTCTGTTCACTCAAATCAAGCTCGCCATTTTCATTCACCTTTCACTGAAATCTGTCGATAGCAAACGCTTTCCACCAGATCTAATCTTCATCTTGAGCTGATTCCCAAAGAATTCGACCAGATCGTGATGTGAATAACGTTCGTATCGCCATTCGTTTCAGCCCAGAGAACGGGGCGACACATCGCACGCGTATGCGAGGCGATGAACACGAGATGTTTGTGTTCGATACATGCCGTCAAATCACCGAAATAGTTCCACAGCGGGCGTACCTGAGGACAGTGGTAGAAAGCGTGCGAAGCCGTTTCTTCAAGACCAAGGTCACACCGATGACAGTCGGGCAAATCCACTCAGCTCCCTTTGAAGGCTATGTCATTGAGAGATAGCGCGTTCCGAATAAATTGATAAGTAAGCGAAAACTCAGGGTTACTGAGGTAATCCACCGCTGGCACCCAAGACTAAAAAGGAACGCAACTCGGTCGTCGAAAAGCCGAGCTGCTCACAGAGTAGGTGCGACGCGACCCCCTCTACTGAAACCCGATACAAGGGACTCCTAGGCCGTAAAAGGTCACTGAACCGAGGAATGACCAGCAAGGCCACCCGGCACTCTTTGAGGAAGCTCGACTGTTTCCGGGTCTTACAACGGCCCTCGAAACAGTAGTAGAGATGGTAAAGCTGAGAAAGCGTCCCTAACACTTCTCTGCAAGATCGAATCATCTGTCAACGCACGACATAGGAAAGTCAACCTCAAGGCGTGTCGATAACTCGTCAAGTGTAACATTCCCAGACCCCATCTGACACGACCCTATCGTTTAAGGACAACCGCCTTTGAAACCAAGTCCGCACTGTCACTCTTACTTTTGCTCCGACCAATTCTTCATCCTATCCACATACTCTGTAACCCTCTATTTCGAGTGGCTCCCAAGCCTTGTATAAGGTGAACCAGTCAGTCAGTTATGTGTCATGCGTGATACACTCTTAGGCGATCATGTATCTTTCGACAAGGCAGATTTTCCCCCCGCAGTAGGTTGCCATTTCATAGCTTTGGGGGGGGGGGGAGAAGAGGAGGATTCATACCTTTCACAATGGGTATTAGCATGTAAGTGAATGTAATGGATTCGACTGGAATTCAAACTCAGCTCTCCGATTCCTCAAGCCGAGCTGCTATCCATTACTCCACTGTGACTCCAGACAGTATTATATATTAAAAAAAAAAAAAAAAAGTGAAATTTAAGTCATATATGGTAGTCATTTTGATAGATTTTTAATATTTTATTTTTTTTTTAAGACTAACTCGTAGGAATGTTGAGACACAACTGAGTCACATTCTAATATCAAATATAAACTTTGGGGCTCAGGAAACTTTTTTTTTTTTTTTTTAAATGGTGGGGGTGGTTGTATCCTCTGATAAAAGATTGTAAATCTGTATCTAAAAGAAAATCTTTACATTATTAAGAACAAAAAAATTCAGAACTGCAAAATACTTTTTGAATTGAACCTTTTTTATTTGAGAAAAAAGAAAAATCACAGGATACTTTTCTTCTAAATTTTGTCATGAATTTTCTTCTCCACATACAAAAGTTGTTTTAATGGATATTTTTTTTTTTTTTTTTTATTAATCTTTGAATAAAATTCACAGTAATGTTAAACTTCACTTTTAATGAAACTGAAACACACACAACAATTTAATTTTCTTGTTGCATTAGAATTTTGACATTTTATAAGGTTTTATTGTTGGTAACTTTTGTTCAACCTTGAACTCCTCCCCTTTGTGTTCTTTGATGTTGTTAACGTTTTAAATTATCCATTCTTCAGCCTTTGTTGTATAAATTGATACCCATCCTCAAAATTAGGGAATGCCCCTTGAATACATTGTTATAATATAGTCTGGCACAAGAACATAAGTTAAAAGACACCAATGAGGATTAATATATTTCAATTTAATCAAACTATTGCTCATATCTTGATTATTATAGATATTATAGACAAACATTTCAGGCAAGTAGTTTCTGGCCATCTTCAGGTATTTATTGTTTAGCTGATATATCTGTTGATTATTGTTATTTTTATCCTTGTGGTGTCAGATCTTGTTTGTTCTAACCGATACAGTGTATGCTTCCTTTTTTAGATGATACATTCCTCTGCCTTCATCATTGTCATCATCCTTCATCCTCTCTATGGTTGGTTGGAACTCCAATGACAATCACTTTCCACACTGTTCAGTCCTGAATTGCTGTCCCCAATGTCCAACCCTGTCCTGAGCTATGGTGTCTGGAAAAGTCAATTTTCGTGAGAAAACACTTCCAGAAGGCTGCCATAGGAGTAAGGATGAGACAATTTCCCTGCTTATCAGTTGTATAAAATTCCCTGGAGAAAATTGGAATTTGTTTCACTTTTTGTTTTTATAGGTTATAAACCTATCAAAGGATGTGCTGGGGTGCAATGGTTAACATGCCAGAACAAGAAATCAGAGTTCAAATGCCAGTCGAGGTTGTTAAATTCACGTATGTGCCAATAACCTTGGGAAAGGTATGAATCCATTTCTTCTACCCACAGGTATAGGTTAAATAGTAGTGTAGACTGGGCTCTTCAGCCTTGGTTAGCAAGCAATTTTGAAGAAAAATCCCTAAAGCTGGGGAGATGGAACACATGGTGGTTTAAGGAAAGGAAAACTAACAGAAAACCAACCCAATCGCCCCACCCCATGGAACAATTCAACTACAGAAACCTCATCAAGAAGAATCAGCAATATTATTGGTCTTGACCTGCCATCTCAGCTTCAGTCATTTTCCCAATGCCGTAAAGTTGCTTCCCTGCCTTTTTTTATAAATCCGTTCATTGTAATTGTTCAGAAGAGCTTTTTGTTATGGGACTAGTTTTTTAAGTTTTCTTTTATTCCCCTCCCCCCACAGACAATGAATTGTACATATAGTGACTAGTTAGGACTTTCACATAGACAATGAAGTATTATGGTGGAAGTAGTAAGATTGGTAAATAAGAATGCCTTCTTTTGGTGTTAGGAATATTGTTGTATGTTTGGGTCAGTATTTGTTGTTAGCTAAGTTTTAGGTTAAGACAGATGAAGACCGTCCTTTTCCCCATTCCCCATTTTGGCCTTGTGCCACACTTCTGTATGTACTCAGAATAAATATCGCTCTTTGCTATGGTACTTAGACTTTATGAATTTAAGTGCAGTACTAGAATGGCGGCAAGATCTCATTTTACAGTTAAATTGGCTAGATGTAACCGTAACTTCTATGCTAAAGGTTTCTTTTCTTGCTTGTGGAAATTTCTTCCAGCTCCATGCTTTCTGGCAAACTTTGATCTTCAAAAATTTAAATGCAATGTCAATCAGTAATCTTTCTGATTACTCTTCTATTCTTCTCGCTCCTTAATGTTTGTTTTCTAATTCTTTCACACCCAGAACCCCTTGTCTTAGTGGTTTTATTGCCTTGCATGAGGTGATATGATTAAAAAAAAAAAAGAAAAAAAAAAGGGACCTTAGGCACCTTGAGGCAACAGACAGATATCATAAACCTGTCAAAGACCAAAGAATGGATTGGTGGAAACATTATGGTAACAATTTTCGGGACAGTTCATATGGAATAGAGGGTGCCATTCTCTCTGATTAAGTTCTGAGGATTAATTGGAAACAGCAAAAAAGAACGACAAAAAAAAAGGAAGGAGTTAACCAAGGAAAATTAAAAAATTCGTTTCAGATTTAAGAGTCTTATATTAACTTTTGGTTGGTTGTTTTAATTTCTGTATTTGTATGATTGGGAAGAAATGCTTAAAAATTTTTTAAAGGTTACAAAGTAATGAAATTCTCATTCTTTTCTTGGGAATTTTAAAATAATTTTTCTTTTAACTTGAACATCTTCATAACTGCATTAAAGCAAAAGATAAAAATCTTTATTATATATATATATATATATATATATATATATATATATATATATATATATATATATATATATATATATATATATATATATATATATATTATTATCAGCTGGGCTATGGTTCAAACCAAAGTCAGGACAAAAATAAGGTAAAAATGTTTTGATGGTAGGGTCTGATTGTATTAGCAACAAAAAAAAATAAATAAAATAATAGAGAATCTGTACATTTTTTTGTTTCCTCTCTTATAAAAACAATATTTATTTTTTCAAATAGATTGTGTAAAATTGAACATTAATTTACCTGACCTCACAATTTTTAATTTAAAAAAAAATTTTTTTTTTTTTTTTAAATCAAATAAAAATTTGATGGCTCTTATTGACAACTTTTATTAAAATGCATGGAAAAATATTTTTTTAACAAAAATTATTAGAGAAATAGGCAAAATCCCAATTGATATTAAATTAAAAAAAAAAAACAAAAAAAAAAAAGACTTTTTACAATTTCTAGGTCAGTGGTTCTCAACTAGAGGTGAATTCTCTAACTTGATGGAGAGGGAAGCATTGGAATTACACATTCACAAAATCAAACTACTGTAATCATGAACTTTCTACAGCACACCTCGAGAGTTTGATTTTTTCAGAAATATGAAAAAAAAAAATTCACACATACACACAATGTTGAAAAACAACCATTCTATATGATCTTTAAAAATCACTGCTCTCATAAAAATCAATTTGTAATAGATCTGAAGTAAAAAGGCCATAAATTTTGTAAAATGAGAGTAACTCAAACATAAAATCAAGGAATAATTAGCTCAAGCTTTTATTTATTTTTTTGCCTTGCATCATATTTGGAATAAATATTTTTAAATGCTGAGCAATCCAAGATAATTAAAAAAAAATGATCCTATGTTTAGGACAAAAAATAAAAAATTATTAAATTTGTTTATATTTCATATTGAAACTTAAATTTCATGATGTTTAAGTGGTAACAAAAAGATTTCTTTCCACGCCATACATTATAAAAAATGTACAAAATGATAAATGATGAATTTTTTAACAAATAAAATAAAAATCCTGTGAAAAGAGCCATTAAAAAAGAACTACCCTACAATCTACAACAAAAATACTTTAACTCTAAACTATGTGTTACAGTTGTTGTTTGTGAAATGTTGTCTTTGTAATGTCCAAAACACCACAATCTTCAAATCCAGGGTTAATCGTTATTTATCCTCCTTATCCACTCATATTCCGACAAAAGATTTCCTGACTGGGGAAACACATCAAATGATAATCATTAATGGTATGTATATGTTTACACTGAGGAAAACTCACAAAGGACAGAGAGAGAGAGAGAGTGAAAGGTTACATCAAGGAAAACTCACGAAGGACAGATAGCAAAAGTGACAAGGTAACATTGAGGAAAACTCTCAAAGGACAAAGAGAGAGTGTGACAAGGTTACATTGAAGAAAACTCATGAAGGACAGAAACAGTGACAAGGTTATGTCAAGGAAAACTCACAAAGGACAGAGAGAGCGACAAGGTCACCCTTAGGAAAACTCACGAAGGACAGAGCAAGAGTAATAGGGTTATGTTGATCAAAACTCGTGAAGGACAGAGAGAGAGAAAGAGTGACAGGGTTATGTCAAGGAAAATTCACGAAGGGCAGAGAGAGAGAGAGCAACAAGATTACATCAAGGAAAACTCATGAAGGACAGAGAGAGCGTGACAAGGTTATCTCAAGGAAAACTTACAAAAGAGAGAGAGAGAGAGCAACAAGATTACATCAAGGAAAACTCAAGAAGGACAGAGAGAGCAACAAGGTTATGTCAAGGAAAACTCAAGGAAACTTAGTTCAAAAATATTCACTTTGATTAAAACCCCAAACAATATCATATTCCACAAAGTTGAAATGAAGAATTATCTTTGACTCAACAGATCATCAATCAAGGAATCAGCTCAGAGGTTAAATATCTGAACCAAAACATACCTTCTACCCCGAATAATCTTGTTCCTAATGAAGAAATCAATAGACACCATGTCACTTTATGTATACCATTTCTTAACACACAACAATAAACGTCCCAATTTTATTCATGAACATCGTGTTTAACATCTCAAATGTCCCTGACTTTTGAGAAGTTACAGAATTCCTGACCAGTGGTCAATTTTAATCTTCACTTCTTATCACACACAATGAGATGTATGATAGGAAGTGTTGATTACATCATAACCATTTTAACACTAAACATTTACCTTGAGTGGCTCTCAAGCCTAGTATTGAGTGAATTTTCATGTTAAAAAATTTTCCCAGAGAATAACATAAGATTATTATTAAATGATTTTATTCATTTTCTTTATTCTAATTAGATTGAAACTGTGAACAAAGCATCCTGCACATGTTAGTCACCACAGCAGTAAAAATTTAAGGATTGACAGTCAAAATTAAACTAAACACTAATGTAAAACTTTACCTTTATTATAAAGGATATGTGGGTCAGGAGAATGTTAAACTTTTGTAGATAATCCATTAAATCCATTGCAATACCATTGAAAATCCATTTTTGGAGGATTTTCTTTTAGAAAGTGCTAAGCTTAATTTAACTTGAAAGTGTATTCTAACTTTTCATGTTGACAATTAAAAACCCCATTTCAAATTGAACAACCAAAGCCTAAATATAAATATGAAGAATGTATTGTCCAAAAAATAACAGGTTAGTTAATAGTAAATTTTTGTGAAGTATTTTTACAGCAGATAATACATTTTTATTAGACTTCATATATTTTTACAAAAAGGTGAGTGCTGAAAAGATCTTCCCCTGACTTACTTCAAAGAAAAAAAAAAAAATCACTATTAAGATTATTGAAATACTGACAATGAGACAAGGACCAAGAACTTTTCAACACCCCTTCATATAAATAAAGCTTATTTGCTTGTATTACATTTTTTTTTTTTCATTTATAAGAAAGTAATAAATAAATTATTGTTTTTAAGATTAGACATGAAGACTAGATTGTATTTCGGCGTTTGAAATTTCTCCTTTTTTTATCTCTTAGACTGGCCTGTATGTTCTTTGATTAAGAGAATTAACTTAACTTTTTTTTTTTTTTTTTTAATCGTATCACCCCAAGCAAGGCCGGAGGCCACTATCACGCAAGGGGTTAGAGAAGGGTTGGAGGAAGAGCAGACAGGAGTGGCAAAGGAGGGGATGTGGTAAAAGAGAAAGACAGTGGGTCGATCAAGGCAAGGGGGCTACAGAAGATTAGGAGCGAGAGCAGACAGGAATGAAAAATGAAAGGATGTGGAGAAGGAAAGTGGATAGATCAAGGCAACTGGAGATGCCGATTGACGCTACACTTAAACTGTTGAAGATTGTATCTGTCAGGGAAACAGCAATAGGGAAGTGAGTTCCATAGGTGAGATGTGCGAGACATGAAGCGACGTTTTTTTTTTGCTTGGGGTGATACGATTAAAAAAAAAAAAAGGAGTAGAAGAGACGTCTACATCTAACAGCCTCCACGGAGTAGGGGTGGAAGCGGGATGCCATTTGTATAAATGACTGTCGTATTTTCTTACCCCATTTTGAATACTCAGTTAAATAAACTACGTGTTCTGAATTTGTAGATAAAAAGTAGTAAAGAAAAAGGTTAGTAAATAAATAGAAAGACGAGGAGTATAAACAAAAAAAGAAAAAGAAAGGAAAAAGAAGAAATTAATTTCAGATCTCCTTCATTACAAGACTTTTCAATGATAGAATTCTATTTGACAGAGACAATGTTGTTATTGCAAAGAAAACAACCAAGAGATAGAAATGAATAGAACAGAATTTACCTAATTCAAATCTAAACTTTAAATATACAGACTAGCATCCTTAACATGGATACTTTTAGGTTCCTAATCCAAGCAAGAAATTCTTAATAAAAGAGGGGGGGGGGGGTCATTTGAAAGGTCAAAAAAAATATGAAATAAATAAACAGGGTAACGCTAATAAGCTTGTAGGGATAAAAAAACATTCTAAGAAAAAAAGAAGTCCCCCCCACTTCTAATAGGCACCTAAGTGTACTTATTTAATTTTAATTGTTTTTAACTAATCTAACTACAAATAATTACTATCCTTGGACGTACCAAACATAGAAACTCATAAGTTAGCCACCTGATTTAAACTCATGGCTAAACAAGTGAAATCACTGCATTACATCGAAATTTAATGAAGTTGGTCGGTTTGTCTGTTATAGACATTTAGTGATTTCTATTCTGATCACTATCAGCCTAAAAGAATTGGTCTAAAGATAAATATGATTGGTTTTATACAGATTTTACAGCTCTCCGTTTCTGAAATAGGACCGAAATGGTTATTACTTTGGTATTTGTTAATGTATTTAAACATTCAAATTTGTCTTTAAATTTTTTTAATCATTTTGTTCCTTTAACCTTTACAACTCTGATCACCATACAATAGTGTGGTTGAATTTTGTGCTAGTGTTGTCATATCCTACTATGGTAACAGGAAAATGACTAACTGAAAATCGACGATGATGCTACTGCAGTTGTCTGGCCACTTATATTCATTGGATAAGGATGAAATACTTATGAATATTGCAGAGTGCTAAAGGTTAAAGGAATTCAAAACAAAAGTAGCAACTTCAGACAAAACTCTACTTTGCATCTTATATACCAAAAGGAACTTGCTATGTCATGTAGCAATGGTTATATGTCAGTAGATGTTCACAGTATCTAATTGGCATAACATGTCAGATGAATTGGGGCTTGTTCAACTGATAAATTGATCACTGAAATGCATTTTTTTTTTTTAAATGATATTATTTATGAAAAATACTTTAATCAAGGCTACCTCTTAACTTTATTGTATGCTTAGCTTTATAAAACTGCAAAGGATCAGCAAGCATTTCCAGCTTAAAAAAAATGTTTTATTGAACTGTTTTGCATGCCCTCAATAATTATTTGGCTGGAAGTATAGTTCTCAGAGATCTCTAAATAGGTTCAATGTTCTACAAATTAGGAGAACTTTCTTTCCAATCAGTTATTATTAAAATTTTTTTTTTTTTTTTTATAATAAAAATAATCTTAGTGATCTAACCTTCTTGGGCTCCAAAATTTTATCAATTATTATCTGAGGCAATTTATTTACCTTTCAAGGGATATTTTTTCGTTTTATTAACTATACTTGAATTTTTCAAATGATCAACTATTTAGTATTGGCAAGAGAATTGTTTTTTCCCCCCCCCCCACCAGCCAATTCTTGTGAATATGTTTAATAAATATATAAGTAATGTTTTAATAACATTGCTTGTAATATATTTTTCTAATTATCACTTTATAATTCTGATACCCCCTGAAGAGTGGACAGATAGGTCCACCTACGAAACTATGGAGTCAGGATGCTGAAGGCAATATCAATCAGCTAAGTGTCAAACTTTTACTTACATTAATTCTATTTCTGCCTGATGAATTGGGTAATCATGAAACTCTGAGTTGCACTACAAACATAGATATATATATATATATATATATTTATTAATATATACTTTATAGCTTGGTTTAGCTACATTGAGCACTGTTTTGTTTACACCTTAAATTAAATAAATATTTATTTGCTCACCTGTATATGTATGTTATCACATGCATATATATAGTTACTAATAAACCATGAAATGTAAATGAGTCCTACATATTTATAAACAAATCCCACAGACTAAGTTGAGAGCCAAGACTGAAATCATTTTTAGTAGACATAATGGGTTGGTTAGATTTCTGGCTCAATTGGCATCACTCCGACCCCTACACCACCTTCATGGGCACACATCGAGGCCACAAATATCCAGGTGTCTAGTTCTGGGTCGTACATCTCAACACTATTCAGATTTGTTACACCATCATAACCTCCGATGGCATACAACTTGCCGCACGTTGCTACCAGAGCAACTCGGCTGCGTTTCATGTTCATTGATTTTACGTAGTTCCACTTCTGAGTACGTGGGTCATAGCATTCAACTGTGCGCAAGAATACAGAACCGTCGTAGCCGCCTGCAGCATACAACCTGCCATTGAGGGTGGCCACGCCCAGACGGCAACGCTTGGATTGCATAGGCTGCACCATCCACCAAGTGTTTGTCGCCGGGTTGTAGCATTCAACCTGAAAGAGAATTTGAAAGAGAAACAGTTGAAAGACCCAAAGATTTGGTTGAAAGAATTAAATCTGACATGGAACAGAAAAAGAAAATTTAAATCAAGGATCATAGAAAACAAATTCAAAAAGCTTTTAAAAATGAGAATGCATTTTTGGATTTCTCTTACTCTGTTATATGTGCCATCTTCAAACACCCTATTTATTAACAGTCAAAATCTAAGAGTATTACAAGACATGACGATTTCGTTGGTAATAAAGAAAAGAGTATTGAACTGCTACGTGATATCTGTTCTCCTTTACAGCAGTGAATGTTAAACAGTCTACTCAAAGATGAAGAAGAGACTTGAGGCAACAGAAGTATGGTTCTACAGAAGGATGCTGAGGATATCATGGACTGAACATGTGAGCAATGATGAGGTTTTGGAGAGGATGCAAAAAAGGAGGAAGCTTATACTTAACATCAAGAAGAGGCAGCTCAAATTTCTGGGACATGTAATGAGAGGAAAGGGGCTTGGAAAATCTGATACTCACAGGGTGGATAGAGGGACAAGGGAAAGCAATGTATGACATACTTAGTAGGTTTGAGCAAATGGCTGGCAGAACAGGGCCTGGGAGAAATATGAAAAGACAAAACTTATTGAGAGCTACAAGGATAGGAGGAAGTGGAGAGCCATGGTCACCTATGTCCTGAATGAACAGAGTACATAAAAGAAGAGGAAAAAGTAAAAGTTTTCTTTTTCTTTTATTTATCAAACAAGTTTACTCGAGCTAAATTTTGCATATTTTAGAAGTACAGTGAAATTATAAAACTGTCTGCAAGAAAAAAATGAAAATCAATGACATAAATTCTGGCAATTTTTTTTCAAGGTTAAATAACAAAAAATTCTATATCTACGACATCATCAAGAGTCCATAACAGTGATTAATGAATTGCCCATCTCTAAGTATTGAACTTGTAGAGTAATTGGCCATGATTAAATGCAATTGGCAGAAATTCCCAATAAACAGAATTGACAAAATTTGCAATAAACAATAACAAGAGAAAGAAAAGAACAGGGCAAAAATAATATTAAGCAAGCAAACAATCTATGTAAGGCAAAGTAACAGTAATAAGGCAAAAAGTTTACAAACTAAGAATGGTGTTAACATACAAAAGTGGATACAAACAAGCGATTGTAGCATTCTGGCTTCAAGACAAGGAAGACTGGAACAGAGTTTGATGAAACTGGGAAGTTTCCTATCTTATTGGCTAGGAAGAAATACAAGCATGTATCTGTGTGGTTTTGCCTATAAATTTGGGGAGGGGGGGTGTTTTTGCAGTCACTCCTAGCCCGATTATAACTAACAGTACTCTCAATGCCACTAAAACACAAGGGGTTACAGGGTGTGGAAGAATTAGGAACAGAAACATTAATGATGATCAGAAAGAGACGTGAGTAATCAGATGGACAGTAGATAGCGATTGAGATTGCATTTAAATTTTTGCAGATTAAAGTTGTTTGGAAAGCATGGAACTGGAACGGAGTTCCAAAAGTGAGAAGTGTGAGAGAAGAAACTGTTAGCATAGAATTTATGTCTACATCTAGCCAGCTCACCTGTAAATTGATGAGATCTCAACGGCAGTCTAGTGCTGCACTTAAATTAAAAAACTTTAGGTATGATAGGGAAGAGCTCATTCAAACAATTACCATGAAAGTATTTAAAGAAAAGACAGAGAGGCAACCTTATGTCAGTGAGAAAATGACTGGAGCTTAGCTGCCAAATCAGGACCAATAATATTGCAGATTCTTCTTTGGCTCTTATCAAATTGTCTCACCTGACATAGTTAACCAACTTTCTTAGCAGCTAACCTAGCAATGGATTCAATATAGTCGTTCCACTTCATATCTGTTGTGGTAAACCCTCCTACAATAGAATTAACTCTTCCTCCTCTCATAAAGACTAACTGCAAGACTTCCTAACGGAGAGTCATAGGGTAGCGTAGACGCAGTGTTAACCTACCGTTCGGGCGTACACTTCTAACTGCTTATTACTAACACTCTTGCTTTGTATATATCTGTATTTTCAATACACTTGTTTCAAGCTACCGTCGTCTTCTGTGTCTTTCTTTCCGGCCTCTAAACAGGCCACAACAATATCAGCAGAGAATGTGAGACCAAGAAGTCACAAGTCACTTTTCTGGAGGATAGTATCAGCCATGATAATGGAAGGCAGCAACGAGTCTCTCGGATGATTAATAGAGAGAAGTTTCATTTTGGAGGTGTTAAAATTAATAAATCATCTTTCGCCCCAGTTAACTACGGACTTTAGGTCGTTTTGAAAATCAGCTGGATATGTATAAAGTATTACTGAAACACTCAAGAAGGGGTTTTAATAAAATTTCAGATATTTGATTAAGTTAAAAGACTAGGCTAGAGATGGAGTGTAACACTATGACTGGAACACCCACACAAAAGATGGTGAAAAATTTTATCTCTGTCTTAGGTGTTTTGTGTTTTTTTTTATGACTGGCAATGAAGTCTATGAAATGGGATCTTCAGAAGCAGGCACCCACTTGACAAGAAAAAAAGAACAAAATAAATAAAAACTTTTGGACTCGAGTGACAATAAAACACATATTGTAGATTTCCAGTTGCAGGCTGATATTAGCAGTCTCACAATTGGGAATGAGAGTAGCCCATAGCTAGGATCCTAACAGGTGCAACCACACCAGGTCAGGATGGGCCTAGGAACAACAGCAATTAAGAGGTATTCTATGCTCCTCAAAACCTTCCAAGCAGAGGCTCTGCTGCAGGATGTAGTTTATTGTCATACCCACAACAGGAGACTGGGTTTAACTACACAAGTAATAAAGTGAAAATATATTCATGGTAAAATTGAGTTTTTAATCTATAAATCAACCATTCATCCATACTTAGAATATTGCTACCATATAGTTCGGTGCCCCTGCTATTTATCTGGAGCACCTTGAGGAGATCCAAAGAAGAATCAGCAATATTATTGGTCCTGATATGGTGACTTGGCTTCAGTCATTTTCCCATCCACTGTAAGGTTGCCTCTCTGTGCCTTTTCTATAAATACCTTCATAGTAATTGTTTGGATGACCACTTCACTATGGTACCTAGACGATTAATTTAAGCACAGTACTAGACTGGCAGCATGACTTCTTCAATTTACAGTTGAGCTGACTAGATGTAGCTATAACTTCTATGCTAACAATTTTTTATCTTGCACTTCTCGCTTGTGGAACTCCATTCTAGATCCATACTTTCCAACCAACTTTAATCTGCAAAAATTTAAATGCAATGTCAATCACTATTTACTGTTTACCAGATTGCTCTCTTCTCTTTCTGCTCACCATAATCTTTCTGGTAATCCACGAACGAAGGTGTTTCTGTGACAAATGCTAAGAAAATACTGGCACCAACGTAGGCTACATAGCTGGGCTGGTGAACCCCCACCCAGGGCAGATGAGGTCATTTACAACAGTTGCATATCACCTAGGAACATTCCTAGTGCTTCCTGGAATTTTCCATTTGTGGCAAGTCAGCACCTGAAAACCTCTCAGATTTTGGAGGTTTTCGGATAAAGGATACTCAACCTGTGTGTGTGTGTGTGTATATATATATATATATATATATATATATATATATATGAAACACAACAAAATTTCAAAATTACCTCATATGGGGATAGATCTATTTCAATAAATGCAAAGTATGTCAGTCTTATTCAACCCCCGTATATGGATTGTATTCGTGTCAGAATTAGAGATTTAAACTTTAACTTTGACAGAGATTGAAAAATTGATACAGAATCTACCCATTTCAATGTCTCAGCCAGATGACATGCCCGAGTTAGTGGTAAGGGGAGGGCAAAACGTATCAGTCTTAAAGTGAAGAGGCTCAACAAAATCAACCTGGATATTAATCTTATGACCCTAAACTGGGGTTATATGAAGAATGAGGCGTTGATTTGAAACTAAGAACGGGCTGAAAAGGAATTTTATATACAACAACAAAATATTTTTAATTATATATAAAAAGTTAAGTTCCCTATTAAAAAATAACAAATTGTACATACAAAAGAAATATATTAACAAGATTAACAATAAATCATATTTAGATAATTGCTATTAAGTAAGAATATATTAAAACATTTTTTATGTTAAAGAGTAAATGAATTAAGTTTATTTGATATTACTAGGATCCACTTGGATTATATACCAATGGATGGATATATATGTGTATAGCTAAGTGGTTAGAACATTTGCTTTCTGACCATGAAACCTGGTTTCAAATCTCACCCCGATTGATTTGTCAGGAAGGAGAATTATTGGTCTGGAGGGGGCGATCCCAGTGTGCAGAACCTTTGGAAAGTGCCTGAAAAACCATACCACGGGGTGATGCAACCATTGGGGCCGTCGATAGCTGTGCTAGAACGAAGTCACATGTCATTGTGACTGAGGGTTTGAGTGTACTGGCCTTGTTCAAATTGTTGATCATGCTAGATAACACGCTCTCTCCTAGAAACTGTAACTAAGGTCTGCTTAGCATAGTTGCAGTATAAACTACAAGTGGGCTCTGTGGGTGCTGAAAAATACAAATGTGCCTGTCTGAGCGAGCGTCTGCAATAGGGATTGGCTAGCTGCCCTAGTAGATGGGTATCCTTGAATACAAGTGGCCAGCTATTATATATATATATATATATATATATATATATGCAGAAATATAGTCTTAAAGTGTGCTATATTTATGGGGTAAAGTGTTCAATATCAGAGATAGAGCGTGTGTAAATATAAAAGTGGACATGGAAGTCAGCACTTAGAGGCGACAGTCTGTTTCATGCTAGTGCAATCGTCAGGCGACATATATATATATATATATATATATATACACACACACAGAGGGAGAGAGAGAGTAGGTGAGTATATTAGGTTTATATATACTAAGAAAAGTCAAAAGAAGTATCTGTTGGTCAACAGTAATGGAGCATTAAGTTAAGACTGAGCCTACTAACAATGGCTTGGTATCCTAATCACCATTGCATAGCAGGTGCTCAAGGAAATTGTTAAAGCATGCACATACTTTTCAACAAGAATGTGATATTTTTTTTAACTTGGTTATTTGTTTGAAGTTAAATTATTTAAAACATTATGCACTATCATCTAAAAGACATATTATTCAAATATCATCAAATAAATCCCTAGAAGACACATTTTGAGGGAGAAAAAAAAATAGAGGTAGAAATTAAATTTAACTTTAAATTCTTGAAAGACAAAATGGTAGAACTTCAAAATACTCAACAGTTATTTCCCCTAACGTAACATTCTTTGACGTCTTTGTAGGTTCAACAACAAAGAAAAAGTAAAAATAAAACGAAGCCAATGAAATCATCTTACTGAATCAAATATTGATAATCCATCATGTCCTCCACAAGCATAAATTTCTTCATCCAACACAGCCACTCCTGCTGCACTGCGATGTTTCAACATGTTCGAAATTATTGTCCAGCTTCAAAGAAAAATTTAAAAAAAAACAAAAAAAAAACAATTTTTACATAAGTGGACTTGCTGTTATAAAAAATAAAAAAAAAAACAAATCAGTCTATGTTCTTGTTAAAAAAAAAAAAAATGAAAACATGTTTATATAAAAAAAGCTTTTCAACTTGGTATGTCATGATACTTTAGTGTAATTATTCATCCATTCTTTAATTATTGGCTAAATTTGTTACGGAATTATTTCTTTTCATATACATTTTGAATTATATACTTTTGAAAAAACAGTGCGATTACACGAATTAGAATTTGGAAAATTAAAAAACTTTATTTGACTTCCACATATTTATTAAAATTCCATGACAGCAAATGATGAGTGTTGTGATCTTAATTGTGTATAAATAATGGTAATGTTAATATTAACCGCTTCCTTATAAAGAAACATTTGGCATTCATAGACCGAATAGCCAGTACTATTTTCAGTTGAAGTTTATATAATCTTACTCTTAAAACAATTTTTCAGGGAAATAGGTTTTTCTCAAGTCGAGTAGCTGTTATCGCTCTTTCCAGTATTGAAGAAGGTTTCCTTCCTAACTTTTTGTTTGTAGTCGTGTGGAACAATATTTTGCTTATGTCATTGTTTTCTCTTAGAGTGACATGTGCTATCCAATTTATTGTTGATAGTCCTCAAGTGATGTAGTTTCTGTGATTTAGTACAGTTCTTTGGTTGTGATTCTGTACCGCTAATCCAAAATATTCAAAGAAGGATGGCAAGAACTCCAGGATTCACATACTCAAAGCCTTTTTTAACCATTGATCTTAGAAAACGGTTGTAAACAGCAGACATATTTAGATATTTCTGAACGGGTTTGGTGCCATGCATGGCATCCATATGAAAGTCTCGATCTGACAAGGCTATTTAAGAACATGACTCGAGTTTTCAGATTAATGTTTTTGTTTTGTAGCAATTTGTGGGTGGTGTTAGGCAAAATTACTTCTGGCCCAGCCTATTCTATGTTCAATTTCCTTAGCTCCTATACTAAATTTGTTATAAGTGATCCACACTCCAAGTGTTTAGTATTTACTAATTCCACATCTTGAATTTTTATGACAAATTCAGGTTATGTGCCATCACTGCTTTCATTGTAATTCTACATCATTGTTTCTGGTTTTGGAAAGGTTTATCTTGAGTCCTATTTCTTGAAATACTTGGTAGTTGATGTTGATTTTTTTTGTTCAAGATCATTCTTATGCCAACTATGAATATCGCTGACATAATCCCACCTCTTCATCATCAGGACATTGGCCTCGGGATTTGGTTTTACACATACATGCTTATTACTGCTCAGCTGTCTTTCTGTCTTTGTAGAAACTTTAGCTACCAATCAAAATGATTGAAGACAAAGAAATATTTCTATTGAATTCAAATTACAGGCTGAGAAGTGGAAAGCATGTTTATATTTAGCTGCGAAAAGATTAGGGAACATCATCACTTGTTTATTAAAACTTTGGAAAATGAAAGATCCACCCATTTTATTCAAGAGACATGAATATTTGATTTGGCTAACATAAGTATTTCAAAAAGGTTTGGGAAGCTCTGAATTAAATTACATCATCTAATGATTTTATTGTTTTTATTAATAAAAGACAAGCAGTGTAATATTACTCCATGTTGTTCCAAATTCTCCAATATTTCATAATTTGTATCTTTAGACAAATGCTCACTGCAGAATTAAACGATTTCTTAAGCAGTACAAAGTCATTAAACTCAAGCAATTATCATTCATTCATTCATGATAGTCCTTTGGATACGAAGTCTTTCATTTCATCACTAGATCCAGAAGTAGCTAAACAGATCAAATCTGGAACAGAGGGGACACTGGAAGTTAGAGGTTTTGACCAATGTCAATTTTGCACAGTGGCGTTGCCCCTTGAATATTAATGATTTTTTTATGCCAGGCTTCTTCAAAGTTTGTAGAGACTTGATGGACAATGGCATGCCAACACAAATGATTGGCAATGTACTCCTCTAGTTCCTTTGATCTTGTACCAGTTGAAGTTAGCTTTGATTGCATCTTTGTACTATTTGTTTAGTCAGCCTTGACATCTTCTGCCGACAGAGCAGATCCCCATACAACAGTAAATGTAATTATGGTCCATACAGATGATGTGGAAAATCCATTGGACTTCTGACTTGATGCTGATAGAGTTTGCACAGCTCAGAATCTCAAGGTTGGTGAGTAATCCTGTAAAATGATTGTAAGTATGGAGTAAAAAGCTTGTATGTGAAAATTTTTCAATTTCTTGATGTTCTGCATTTGTAGGGGAGAGACGGGCGAACCATTGCAATGTATACTTGGCAAACAGGGACCTTTGTGTCCACAGAAAAATGGAAGGTCAAAAGAATGGTTTTCCTATGATACCACTTTTATTTTAACTACCTCCTCTCTTTGACAATGTTTATTGTTTTAAAATGCGATGACTGTAAGAATTGCTGGAAAGTTGTCAATGTTAACAGCAAACTGTCTTCAAGGCGCCAATTTGGATTTTCTGTCTGGATTTATTTCCATAGACTTTTTCTACATTTGGATATGGCTGCAAGGCAGCAGAGGTTTAAAATCAGGGTTATCCTTCCCTTTGATCATGTTAACAAGAGCAACTATTCATAATTATTAGAAATTGGCAATTTCTGCAAATTGATACAGTGATAAAACAACATTAAATGGTTTCTTCTTTTTAAAATAATAATTCACACATCTATGCAGTTTTTCTTTCATTTCAAGAGGTAAATATAAACCCCAAAGGATAAAATAAAAGCCAAACTTACACATTGATTTTAGGATCATAAACTTCAACTGACCGCAGTGAGGACACTCCGTCATAGCCACCACAAATGTAAAGCTTCCGTCCAAGTGAAGCTGCACCCAGAGCACTGAAACATATACAAAAAATCTGTTTTATAATTTGTAATTATTATTTGTAGTTTAGTTAAGGAACACTAGCATTTCTGGCACTACTTAAATTGATTGGTCCACTTGTAAAAAATTGGGCAGGGAATAAATTTCATAGATTAGCATTCTTTCTCAAATCATAACATTTATCAGGATTAAAAAGAATATTGATTTTTTAGCATTTTACAAATGGGGTCCTGTTCATAATATAGTGTAAAAATCAATCCCTGACTTAATAAAGAGTTACCTGTACTTTGTTTCTATTTACAAATGTAAAATTTGAAACGGTGCTTACATCATCGATAAGCTCGTACTCCTGATGCCCCCCCCCCCCAATTCATAATAGTACACAGTTATTAATGACAACATCCAAAGGAATACAGGGTGTTACATTTGGGGCCGGCTTGGCTGCAGGAGTTGGCAGAAGTCTATCAGTTTTGACAGCTGACCACCTTCAGGGCTCCACTCTGGATTTTATGTCTGGATTTACTTCCATCGCCTTTCCATATCTGAATATGGCCGCAAGGCAGTGAAGGTGTAAAATCAGGGCTTTCCTCTCCCTAAATGGACTGCCTTCCTGGGCTGACCAGCTCCATCTACTCAAATCAGCTGGTTATGAGGCAGCAATGGACTGCCTTGTTCTTTCTCCGGCTTTGAGTTGGACGTAGTTATCAGAGGCTATTTGAGACATATACCATTGGAGCATTTTATAGGCAGTGGAAGCTTATCTCTACTAACAACTCCCACTGACAACCTTTGGAACATCTTTTGATGTGTGTGTGTGTGTATATATATTACGATATTTGCTCCTGAAAAAATAACTAAATCAGTCGAGCACTGTGGGGAGACAAGCGCAAATTTGTAATCAGTAACTATTACTGCTGATAATGCAAGACTCTCCAAATTGAATTGAGTTCTCTGAGTCATTGGTGTGTTCATGAAAAAATAAATACATAAAAATTTGCCTTTCTGCTGGGAATTGATAGCCTAGGGCTTAGAATCTCTAACTGATGTCAAATAGGTCGGGTTTTGGTCCCAACTTGAAGTAATCAGATGTCTAGCCACACTGAGGAGCTGTGATACAGTGAAATAGTCTGTCTGTAGATGACTATATATATATATATATATATATATATATATATATATATATATATATATATAGAGAGAGAGAGAGAGAGAGAGAGAGCAAGAATAGTACATAAATAAACAAATAATGAAAAGTTTGATAACGGGAAAAAGACCACAAAAAAATATACGTGTGTGTGTGTGTCTATATTTCTGAGATGCGGTATTGTAATTATTTACATTGTTTGGACTATTGACCTCATCTTTATTGTCATATTCAGAAGACTGGATGCACAATGCCCAAAACGTTATGAATATGGCAATAAAGATGAGGATAACACTCTGAACAATGTAAATAATGTCATATATATATATATATATATATATATATATATATATATATATATATATATATATATATATATATATATAAAAATCTCAGAGACAGTAATGAATTTTTTTTTTATTAATTCAACAGATTTTTTTTATCACTTTAAACTTTATTTTTAGTGGATACACGTATTTGAGTATATGTTCCATTTATTTATTAAACAGTATATTTATTTATTTTTATTCTGCTGAATTTTCAAGAAATTTTATTAAAAGAAAAATTTACACTCTCTGGCAGGAAACAAACCTGATCTCTCTGGGTAGAAGGAGCTATCATTAAATCTGATATGCTCTGACCAACTGAGCTACAAAGATCTAATTAGTCAGGCAAATTGTACCTTTAACCAAAAACTACTCTCGCCATAGACCTACCCAAATTTTTTGTATCTGCATAATTTTGTGTCCAAACAAAAACAAAGCGAATTTTAGAGAAAGTAATTGATTTTTTATTAATTCAACATTTTTTTTCGAATCCTGCCAGAGTGTAAATTTTTCTTTCGTGTTTAACAAAAAATAAATTAAGAAAATAAAAGTAGTGCCCATGATTCAAAGAGGTTTATTGTTACCAATATTTCAATAAGGTCTTCATAAAAACCTCAAGTTCCAATTCTGTAAGCCAAAATCTCAAAAGATGGCAACAGTTACCTTCTTTTGCAGTTCATGGAGGCCACTTTCCTCCATCGTTTTGTGTCAGGCTTAAACACTTCAACTGTGCTGAGGCGATCATGGCCATCATAACCACCAATAGCATACAGCTTGGCTGGAGAAAGAAAAACAGAAATTAGCAAGATTATCATTTTCGCATACAATGGCAATGTACAAATGTTTATTGAAATTCAAAGCCATGTCTTTTCTTGACACAATGTGAAAGCAGTTCCCCTGTATGGATCCAAGATCGATTGATTCGTTTCCTACAGCTTCTGGTATTCCCAAGAAAGTCACCCATCTAGGTACTGACTAAGCTCAATGTTGCTTAACTTTTGGTGATCATATGAGAACCAGTGTTTAAATGTGATATGGCAGTAAGCCGAGCTCACAAAAAAGAAAAAAATTACACTTATGCATACATATTGATAGAAAAGAGAAGAAACCATTTGTGAGAGAGTTGATGGTTAGTTCTTTTTTCTCACTTTCTTCCTGATCCATGGGGAGATTGTCCAACATTCACTGCCATATAAAAGGATGGATCATGATCACAAATCTCGTGATCCATTAGAGTCCTAGGGGCACCACATGTACCGCAACCATAGTAGAAGTGGTGTTTCTTGGGCAAGATACCCTCTCAGACTGGCTTGAATTCAAAGTTTTCTTTCCTCTAGACCAGTTGCAACCCAAGGCTATAGAACCCAATCTGTCCTGCTACTTACCCATAGCTGGAGGAAGAGGAAGAGGATTCATACCTTTCCCAAGGGTATTAGCACGTAAGTGAATGTAATGGATCCGACTGGGATTTGAACTCTCTGATCCCTCAATCTTACCCCACCATGCCTTCAAGGATGGATACCACATAGCAATCCAGCACTCTTTATTTCTTAAAAAGATTTTCCGTTTCTCAGATCTTTGCTTAGTTTTTGTAATGCTTCTTTTGCTAGTTCAATTTGGAACTTGGTGTCACATTTTCAATCCTCTGTTAAAGCGCTCTCTAGATATTTGAACGTGTGTGTGTGTGTGTGTGCGCGTGCATGTGTGTGTATTTGCCTTGTCTATGAGCCACATGATTTACAATATTATTTGGAATGATTAGTGATCACAGCAATTTTTTCCCCAAGCTCCACAGGCATCTTAATCAAGCTTCTGTTGACAGGATCTCTTCACAATTTTAAAAGATTGAAAAAGCAAATACTTCAGGAGGAATCTTAGTTCCTCTAGCAACTTCAAGAGACTACTTATGCAGCAGAATGGCAAATTGATTTGAATGAAGCTCAAGGCTTTTTAATGTGGGTTGCACATGGGACCAGAGTCCAAAAACAGATCAATTTTTTTTTTTTTAGAAAAAGAAAAAACAAATTGGTAATAGATATCTATCCAGCTCCCCATCCGGGCTGGATGTGACACAAGGTAGTTTTAACGTGGGGAGTGCCATATGCATACTTATGCATACAGCCCAAGGACAAAAATTGTTTTTTGTCACCCCTCTGCGACCAGTCACACTGACATTGGTATTACACCAATCCAAGCTCTTTGGCGCAATGAGGATGGTGCTTACCGCAGAGTTGGGATTCCTGGGGCTGAACAACTTCTATTTAAAAGGAAGAGAAACATAGCCCCACTTACAACACAGGAGCGATAACCATGCCTCAGTAACCCACACTAGCAATTGTTAACCCCTGTACCAGGTAAGTAACAGATTAGTAGTAAAAAGAGAGAAAGATTGACCAAATAATTCAGCTCATTTATATATCTTTTCCAAAGGAAGAGTCCATTGACAGAGAAAAGTGACATTGGAAGGTTCCACGATACAACTTTAACATTAACACTAGTAAATTTGCTAAAAACCAAAACTTATTCAGTACAAAGTTCACGATAATAGCACATTGCATGAAGTGTAATATTTGCATATTTATTTATTTTTTATTTAAATATATGTCATATCAGTAAATAATTTGATACATACACACACAAAATACATTTTTAACTGTAAATATATAAGAATAACAGCAGCAGCACTAATCAGCAGGCAGGTTAGGTTTAAGGCTCCAAGTTCCCCACAGAGAGTTGTCCTGGATTAACGCATTGGTTAGTGGATTTAATAACATAGTAATTGTGAGTTCAATCCCTAGGCTGAGCAGTGTGTACTTGGACTCAGCGGAAACAAGCTAACAATAACTGAGCAGTACTAAAAATAAAAAATAGACAAGATATCCTTAAACATGGTCAGTGGAACAAGAACAGTCTACCCTGTGAATTAAATAAAGGGTTCAGTTAAGAATTCTCTGTAGGCTACCCAGGTCAATATGCATCGGATTACGGAACAACGGCCAAAACATTGTAATAACAACAACAAAGATGAGTGAGGACAATAGTCCAAATGTAAATAGTATAAATAATAAAATTCATTTCTTGAACAAATTACAGATGCTATTTTTAAAATTTATTGTTTAAATAGAAAGCTAGAATGAATGGCAAGAACTAAAGAAAAAGCTGGTGTTTATTTTCCAATGGAAGTATTATTTAATATTAAGACAGTTGGTAATCTTTGGAGGTGTGTAAATATCTATTAAATATCCATTTAATATTCATTAAAATATCTATTAAATATCCATTAAAATCTCTTAAAATTTGTGAAGATAATTTCAAAATGAAAGACAATTCTTTTTAGGCGCATAAAAAAAAAAAATTAAAATCATACACAAAATGGTTCACAACAAAAACAGAATAGGGGATAAAATGACTCACAGTTAAGAACTGCCACACCAACCCGACTGCGCATTGTGCTCATAGCTTCAGCAATCTTCCACCTTCGATTCACAGGATCAAAGCATTCTACAGTACTGAGGGAATCACCTGGAAAAAATTACATGAAAATTGGTTTCTTTTGAGAGTTTATATATATATATGTGTGTGTGTGTGTGTGTGTGTGTGTGTGTTGCCTCTGAGTGTTGACTTCAGTGTTCACTTTTATATTTATATTTACATACGCTCTATCTCTGATATTGAGCACTTTATCCCATAAATATAGTACACCATAAAACTATATTTCTTTATATATATGGATAATGTAAAGAATAATTTCTAATGTTTTTTTTTTCTTTCTTGGAATAAGTTGATTGTTAAATGAATTTAATTCATTAATAAGAAGGTAACTTCTTTTGTATGGAAGTTGTTGCGGCTTATCATTTATTTAGTTTTCTGTCTTGAATCCCGATTTAACCCCTTAACGGATTGAACTGAATTATTCTCACCAAAAATGCATTCAGTGTATGAGGATTATGGTGAAAACTCCTATTCCATTTTTTTTTCAGTGCAAAAATAAGATGCAATAAAAGAATATTCATCCATGTGCATTTAGCAGATTTTCTTTTTTTGCTCTTATAGAGTCAACATCAACATGGTAAATTAGCTCTGCAAACATTAACTACATGGTAATCTAGTTATACAGTCATTAACTATGTGGTAATCTAGTTATACAGTCATTAACTACGTGGTAATCAAGTTCACCTGTTGGAGCATTGACAGTATGTCATTTGATTTTAAATACCACAGATTCCATTACTGTTGAAAGATTAGATATTTTTGTTTGTTGAAACTTATTAGTGAAATACTAATTATTTGTAACAGCCGAAGAAAGTGAAAAGTTTCTTTAGTCATTTATCAGAGTGAATCAAAGGTTTTGTTTTGTAATAGAGAGACCTTGTGGTGATTTTCTATCAGACTGTGATTCAGGTGGCCAAAATGATGAGCTTTCCTCAAAAGATGAAAAGATAGAAAATTAAAATTTGTGCATTTTTTTATATTTGTGATCAAATTATAAAATATGTTTTTAAATTTATTTTTTGAATATATATTCATAAATAATTGCAGAGGGAGAACTGAATGTTACTCTCTCTCTCTCTCTCTTAAAAACCTTTTTAAATGCAGCCAACTGTTTTTGAATCTGTGTGTGTGGAAAGATGGATTATATGGTGATATCAAATTTTGTATAACTGTAAACATATGAGACCTTCACCCAAGCTTTCCACTGACTGATCAATGTTGCAATCCAACTCTTGATTGCATCAGTGTGCATCAAAAACTGGGAAAGGGCCCACTGCATGGCAATGAAGAGGGAAAACAAATACCATATTGAGAAATGAGACTGCAAACACTGTTTTTAATATTATATTTAGGGCTTTGTCTTGATGAATAGGTAGGTGACTCTTCGGACAGCATCTATGTTGATCTTACAGATCACCTCTTCCACCTACCAACTCCTCACTCATCTACACATCCCTATGTGTAACTGGCAACACAAACAGGTGGCATTAGATCCAAGTCTGTCCCCTGCCAAGGGCAGACCAGTACTGACCCTCCAATTCCAAGCATGACTGTTAACATAGGTTAGCGCCCAGAAATAAGCAATGTCTGATTTGTTGTTGCTTTGTCTTCGACAACCACTCATCCACTCTTATTTCCCCATTCGCCTTCAGTCAAAGTGAATGCCACTTAGAAGACCAGACTCTGAAAAGAGCCACCGGCTGGCTATAACAGAAACACTGGAGATTGAGATAAAAACCCTTTCTTCATCTTCTACATGGGTAGCTATAGTGTCACACAGTCACATCAGAATATTTCTTTGAAACCAGTTTCATATTTTTACTGCAAACTTGATATTCCATATGAGATGCTTGTTTATTAAAAAAAAAAAAAAAAAAAAAAATCAAATTCTCTTCCTTATTGTTGATTAAAAAAAAGTTCAATTTTCATTTTGTGCGCCTGACTTCTAGTCTTGACTCTTACCAAGGTAACTCCACTCTGCACAATTAATTGAGAACCCACTAATTATGATCCTGTCCTCCTGTACATACCTTTTAACAGTGCTTCAGATGTGAAAACCAGTTTAAGTAATGAAATGAATACCTACCACTTAGATTTCTTTTCTAACTTTATTTTGATGAAGAACTGTTAGATAATAAAAGCCAACAAAGTTGCTACTGAAACTGCTGTTACAAATCAGAACGATGCACAATAAATGAAATTACGATTGTTTTTGCATTGAAAATCTACCGTGACATCTTGGATATCTTTAGATAATCCCCAGGGTGAAATTTACTGGATGATTTTCCATCAATAAATTCACAAAATTACACAAAAAAATTGTTTTCTGCCTAAGTGTATTCTCGAGTTCCAGATAAAAAGGCGAGGGGTTGGAAGAAATGCCAAACTATAATAAGTGTTTATGTCTTGATGAATATTCTATTGCAATGCAAGGTCGTCTCATTAAAAATGAGAAAGAAAATAGTGTATATACATTAAGAGTGTTGACAGATTTATTCATTTTCTACTGCCCACAGATCCTTTGCAGGTTATTTAAAGCCAGGAAATATTTTTTTATTTTTAGATAAGAATTTTATTTTTTTTGAGATAATAATGGTTTAATGATACACGTTTTACTAATTAACCCATAGCGGGGGAGAAGCAGTGAATTCATAACCTAACCAGCACTTGATGAAAAAAATTATAATGTGGATATAAAGTAGGGCATCAATTCTATATGACAATCAATATATAAAGTGATCCCTCAATTTGTGGCCATGGTAGTTTCTATACATTTATATTCCAGAGAATCTAAATAAATCTAAAAGGCATGCTTGTGTAGCTAATCAGTATTTCATTGGTTGATTGATTTGTTTTCTATGGCTTATCAACTTTTTGTAGGTTATTTAAAGCCAGAAAATATTTTTAGATTGTAAGAATGTTTTTTTTTGAGATAATGATTTAGTGATAAAAGTCTTACTAATTAACCCATAGCTGAGAGGAGAAGAGGTGTATGCATATCTTTCTCAAGGATATTTGCGCATAAGTGAATATAACAAACCCAACCGGAATTGGAACTTGGCTCTCCAAATAACAATTCTGAGCTATTATCCATTACACCACCTGGTATTCCCAAGTGCTCACCCACCAAGGTACTGACCAGCCTTGACATTGCTTAACATTGGTGATGACACTGATCTTTCAATGATGTGGCTGTAAGCCACATTAAGACTGCAATGCAAGATCGTCTCATTTAGAACGAGAAGAAAAAACCCTGTATATGCATTAAGATTATAAAGTAGTCTTGATTTTGACCAACTAACACAAAGACTGCAAGAATATTTCAGAAGACAATTTATTGTTCAGGTCGGAACTCTTTGGGAATATTAATAAGAGATGGGGGTATAGAATAAGAATGTCCTCGGTTTAGTGGGGTCTATTCAAGACTTGAGAGAACTTAAAATAATTTTTTAAAAAACAAAAACAGTTCAATCTTGAAACAATTTTGAAAAAAATAAAAATCCCTTAAGGAATTGCTTTAATTTTTTTTAAATACCAATCTTTTGCTTTAATACCAATCCTGCTTCTGCAGTCTTCGGTTTGATGATGCTATAAAAATTAAAACTAAAATTTACATTTCCCACCAAGACATTTACCTGATGAGGTGAGTCCTCCAACAGCATATATAATTCCTGGAATATCAGTACAGCAACGAGGTCGAGTCTTGAATGTCTGAAGAAGAGGCCGTCTCTCAGGCATTAAGTGATAGTCTTTTGCTTCGTCTAATAAATCCCTGCAATTTTAAAAATCAGTTCAATTAATAGATTACTTTTGGTTTTTGTTTTTAAACCTAAGGAAGCTGTTAAATAGAACGTCATTTTTTGAATTGGAGAGATTAATTACTCAAGCCAGATTTTCTCATGCCAATCAATGTTTTTGCAATAAAATTGATATTAACTTGTGGCGGTAAAATTTTCAGAACATCTATATGAGAAAAATACTTTGTGAATTTCAGCTTATTATATTAATTTTTATTAGAAGCTAGCCTAGAAGCCACCCTTCAGACAGACTTTAGGATAGCTCTTGCCGTTGGCTTTTGAGTCTTCAGCCTTTTACCTTCAGCATCCTATGTACATAAAATTTATGAGAATTTAGAAATAATTATTTTATCTTTATTTGACACCTTAATTCGGCATAATCTTTCTTCATATACGCAATCGATCTCCAGTTTGTTTACATTTATTTTTCACACAATTTTAATTTTTTTTCAAGTCACCATTCTTTATGATCACTTCACATAAAGTCACTCTTAAAAGACATCAGAGAAACAGAACTATGTAATATTTAGAATACATCACAATACACATACCAGAAAAAGAAGAAAAAAAAACATATGAGCAACATACCATGCCCCTCTTAAGTTTTAATTATGGTTTAATTATCAATTGCGATGAAAAGCAAAATTAAAGTTAAACCTTTAATAAAGGAGCATTTTTTTTTCCCACTTTGTTTGATATTTAAATTTAACTTTAAATAAGTTATTTAATTTTTAATTGCGTGCTGGATGGACACGCATACACTGCACTTTATTTATATAGATATTTACAAAAACTTATTTGATGGTGTGAGATTTTATTATGCAATTGAAGAGTTGTTGAAAATAAAATGAAACTAGTTATTGAAAGTCATTTCTTAATTTCATATAAATATTGTCGTAGGTCGTAAGAAAGAGATAAGCTCAAAAGAGAGGCGAGTTATTGTAAAGTTAGCGTCTTGCACACACAAATGTTGGAAATGGCAAAAAGTTGAAAAGAGATTATAAAATAATCTCAAAAGAAGTTGAAAGCATTGACAAGAACAGGAGAAAAAAATTGGTTTAAAAATGTTGCAGAAAAAAATCTGAGAATAATTAAGAATTGGTAATAAGCAAAAATGTTGACTGACCAGCAGGAAAATATTTGAAGAAGCTACTGTTGCAAATATAAAGAGAGAGAAAAGATACAAAATATTAATAAAACTGGCTGCTTTCATGCCTCTAGCCAAACTATTACATTAAAGTAAGCATCACAATGAGAAACATGTGAGTACAGAAATACATGTAAACTGATTTCACAGTCATTTTTATTGATGAATATAGGACTATTTTGGATGAAGATGATGGCTAGAACAGAAGTTAGGTCCTTTATGAAAATAGTCAATCAATATGATATAGAAGACAATGAGGGGTGGGGATAATGTTCTGATAGGCCTAACCAAAGTTGATGATATTGTCAAAATAAATCCAGAGAATTAGTGTAAGTTCTTAGACAAGTCATTTGGCCCCCAACCAAGATGCTTCCAGTTAAAGATTAACTTTATGCAAAATAATGCACCTTTGCATACTGCAAAGTTGATTCTTGTTCACCTTGCCAAAAGACACAAATGAATGAAATAGTTGTTAGCTTCTTCAGGTATTAATCCAATTAAAAACTTGTGGTCCACCAATAAAAGAGATGTAAATGAGAACAGAAAACAATATTCAAGCAAAGAGGATTTGACAGAAGCAATAAAAACAGTTTCAAGTAATTTTAACATTGAAACTGTAGAAATGTTAAAACAATCAAGACTGATAACGGTAAAAGAGCCAATATTAACATGTAACATAATTTTTCTCCTTTAGTTCACCCAATACAAGAAACTCGAGAGACACTCAAGGCAGAGTGTTATTGAATGAGGTGTGTGATATGAATGTAAGAGGTGGTTAGGAGTGAAGATTATGAGGATATGGAGGATAGATAACAATTGACTCTTGATATGAAGAGGTTAAGTTTGAAATGTTCATCGAAACAACCACATGGGAGTATGTTCCACCAAGTGGTAGTTCTTGAGGAAAAAGCTGAGTGAAACTTTCTCCTTACATTTGGACTACGGGGGAAATGAGGAGGTTGCAACTCTGTGGATGTAGCATGTCCTTGTTGCAAAGGTCTGAACTGGTGGAACTAAAGAACTGAAGTAATAATTTATTCATGTATATGGGATATTGTGTTAATCAAATATGTGTTTCTCTCGTCTATATTTAACTTATGTATTTATATATATATATATATATATATAAATAAAAATTTATATTGTATTTGGTTTATATTCTTGTATTATTTTGTACTGTTGTTCTAGATGTTATTATAGACACAGTGTTTCGACCAAGTACTCTCTGGTCATCATCGGGTATCTACTGGCTGGATGATATGAGATATCTGAAAATTATTAATCTCTAAAATGAAATACTAAATTATGTACTTATTTTGTATAAAACCTGATACCCACAAACAAATTATCTATATTTTTAATAGGGATAGATGTTGTAAATTGAAATTCACAGGAGATATTGCTTATACCAGGTTTGGCAGAAATACTTCCCAGAAATACCTCCCACATAATAAGACATTAGTGTCAATGGTGTCTTCATCTAGCTAATGTTTTACCATTATGTGGAAGATATTTTGGGAGGTACTTCTGTTGCACACTGTGTAAAAAGAAGTATATCCTAAATATTTTATCAACATTGCTTGGTTAATACCAATTCTATAGTAAAAACAGAACTACTTAAATAGACTGGTCCACTCGTAAAAAAATAGGGAAATAATTTTTGTAGACTAGCATTCAGCAGAAAGGGCTAAACATCAATTGCAAGAAGATTTTTTAACAGAGGACAGAAAGTGCAACACTGAAATTTTAAGGCACATTGGAATAGTAAAAGTTGCCTTTCCAAAGCTAAGCAAAATATTAAGAAACAGAAAAATTAGAAAAAAAAAGAAGAGTACTGAACTATTATGTAATATCAGTCCTTCTATATGACAGGGAATACTGAACAATCTCTTCACAAATAAGAAGAGACTTGAAGGAAAAAAAGGGTTCTAAATAAGAATGCTGAGAATACCATGGACTGAATATGTAAGCAATGACAAAGTTTTAGAAAAAATGGAAACAAAAAGAACACTTATATTTAACATCAGGAAGAAAGTTGAAATTTCTAAAGCATATGAGGAAAGAGGGCTTGGAAAATTCAATACTTACAGGACAAATTGAAGTCAAGAGGGACAGAGGCAAACAATGCATAACCTACCTAGAGAGTTTTAGTAAATGGATGTCAGATCAAGGTTTAGGAGAGATAACAAAAAGACAAAATTTATTAAGAGCTACAAAGAACAAGAAGTTGTGGAGAGCCATGATCGCCTACATTCTGAAAGAACATGGCACAAGGAAGAAGATATTCCTCAACCATGACATTTGTTAGAAAAAAGAAAACTGATTTTTTTTATATTGATAATATTGATGCAGTGTAAAATTGGTGCATGATTTTACAAAGTTATTGGACTTAGTTATTATTTACAAATTTGAAACTGCTTATACCATTGATATCTGCATATATTTATTGAGTTTTTTAAAAGATTTTATACTTTTTGGGATAAGTATTTTCCTCGCATGAAGAATAAATGGACATATACTTATTAATACATATTAATTTCTATTACAGCTGTTTCCTGTTCTAATTCAACTCTGATCAATAACTGTTTTATAATATATATATATATATATATATATATTGCAGAGTGAATTATGTCATGGTGCTCATGTTCTCACAGACACTGCTCAACTAACCCTACTATACTGTGCAGTCGACAAAATAAAAAAGAAACACACATGTGAGAAATTAAATATATAAAATGGCGACAATTTACCCATCGCACTCTGAACATACATACACCCATTGCTCAGGGGTACAATTTTTTCACCATTGACAGGTGTAAACTTTAATAAATAAATTGGAACAATTTCCAAATAATAACCGAAAATTCCTCACCTGCATGGTATAGAGCTCTTGATTAATTCCTCAGTAGCAACACAATCAGAGAGGTATTGTGGTGTAAGCAGTGGGAGGCGGACTTGCACCATTAACTCAGGTAAAGCCTCTTTTCTTTTTTCACCATTTTTCTTTACCCAAGAAATCACAGCTTCAAATACCTGGTAAAAATACATTTATTTTTCAATAACTAAAGTAATAACTTACTAATAAGTATAACAAAAACATTTACTCATAATATGAAAAATAAAAATACTAAAACAACTTATTCCTCATTGCTGGTATTAAACCAGTTTCAAAATCAAAGTGGCATAATTTATGACTGACAGTAAAATTTAGTAGCTCACCAAATTTAAAGATGAATCAACATAAAAACAATCAAGAGGTAACTTATAAGGCCAGGAAATGTGGCCTTAAGAATGCCAGAAGATTTAAGAAAATGAATAGAAAAAAATTTTTAAAAAATTGATATCAGAATTCAAATAATCCAAAAATTTTTTTTTTTTTTAATAATAATGGGTATAAAGTAATTAATAATAAAACAAAAGTCATTGAAACAAAGCAAGTTCAGTCGACCAATGATGACAATTCCAGAACAATGTAACTATAAACAATTTTTTCTATCCTCTGCCAGCCACTATGATGGAGAAAGCATTACCTCGAACCGTCGCCAAAATAATAATTATCTGTAATTTTGTCCATACATTCTTTTTATCTAAATTTAATAAAAAAAATAATTTGCTCTTTTAATAAATGTCAGGGATAGAAATAGGCAAAACTCAAAATAAAATATTAATTTTGATTGGTATTTCTTTCATTCTTATTTTATAGAACACAGTATAAAATATATAAAATGCATATAAAACAATCAATATATATATAAAATATTTAATTCATTTTTTCATGCTGTCAAACTCTGTGAAACTGTTCTACACCTGATATCAATGTAATATTAAAAAAAATACAAGGATGTAGCTAACTATCTATGATATTAATAACATTCAATTCTCGATAATAACCCTAACAGTAAAAAGTAATCAAACAAAAGTAAAATAAAAACATGAACTTTGAACAGTTTAACTGCAGATGTGCAACAACTTATTTGAAAATTAGAAAAATACAATTAAATAGACATTGCTGGTTATTGAAACTTCTTTAAATCTTATCAGAAGTACATGTGGCATAATGGTTAACATGGAAAACGGAATCAGAAAACAAGAGTTCAAATACCACTTGAGAGAGTTTGTGTTCACTTTGCACTTATACCCTTGAGAAAGGCCCGAATCTATCTCGCTTCCTTAAAAAGTATGGGTAAAATAGGGTAGACTAGGCTCTCTAGTCTTGGTAGGGCTGCTGTTCTAAAAAGTAGGGCATCTGTGATTTTAAAACCAAGAATGAAGCACCTTGAAACGAGAGTCCTCTCTTCCTAGATTAGCATATAATTCTCTCCCCCTCACAATTTTTCCTATTTGTTTGTGCACCGTACCAAGAATCATGAATCCATTGTATCATCCCTAGAGATAAAATAACAGAGCTGGGTTAGTTCGCTTTGGTTGGCAATCAGTCTAGGAGAAGATAACTCTGAACTCAAAACAAAGAGTAGAATCCATTTCAACTAACCTTGGATAAAGTATAGCCAAATGCAGCTGGTGGGATTTGCAATCCCCTTCTGTAAAAACTTGCTAAAACATTATCAGTGTCAAAGTTACTTTTCTTGGAACTTCTTGCTTGTGGAACTCACTTCTAGTTTTTTCCTTTCCAGTCAACTTTGACCTTCAAAAATTTAAATGCTATGTCAGTCGTTATCTTCTGTCTTCTTAATTTCTGTTCTTTTATTGTTCTCTCTTTAGTAATGCTTTTCTTTTTCTTATATTCTTTTATAATCGGTAGCACCCTTAGTGATCTCATTCATCTTAATTTGGTTGCATTAAAGAAATACTAGTAAAAGATTTATAATAATTAACAATGCTTCGTCTAAGAAATGCAAAATAATTCTTATTGTAGTCAAACAAAGCATTAACCAAGGTGCATTTTTCAAGTAAAGAAAAAAATCTCCAAATAAGGTTGCTGGTATTTACTTGGTATGATGTTCATAGCATAGTGGTTATCAGTCACAGAAAGTGGGATTGGGGTGCAGAGTTCAAATTCCAGCCAAGGCAGTTGCATTTGCCTTCATGCAAATACCTTTGGAAAGGTATGAATCCATCTATTGTACCCCAGGTCAGGGTTCAGAGCAGGCCAGACTCTCTAGTCTTGGTTAATAACTAATCTAGGAGGACAACTGTGAACACAAAACTGGGTAAGTGTGCACATGGAAAATCATGGCTCTCTACAATTTCCTGTCTTTTGTAGCTCTTAATAAAATTTGTCTTCTTGCTATCTCTCCTAATCCTTATTCTGTCAACCATTTACACAAGATATCCTCTGTCCCTTTTGCCTTCAATATGTCCTGTGAGTGTCAAATTTTTTAAGCCTTCTTCCCTCATTATGCGCCCTACAAATTTCAACTATCTCTTTCTGATGCTAAGTATGTTTTCTTTTTGATTCCATTTTTTCTAAAACTGTCATTGCTCACATGTTCCGTCTATGGTATCCTTAGCATCCTTCTGTAGAACTACATTTCTGTTGCCTCAAGTCACTTCTTCATCTGTGATGAGATTCCAGCCTTCACTGCCATATTAGGAGGACTGACAGTATAGTACTCTTTTCTTTGAATCAAAACTGCTTCTTTTGTTAAAAAAAAAAAAAAAAAAAAAAAGTGCCAAAGTTCTTGATCCAATCAAGAAGCCATTCCTTCCCAAAATTCTGATGTTTGGTCATTCTGTCAGATTTGGGGAAAGCAGCTCAGACCAACAACTCTGCACGCTCTCATGACTAACAATATTTGATGGATGTATTATAATAGAGATCAAGGTGATAGATAAGTCTTGAGAAATTTATATTTATTGAAAATAAATATTTTAGATTCAATTGAGTAAGCCTACATATTCTTGTATTTTTCCAATGTCTGAAAATTACCATCATTACTTTGGGAATTTTTTTCATTTTTGAGAAAATTTAAGCTCTTAAGTAGAATAGAGTGTATTGGCAATCTAAAGTGGTTTCAGCAAGACACCATCAAATGGTTGGTCCCCTAGTGTTTGCATTATATACTAACTAATACTTAGTGTTATTTCTAAACACTCATCATAGGCATATAGTAGCATATGACTTACCATGACCTATTTTTATTATATTTTGCTATGAGAATGTTGTTTAGCTTTGTCTGGACTGCAGAGTATCCTATTGAAACCAAAATTGTGGCACCATGAGAAATTGCTGCCAGTCTCTTTACAGTTATTTATTTCCAGTAAGTGGCTATTTCTTATTTTTCCCTAAACAGGCCAGT
Source organism: Acanthosepion esculentum (assembly GCA_964036315.1). Lineage (NCBI taxonomy): Eukaryota > Metazoa > Mollusca > Cephalopoda > Sepiida > Sepiidae > Acanthosepion > Acanthosepion esculentum. Next base: position 71,880,459 of record OZ038500.1, on the reverse strand, counting down.
ACAGCCAGGCAACAAAGCAGCAGAGAAAGTGTTAATTTCCTAAATAAATGAAGGTTATGTTTAGTCAAAGGACATAAAAATACATAATTTAAAAAATATCTAAAAAAAAATGTATGCTTATTTAGCTGAATTTATTGTCTTTAAATATATTAAGATTAAAAGTAAAAATATGAGAAGTCTTAATGTGTCAAATGGATTTACTAACAAAATTCTTGTTAATTGGCTTGTATCACATGCAGACAAACCTGTTCCTCTGTCTTGACATGTAACTCATCTCGGGAAATTATCTCAAGGACTTCACTTTTGTCAAGATTGAGAAATTCATCAGATTTCGCAACATCCTTAAAGTGCTTTTGGATATATTTGTTGGCAGCTTCCACAAGAGTTGGACACATGTACTGCTCTCCAAAACTCCGGATACCAAGGCAATTCTGAGGATGGAGTCTACAAAAGGAAGGAAGAAGAAAAAATGGCATCATACATCAGTACACCAAAAGTCAAATACCACATGAAGGTAGGCACATGTGTTTTTCCATATTTATTTCTCTTATACAACCCAATTCTTCTATGACTTAGCCTTCCAATTTCTAATTCCAAGCTCCTATCCATTACACCATGTAGACATTCCAGTTATGGTTTAAATAGTAGGGCAGACTAGGGTTTTTAGCCTTTATTAGCAACCAGTCTAGAAGGATAACTGAATTCAAAACCTGAAATTACATTACATATATATATATATATATATATATATATATATCTCCGATGCGATGAGAACGAAAGTAATATATAAATTCCAACGTTTGCAGCGTTAATTAAAAAAAGAGCTCGATACCGATAGTAGAGCGATAATTATTTATTTATTATAATTTTATCATATAGACAAAACCATTTTACTCACTACAAAGATGCAACTTGGTTTCAGTGCATTTTAACTGCACATCTACATTCCAACCCTCACCCGTAGATGTGCAGTTAAAATGCACTGAAACCAAGTTGCATCTTTGTAGTGAGTAAAATGGTTTTGTCTATATGATAAAATTATAATAAATAAATAAATAATAAATAAATAAATAAATAATATATACTTTTATTTATTTATTTTATACAATTTCTCATGCAATCTAATAATTTTTTTTTCTTTACGGATGATAAATTATATAAAAACTGTCTGAATGTTCTTTTTATCCGAGCGCTTTCGGCTATACATTAAGCTATTTTCAAGGATTAAATATTTTAACTGTTAAATAAGAAATAGTTTGTTGTATGTTTTATAAAATGTTATCATTTTCCAAAACACGGTCAAGATTTTGTGTCCATGTTCAAAGTTAATATTATTAAGTGTTTTTTTTTGATTTATTAATAAATCTTCCATTATTTTTAGCCTTTTTTGCATGTAGATGATGCTATTATATTAGTGTTGTCAACAAGTATGTTACGAATAGTGTTTGGTAGAATTATTAGTTCGCATGAGAAATTGTATAAAAAACTAAATAAAAGCACCTTGTCTGTCGTATTCAATGAAATGTGCATGAAAGAAGGATTGCTGCCTAAATACACAAATATATACATATATATATATATATATCAAAAGTAGTGTAGAAAGTTTAGTTGTTGATGCTGTTGGAAGTCTTCAAATGATGTGGTTTTTACTATTTGGTACAGTGCTAGTTTATAGGGTCTGATAAAGGACGGTCTTCTTTAAGACCTAAAGTATTCATTCACTTGAAGCTATTTTTATTTACTGATCTGAGAAAACAATAATATATTGCTGATTGTTTAGACATTTTTGAATGAGTTGGACACCATGCATGGCATCCATATAAGAGTCATGATCTGACAAGGTTATTTAAGAATATGAGTCAAGTTCTTAGGTTAATGTTTTGGCTTTGTAACATCTTGCAATGTTGAACAAAGCTACCTCTAACACAGCCTATATATTATACACACAGACATATACCTTTCTAGTTTTAAGAGTCCTTGCCAGACACACAAGTAGGTTATTCTTATAATTGAGGGATATATATATATATATATATATATATATATATATATATATATTATATATATATATATATATATATGATGGGCTCTCTCGTCAATTTCGATGTATGAGGGTCCGACAACCTCATTAAATTTTCATGTTTGTGTTACTTCAATCCCGCTAATGAACTGCATACAAGTTCACATATTGTACAACAACGAAGATCCCGGGACATAGCAACAGGAATATTTGCTGACGCTTTTCGCTGTTGTCTTTCCTCTCTTACCCGGTCAATACGACTAGTTTTGAAATTTCTGATACCACCCTGGCACAAATATCTCCAGTTATTTCTATCTGGGGCAACTTGCTCAAAGTTAGTATGAGGAACATTGACAGTTGAGAAGTTACTCTTTAGCTTGTCTTTATACCTGAGGCATGGCCGTTCAACAGTCCTTTGTCAAGCTGGCTATACATGAGGACCTTAGGTAATTTGTCGTCACTCATCCTTGCATGACAAGACCAGCAAAGTCGTGATTGCATCAGGAAAGTCTCAATTCCACCAATATATATAAGCAATTTCTAAAGAACTAATGGATTTATTTTTAATCTGGCATTTTTATTACTTCCAGTGTTATTTCAAATAGACGACCAATTTTTATTTTATATTTATCAACCTGCATATGAAGGAATCAAGCATGCATCATCCTTTGTAGGGGGAACCATTATTTGATCCAGCATGCTTTACCACTTGGCTACAAAGAGTGTCACAATTCCTTAAAAGGGAAAATAGAGGCTGCATACCAGATTAAACAAATAGACATGCACACTGTTGAAAGTAAAAATAAAAATTGGGTATCTATTTCAAATGTGAGTATCCACTATGTTTCAAATTTATATATATATATATATATATATATATATATATATATATATATATTATAAGAATTACTGGATTTATTTTTAATACAAGATTTTTATTACTTCAAACATTATCATGGACACTTCGATTTTTAAACAGATGCTACATAATCACATATATATTACTCTTTTTTTGTAATCCTATATTCCTGTGTCATAAATCAACAAACTTTTGTTCAAAAGTAATGTAAAAGGTATTAATTTGTTTAAATTCTTGAAAATGGTCATTCCAAACTGAAAATTCAATTTTACCATATATGTAATAAGGGTGAAACATAAAAATATTTCAAAAGCTTTATTTTTCAATTTGCTAATGATGTAACTGGATAGCACTTATGTATTTTAATGCCTTTAATAGTTTATAGCTATAGCATAACATACAAACTTACGAATAGACAAAAACAAGATATAGTACTACTAATATACAATTTTTAAAAATTTTTGTGTTGGAGGTAACATTTTTTTAAGAATGAACTGAATTTAAACCTTCTTCATTATTGTTGAACAAAAGTTCATCAAATTATGATACAAGAAATCAATTATTTTACAAAAAGTCATATATATATATATGTATATATATATATTAAAGAGAAGAGAGAAACCACAAATACTTTTGATTATAATGAGGGTTTTTTAAATATATATACATTATTTTCCATGTTTTGCAACCTTCATCAGATGAAGAGTGGTTATTTCTGCATATTATTAAAAGGAATTAATTTTTCCTTGATTTCTGATGTTTAACCATTGTCTTTTGTGCATAGTAGTAATCCAAATTTTCTGGGACTTGTGGAGAAAATATTCTCCTGCTTATGGGGTAATAAAACAATTAGGATTTGTCAGAGAAAGGGCGATGGAAGGAGGTCTTTGTTCTTATTTCTTTATGACCTCTGTATATTTTTAAACCTACTTCTATTTTTGTATGTTTTTGCTAGTTTGTGTATATACATCTCTTCTCCATACATATGTATTGTTTTATTATAAAGAATTAGAATGTGTGTGTGTGTGTAAATATATATATATATATATATATATATAATATATATATATATATACACACACACACACACTTCCTGTAGTGTGTAGGGTTCATGTGTCTGTGGTCCATCTAGTGTGCTTGATTTTGCTAGTATGTGTATATATATTCATTCTCCATAGATATTGTGCATAATTTTAAGTTTACCTTTATTACATTTGTAGATGTGTTGTGATACAAAGAGTTTTCTCTTGTCTGGTAATTTAATGTTGCTTTTGTGAAGGGAAACTCTGCTGTTTAGGACTTGGCTGATACCTATATAGGACTTGTTGCATTTTGTGCACTTGAGTGCATAAATCACATTTTGGGAGTTGCAGTTTAAGTTTTTCTTTATTGTGAATGTTGTTGTGGGGTTTTCAAAAGTGTAGGAGTTTCCTTCTATAATGATATCACAAACCCCACATCTTTCCTTGTTGCATTTTGTGACCCACTGTATTGTGTGTTGGCTAAATTTGGATAAGGTTAATATGTGCTTTAGGTTTTTTGATTGGCATTTGCTTTTAATTATTTTGATTTTTTTTAGTATATTTTCCATTTTAACATTCTTGTTAAGTAGATCTAGATTTCTTGTAATTTCTGTTAATAATTCTTGATTGTTCTTTTGTATGTTGAGACTTATGCTAGTGTTTGTTCAATGTTGTGTTTTTTTGGATTTTGTAGTTGGTCTAAAGGTATTTTTCTGCTAGTTTCAAAACCTTTGTTTATTAGGGTTGTGGGGTAGCCTTGTTTTTTGAGAGTTTTATGTAGTTCTTCTATGCGGGTTTTTCAGAGGTGTTTGTTGGCCACTATAGTGCAAATCCTACAAGCTAGGGAATAAGGGATGGATCTTTTTAAGTGATCGCTATTGAAATGAAGATATTGTTGAGTGTCTGTAGGCTTGTGGTAGATATCTATGATAATGTGGTTATTTCTATTTCTGATGAGTATATCTAAGACTGTCAGATCGTTAAAATTATATTCAGCCATGGTCTCCAGACGACATCAGAATCTCCTGCAACTCTCCTGGACAGTCTCTTGTTTAAGTTGGTGAATGCTGCCATAATCTTTGCCTTCACTTCATCTTTGGTATTATAAGGAGTTTTGTTGGTCTCTTGCTCAACTGCACCCCACACATAATAATCAAGGGGGTTGCTGTCTAGGGAGTTAGGTGGCCAGATGTAAGTAGTCAAGTGGTCACAGAAATTGTCTGACAGCCATGACTGGGTTCTCCTACTTGTGTGGCATGGTTAAAAGTCCTGTTGCCAGACATAGGGTCTTGACCTAGGGTAGCACTACCTCCTTAAGGCACTTGATGTAGGCCTCTATGTTGAGTTTGAGGCTCTGTTGGAAGATGAATGAGGGCATAATGCCACCATCACTAGTGATCACTCCAAACCCCATGATGTTGACTGGATATATCATCCAACTAATTCTGAATACTTTGCACTGTCCTCAGATTGACACCCAAACACTCTGAAATTGCATTGGATCTATTGGTGTCAATGCTAAGCATCAGTACAACATGCCGTTTCTAAATTTCTGGCAGAGTGAATTGCATCATGGTGCTCTTTTTCTCACAGACAATGCCCAACTGACCCTACTGAGCAATTGACAAAAACAAACAACACGCATACGTGAAATTAAAAATATAAAATGGCAACAATTTATTCATCGCACTCTGTATGTATAGTGTGAAATAAAACTACATTACTAGTATTACCAAAAGAAATACTTTAAATTCAGATGTAAATTATAAAAATATCACAATTATAAATCTTGATAAATTTTCAGCTAAGATAAGGATTTTCTGTTAAAATTTCTTAGAAATCTTAAGTCATTTGAAGATCTCAGCAAGGTATATTGCACTATAAATTTAAAAAGTACAAATTGATTTTCACTTTATATATGACCAAATGAATTTATAAGAGAATTAAAAATAATATTCGTGATTCTTAGAGACTGTTGTATAAGACTAAGTGTCATTGCTGACACTGTAGTTTGAACCCAGATCGCCAGTGAGTAACACGGGTGATTCCATTATTAAGTAGATCACATGATCATAAAGGAAATGAATAAATATGAAGTAGCACAATGATCACTGTTCACTCTTCTTGTCTATCCACTAATGCTATAGGTTCACTCTCTCTACTCTACTACCACATGGATTACGATTGTCTTCTGATCATTATACTATTTGGCGTTACTACTTGAATGCATATTACTAGTGCAGAAATCTTGAATATAACGAGCATTTTTGGAAGTGATAACGAGCTTTTGCATGACATAACAAAAGTCACAAGCAAAGCCATCCAACATGTCAAGAGACAAAAATACAAATAAGTATTTTTTTTTTTTTACTATGTCCTTTCAGGATGTAAATGATCATGGTTTTCCGCAAATTCCTTTCCTTAATATATATGACCTACCATGACTTCTTGAGCAAGATTTCTTTACAAAAAATAAATAAGTAACAAGTATTTCAATTAAATATTTAATTAAAATTTTATGAGTTAAACAATAGAATTTTTAATTAGAATTTCATGAGTAAAACAATTTTCAAACATTTTTCTTGATAAATAAAAAGTTGTAACAAATGTTAGAATTCATACTGCCAAAACTCCTGCTGATTGTTAAAAACAAAGAATTAATACCTACCTGGTTTTCAGGAAGTTACAACAAGCTTCTTTGACACACTGGAGTTGTAGAAAGCAGGAAGCCACTAACAGAGATTGAACCGTATTCACGTTAATCTCTAACCGACCATTGTAGGCAAAGTTCACCAGAGATTCCAGAGCACTGAAATAGCAAAAGTTTCTTCAGCTCATAAAAAGCATGAACTCTTGTCTAGCCTAGAAAGTTTAATAAGTGTTTTACAATAACAAAAAACAAAAAAATCAAAGCAAGCAGTCTTTGTAATTATATTGTTCTATAATCTTATAATCTGATGAGTGGACACCTTAGTATACAACACACTCAAACCCACCTTGTAAATATCAGCTCTAAAAGTATCACTATTTATGGTCAAAGTATCAATATTTGCGTAACTTTCTGCTTTATTTGTGATGATGTCCTTATGTGCTATGGCAAAGTATACATGGGGAAGTTTACGGAAATTTGGGCATTGAAAACAAAAATTTACAAGGTAGGTTTGCGCAGGTTGAATGCTAAAGGGTTAATCTTTTTTAAGTAGGGATAAGATTAACCAGCAAAGATAAATACTGCTAATCCAAAATATCAACTTCATATAACAAATAATAAAAAGAATTATTAACAGGTTTGCTAGAAACAAGGAAAACAGTAGTAAACTACTACATGATATCTGTCCTCCTGTATGGCAGTAATCACTGAATGATCTCCAAGATGACGAGGAGACTCGAAGCAACAGAAAAATGGTTCTACAGAAGGATGCTGAGGATATCATGAACAGAACATGTGCGTAATGAAGTTTTGGAGAAAATGGAAACAAAAAGGAAGCTAATAGGAAGAAACAAATAAGAATTCTGGGGCACATACAAAGTTTATTAAGAGTTACAAGGGACAGGAAGTTGTGGAGAGTCATGATCGCCTATGTCTTGAGGGAATATGGCACATAAAGAAGAAAATAGCATTTGATTTAGAGGAATATCTAGCATCTCAGATCTGAATAATTTTACTCGAAGGTTTTTGTCATACTTCAAGAATTGTCCTTGATGCATTCAATTTTCTATTTAAAAAATATTAGCCCATTCGTTCTACATACAAGCAAAAATCATTAAGAAAAAAAGAAAAAGTCAAATATTAGTTTTAAAAATGAATAAATACAAAAACAAATTAGATAAATTTTACTGTAATTTTTATAAAAAAAAACAAAAATCACACATTTACCTTTATTTAAATATTTCACTTAAATCACCTTGAATAATTTTATCCAGAAATGCTCCTATTATTTTATTTTCATGTTCAAAGAAACTTTTATAATTTTATTTAAGAATTGTAATCAGTTTTACATTTATTTATGAACTGCACTCAATTTCACTTTTATTTATGAACTGCACTCAATTTCACTTTTATTTATGAACTGCACTCAATTTCACTTTTATTTATGAACTGCACTCAATTTCACTTTTATTTATGAACTGCACTCAATTTCACTTTTATTTATGAACTGCACTCAATTTCACTTTTAAGAATTGTGCTCAGTTTTACTTTTAATTTGCAAATGGTGTTCAGTGTTACTTTTATTGAAACATTTGCTCAATTTTACTTTTATTTCATTTACAATTGTCTGTCCTTGTGACTACATTTTTCTGTTTTTTATCATTTTTCCATTTAGATTATGATATACAGAAAACAAAATGTAAATGTTGTTAATGTTTTCATTCAAGTTTTTAATCAAAGGTTGACAGAAAAAAAATATTTTGTCACTTTGTTTTTTAAAGCAAAATTAGTTCTTACAGTTAGATCCTAATGTTTTTTTTGTTTGTTTTTTTACATATAGAGGCATACAATATGAATGTCTAAATTTATGCTCTTCAACCATAATTTTTATTCTGGGTTTCATTCACCAATTTAAAAAGCAATGCCTACCTTGTGTGTGTGTACATTAAAAGCCCACCACTATTCATGAAAAGCAAGAATATTTTGAGAAATTAGTTGCTTTTAGAGTAAATATTATTTTAATTTGTTTTATTGTACCAGTACTGGTCCTAAAAGTCTTAACCAGTCACCCCAAACTCATTTTCTATTGACCTAGGGCCAACATCAATCTTGAGCTCTGATACTGTCCAACACTTCCTATTAAAATCTTTGGGTAAAACATTCATAGTTTGTCTCTACAATTAGCATTTAAGATTTTAAATTTAATTAAAGACTAGGCTTTTAATGCTGAACTTCCTCCCTAAGAAACTGATGCTACACTGTCCTCCAAAATGTAATTTAAGATGAGTGTTAAAATAAAACATTATAAATCTATTTATTAAAAGAGCTTATATACGAAACACAGCCCAAAAGCCAATACAGAATAATTTACACCCATAGAGTTCATATCACAAAGAGTGATTAGTCCATTTAAACAAAACCAATTAAAAAAGGTAGATACTGTCAGGACTTCTTGGTCATTTACAAACTGACCCACATCGAGGATAAGCCTACTCATATACCTTATGCAAAAAGAAATTACACAAACGTCCTAGACCTTTTTTCACATCGTGCCCTGAAAAATCCTTTGCTGAAGTGTACCTCCTATAGGCAACATCTTACCTCCTTACATTCATACAAAAACCTCATTAAGTAAACCTCTATCTTGATTGGCTCTTGGGCCTCGTATTCGGTAATAAAAAAAGAAGGAAAAAAAAAAGAAATGTTACCAGATCATATCCTTACCTAGATTCAATACCATGCATAAGGATTTCATCTTGCTTTGATTCCACCATGTCATGGGTAAACATGGAATGAAAGTAAGGAATGGTGGCTGCTAGAATAATCCTGTGGGCAGTGAACTTCTGCTCCCCCACCTGAAATGAAAAGATACAATAAATTGTTACAATTGCTCTTAATAAAGGGAACAATGAAAACATATCAAAACATGAATATACAAAAAGACATCTAGATTTGTTGTAATCTAAACAAACAAAATAAAGCATCTGTCAACTACAGATTCAGAAACTACTTGATGGATTTCAACCAAACTTAGCATGCAGTTTGGCTATGTTGACCTAGGTCAACCCTGAAGATCATAAAAGATCAAAAATAAGTTCAAAGAAGCCATTTCTTGTGGAAGTTAATTATCTATCCTTATGTATCATTTTTTGATAGTAAATTAATGCATGGTTACTTCCTTTACCCACATTAATAATCTATACAAATAAAATGCACTGCATGCTGGGTAACTCTTCTAGTCGAAAAGAATTTATAACTTTGGTAGAGATATTGATAATTTGTCATTACCCTGAACATTTGTAGGTTTTAAAATTAAGTCAGCTTTTGAATGCAGTGTTTCAAAGCCCTTCCTAAAAACTGAAGCTACACAATCTTTCAAAATGTTTGATCTTAAGTGGATTTATTTAATATTTTGGCTGGGTCAATGCTAGCCAGCTCTACTCAAAATGCAAGTTAACCTTTACATCTGTCTATATTTCTAAGATGAAGTCATGTAACTATGCTATTTACATTGTTCGAAATGTTGTCTTCATCTTTGTTGTCATATTCACAATGTTTCAGCTGTTGTACACTCCAGCCTTCCTCAGGTGATATATGTTGGAATTTTGAACCAAACCCTTTATTTCATCCACTGGGGTTGATTGTTCTAGTTCCACTTGCCATGCCTTTTCTAGATAGTTTCAGTTATTTCTCATTTAGTAACTCAACTAAGTTTTTGTTCACCTCTGCTGTGGCCAGGTATTGAACTCACAATTCTTTGGGTGAGTCACTGGATTACTTCAACCAGCACTTTTATCCAAACAATGTAAATAGTGCAAGTTATCCTTATTGTTAAAACAAAAAATTACAAATCCATTTATTTGGTGATTCATATGAAAAAGTGACAAACATACATTGTCACAAGTAAATGTGACTATTATTCCAGCTGTTGGGCTGATTATTAAATCTCTATGTGCCATGTCAAGATATCGACGATCATAGCCATTCCCAACTTCCTGTCTTCTGCCATTCCTTTATGATCCTTGTCTTTCTGATACCAGTTCTACTATTTATTTTATTATATTTAATATATTTATTTTATTATTTATTTATTACTTATTTTATTATTTACTCAAACTTGTCAAGTAGGTTACCCAGGTCTTCCTTGCTTCTTTTGCCTTCAATACACCCTCTAAGTTAAATTCTCCTATCCTTTTTTCCCAATTATGCATCCAAAAAATTTTAACAATTTCTTTGTAATTCTTATTCTCCTTAGACTTTGTCCATAACTTTTTTTCTTTTTTTTAAAATCTATCCCAAATCCACATTTTTTATACAGGCTGTAAAGAAAGTAACTACAACATCAAAATCAAAAATAAAGGAAATACTATTTTTATTTTTATAAACAAACAAAATGCTAAGCAGGTGGTGAACCCTCCACAGAAACAAATGGGAAATGTTACTCGTACCAAAAGGTAAATATCTGGATGAGAGTGTTATAAGCAAGGGTTTACAGACATTCTTTACTGATTGAAACACTACAGGTGAAAACTATTCAAATATGTTGGATCATTGTTTTTTTCCCCCCCCCAAAAAAACTTTCAAAGACAAGGACATGACAAACAACTCTTTTATCAGGACAGTGCACCTAGATATTACTCACAAGTTCCCAGAGAGGTTTGGATAGAAAATTGCCAAATTGATTGCATAAAAGAACAAAACTAATTTGAGCAATTCTTCAATACTTCTCTGCATCAGGTTATGTGGCATAAATTTCAGTCTGTCTTTTAGTATTAATTTCCTAAAATTCCTTGAACCCTGTAATGGTGTTCCTCATATAAGAGTTCAGTACCCACTCCAAATTAACCGAATTTGTCCATTTCTTCCTGAAAACAGTGTTTAGAATCCCACTTTCAGCATCATGACTAAATTGTGCTTTACAATTTGAAAATGGAAATTCCTTTATCACTTATGTCAAAATTCATCATCTTCAAAATTCCACATGCCCAAATGGTGACACCAAAAATGAATGGTTTATTTCAATCAGCCATTAAACACTTTCTTAGAACAATAATGCTATTTCAAAAACAAACTTCCCAGCTTCCAAATATATATTTATTTCACAAAGTAAATATTATTCTCCTAAAGTATTTACTATATCAACACTACTTTTTCTTGGTTCCATCAATAAGTTATCTATTCTCCACTCTTGCATCTGGTGAGAAAGGAGTTGAGTGGGGGGATTGTTTGTTGACTTGAATCTCTTTTACTTTATTTTGCTCAGATTAATTCAGAGTTCAATTCCTGGTTTTTCCAAGGCTCATTCAAATGTTAATTCCATTTGTTTTAACTAATAAATCTTTTATCTTAATTTATCTTTCTTCTCAGTTTTTTTACTATTTTTCTACCCCAAAGACACTTTTTAGACTGCTTACTTGATTTTTACAGACCTGACCTAGCTATTCATTTTACAAAAATCAACCTTTTTTCAAATGAACACTGTCCATCCTCCATGAAAGATTTATCCACTATTCAGTAAAATGAGAGCTATTCATAGCACCACAGTGTGATGTTCTTGGATAGTATTAGAGTTTTGGTGATAAAGAAGTGGGCTCATGATGAATTAATGACAGCTTAGACAGTCTTCGGCAATCCTTGGGCTAACACAAACCACAAAGCTCATGGTCTACCAAGCTTTTGTAATCTCGGCTCTACTGTACACCTGTGAGATATCTGCAAACTTGAAAGATTCCATCAAATGAAACTGTCAAATACTGTGGAACACATGGCAAAACCAGATCATGAACAATGAAGTTCTCCTCTGCGCAAAGATTGAGAGCTTAGAAACCATCATGACTCTCCATCAACTTCTATGAGTTAGACACCTTGCTCAAATGCCAAACATCTGCCTACCCAAACAATGAAGCTCTCATTTGACAAAAGACCATGTGAAGCCCCACATCGTCAATTCAAGAATCAGCTTGAAAACTCCTTGCTGAGGACAGAAATCAATCTGGTCAATTGGGAGACAGAAGCTACGGAAAGAACCAATTGAAGAAGAACAGTTCATGAAAAAATAACATCCTTCAGAAACACCAGAAGACACATAGAAGAGACAAAGAAAGCCCCCCAAAAAACCAGAGCTCTCTATCCACCAAACCCTCTTGCCCTACCATGCGGTGACTGCAGACATCTCTTCAGATCCAACATAGGACTCATTTCCCATAGGAGGAAATCTCTATAAGCACCCCAATGCTCAATAAGGAGTTCTGCCAACAATGCCAAGATATACATCGACTTTTTTGAAAGCATACAAGGAGCCATAGTTCAAGAAGAAAGATAATTTTTATGCTTGACAATGTTGCATAATATTCAGCAAAGAAAACCAATGAAAACCTAAATAAAAGGGATTTCAAAGACAACAGTTTAATGAAGTGGCCAGTCTGTATGCCTAGCCTTAACCATATTAAAAACTTACGAATCATCTGGAAGAGGAATATTTAAATTTGCAAGTTATCATAAACAAAACTTTGGAATTATATTCTGGGTGTTGTGCAGTCTGTTTCATAGAAAGAAATAAAGCAGCTCATAAAATAAATGGATGTATGATTTCTAAAACTAGTTTTTGAACATGGGGCATACATTTTACAATTTAGTTGTCATTCCAATGACACTATTTTCAAGTTTTCTGTTCAAAATATTTATCTTTGTAAAATTTACACATGTTCTGATTTTAATGTCAAGTTTGGGAAATCAGTTAAACTTTACCTCACCAAATTCCTTCTAGAATTGTTCCCCCTGCCCCTGAATTTTTTTTGAGGTTGCAAAAAACGAATACCTACTGTTTTAAAATTGTTATAACTTTCTTTGTATTGTATATATAGATTTTATTTTTTGTATATTAATAAAAGAATGGATGAGGAATGTTTTGATGTAATGCGTTGTGTTTTGCATGCATGTTTTGACGTTGAAAACAAAAAATAAATATATTAACAAATACATTAACAATTAACATACTTTAGCTGTTATTACTCCTTGTGGAGTTCTGGGATGCAATAAGAAGCAAAATGGCTAAGGCGGCCTTCATTTTGTCAAAAGTGATGTCCTTCCATGTGCTTACATACAAGTAAACGCCAGCATTTGTTCCTCTCCTTTCTTTCACCTGACTAGCATATTTATTTGTCTCATTGACAAATAAAGTTATTATTTTGTCATTTATAAATACACAAAATAATTCAGCTTCAGAAAAGCTATCAGGTACATCCATGGGGCCAGTAGATTCCATTAGTCAGCCATGGATGATAGTAGCTACTCAGCACCTCATGGTCATGATAGCTTTCCTTCCCATCACTAGTATGGTTATCATCTCCATCTCTGACCCCTTGACCATCAATAGCCACAATATTGAATAAAGGCTTTGTTGATGCAGCCATTTTTGTTTACAAAAAAATCACAACAAAATTAACATTGGTTTAAGTGATGTTACACCTCATTTAGAGTGTAGAATTAAAAATGGCATCAGAAAACGGAAGTTTAGCCTTGTTCCAAAGCAGCAGTAGGCTGTTTCCAGCTACGTGTAAGTGAAAGCAATGAACTCAGCTAGAATTTTTAAAAAAACGGTGGAAGGAAAGTTTTGTGATACTATGCTTGCAAATGAGCGGCAAAATCAGCATTCAAAATCCAGACATTTACTGGAGTTTGAACATTGGTAATCTGTGGAAAAGCCACAACTATCCCATGAAGGCCCAGGAATTTGATTTTGTATACATGAATTAAAATTTAGCTGCAATACAAAAACTATAAAAAAAATTATTGCTATCTACTGTCCTCCCTATTACTCTTTTTGCTCATTATTAATGTTTCTGTTCCTAATTCTTCCGCACCCTGTAACCTCGTGTTTTAGTGGCTTTACTGCGTTGAATGGGGTGATACCAATTAAAAAAATTGATAATTTTTAGTTTAAAAAAAGATTGCCATCATGAAAAAGTATTCAGTTTATTATTTAACAATGTTTATATTCATTTAACCAAAAGGATAAGTAGACCAGTTGAACATTTCAGAAACACAAGATACATTCAGATTTTTAAAAAAAGAAAAAAGAAAAAAAAAGGAAAAAAAAGGAAAAAAAAGGAAAAAAGAAAAAAAGAAAAAAAAAGAAAAAAGACAACCAGATAAGAGGAATCAAATTGAAGGAAATGAATATAATTGAATATTATAACGACAGATTTTGAAATCCATTTTACTTGTGTATTGATGTATTTGTCGTCATATTTTTTGAGAGAAATTCACACACACACAAAATAAGATTCACATAAAACTGAATAAATAAGTCTGCAAAAAAGACAGGGAGCCACACCATCTGTTCAGCTGAGAATTATAACTTCCAGTGATGAGTAACCTCCCCTTAGCAGACGTTTGTCTTGTGAGCCATATTGTAAATGCTTATACTGTATATATTTCCACATATAAAGGTGACCTTTAGATAAGATGAAGTAAAAAAAAATATAGCAAATTTTCATGAATATATCCAATACCTGTTGTATAAGAAGAGGGCTTATTGATTATATAAAGATGATGTTATTGGAAATGTTGTTACTTACTGTATCCTTAGAAATTCAAAATAAACAAAATAATAAAACTGATTCTATATCATGTTTTTCCTACCCAAGAGAAATCATTGTTTTGTTTACTTTTCATCCCATGATCTCTTGCGAATACTGATTCTTCTTCTTCCTTTTCTTTTCCTATATCTAAACAGTTACAAACAGCCTGGTGTACTAATGGTCATTTACTTATACTTCATTGACAATCACAAAATACTGCTAATAATAGTACATTCCACTTTCAACATTTTTTTTTATTTGCAATCATAACTTCATGTTTACATTTTCTCAGCTGAGCTTGCATGGAACCAAACTGATTTCATTGATATGGAATTATTGTTAAAATAGGCAATTTATTATGAAATTATGCCAGAAATATATAAAGTAGAAATGGTTTTATTACTTTTATTATCAGTCTATTTGATAATATGAATCTTTTCACGTATGTTATTGGTTATTGAACTGAGGTCGAGGTTAGCCTACCAACAAACATCACTCAGGATTTAAGGTTTCTTTTTTAGAGTTGTAGTATAAGACAACCCCCAATTTTCAAGGATGATTTTTGGGATCTAAAGGTTGTCTTATATTCTGGTAATTTAAAAGCACAACTTCAAAACCCAGGGTTTCCATTGTTTTCTGTTCACACTGCAAGATGACAGGAGGGAAGCAGATTTCAAGATGGAAAATGAGGTAATTGAGGAAGAAGGTGTAGTTGCCAAGATAGACAAAACAAAATTTCACAGACCTATCACCTGGTTTCCACACCTACAGTCTTTTGAACAGGAGTAGAGGTTTATCCCTTATTACCTATTTAGGATTGGGTTCTGAGTTCTGTCTCCTAAAGTTTTCTCATTTGAACCCCGCAACTACAACCGTATTTATAAATTATAGATAAATTAAATATCATTTTTTGTTTTTTTTTTGTTTGGCAAATTTTAAATTCCAGCTGTGTGTTTACTGTACTAACACCCTTGGAAAAGGCAAGAATCTATCTCTTCACTTTCCCAGCTATGAATTAAATAGCAGAGTAGACAGGGCTTTCTAGCATTGATAATTCTTAATCCAAAACCAGAAGAGTAATCCATACTTCTGAGATATAAATTTATGGGGAAGGGAAGCTTGTAAACCTATCATCCTAAAGGCTGGACTTAATCCAGGAAATCTGTTACTAGAAAATATTCTTTTGCTAAATTTCCTTTCATTTATATTTTTATCAATATTTACTAGGTTTAATAAAATACAAGACAAAATTAGGGTTTGGTTTGGTTTACAGCATATCAACCTCAATGGGTCATTTAATGCCGACAATTTTTTTTTTCATGGTATTATTTTGTTTTGTCAAAAATCTATTTCTGGTAATATTCTTTTTTTCTCAAAAATGTATGGCTGGTAATATTATTTTAAAAAATGTATTACTGGTAATATTATTTTAAAAAATGTATTACTGGTAGTAGTTTTTTTTACTTCAAAAATTTATTTCTGGTAATAATTTTTTACAAAGTTTTTCTGGTATTAAAACCTATTTTTACACTTTCGTAAGGCTTTTTACCTCAGTTTCAGGGTTAACTATTTGCCCATAGCTGGGACCCTAACAGGTGCTACTACCCCGGGTCAGGGTGGACCTGGGAAAACCAGCAATTAAAAGGTAGTTCCACGCTCCTCAAAGGATTCTGATCAGAGGCCTTGCAGTTGGATGTAGTTTATCATCTTACCCTGAATGCGGATGTAGTTTATCATCATACCCAGGACAGGACAAAATTAGGGAAAATAGTGGTAAGAAAGATTGTGCTGCATAAGTTTCCCAAATGGGTAGAGATTACTTGCCTTGAAAATCAACATTTAATTTTTTTTATCTAGACTAGAATAACAGACTGTCATCAATGAGAAGTACACAAATGCCTCAGCCACAAATCAGGTCAAGCTTAAATTCTTGTTGCCTAAATTAACAAGGTAAATCTTTGAAATTATCATGCTTCAATAAAGACACAGGTATTCAGAGAACTTAAAATGATTAATTGGTTACTTATTTTAGTGCATCATTTTACTTGTACTTATTTCCACACGATGCAAACAATAGTCAATGCATTATTTAGATAAATTAGCCATAAATAATCAAATGCCTTTTTTAAAGCCATCTGTCACTTATATTTTTGCCAACTGAGACTGATTTTACATTTACATAAGTAGCCAAGTAATCGTTCTAAGTAACGTGTTAATCGAAATAAGTGCTGCGTAATTTGTTGAGTATTATAAAGGGGTTTTACGTCCTTCATTTAGTGTTGAATATTTAAAACCTCTTAATTATATTTTTTAATAGATTCTTTTGCAAGCTCTTTACCTGGACTTGTTTCACCAATCAAATGAATGTCTTTTATTTGAATCTTTCATATTCATAAAAATCTCATAGTTTCAATTGGTTTAGTGCCTTATTTAGACAAATTCACCATAAATAATTTAAAGTACTGTTTATTAGTAGTAATAATAATAATATTCAGAGAAATTAAAACGATTACTTGGTTACTTATTTTAGTGCATCATTTTACTTACAATTATGTCCATGTGATGCAAACAATAGTCAGTGTATTATTTAGATAAATGAGCCGTAAATAATCAAGTGTCTTTTTATAGCCATCAGTCATTTATATTATTGTCAACTATGACAGTTTTTATATAAGTAGTGAAGTAATCATTCTAAGTGCTGAATAATTTGTTACATTCAATAAAGTCATATGTGGAAAAAGAAACACTTTAAAGAAACCGATTCTGAATACATGAAACAAAACTTACAGAAAATTTTTGTTTTTACGTCAATTTTCATTTTATTTTATTCATAGCACACTGTAAATCTAAAATCTTTAATGCTGTTTGCTTGTAAAAAGAGTAGTATTTTAATGAGTAACAGGACTTGCCTCTCACAATATGGATTTTTTAAAACACTCTTCTTGACAAGGAAATAGTATTACACATACAAAAAGGACTTCCTACAATTAAAAATTTGAATCATTTTACAACTTTGGACAGTGGATGACCTATAATGCTTAACTTACTTCTTCACTTCTATTTTAGATTTTGCATTTGTTTATATTAAAGATTGATTTCTTATAGATGAAAAGACACACACACACATTATATATATATATATATATATATATATATATATATATATATATATATATATATATATATATGTGTGTGTGTGTGTGTGTGTGTGTGTGTGTGTGTGTGTGTGTGTGTGTGTGTGTAGATTATATTTTATATCATAAAGAAACAATTTATACAAAGAATCCAATAGCAATGTTAATGTGATTAATGGCAAAATCACCTCACTAACAGAACTTAATGAGACATTAACTTACTATCAATTCCTTGAAAAATAAGATCCTTATATTTCAGTTGTTGTCAAATGGAAGACACATGTCACATTCGACAATTTCAAATGGTCACCTTAAGGGCACAATTTTCTTATATATAGGCAAATACTAAGACGAACGATGTGTAGACCAAAAAATGTTTTTTTTAAATTATACTATTTATTGACAGCTGAATATATGTTTTGGAGCCTGTGATGTCATGATGCTAGAGTTCTTGTTCAAATTGATCAAGTGAGAATTTTTTTTTAATTTTGAAAAGTTAGAAATCCACAAAAATTTTCTTATTATACTTATCTGTTAAAGTGAAATGTACTTAGTATAATCCAATTAGTAGAGTAAAGATGCCTTAGTAGTTTTCCACATAACATGGACCTTTGTGCCCACAAAAAAACAGTGTTAAAAAGAAAGTTTTTCCTTGACATCACTATTATTTTTAACTACTTTCACTCCCTTGGCAATATTTATTGTTTTAAAAAGCAATGATTAGAATTTTAATAAAACTTAAACAAAATAAAACCTATATAAAAATTGGTAGATTAGTTTATTTGTCTGATATACATAACCAAAGTATTTCATTTAAACTGTTATCTTTGGTCTGTATTCAGTTGGCCAAAAAGTTCATTCGCTTATTATTAAGTAAGCTAAAAAAGTTGGTTCACTATGTCATGCTAGACAATTTTTCCTGACAGAATCTATCTCACATATTTATAAGTCATCCTTGCTTTGAATATTGCTGCCACATCTTCCCTGTGACTTTTCTATAAAGACTTTCATAGTAATTGTTCTGATGAACTTTCTGCTATGGTACCTATATTTTATGAATTTAAACACAGTACTAGATTGGCAGTAGGATCTCATCTTTTTACAGTTGTAATGGCTAGATGTAACCGGAAGTTCTATGCTAACAGTTTCTTCTATTGCACTTCCTGCTTATGGAACTCTCTTCTGGCTTCTTACTTTCCAGTCAACTTTGATCTTCCAAAATTTATATGCAATGCCAAGTGTTATCTTCTGCCTTCTTAATTCTTCTTCTTTCATTGTTCTATCACCTTAATAGTAGTAACCCACAGTAACCTCTTACATCATAGTGGCTTTATTGCCTTGTTTGGGATGAAATAATAAAAAATAAAATGAAAAAATAGAAAATTTACTTAATAAACCAAACAAACTTTTTGGTCAACCCAATATATTTATCAACTCAAGGGAAGGTTTTAAATTTTTTTTAATTCCTCATGGAGAAAGGAGCTTTTCTGTTATATGGATTTTATTAACAGTAACAAAAATACCTATTTCTAATACTTTAGAATAATTTATCTTTTATTATTAATGGCTGAGCAAGAAAAATATTTGTGTGCTCTAAAGACGCAATATCACAGAACAATTTTCCTCCAAAAAATATTTTTCTACTTTTCATAGAATTTCTTCCTTGGAACAAGCAAAATATATTTGGTTTTTCTTTTATTCATTTTTCATTGCCAAAAATTGTAAAGTAGACATTTGTTAGAAGTTGTGTGAATTACACTTGGTTTCATTAAACAGATCCACTCACAGTCAGTACTAACAAGTCTTTTTACTGTCCTTGTAAACAGTTTTAACCACCTAGTACTTTAGCTAGTTATAAACCTGCTAGTAAATAAAATGCTTTGAATATACTAAACAAAAGCAACCAAGTTGACATAAGGAAACGGGTATAAAACTACGGAGTGGTATCAGAAAATTCCCAAACCCTAAAGTGTTATGATTGCACCATTCAGTGGAAATGTGTGTACAGCTAACACACACTGGTACCAAATTTACTGAGTGAGTTTGTTAATAAACTTTGTCCTAAATGCCTGTGTTAAATTACCTTGTAAAATTGTGCCGAAATGGCTTCATGATCTTTACGCTAGCTAATAAATTCAAGCAAATGCATAAAATGTTGCATGAAGTTCAGCAAATCTGCTACAGAGACTCTGGAAATACTGTCAGGATTTTGCTGAACATTCTTTATATCAAACACAGGTTTTTCAAGCAGCATGCATACTTCAAGAACAGTCAATTCAAGTGCATTCAAGGTAAATAATCACAAACAAAATCCTAGAAATCGGGGGTTATTGTGAACTTGTCCATGATACATGCCCCCAACATAAAAAAACAAAAATCCATCAGCTTTCTTATATAACTGGAACAACTAATGGCACCAACTAGATCCTTATGGAAAACAATTGTGTTGTAGCATTCAGGAAGAAGATTTCTGCAGTGTTTTAGAGGCATGAGACAGGCACTATTATCATATACTCCCAAGGAGTCTATTTCAAGATAGTGATAAAATTTAAATAATATATGAAATATTTACTAAAGTTTTCTGTTTTCTGTTAAAACTGATTCTCAAAACTTTCCAATATCACATTGTACATAGTGACTGACAGTGGATAAGTACCTTTTTTACATTAAGCAGTCAACAAGCAAAAATATATAGTTTCACGAGTAAATGTTCAAAATCAAATGCTATTAAATAGAATTTAGCATGATTTCTACATTAAAAAAAAAAAAAACAAACAAAAAAAAACACTCCAAGGTTTGTAAAATTATTTTTATTCAGGATTAATAAGTCTGAATAGTGTATGAATTATGTGAATTAAATCATGCATAAAAATAATTTTATCAGGCTTGAAGTATTTTTATGCAGGTCAGAAGACGGTCATTCAGTAAGAAATTAAATGATGGATGACTAACACTAACAGTAACACTGTAACACCATTACACTTTTCTTTTTCTTTTTTTAAGTAGCATAAAAAAAAAGAATATACTACACGAAAAACCAAAGTGTATCAAAGTGGTAGGTGATGACGTATACTGAAGGCTGTTAATTTTTTTTCTTAGTTTCAGAAAGTTTTCTGAAGATAAATAATCAAAGAAAAAAAATTTGTACAAACATTTTCGAGAAATATATTTGTCTCCACGACGTTTTTTGTTTTTTTCATCTTTGTTAAAAAACAAACCTAGTAAAATTGAAATAGAATTTAAAAAAAAAATGTAATGAAAAACTTCATACAATAATTTTAATTTAACAGAAATAAGATAAGAAGCTTATTAAATTAAAAATTTACAATGACATGTTTCTTTTTTAAATTTTAATTAATTTGAAGAACTGTAAGTTTACAGTACACTACACTATTTTTTTATATTTTATTCAATTGTGTATTTAAAATTGAAAAAAAAAAAAATTAATGTAAAAATTCATTTTTCATCAAAAATTTTTTTTCTTTCAGATAATAATTACCTTCGTATATATTATTCAGAAAAACCATTAAAAACTTTCTTAATTAAATATTGTCTTAGTTTTATTGGGTTTTGTATTTTTACAATTGAGGTAAAAGTTTGGACAATCTTGGACATTTTTTTAACAAAAAAATCGATGATTTAGATTTTTCAGAGTTTTCATAAAATTAAGTTCGAGGGGGGTAACAGATATAAAAAAAAATATTTATACCATGACTTTCAAAGAGACAAACATTTCTAAAATAAGTTCATTCATTTCTGAATAAGTTCTGAAGATTTCATTAAATTCCAACAAGTACTTAATTTTTACAAGAATTTACAAATTAATGTGTCTTTCAAGTGAAAAAAAAAAACAACTAAAAAAAAACGCTAAATTGGACATACCTAAATTAATTTAAAATTGTTTTAAAAATCACTAATACGACAAAAAACAAAACCGAATAATAATGCCAATGGTAATGTTTTCTAAGACTGTCTCGACTCGACTCTCGACTTTTTTAAAAAATTTAAGTGATCCTCATCTAAAAATTCAATATGCAATTAAACAACAATTTACAGAGATAAATTAAATTTGGGTTAAAAAGAGTTATCTTAAAAAAAAAAAAACTTTTTTTTTTCTTTCGTTCTTATTTTGTTGCTTAGTTGTTTTCAATTTTATTTTTTACTCTTTTTTTTAGCTTCATATTGTTTGGAGGGGGAACTGCTATTTTTTTGTTTGTATTTACTAGCAAAAGATGTCCATTGCTTTATTGGTACCATATTTAGTGGTACTTACTTATTTTTAGTTAGACCAAGTACTAGTAGATACTCTCTACATCTTTTAAAAATTCCTAACGTTTATCTGCCAAAATTCGTGGGGTAATAAATTTAATTTTAGTAAAACGAAAGATCTGTAAAATTAAAAGACGAGGTACGATACGGATGAAAGGAGATGGGCGAGTTCCATAAAAACTAAAAAAAAGAGACAAGAGCGTCATTGTTTCTCTTTTAGAAATAAAGAACCGAGAATCTAACAAATATACTGTTACTTTTTTTTTTTTTTAAGAGAAAAGAAGTTCTCGACACAGATCGTCTTCTTACGATTAAACAGTATTATTACCTAACATTAACAAAGTGTTTAATTATCAACACAAAAATAGGAAATATCATTCGCTTGAATCTGATTGTATTGATTGAGATTTGATGAGAGTAACCTAGAGTTAAAAAACTTTTTTAGTTTGTTAATCAAGGACTAAAAAGTACTAATATCCGTGTTTGACAACTTAAAATACAGCACACGTAGTAATTAGTAACATACCGTCCCTTCTCAATAATTATTTTAAAATACTGTTTCAAAATACATTTTAAAATGAAATTAAACCTGAAAGAAAAGTTGATGACGGTCCCTAATTATATTTTTTTTAACCCTCGAAACAGTGAAAGTAAACTTGCATGACATATCATTTGTCTTTTCATTTAATTTAAACAACCTGATCGTACCTTGAGTGTGACATCACAAAGCTTCCCCTTTCGACGAATGTCTTCAATCGTTGGAAAAGCATTGATGGGTAGGTTGTTGTTTATGTAGACGGCCGTGGACTCCTCCTCGGACATCATCTCGGCTCCACACATGATGGGTGGAAGGTGTTGTTGATTCCCTGCCGGGGTGGATGTGGCCGAAGTGGACGTCGAGCTGCTGGCCACAGGTCCAGCTGCTGACGTTGATGACATGGCAGCCAAGGAGGAGGACGGAGCCGCTGCCCCCCGGAGAGCGGCGGCCACACTCGCGCCCCACGGAGGATAGACGTCGTCCTGCTCCAGTTCCTCCTCGGCACACCACGAGGATGATGAAGTAGACGACACCTCGCCACTGGGACAGGAGGAAGGAGGCTTCTCCAGGACGACGGATGTATCGTCTGTTTTTTACACAAAAAAGTTACGATAATGAGTTTGTATTGGGAGGACAACGGCGAGTGGAAGACTCCCGTGTCCAATATTTGGCAATTGTCGATTTGTTTTACTGTTATTTTGTATTAAGCGTCCAATATAATAAACAATGGCAAAACGAAGACTGGCGAAAACATCGTCGTCGCCATGTTTGTTTGAATAATTATATTATGGTTGAATAAAAAAAGACAAATGCTACTTTGGTTTACTGAAAAACGAAACATGTGCGAAATACGAAATTGATTCTGAGACTGTTTTGCTTTTTTATGCATTGATATTGCCATTATTTGAAGTTTTATCATCAGGTGACTAAAATATTTAAGATGAATATTAATTAACATTGGAAAATGAGAGAGAGCCTGAGTCTGTAAAATTTAGGAAAAATTCCCCTTTTTATCGGTTGCGTGGCAGTATCTCCAATTTTAATAAAGAAAAAACAAATATGGAAGAACTGAACAACATACTGTTTTTTACTGTCTTGTTCTCCTGTAGTACTAACTTGCTTAATCTAGATTGGCACAAGGCTAAATTCACTCATTGAAAATCGAACTCATTACAGTACTGACCAATTAGCCCACAAAACATGTTTAATTTTTATCATGTCACCGTAGATACCCACAAGAGAATCCCCTAAAATACCTCTCATGTTTTAAAAAAAAAAGCGGATTTAAAAAGTAAATCTCTGTATTTTTTTAGTGTATATTCTTGTGGTGAAGGCAACCATAGCTGTCTCCCCGTCCTTTCGAACTACTCGACTATAAAAGAAATGGTCGAACCACACTTTTGATTTGGTTTGGTTTGGTTAACGGTATATCAACTCTTTATGCGTCATTTAATGTCGAAATTTTCTTAGGAGTTTTGGTATTTTTTTAAATATTAAAATCTTTTACTGCAAATAATTTTTTTTACTATTAAAATCTATTGCTGGAAATTTTTACTATAAAAATGTATTTTTATATTTTCATAATGTTTTTACTCCATTTTAGGGGTTCACTATTTTCCCATAGCTGGGACCCTAACAGGTGCTACCACTCCGGGTCAGTGTGGACCTGGGAACAACAGCAATTAAGTGATAGTTTTATGCTTATCAAAACCTCCCGGACAGAGCATTTGCAGCCTTATGCCAGCCAAACTTGATAAATAAAAATACCTCATATTCCCTGAATTTCTTGTTACTATCACTTTCATTTAGCGTCGGGTAATGGCTAACAAATTAGTCTGGTTGGCTATTACTACTGAGTTCGATCCTCTCTGGGTGACACATACTTGTGACTTTGTGTCAAACAAAACTAGGCTAAATTTATACCTCAATTGAACTGTATTTTTAGATATTTTCCATACGAAATTAAAAGTCCACCCCCCCCCGCTTACATGTGTTGTAAAACATAAAGAAGGCCCCTAACCAAATAAAGTAAGGAAGACCGTGTTACGTATGCCTCCCCCCCTACATGTGGAGAGCCTGCTTGCCTGGCACACCTGGAAAATCAACATTCAAAAAGTTAATCTTTACCTAGGGTCGAACACTGATCTCTGGCACCTCGGAGACGTGGTGGATAAATATTTTCCATTGAGGGTTAGGGTTGAGCTTGGTTTGGGATAAGTTTAAATTTAGACAATGATTACGGTAATTACCCCAAAAGAATTAATAGCCTACTACCACTGTCTTGTCATTGTCAGTAACATTTTCTTCTCTGGCAATTTCATTAATTCCCAACTTCCTAGTCACTGTGTCAGGTTACCTTCCTCTTAATTTTCGGAACCGTTACTAGGGAACGTTCTCCGGTACTATAAATACTCTGCGATAATTTTTTTATCGTTAATATATAAGTCTTTCGCGGAAAAACGCGTTCCCTTTGGGAAACGCATGAACAATCCATACACGCACACGTACGTTCGCACATTCACATATTTAGACCAAAAAGTTTCCACATTTATTTGTTACAAACACATTATTGTCTTTGTCACCTGTAGTCCTTTGTTGTTAATACATTATCATTTGTTTGTACATATATATCGGTTCTTGTTATTTATTTACATTTCTTTACGTTGACTCAGATCCCGAGTCTGCCATGTTTGTTGTGAGCATTTCAGGAGACACACGTGTTTATCACTCAACGTATACACCGGCCCGCAGCAACTGTCAATTCTCGATTTTTAAACCATAACGTACAGGTTAAGTGCAGAAAATCGTAAAAGAAAGTTTTAGCTGAAAAAAAAAATCACTAAAACTTGTTTCGTCATCGCATCTATAATTCTTCCTTTGACAAATTTCGTTTGTAGAGCTTAGGCGATGCGCCGTCGTGTGTCATGAAGTTGTTGTGAAATCAGTGAGTATTCAATGAATACTCCGTTGAAATAAAGTGGAGTTAAAATACCGTCGTAAGTACTGAGTTAGTATTGTGCGGGAATTACTCCACCTTGCCTGCTAGGACAGTCGCTAGGTGTAGTTCTGTTCAAGACTATAAAAGCAATGGATATAAATACACTGTATACAGTGACTTGACCCAAAGAGTTGTGAGTTCAATACCTGGCCACGTCACTGGTAACAAAAACTTGGAGAGTTGAGTTGGAGATAACTGAGACATCCGGAAGAGGGATGACACGTGGAACTAGAACACTCTACCCCGGTGAACGAAATAAAGGGTTCAGTTCGAAATTCCAATCACTTGAAGAAGGCCGGAGCGTACAAAGGCCGAAATGTCGTGAACATGACAATAAGGAATAAATACAACAATCCGAAAAAAGTAAATAATCCTTTTTTTCTTTAAGCCTTCGCCTCGTCATTAATTCGCATCAACACGAGAATTTGAACTCTCTTGGTTTGATGGCTAAAATCTATTCATGAAAAAAGTGAAAAAACTGTGACTAAAAACAATGCTAACGTCATATATCATTATTTCGTTTGTCTTGCAACACCGTATCCTCACCTCACTGGACCCACACACTACACAAGACCGGCCGTTGGTCCAGTATGGTCCAGAATTACAGGTTAGACACAAGTCTCCAGTTCACAATGTCAATTCAAAGCCACTCTCCAGCTACGTTGTGATTGTTTTGATTCTGGAGAGTGGTCATCAGATCGTAGAAATCCGGAAGCTCTCCGTTGGTCCACCTACGAGTTCGTCGGGTGAGAATCGGGTTAACAAAAAAATAAATATAACCAAGTCGATTCAATTTTGAAAGGACAAAAGTTTTTTTTATGATATATATAAAAGCAAACACACAAAAAATAATGCTTGTTGCACAAGGTTGGATGTTTATTGCATGTAAACAATGACCAAACAAACAGAAATACTTCGAATAATTTCGGTAAGGAGAGATGTGACCTTCGTTTTAACCCTTTTTGGTCTGTTCTTAGCGCAACTGCTACAACCTTCGATGTTCCCGTTCTCAGTAGCAATAGTAGTAGTAGAAGTAGCGGTACTTAGATGATAGCGGCGGTATTTCGCTTCTTCGCCCTCAGCTTCAGCAACACATAACGGACGTTTCCTTTTCAATCTCTGACGTCTTTCCACTCAGTTCGACTGCATTCGAAGACAGACGAACCCAAAACTCTCTCTCCTCAATCAGTTCGCTCGCCTCTTTATTAAGAGAACTGGCTCATGTCCCAGGCTGTTGACGTGTCTGTTTTTCTAGTGCGAACGTAATGACATACTACCAAAGTACAACTTCACTCCTCCGAAAATAAGCAATTTACTTTTTCATCGATCGGTTTCCAAGGTTTACAACAAGACGCTATTGTTTATCACCTCGCTATCAACTACTCTGCCGCTCTTTGTAAACTACAGAGTCTTGTTTCAAAAATAAATTTTAGATCAAAACATCCTTTATTTTAACTTCGATTCATATAGTGTCAAAATCCATTTCTTTTTTAAAAGTTCCAAATTATCATTGTTCCAGTAATTTTCTATTAGTAATCTGATATCCTTTGTACACTTAAAAAAGATTTATTTCGTGTTGTAAATTAACTTTCTGTAACATTTACACTTCAAAGTCTTTACAGCATATTAACATCTTGGTTGTTCAAAAACGGCTTTCTTTCACCCGGCGTCCTCTGTCTTACAGCATATCCTCCTTTATTATCGTTATTATTATTATTTCAGGGGTGATATCACCCTTGCCACAGTCTAGTGTTCTCCCTTCTCTGCAAGCAACTGTTGCGGATTTGAACCAATCCACAACAAAGAAAAAAGCGAGAAAGGATTTTAAATATAATTTTAAATATAAAAATATAAAATATTTTTATTTTCGTCTTTTTATACAATTAAATATTTCTTAGCGTCTATGAGTGTTGAAGTTCCTGTGTTAAAGTTCCTTGTTTTTAGTTGTTTGTTAAGATGAAAAGAAATGTGATTTCTTCGCATGTATGTGTGAGAAAAAAGAGAGGCAACGGAGAAAATGAGGAAGAAAGTGTAAGTGTCACGTAGCTTGGTGAGGCAGACGAGTGAATGAGTAAGGGAATCTCTTTGAAGCCGCCGTCGTGCACTGTTGCTGTTACTTACTGGTTTGTCAGGTCTATAAACTTTGCTTAAATACCTTTCAAAGGGATTACGAAACATGTTTTTTATTGTCCGCGGGAAAGAGATCCGTTGGTTGAACAATTCTAAATATTTATTTTCAAAAGATTAATTTATTAATCGGAAGGATGCGCGAATATTCCGACACAAAAACCTTTTTTTCTTTTTTTTTTGCCATTTGATGATTGACTACCTTAGTGTTTATTTCCGTCTTCGCTCCACACAACCATACTCTGCTTGTTATATTCTGTAAAACAGTTATATATTCTTTGGGCATTACTGGTTTATATCGTGAACGAGAATAAAGCGAGATTTCTACGCATCCTATACATGTTAATTTTAAAACAGTTTGGAGACACACGCAGAAACATATACAGGTGTAGTGATTACTACTATGTTTCCCACGCCTACATTTTTCTCAACTGTGATTGGTCAAATAATAAATACTAACTATCACAGGACTGATCGCATTCACCACACAGAATTTTTCCTACTGTTAATTCACAAACATGCTTTTGTTATAAAATCAGATATTTTTTGTGTTCTCTCGAAATTTCTCCCGCCGTTGTCTTGGGAGCCTACCGATAGTAATATAAACCAGGATTCGTTCCAAAAATAGACAGTAGAAGCAGAACTCAGTAAAACTCAGCAACTCACACGCGTCTACACAGACTATTTATTCTACTTACTGCACACACACACACACACACACACAGACACACACACACAGACACACACACACACACACACACACACACACACACACACACACACACACAGAACTTAAATATCATTCACCATCAGTTCTATGTAACAAGCCAAGTTGCAACAGCTCTGTTAGTTATATATAATCCACAACTGAATTACTACATGTTCTTCTAAAAACATCATCCTATCTAATACAGAACTTTGAACATTCTTATTCAGAAAACTTGTTTTATTACATTTAATCTTTCAGCTAACAGATAAAGGGAAACTACTACTTCTTTCTTATTGTTTCAGACATTACAAAAAATGTTTTGTATTTGTTGATTTTAATATATATTTTATCGGTGAAACAAAAATCGGTTTTCCATTGTTTTTCCTTAATTCAAAAATGTATAATTATTAAATGCTATTCAACACGCAGCCACATCAATCTTTTTAACACAACCAGCATTTACACAGGTACACAGACAATGTTCTGTTTGCTTTCTTTCATTTTCTTAACTCTCATCTCATGCATCATTTGTTTATACTGTACTTAATACACACACTCACAAAAGGCAAAAGATACCAAAATTATTTATGATAAAAAAGAAAATGTATAAGTGTATAGAAAATTAATTAAGGAAATAAGAATATAAAATTATGGAAAAAATAGCCAAACATGCAAATTTACTTATTCATTTCCTAAAAAAAAAAGTATGTTAGAATGAAACTAGTCGATTTATATATATATATATATATATATATATATATATATATATATATATATATATATATATATATATATATATATATATATAAAGAAAAATGAATAAATTTTTATTTGCAAAATAGAGGCTCCAATTTAATGTTTCTAAAACCCGCCAAATTAAAATTTGCGAAAAGGCACTGTTTAATTGTCTAGCTACATTTTCAAATTCTGAAACAGGCAGTCAGTTATGTGTCATGCGTGATACACTCTTAAGCTATCATGCATCTTTCGACTGACGAGGCATGTCTTTTCCTGCAGTAAGTTGCCATTTCTTTTTGCAGTAGACCAGTTGCCATCCAAGGCTATAAAACCCAGTCTGTCCTACTATTTATCCATAGCTGGGGTGTGAGAAGAAGAGGATTAGCACATAAGTGAATGTAATGGATTCGACTGGAATTCGAACTCTGCTCTCCGATTCCTCAATCTGAGCCGCTATTCATTACTCCACCGTACCGCCTCAAAATGCTGAAACAATGGGGATAAAAAAAAGTATCTGCCCACAAAGAAGTTGATTATTTTTTATTTTGTTTGGAGACACTCACTAACAGTTTTGTGGAGGCGACAATAGTTAACTTGGAAGGCAGAACATTGTTGTTGTTGTGGAGGTTAATTCCTTCTCCACCTCGACAAACGTAAATCAAAGCATAAAACAAAAGAGGACATTGAGTAGGAGTAACAAAGACTGGTAACTTATATCTGTTGCTGTTGCTAAAGTAACAAGGAGAGAGAGTGAAATTAGAAGCAAATCGATACTTAGTGGTGGCTGCACCTGCTGTGTCGTCGTCGTTAGTGGCGTCTCTCTCTTAGCATGTCGGTGTTGACACCAAACGCTCATCTGTGTACGGTCTGTTTGAATTTGGGTATATCGTGTTTAGTCGGCTAGAAATTAAGATTTTGATTTTTGAGCAGGAGTGGCTCTGACGGGTCATATTAATTTTGTTTTGGTTAAAGCGGATGTATGCGTGAAGCCGATGCGCAGAAAACGTATTTACGCAGACTACTTTTGGTTGTCGATCGGTCAACATCCGGTTTGTACAGAAGATGTAGGAGGCACAACTGTCTCAGGCGAATGGGCAGCTGCTGTTGGTGTTACTGCTGCAAAAGAAGAAGTAGAAGAGTCAAAGTTTGATATTATCTTATACATTCGAATTTCTATTTCAAAACCATGAGATTTTATCTCATATTTGAAAAAAGCTAAATATTTTTTCTAAATCCGCAAAACAAACAACGCCTTAGATAAGTTTCCCTTTTTCACCCTTCAAACTTCAAACATATAAAATAAAAAAGTAAATTTATTGTATTGTTTCTAAAAGAAAAGAAAAAAATTGCTTACTTGAGCTCTTGTTTTCCGAAAGAAAACACAAATTTGAACTTATACAAAAACTGTTAGTCTGTCTTGACTATTTTGAGGCGCACAAGGGACATTTTCTGTAAGCCAGTTTTGTATTTTGTACACTTTGATGTGGAAATACGTTTTGTTATTTTAATAAATGTTCGTTTCTTTTTGGTCCACTGGGCTCAGGGTTGAAAGATAAGTTATATGAGACTGGCCAGTGAAAAGTCGAAGCAAAACAAAGATAACACGAGACGTGGTAAAATTAACAACTTTATTCAAAAACTGCCTCTGGATCCATTTTGATCCCAGCATTCTCCAGTGGGACCGGAAGTTTTTACAATCATCATAATCATCATAAACAATATTATTGATGTTGTAATGTATACTTTTCATATTTTACTTTGAGTAATCGTCTTGTCTTTTTTGTCATCACCTCAGAAAAGTCTTTGAAAAATGATAAGATTATTTGATCCTAATCTTTTTAAATAGGCTTAGGTAATATGTTTATATTAGCTTTTTACTTATTAGTTATAATTTACGTTATTGCAGAAAGAGTCTAATAAGATTTAGTGAAGCTTGAACTGTTGCTTTGGATATGTGGTGGCACGGA
The DNA here is from genome assembly GCA_964036315.1 of Acanthosepion esculentum. Taxonomy (NCBI): domain Eukaryota; kingdom Metazoa; phylum Mollusca; class Cephalopoda; order Sepiida; family Sepiidae; genus Acanthosepion; species Acanthosepion esculentum. Next base: position 71,848,846 of record OZ038500.1, on the reverse strand, counting down.
GCAAGCGAAGGACCGGATATTAACCCTCAGAGGTTTAGACAGCAAATGACCAATACTGGTCTCTGCGCACCCGGCTCCACGCAGAATTTCCGGTGGAAAACTAAAAAGAAATAAAAAGAATGATAAACAATTTTCCACCAATTAAACAGCTCCGCGCCATACCCAACAGTTTGTTTCAGCAGACTGACTCTGATCCGAAGGGCACACATAAATAGAGCGATAAATTCACTTCTAAGACAGAAAGCTTTGAAGTACCGTCAGTGAATGTCGCTACGCTTTTCTCACCCGTGAAACCCGATGCCTTCAGCCTTCCTTCACCCACGGAGATATCAAAGGACTCCTACCAACCCATTGACCTCACCTTTCATCTCCTGTGACCAGCACGTCATGAACTTAAGTATTAACAAAAGACACTTATATTCTTTTAATAATCGGATTTCTCTTCTATGAATGAACATTTTGTAACGGACTTTGTGCGTGTAAATCAAGAAACATTGTACTATTCATTGATGTTGCATTTAAATACAAAGTGTTTTTGATATACCCTTCTCTTTCGTATGTTATTTTGTTTATGTTATGGTGACCTCAATTTGATCGCTTGTTGAACCTTTAGGCTGTCCCGAAGGACTGCTACTATTTATCTACCTTCTGATACAAGCAACAATTAACAACGAGAACTCTACACCCCCCCATCACCATAAGTGGTGACCAAGACGTGATTTTAACACATATATATACACGCACGCACAAAAAAAAAATTGAACTGTCACAAAATTAGAATTTTTATTCAACACAACCCAAAAACATGGCAGATGACGCTGAAGAAACTACAATTAATCAAAACCAACCAATCCAAGCTGTTGCGATAAAACCACCAAACTTCATTGAATCAAACGTAATAGCTTGGTTTGCGATAATGGAGGCGCAATTTAATATTGCAAATATAAGACAGACCAGTCAAAAATTTTTTAACACTTTGGCAGCTCTCCCTGTGGACATAGTAGGAAATATACAGCCAACTATACTGCAATCAAAAGATTACGACGCACTAAGAGAAGCAGTGACGGGCGCTTACGAGAAAACAAAACCAGAGATGCTGGACAAATTAATGTCGTCATCGACTGTAACAGGTCGTCCCTCAGTATACCTGAATGAACTTATGTCATTAGCAAGCCGAATTGGCGTAGGGGACGATATCGTACGTCACAAATTTATTCAAGCCCTACCTCACTCCATTAAACCAGTGGTAGCGGCACAAGTCGATTTAGACACAGATCGCCTTGGAAGAATGGCGGATGACTTACTATTATATTTTAACAAACAAGACACCGCACATATTCGACAGATTTCGGGGAAGCAAAGGGATGAACAGCAAAATAAAAATGAAACTAAAAGGATACATGGCTGTTCCCACAGTGAAAATAAATTCCCTACCAGTGTTCGCCCTTTTAACAAGGACCAAAAACCTCTAATTTGCCGAGCGCATTTATACTTTGCGGAACGTGCAAAATTTTGTAAGCCGTGGTGTAGATGGCCAAATAAACGGAATGTTCAAATGCAACCCAACTCTCGCCCAAATTCACCAGTTCCTCGTGAGATTTCGGAAAACTAACTAGGCGAGAGGTGTTAGCTTCCATTTCCTCGCCGCTTCTCATTGTAGCCGCACGGTTAGGAGCTCAAAGTTTAAATTTTATTGTGGATACAGGAGCTGCCGTATCTATACTTCCGAAGAGATATTTAAGCGGAGCTGTAACATACCCAACCAATATCTCTTTAGTGTCTGCCAACGATCAAAAGATTGAATGCTCAGGACAAGCAGTACTGAATCTAACACTACGGAACCTCAGACGAGAATTTACCTGGACATTTATAATAGCCGAAACTGCTCAGCCACTCCTAGGATACGATTTCCTAAACCATTTCGGGCTAATGGTGGACTGCACAAACAATAAGCTGATTGATAAAATGACTAATAGACAATCCGATGCACATCCATCGTCTATTATCATGAATATAGATTTAGTACCGAATAAAGATGCTAACAAAATGGTACGAGCAATTCTGGAGAAATACCCAAACTTAATTTCTCCTCATCGCGACACGAATGCAACAAAACCAAAGATATTCCATAGAATAGAAACTGGTAGCAACCCTCCTACTTTCTCCAGAGCCAGACAATTATCAGCTCAGAGATGTGAAATTGCAAAAGAGGAATTCAAAAAACTCCTAAAGGCAGGAATAATTTCCCCTTCAAACTCTGAATGGAGTTCAGCCTTACATATGGTACCGAAGTCAGACGGCACATATAGACCTGTTGGCGATTACAGACATTTAAATACCATAACAAAAGCCGATCGATATCAAGTCCCAAATATAAATTCCTTGTCTTCGAAGCTTCATAATAAGAAGTTCTTTTCAAAGATAGACCTGTCGTCTGCTTATCATCAGATACCTGTACATCCGGAGGATGTTTGCAAGACAGCCATCTCTACCCCTTTCGGGTTATTTGAATATAACTATATGCCTTTCGGACTACGGAACGCATCATGTACTTTTCAGAGAATGATGGACAATATCTTTCGTGATACTGATTATACCTTTGTATATATCGACGATATCCTTATATTCTCAGAAGATGAAGAAACTCATTCCAAGCATATCGACCTAGTACTACAAAAACTGAGTGAGTACGATTTTAAAATTTGTCTCTCCAAATGCATATTTAGTGCTAATGAATTAGACTTTTTAGGATTTCATATTTCTGCTAGTGGTCTCAAACCCAGTGCTAAAAAGTTGAATGAATTAAGTGAATTTCCTCAACCAAACGATTCCAAATCACTACGCCGATTCATCGGAATGGCAAATTTTTACAGAAAACTTGTGCCAAATTTCAGCGATATCATACTACCTCTCACGGAAAAAATACGTTTAAACCAAAATTCCAAGTCATTAACCCTAACAAAGGAAGAAATTGAATCTTTCGAAAATATGAAAAAGTCTTTATCAAATGTAACTGTTTTGGCTTTCCCCAGCTCGAAAGCTAACAACTATCAACTTGTAACAGACAGTTCGAATTATGCGGTGGGTGCAGCACTTCATCAAATGATTGATAATCAACCCATCCCCATAGGTTTCTTTTCAAAGAAATTATCCCAAACCCAACAAAAATATTCTACTTTTGACAGAGAACTACTAGCTGCCTATCTAGCAGTACTCCATTTTAAACATTTAATAGAAGGCAGAAATGTAATGTTACTGACGGATCACAAACCACTTTGCAGTGCTTTTAAAAGCCAGTCTTCCTTAAAATCAGATAGACAACAGCGTCACCTCTGTTTTATCAGCGAATATGTAAATGACATTTCACATATAAGAGGTTCACAAAATATAGTAGCTGATTGTTTATCACGACCTGTCAACGCGATCACTATTGATATATGTGACTTACAAGAAATAATGAAGCATCAAGCTACTGACAATGAAATTCAGGCATTCAAAGATCAACTGAAACCATACACAATAAATCAAAATGAAACCATATTATGTGACACGACATTACCTTTTCCACGACCTTTTGTGACTGAAAAGCTCAGAAAATCGGTATTTGACAGTCTGCATAATCTATCACATCCAGGAATAACATCTTCAAGAAAAATAATAAAATCCAGATACTATTGGCCGAAGATGGACAAGTCAATAAAAACCTGGTGCACAGAATGCCAACACTGCCAACAAGCAAAAATAATAAAACACACAAAGAGCAAAGTAAATCCATTTGAATTACCTTCCAGTCGTTTTGAAACGGTGCATGTGGATATTGTCGGTCCCTTACTACCAGTAAAGAACCAAACTGACCCTTATTTTTCACCATATCGATATTTATTAACATGCATTGATAGAAATACGAGATGGATAGAAGCATGCCCAATAACAGAAATTACGGCAAAATCAATATCAACGGCTTTTGTCAATCTGTGGATCTCCCGATTCGGGGTTCCTCTTCATGTCGTTACGGACAGAGGAAGCCAATTTGAATCCGAATTATTCTCAGAACTATCAAAAATAATAGGCTTCCACAGATTACGAACAACGGCGTACCATCCGCAAACGAATGGATTAGTTGAGCGAGCACACAGAACTTTAAAAACGGCTATTATAGCCAGGAAAGAATCGTGGTTGTCAGCTCTTCCTATCGTCCTTTTGGGAATGAGGATAACACCTAACGAATCAAACTATTCTTCATTTACTGCAGTAACAGGGAGTCATGCACAAGTCCCCCGATTGTTAATTGACTCTGTCAAGAACGAGAATAGTGAAATGACAAACTCGCACGTTAAAATTCTAGCCGACGAGATGCAAAAATTTGACATGGACAAATTATCCAGGGGACACCTGCATACAATACCTAATTCTTACATTCCAAAAGATTTACAAACATGTAAAAGTATCTGGCTAAGAACAGACAGAGTAAGAAAGCCATTGGAAGCTCCATACACAGGTCCATTCCAAGTATTAAGTCGTCATGAAAAATATTTTACTATTAAAAGATCGGATGACGTACATAGTAATGTTTCAATAGATAGACTAAAACCTGCATATATTTCTGAAAATATAAAATCAAAAGATGCCATTGGATCAAGACCGGATTTGGATAACTCCCTATCTTGTTCCGAAGAAACTAATGATAACAAACCAGAAACTAGAACGAAGTCCGGTAGAACGGTTAAATGGAAGAAAGAAAACACATATTTTTATTACTAAAAAAAAAAAAGAAAAAAAACAAAAAAAAAAAAACAACAACAACAACTCCGTTTACTGGGGCGAAAGTTATGTGGTGGCACGGAGCAAGCGAAGGACCGGATATTAACCCTCAGAGGTTTAGACAGCAAATGACCAATACTGGTCTCTGCGCACCCGGCTCCACGCAGAATTTCCGGTGGAAAACTAAAAAGAAATAAAAAGAATGATAAACAATTTTCCACCAATTAAACAGCTCCGCGCCATACCCAACAGTTTGTTTCAGCAGACTGACTCTGATCCGAAGGGCACACATAAATAGAGCGATAAATTCACTTCTAAGACAGAAAGCTTTGAAGTACCGTCAGTGAATGTCGCTACGCTTTTCTCACCCGTGAAACCCGATGCCTTCAGCCTTCCTTCACCCACGGAGATATCAAAGGACTCCTACCAACCCATTGACCTCACCTTTCATCTCCTGTGACCAGCACGTCATGAACTTAAGTATTAACAAAAGACACTTATATTCTTTTAATAATCGGATTTCTCTTCTATGAATGAACATTTTGTAACGGACTTTGTGCGTGTAAATCAAGAAACATTGTACTATTCATTGATGTTGCATTTAAATACAAAGTGTTTTTGATATACCCTTCTCTTTCGTATGTTATTTTGTTTATGTTATGGTGACCTCAATTTGATCGCTTGTTGAACCTTTAGGCTGTCCCGAAGGACTGCTACTATTTATCTACCTTCTGATACAAGCAACAATTAACAACGAGAACTCTACACCCCCCCATCACCATAGATATCTCGAAGGCATTTGATATGGTTATAGGACAACTGCCACTTGGACAATTGTCCCCTGACAATTGCCCCCATAGGACAACTGCTTCCTGGACAATTGCCCCCATAAGAAACGTTATCAAGATTCGACAGCCAGAATAGCAAATATCGTACAAGACTTCGAGAACCGCCATGTGCTGGAATTTTGGGATGTATATCCCATAATTTGCAATTTTACTTGCATAATTATCGTGATATAAATATATAGATCTTATTATTCTATAATACTTCTAATTGGATAACATGAGTAAGAATGGATTTATTGTAATTATTAATTATTTTTTATAAACGTTAGTTTAACCAGATAGTTATTAATTAGGTCATTAGTGATTATTGTATTTGTGTATAGCCCACAATTCGCAATTTTAGTTGCATAATTATTGTGATATAAAAATATAAATTTATTATTGGATAATACTTCATACTGGATAACAGATAAATCATGAAAATAAAACCCTAATTACCGTATTTGACAGTATATAAGGCGCACGGGTGTATAAGACGCACCCCAATTTCATCAGGGAAAATCAAGAAAAATTAGTAATTAGTAAACAAATATTAGTAAATGGCACAGCCTAGGCTATATTTATGAGGTATTATTTTGGTTAAACAAGTCATGATTACAATTAAACGAAAAATAATAGGAAAAAAGAACACGAGCCTATAAAAACTTTATTATATCCAAAGGTAAGAAAACAAAAGAAAAATCAAGCAATTATTACAAGTGAGCAAAACAGTACAGTTGCCATTAAAATCTTATTCATCTTCAAATCCACAAAATTCGTCTTCGTTATCAAAATAAAAACAACAATTCTGATATTCATTTTCAATACTACTATCATCGTCGTTAAATAATGCGTGATCTTCGCTATTATCTTCAACTTTAGTATTTCAAGATATTTTTTTTTGCTATTTTGTTAAATATATCTGTTAAAACATGGCGCAACACCGCAATGTCGACCATTTTCCCATCGCACCCTATTATAATATTTTATTATATTCTACATCGCTACATGTTTCTACTTTCATGTTTCAGAACTATAATGTTCCTTCATCGGGCGATGATAGATAACTTATTATGAAAATGATTTATCTGGGAAACTAGAAAACAAATCATTACTTCATTTGAAAGTTAAAAATGAGTGGGGGACTCTAATTTCAAAATAACAAAAAAAACATACTTCTGGGCAGGTCTGGATTAGCCAATCACGAGACAGATCTAAGCTAAAAGGGAAAATGAAAAATAAGGTCAGAGGTTGTGAGTAGGTGGGTTATTTATTCGGGTCTAGATAAATTGACATTTTAGGTACGTCCGACAGCAAACTGTTGCAAACAAAGTTTAGATGAGATGAAGTAGTCAAAGTTATATTTAACAAAAAGTTAATTTTAAGGAATTTCAATTTTTCTATACTACAAAACCTTCTTAAAGTGGTCGCTAGTAAAATTAAAAAAAAAAATTTATATGGAACCTAAAATGTGATACTTATTATATTGAATGGGTAATGCAACAAGGCAATATTAAAGTTGGAAAAAATCAAAGAATTAAGTAAATTATATAGGTACCTCCATGAGATAGCGAAAAAAGAGAGTAGCATGACGAAAAAGACGCCAAACTTGACGAAAACAAAACTTTATCGTCTAAATGTTTATTTTATCATTAAGAGGAAAGATCAAAGTATTTTGGGGGTATTTTATTTTACATTTTTTAATCGTTCCTTGTTAATTTTCGTTAACAATCTTGTTTTTTGAGTCAGCAAAATTGACAGATAATCAATCATGTCAACCATTTTCCATTTTATTAAAAAAATGAAAATCTCTGTTTAAAATTCTTTTAAAAATCAATTATAATTTTTTCAAAACTTATTTTAAGAAAATCAGAAATTATAATGTTTATTTAAAATATTTTGAAACAAGCATTACTTAGTTTCTGCGCCGAAAAGATGTAGTTTGAAAATAAAACAAAGCAGATCATAACATTTCGCGTCACTTGTCAGGTGATGAATGACAATTTCAAGATGTATTGACAGCTTACGTGAGGATAATTTATTCTACGGAAGGAGAGAAGTGAAATTATTTAGATTTAAGTGAACAAATTATTTACCTCGTTATTTTTAAGGAAAACTTTCAGCGCTCTAATTTTTTTGTACTTAGATTTTACGATGCTTTATGGAAAATATATTATAAAGAAATTAAAATAAGACTGTTGAGAGTGAGATTAAATTTCATAAGAAAGGTATCTAATTAATTTATAGGTACTTTTCTTATGAAATTTTATCAGAAGTGTACATAAAATAGTATAATTTTATGTACATTTGTTAAATTTACTGTTATTTGTATTTCCATTCATTTTATTATTAATTTTGATATTTCATTTATGGAAAAATGTCATAACTGAGATTAATATAAAAATAAGATCATATAAATTTCATAAGATGATACTGATACTTGTAGGTACCCTTCTCAGTTGAAATTGAAAAATCAAATTAACTTCTCCACACGTGTTTCGCGAAAATAAAGTCCTTAACAGCGGAGAACAATGCTTAACTCAAATAGCGCAACTTAATTGTATTCTTGTTGGTCTTCCGTACTTTATAATTACAGCCGTATTATAAACACAAAATTACATTTCTTAATTACTGCGGGTCTTCTCATTTGTCAAAACGATACAATTTACAACGCGCTAAAAAAGATCTATCTCATAAGGGCATTTACGAAACTGAATGCGGCTTTTAGTTAATTTTATAATATTTTAACAACTTAAATGTAAAAATCTATTATAATTAAAGAAATAACAAATAATTGTATTAAAAACTCATTTTTTATCGCAAAAATTTTTCGCTTTCAGAAAATATTGTCCATATTCATAAAAATGACTAAAAGCAAATAAAAGCATTTGAAATTAAATAATATCTTTATTTTATTGAGTTTTGTATGTTACAATTCAGAGATGATTTTTAGGTAGTGTGGTCCAATTTAAAACAAAATACATGATTTGCTTTCCTCAAAGCCTTGTGCTTTTAACTAATATAATCACTAAACTGAATGCCACTGAATTTCTAGAGTTTTCATAAAATTAGTAGGGGGGGGGGGTAATAAATATAAATTTTTTTTCCATGACTTTAAAAAAAAGAAAACATATTTATAATAATTTCCATCATTTGTGAATAGTTTGTGAAAGTTTCATTAACATCCGACAATTAATTTTAATTTTGCAAGACTTTCCAAATTAACGTCTGTCATACAAAAAAAAGTGCTAAAAATTTATGTTATTTACTTGTTCTCATGAAGGTACCTAAGTAAATATGATGTGAACTATTATATACTATGATGTAATGAATATGCATACACCTGGGTTCCCCCTCATAGTAATATGATTGGCTGGTGTCAGCCATAAATACAGACTGATGTGGAGGTAAATCGCCTATTGCCTATTGCCTACGCCTGTTGCATCAGCCTAAACCTAAGCATATTGCCTACGACTACGACGAGTACCAGTCGATTACGGCTACCTTCTAGATTGTCCTACCCAGTTACAGTAGCCAAAACCACTTAGCTACTTTGAACAAATATATCCCTTTCCGGGACATATCATACTAATAAAATAATTTGTGTATTTAGGCAGCAATCCTTCTTTCATGCACATTTCATTGAATACGACAGACAAGGTGCTTTTATTTAGTTTTTTATACAATTACTCAAGTGATCTAATAATTTTTTTCTTTTCGAGTGATAAATTATATAAAAACAGTCCAATTGTTCTTTTTATCCGAGCGCTTTCGGCTATACATTTAACCGTTTTCAAGGTTGAAATATATTAACTGTTAGCAAGAAATAGATTGTTATAGGTATGTATTTATGTAATGTTTTCATTTTCAAAACACGGTCAAGATATTGTGTCCATGTTCATAGTTGATATTATTAAGTGTTGATTTTTTGTTGTTTTTATTAATAAGGCTTCCATTATTTTTAGCCTTTTTTGCATTTTCTGACGAAAAAGTTTATAAAAGACACGAAATCCGGCCCCAAACAAGATACGCACACCATGCTCTACGTCACTCTTGTTGATGATCTTTACGACCTCATTCACGTCTACATACTAAAAGCAACAGTGTTGACGAACTCCAGAGACCGTTTCAGAATACAGCTCACAGTAAGAACCAAATTCTATTCTTATCTTTTGTATTCCCCGTTACTACTAAGCACGCATACACGTGCTGACTCTTTCACACAAACACACATATAGCAACATGTCATTGTTTCTCACATACGTACGCAAATACAATTTATATTCTATTCCAGAACAAAAAGGCATTCATTTCTAATCCATGACGAACTGCTTGTATTCTTGTCGTTATATAAAATGAATGTTTATTTGTTGAAACTACATTGTTTTTTCTACTAGATTTTATTATTTCAATAAAAATCGTGGGATTATTCTAAACGGCCGAATTACGAGCAACCTCGCAAATATATTTTATGTTACTGTATCGAATCCCGACACTCCGATTTTTGACATTCAACGAAAAACCGAGTAGAAGGATCCCTACAAAAGAATCAACGGTTTGGTGCCCGACTCTTTCAGCATTCTGCTTCCATTTGATTGTGTTATATTATTATTATTTTCGATTTAGCGAATACTATTGGTCGAAAAAGATTTCACTGCATTTTCTATGTAATTGATGGAATCATCCATATTTACTACTCCCCACTGAATTAAAATACAGTCTTCTACCAAACCAGTTTTAGCCAATCAGCACTTCACGTTTTAAATCTCGACTTTTCATTGGTTGAGGCAACACAAAATGTGTAGCAATTGTCTAAAATCTACATTTCCTCTCAACGCTCTAGGGCCGATTTTAGACTCAAGAAATAAATAAATAGGATCATTCGATCGAGTTCAAGCAGTCAGCCACACAACCTCTGCAACAAAGAAGACGTCGACGTCTTCTCGGTTGGACGGTCGAACTCTCTGCCTCTGAGCAGAGAGAAACCCTGACAAAAGAAACAATTTAACAAAGGTAGACAATTTCTACTGTATCATTGATATTTAAGTTCTGAACTAAAAAGATTTGTTTAAAAACATTTTGTTTGACTCCGAACTGATTTATTCATTACAAGTCCTATACTATTGGCATTCACTTCAACACGCTATTAGTATGGGGTGTACCAGCTAGCCACAATTTAAGGACCATTTCGTGTTAGGAAGAATAATACGCTTTAGCCTTCCAATAACCGGACACCGATACTAATATTGGCATTAGTGTAGCCACTGATACACTAACACCGAATAAGGATACAGAAAAACGAAATACGGGACCGTACCCAACAAGACATTTAATAATGCAAACAAATTATATACACATATTAAAAAGGTTTACATGTCCCAAATACAAGATTGTTCATATAGTCCAAAGGACCGAGGGTGTTTAACGAGAACAGAGAAATGCCATACCAACTTTAGGGCTGTTGACTGTCCATAGATGAGTTAACAGGACTTACTTCTTTCTCCACGCTAGGCTGGGTACCAGCAGACCAATTTCCACGTGTGTGGACTCCAGTGGTCGCAAGTAAAAAAGGGCAGAGCTTCCTAAAAACGGAAGTGACGATAGGGAAGAAGGGACAGGAGAGTTCTCGTCTCTAAGGGGCTGAACTTCTGTTAGCCAGACCCAAGGGAAACAACTGTAGTCTCCCTACAACGCTAAACAAAGACACTTTTTACCTGCCATAAAAAAACATTTTTTGTGTATAACACATCAACTTTAAATTCTTCAAATCAGTATAAATTCCCTGAGTCATTTCATTATTCAACTGCCGGAGTTAACTCCTCTTTAATTGTCCAAATTGTACACTAGGGGTCGCTCTTCCGACACTATAAATACTGGACAACTTCCTGCCTCGTTCTCTTTTTCACTTTGCATTTCAGCGGACACATTTCAAAATGTGATCTCTCGTAGAGATCCGCGTTTTCGCCCACTTGTAGGAAAACGCCATGAAACACACATACACGTACGTACGAACATTCACCAAAGAACAAACTCTTTACGTTCACACACAAATACAAATATTAATATCTATATCCATTGTAAATTTTGTTGTTTAATACATATACTTGTTTGTATCTATATATCGGTCTTGTTGGTTTTCTTTAGACTTCTTTATGGTGGATTCAGTTTTTGAGTCCGCCATGTTCTTGTAGTGGACCTTCTTCTGGCAGGAATAAACGCACGTGTTCCTAATTTAACAACACGTAAACCACCGGCCCGCTAAGCAACCTTGTATACTATTGTAATATAAATAACCTTTGTTATTTATTGAAAAATATTGTTGTTTTACATTTGTGGCGTTTGACAGTCTTGTGTCATACAATTAAAATGTTTGTGGAAATGTTTTCACTCACCCAGCAAAATAATAATAATACCTTCTGATCAACATTTTATTTAAACAAACTAATAATCCCTCCGTAACACTGCTAAAAGCAATGCAAACTTTATGAATGTTCAAAGTGTCGGAGTTAGCTCCTCCTTAATTCCTTAATTGTTCACTAGGGGTCTCTCTCTCCCTATACTATAAATACTGGGCGATTTCTTGCCTCGTTCTCTTTTTCATTTCTTAATTTCAGCAAACACCTCTGCAATGTGAGCTCTCGCAAAACATCGCGTTTCCCATTTGTTGCAGACGCCATGAACATTATACACACATACACGTACGTACGAACATTCACAAAGAACAAACACCAATGTTCACATACACACAAATGTTAATGTCTATGTCCATTGTAAAATTGTGTTGTTTAATACATATATTTGTTTATATATATATATATATATATATATATATATATATATATATATATATATATATCTTGTTTGTTTTCTTTTCATCTTCGGTTGGACACAACTATAGTCCGACATTTTCTTGTAGTTGAACCTTATTCTAGCAGGAAATAAACACGCACGTGTCCCTAATACGACACAATACTTTTCAACAGTAACAACGCTCAAACCCAACGGCCCTCTACAAAAGAAACATTTTTAATTACAACCAACAGTTTTGATAAATAAAAAATGAAATATGTTTGGTGTTATGGTGAATGTGTAGAACCTTTATGTGGGGAGAGTGTTAAAGCATTGGGCCTTCAAAGATTGCTACCTACAAGTCATCAGCTGAACATTGGACCTTGCGTTAAAGAAGGATTAACTTGCGTCAGAGAAAAAAAAACAGTAGATACATTATCTTTAGTCCATTCCAACTGAAAGAGTTTTTAGAAAAAGAAGTTATATAATTAACATGCACATTCAATAAAGTCTTTGTACGTAGTCGATGTTATAATAGCTTGACCTCACTGAACTTGGCTAATCTTCTTCTGCTTGTATGAAATAGAAATATTTGGTGATGTGGTATTTACTCGCCGCCCACTCGAACGGCATACATAATTTTGTTTTTTTTTATAACTTAAGTAATTACTCTATAAGCAACTGTATTTAGATTTAACAAAAGCAACTCTACTACTGAAGCCACTGAGACTGAGGCTTAACGAATTTAAGTCCCTGTATTAGTGGAGACACGGTGGAGTAATAGATTGCGGCTTGGATTGTGGAATGGGAAAGCCGAGTTCGAATTCCAGTTGAATCCATTACATTCACTTACGTGCTAATACCCTTGGGAAAGGTATGACTCCTCCCCCCCATCACCCAGCTATGAGTAAATATCAGGACAGAACGGGTTCTATAACCTTGGATAGCAACTGGTCTACCGCAGAAAGAAATGGCAACCTACTGCGGGAAAAAATCTGCTTCGTCAGTCATGTATTGAAAGATACATGATCGCCTAAGCATGTATCACGCATGGCACATAACTGACTGATTGGCGTATTATAGATGTGTGAGTGTTCATATATAAACAATTAAAGATGAAGCAATAAAAACGTTTATTCTTTTTTATATATAAAAACTGTAGGGAAACGTTCTCAATGTATCTTGGTTATATCCATTTTCAGAAGTCGGTTAGTGTAAGTAATAATAAAAATGGTTATAATGTTAGAGCTCAAGTCAGCCTTGCGCTGATCCGGAACGACCAAAGTAAATATTGTACTTAATCCATTGGTGGAGGTTCTGCAAAACACGCCCTAACGTGGAAAGAAAGTGCCGTTCTGTCAATTTCAGAAATGGGCCCATAAAATTGTGCAGGTGGCCCAAACCCTTTCCGGTTCCTTCATTACAAGCATCATGGGAAAATGTATTTCTTTTTATTTATACTTTATTATAGACTTGCAGAACCAGCCGGCTCGACACCGTTATCACCAGAGTCCGAAAACATCGACTCTTCTTCAGCAGATAAGCTTGGTCGCAGACACCATTAATTTTGCAAGGACTTATTTGTAATATTCTTTAATTTTAAGACAACTTGTATACATCAGGGGTTAGTCGCGTTCTATTCTTTATTTATTACAATGTCTGCATTCACCACGTGGGAATCTTATATGGGGCCCACTTCAATTCCCCATAGCACGGTACAAACCCAGGATTTAATCTGGGAACACGTGCATACATGGCAGTGGCAGACCAAACTGTCTAGTTCTTTTGATGTCTTACTTTTGGGATACCTCAAGCGCCGGGGATTAACCCTAGCCTTTCTATTTTTAATAGAACTAGTTTTAATCCGTGAAAATTTCACGGTTTTCCTATTTTCATTTTGTGATGAACCTCTAATTCTTCAGTTAATGATTGAATAAGCTCATGACAAGTTCAAAGACAATGAAATATCCGTAGAAATTCCCTATTGCATCGTTAAATATTTGAGCTTAATAACTTTCAAAAAATAACGCAATAACAATCAAATGATGAATGCTGGTCGTTATTTTAAGAAGTAAAGAGGTATTTTAACATCCCGCTACCACTTAATAATTTTGGTTTGCTATAAAGAAATAAAAGTAAAAAGTTAAGAAAAAAATAAAAATAAAAGAGGTTAAAATGTTATCATTTCACAAACATTTCTATTTTCCCCTTTTCTTTCATCTTCTCACTTAAACCAAATAGCGTTTTTGGTATGTCTTTTGTCTTTAAAACAGAATAGTCCATTATTTATAAAGTATAATCAGGAGACGTTAAACATTTCTATCTTTCTTTTTACTTTTATTTTCAGTGAAACTGTGGAGATTGTGTTAATTGATCAAATTATATGGATCAATAATTGTTGAGTAAATTGGCTGTGTGATGAAATTAACAATTTCCTCTCACATAAAAATTTCAGTATTCAACAAATATAGAATAAGAACAAACATGAGAAACAACAGTTTTTGTACAACAATGAATAAAATATTTATATAACCAAGAAGTACAACTAAGTAAAGAGGTAGTTTAAAAAAGTTCAAACGTCCTTTTATGTTGAGATTGAAATGTTATCAAAGTTCTGGTTTGATAGATTATAAGTTGTTGAATGGTCTGTACAATAATGAGAAAAGGTGTTTGGGTATTATTGAGCTTTAAGGAAAAATAAATAGTTTGTAGCGGACATCCTGGAACGGGGGGGGGGGGGCGATGGCCATCGCGCCCCCGTGTCGTAAATGACGATGTCACAAGGAGCCCGCCACATTTTTACTTTGTGATCTGACCAGGTGAAACAATATGGAGAACAGAACGAATATATGTATGATTTACGCAGGGTTTATTACATGAAGGAGAATAGGATGTATATATTGGTAATGCCGGCGGTTGGACGTTGCTGATGCTGACGCTTCGGTTGAGGGTTGATGTGCGGTTGCTCCGGTCGTGTCGACGGTAGGAGGTTGTTGATGAGTGCGATTGCTCCGGTCGTGTCGACGGTTGGAGTCGAAGTGAGTGTCGAAAAACCTTCCGTAAATAATTATTAACAATAGTGTACGGGAAAGATTTGTTGTTCGCCGCAGGTGGGCTTTGCTGGTCGTCTGGTTTGGTTAGCGCCGTTGGTCGGCTGGTGATCGCTGCTGGTAGTTGCTGATGGTTGCTGGCGTTGCGGGTCTGCCGGGTCAAGTCCAATCGAAACCTCCCGTAATAATTACTAACAATAGTGTGTACGGGGAAAGGTTGCGGACGACGTGCGGGCAGCCAGTAGGAGTGGCATGCCGAGAGTCAGAAGTGTATATATATATATATATATATATATATATATATATATATATATATATATATATATATAGAGAGAGAGAGAGAGAGAGAGAGAGAGAGAGAGAGAGTGTGTGTGTGTGTTCCAACTCGCGTCCAGTTGGCAGACGAAAAATAAATGGGAGCGTAACTTAATACAAACAGCCCGGGGGCGGCCTCCTGGCCTCAAGGCCAGGAGCCTGTGCACCGACCGAGTCAGAGCCGACCGATCAGTACCGACCACGAATTCGGCGAGGAGTCGCTGTGTTAAGTTCGGAGTGCCTCACGACAAAAAATGGCATTACTAAAATGACAAAAATCTCTCTAAAAAATGAGTGGAAATTTCTGTGCGAAACTTACGGTGTAAAAACGCTTGGAGGTGTATTACGATCAGGTTCGTAACAACAGTGAACAAAAAAGGTAATTAGTTCAACTCCAAACGAAATTACAAGGGTGTAGGGATCATGATGGAAAGGTCAAGGTTGAAAAATGTCCTGTTCTCTTCCGCTTTAGTGAGAAGCCGAAAGCGGCTGCGATAAGTTCAAGTTTGTACTTAAAGTAGAGAAATATTGTTCACGACTTGCTTTAAGGTTTACAAAGTTGTCGCTCTTTGATTTGTTTTCACTTGTCGTTTGAAGAGAATATTCTGTAGTTGGAGTAAGTGGTTCTTAACAAGCTGTGTTTATGTTAATCGCAATAATTAACGTTGAGCTTGAAAGCTTATGACAAAGATTCTTGTATCAAGTTGTATGTGGAAAAGGATTCCGATTGGCTCACTGTCGAGGATGAATGACATTTCATATTTTTTGCTAACTTTGGTCACGTGGTAGGCTCACAGGGGATTGACAGATTTTGGCGGAATTGTTTTTGGTCAGGTCAAGAACTAAGTCGATGTTATCCGAACATGACTTAAATATTATTATTAAGGGACCAATCAGAAGTTGAGATTTTCTGAAAATATGTATTAAGCTGAATAAGCTCTGTGATCCACTTTTTGCACAGATTTCTACAAAAATTGATAAAAAAAAATGTGGTAGCTGGATGCTAAAAAACCAAGTAGTGTCTCTGAATGCATTGCCACGCAATCAAAACAGAACAGTCAATCGTTTATTAGGTATTGGTAGGGCGTGACAGTTATATGAACTAAGGAACTAACAAAGAGAGGGATAAGTACAATTATGGGAGAGATGCTGCATGGTGGTTGGGGTAGCCCCACCCCACCCCACCCCACCCCATACAACTGGACCGATTCAATTTGCGCTACAAAGTCAAAAGATTGAGAAGCGTCTGCTGGTTATCCAAATCACTGTTTCTTAATGGCGCGAGAGAAGCCGGCTCACAGAAATATTTCTGAAATTTGGCGGGCTGCTTTCTGGTTGACTGGAAAAAAAGTGATTATACAATCACGTGATGTAGGGGCACCTCGAGGCGGTGTAATGGTTAGCAAGCTTGTCTCGCTAAAACAATTACGACTGAGTAGTGAGTTCGATCCTCACTGTGTTCTCCTTACCTTCAGCCTTGTGCCACGTCTAAGCTACGCTTGTAAAAATCACTACAATCACGTGATGTACTCTCCATTGATAAAATAGGATTATTTTGATCGGGAATAAATAGTAGTTATCTCCCCTTGTACCTTTTTTTTAAAGATTTTAATAAAGGGACTC
The DNA here is from genome assembly GCA_964036315.1 of Acanthosepion esculentum. Lineage (NCBI taxonomy): Eukaryota > Metazoa > Mollusca > Cephalopoda > Sepiida > Sepiidae > Acanthosepion > Acanthosepion esculentum. The sequence continues at coordinate 71,831,481 of OZ038500.1, read as the reverse complement.
TACCTGGTTACGGTTTTGTTGATGCAACAAGCTTCACGCACACTGCACATAGCGTTTAGTCTTTTATCTTGTTTCAACTTATTTAATTCAGTAGGTTCAATAACAGGACACGCTATGAATAGCAGTAATAACAACAGATTGCGTGTCTCGTACAAAAAAAGTTTTATTCCAACTCAGACAATACAACAGCCTAAAAAAGTAATATATAACAAAAGGGGGAACAACTCTGTCACAGAAAGTGTTTATTCATCATTACTATTAATTTTAATTCTAATAATTATTTCCAGCCAAATCCTCGTCTTACGAACATTGCTCTTAATAAAGTACAAAATAATTCAGCAGACGATGTTATTTTATTTATAGTAACTGGATATTTGGTGATTGTCTTACTCGCTTTTCGTCGTTCGATACTGTGCGTCAGAAAATGATGCTTTTATCATCGCAGTCGCCATATATTCTCGGCCTTTCTTTTGGCTAGGACCAAAGTTTGGTATCCGCCCTCAGGTGAATAAACTGCATTTTAATCTCTCAGTGGTGTCTCTGTCGGTGAACAGAGCACAACTGAAAATATTGTTGAAAGCTACAGGTTCTAGGAAACAACTGCACGCGACAGTACCTCTCTCATTGTGTAGAGGTTGAGTTAATTGATCAAATTATATGGATCAATAATAGCGGACAGGCAAGATTTCTCACGCAATTTGTGCTTAATTATATCTTTTTAAAAAAGCAAAAAGTTACACGTGATTTTTTAAAAGAATCAATAAACATCGTTTCTCATAGGTCCGGCGGAACAAGATAGCAGATAAGGTGGAAGGATTGAAAGACAATCAAAGATTTAGAAACAGTTTCAAGGAATTCATATGCCAATAATAAATATGATTTCCAAAATTTAAAATATTTTTTTATGAATTACGTGTAATTGCATGCATGAGTCCCAGTATAAACAGTTATAAATAATTATTTACCGATTTTATCACTGTGATATTTTTGTATTATATCAAGTATTAAGAATACAGTAACTCCGCAAATTGGAGTAGAGAGTTATCAATGATAATGTTCTGACTTCGAATCTGCGGTTATCTCCTTTTAATCATCTTCTTTTTTTTTCCTTTTTAAATGTACTTTTTATCACATAAAATTTGGTGACGGGCAAGCAAATTTTAATTTCGAAAATGCGGCCCAGAGTTATAACCACTGTCCTATGTAATGCCATGTATGTTTTTGTTACTTAAGACTGAAATTGGTAAATAAGATCAAATTTATCAAACTATAAATAATAACATTAATATTACCTCCTTAATCCTGCTTTAGAAAAAAAGTTATGCAAATCAAAGTAAAATTAATACTGGAAAAGTTTTTATTGCTATTTAGAGACATAATAAATTTGCTATTTAGGGACATAATAAATTTGCTATTTAGAGACATAATAAATTTGCTATTTAGAGACATAATAAAAATATACAACATTTTCTGTTGTAGCGGCGTTATCATTTACGTCGCGATTTTATTAATGTTGTGATTTCACTATTGTGGAAAAGATATTGTATAGTGACAACTAAACAATATCCTTTAAATATTGATCACCAAGTCATGCCCCAAGCCGGAGAATGGACAAAGGTGGACAACTGGTGCCTCATAACAAGTTGCTTCGATTAGACGGAACTCGACAGCGCAGGAAGGTAGTCCATCTAGGAGAAAGAAAACCTTGATTTCAAACCTGAGCTGCCTTGCGGTCATATCCAAGCAGGAAAAAATCTATGGAAGTAAATTCAGACAGAAAACCCGGAGCGGAGCCCCATAGGCGGTTGACTATCAACACTGACAACTTTCCGGCAACTCCTGCAGCCAAGCTGGCCCAAAATGTCATGTTCCGTATTACTTTGAATTTTGTGGGTACGGCAGAGAGTGGCATGTAGTCTGTGCAACGCGCGGCCTCCATATTTTTGCCACCAAAGGACTGAATTTTAAACAAACAGGGCGTTACCTTTATCTCGCGAGATTAACAGATCCTACTTAATAGTTTGGTGACAGGACTTATATTGTGCCACATTCGACACACGTGGGCGTGTTGTTAAACATAGTGCGAGTTCAGTCCTTTTTGGACATCTCACCTATCAGGTCGAACTCTCTGCCTCTGAGGCAGAGGGGAACTCTCTGCCTTTGGGCAGAGAGGAACCCGGACGAGGTTCCGCCGAAGGGCAGAGCCTCATTCGGGGAGGTTGACCAACCCGATTCCGTTTATACGGTTTCTACGGGCAATTTTTGCCCGAGCCTACGGGCTCGGAAAGCCCACATTAAACCGGCCTTGTGCCAAATTTGAAACACGTGGGCGTGTTAATGAACATCGTGTGAGTCAGTCAGAGACAGAGTCGCGTCAGACGATTACTGTAAGACATTGAAATAGTGATACTGGTCGAGACAACATAGACAATTTAATTCACTCTAACCTAACCTGATTGTTATTACTAACACTTCTACTTCTTTTGTACATATTCTGTTTGTAATATATCTGTGTTATTCCATACCTGTGTTCGAGTTATTCTTCATTGGTTTCTACCTTGGACCGTCACCGTGCTACAAGGAACCTGGACCATAACAATAACATTTACAGACATATTGCGAAAAAGGATTATCATCGAAAATGAAAAAAGGATTTCAGTTTAGAAAAAGAAAAATTCGAAAACGACAAAAAGAGAATCTAAGAAATCAGAAAAGCAAAGCAAAAAAAAAAAAGAAGCAAAAACGAAAACACTTACTTGTCTCACGAGCGTCTCTGAGATAACAATTTTGGAAATTTCATTTTTAGTTTTATATACTTTTACTAGCAGCATAACCCGACGTTGCCCGTGCTTGATTCAAAAATCGTACGACTTATACAGAAATCGCTATCACTTAACTTAAAATATTTTTGCCCTTCCTTGCCTTTTTAAAGGAGTGCCCTTTGCCGTGCTGATGTTGCTACATGCCTTACTTCTTCACTATCTTACACTGCGAATTTTTTCTAAGCTCTATACTAAACATTAAATCTGTTACGAAAAAAGAACTAAACAAAATGAACACAAAACGATCAGCTTTAAAAAAGGACTCGTAACTGGAAAAACCGAATGAAAAAAGAATGTTAACAACAAATACTTTTTCACACCCAACCCAGTTCTGTGGAATCAGAATCAACGTTGAGTTTAAGCAAGCGAATGAGCCAATTGGAGTAAAGTGGCATGCAGATTTAAATTTTTCCCACTTGTGACGAATGGCGCTATCGATTTTTTTTTGCATGCTAGCATGCTACTTAACATTCGTGTCAGTCAGCTGTTGGCTCTCACACTGGCCAATAGAACCTTCCTGCCTATTCGTGGCAGCCAGCTAGAGGCTCTCACTCTAGCCAGTAGAAAATGGCCGCAAACTACATGAAACCTGCATAGAAGCATAAAAAAATCGATTATTCCCACTATCGATGGGAGTTGGGAAATGCAACGTCGGTCTTGGCCTTCCCGCTAACTTGCAGCATGTGCATGTAAATTTTGGTGCAAATCCGTCGAAAATTGTGGCCGTGCATTCGTTACACACACAAACACATCCTGTCTTTTATAGATAGAGATACTGTTCGTGCTTAGGAAAATTTCTTTTAATTCTATTTCCGTTGTCCAATCGCAAGAGAATTTTCACTTGAGCTTCAAAATTCTTTTGGTTTCTCTGCAGTTGGCTGGAACTCTGTGCCTTATCGTCTGTATTTTTATTATTTTAAAAATGTTAGCATTAATAAGCGTTTAATCATCTGGCTGTTTTTTTTTAATACACGTTCTTTTGAGAGAAGAGTATTTTTAAAAAAGCCATACGTGTGTAAAAAAAAAAATTATACAATTGTATATATTTTTCGGCTCAGCGGTTAAAACCCGCCAAATTTTTGAAGGATCCATTTCAAGCTTATGGGAAATTGCTTTCTTATTTTTTTCCCCGTATTTTGTAGCCAATGATAGCCGTTGTCTCATGCCTTTATGAAAACTTGGACAGAGTCTTCTTTGAGTTTAAATTCCTGAATAAATAAGATTTCAGCAGGTCAGTGGATAAAGACCTTTTGACAACAAGGGGACAAGGCAAATCAACATCAAGGATCAGAAACCATTTGACCTCAAAAAGAGAGCACCAAAAAGGCACCAATTACCAGCCAGCCGCAGAAAGACTAAAGAATTTTGAAGTTCAAGTGAAAATTCTTCTGCGGATGGACAAAAAGTTAATTCTAAAAAATTTTCACAAATATGAACTGCGTGAATTTAAAAGTTACTTTTCTAACATTACTATATGTATCAGAGACGCTCGTGTAAAAGTAGGTGTTTTCGTTTTTTCTCGAAGATGGTTGCACCTTTGTTTTTCCTGGTTTCTTGTATTGTTTTCTCTTGTCATTTTCAAAATCCTTGTCTTTTCTCAAACTGCAAATTTTTTTTTCTATTTTTCGATGGTAATCTTTTATTCTGAAATTGTTATCTTGCCTTGATAGGGGCAGAAAAGGAAATTCTTATGCAAACTTTGTATTTGTACCTTTTTCGTAATTGTGTAATAGATGTGTTTTCCTTTTAAAATTTTACGCAGTGTTTGGGCCTTGTTTGTAATTCTGTGCCTCCCATAACTTGCTATTCCCATTAACTAAGTTTCTGTGTTTGACACAAGAACTTAGATTTGGTAGGGAATTAAATTTTTATAAATTTTTACTTGAACTTCTAAAATTCTTTTGGTCTTTCTGCGGCTGGCTCGAAACGCTATGTCTTCTCGCCTATATGCCTTCTTGATGTCAACAATGCCTTCTCCTTCTTGATGTCAAACGTCTTCTGGAGTTATCTACCGACCCGAGTCCTTTTATTCGGAAAAAGATGGTCACACAAAACCCCAATTCGGGTTCTTACTAGCGCTTGAGACCACGTCTTTTATTGGTTAGTATATACGAAAAAAATAATTTTCCATAAACTTGAAATGGATTCTTAACAGTTTTGGCGGTTTTTTAACCACTGAGTGTAAAAAAATATACAAATGTAACAATTTTTGACACTGACCACCTTATAAAAATTTGAAAGGGATAGTAAAGGGGACTAACTTGTCCACTAAAATATCAAATACAATATTTATAAACCAATCACACTCAAGAAAACACTTACATCTTAAAACGCATCAATAAAATCATAGAATACAAATCAGAAAGTTTGTTGTATTAGTCATCATTATTTTTAGGTAGATACCGCGCAAATATCGTGTGGACGTAGTAGAAGACATACCACTTAGGAATAAATAAATAATTTAATTCTGGAGCCGATTTCGTAACGAAAAAGTGTATAAAATCATACGAAATCTGTTCCCAAACAGGATACACACAGCAAACTCCACGCAACTCTCTTATGATCTCCACGACCCCCATGCTAAAGGCGACAGCGTCGTCAAACTTCAGACTACTGCAACGGTAAGAAACAATTTCTATCTCATGTATACTCTTTACTATGAATCACGCATACACTTGTTGACTTTTTCATACAAACACACATATAACATTTTATTTTTTCTCACATACGTACACAAAGACAGTTTATATTTTATTTCAGAACTTTACTAACCCAAACAAAAATACATTACTTTCCAATCTATCATCAACTGCTTGTATTCTTGTCGTTATATTAAATAAATATTTATTTGTTGAAACTACGTTGTCTTTTCTATTGAATTTTTTTATTCCTTCAATGAAAATCGGGTGCTTATTCTAGACGGCCAAATTATGAGCGACCGCGCAACAATATTTTGTTTATTGAATCGAATTCCGACACTCCAAAATTTCAACATTCAACGAAAAACCGAGTAGAAGGATTCCTACATTTTTACCATTGAAAGATAAACCTTGGACTAGAAATCCTTACTAATCCGAGACTCTCATTGTCTAACTACTGTCCAATTAGGATCCCTTCTTGGGGCCACGCGGTGAACTCGATCCTGAGATTTCTTTCTTTTGCAACTAACAGCCATAGTGACTACACGTTTATTGGAGCCATCTTTTCAGACGTTAATGGAATACAGAAGCCCTCTTGTTTCTTGGACATTCTTCTAAAAGTTAAGTCTGCAAATATAAATTATATATAATTATATAATAAGCTTTTTACTTTGGTACATTAAACCCGTTGTATTTTATACTGTCGTTGAGTTGCCTTTGTCTTTGACTTTGTGTAACTTAACTGCAACCGAGAAAATTTTTAGTCTGGCTTTCTTAAAAATACAATTCTCTCAAAAGAATGTATACAAAAAAAAAAACTCTAAACGTTTAGACATTTATTTATTACACTGTCGCAGTTAGCTCCTCCCCAGTTTCCTTAATCCTTCAACAGGGGTCTATCTCCCCTGACTATAAATACTGGCTGACCCTTCTCCCTATCTTTTTTTTCGACCCAGGCCTTGGGCCGCTACCTCGCACGGAGACGAGGTAAAATCGTTCTTTTTCCACTTTTTTTTTTTTTTTAAGCGTATCACCCCAAGCAAGGCCGGTGGCCACTATCACGCATGGGGTTACAGAAGGGTTGGAGGAAGAGCAGATAGGAGTGGTAAAGGAAGGGATGTGGAGAAAGAGAAGGACGGAGGGTCGATCGAGGCAGGGGGGTTACGGAAGATATAGAGCGAGAGCAGATAGGAATGAAAGATGTCAGGAAGTGGATAGATCAAGGCAATTGGAGATGATGATTGACGCTACACTTAAACCGTTGGAGATTGTATTTGTCAGGGAAACAGTAATAGGGAAGGGAGTTCCATAGGCGAGATGTACGAGACATGAAGCTATTGGAGTAGAAAAGACGTCTACATCTAACAGTTTCAATGGTGAAGGGGTGGGAACGGGATGCCAGCCTCGTAGGACGCTTAAATTCCCGAGGCTTAGGGACAAGCGAAAGCAACTCCTCAGAGCAATTACCTTGGAAGTACTTGTAGAAAAGGCAGAGCGATGCAACATCGCGTCTGTGAGAGAGCGACTGCAGACGAGATGACAGATCAGGGCCAATCACATTGCATATCCGTCTCTGGATCTTATCAAGAACCCTGAGGCAACACGCAGGGGCCCCAGACCATAAATGGCAGCAATACTCCATGCAAGGTCGAATAGTAGACTTATAGACTTGGAGGATCGATTCCGGGGAGAAGAATTTCCTGGCTCGGCACAGGGAACCAACTTTTCTTGCGGTGGATGATGCAATTGACTCGATGTATTTGTTCCATCTCAGATCAGCGGACAGCGTGAGACCGAGCAGCCGCAGAGAGGAGCTCTCGAGAAGTTGGTCCTCAGACATTCTGATGGGATGCAGGGATGGGTCCTTGTGGTGGTTAATGGAGAGCAGTTTTGTTTTAGAGGCATTAAAGTTGACCATCCATTTCTCTCCCCAGTCCACAACCGATTGGAGGTCCTTTTCAATTTGAGCTGCCAGGTTAATTTTGTCCGCCTCAGTAGATTTGTGCTTGAGGCAGGAGTAAATAGTAGTGTCGTCAGCGTAGATACCGACTTGGGAGTCTATGGCGTCTGGAAGGTCATTTATAAATATGAGGAACAGAGTAGGGCCAAGGATGGAGCCTTGAGGAACACCAGCGGTAGTGGGATAGGAGTTGGAGAAGAATCCACTGAGAACAACCTTCAAATCCCGGTTTGATAGGAACGATTGAATTAGGTCAAACAATCGACCTGTGACACCATAACCCCGGAGCTTGCGAAGGAGGCCGGCATGCCAAACCCTATCGAATGCTTTGGAGATGTCAAGGGCCACGGCACGGGCTTCGCCGTTACTATGGATAGCTAGGTAGACAAATTCAGTGATGGCCGTAAGCACATAGGCAGTAGACCGGGCAAAGCGGAAACCATACTGCTTGTCTGAGAGCAGATCGTGGGATATCAGGTGAGTAATCACTTCGGTGTTGATAATGGCCTCGAAGACTTTGCCGAAGATGGGAAGGAGACTGATAGGACGGTAATTAGAAGGGTTGGAGGGGTCGCCAGAGTTCTTAAAGACAGGAACAATGGTAGAGGACTTCTAGCAGTCAGGAAAACAGGAGTCCTTGAGGCAGCGGTTGTACAATTTAGAGAGGGCAGGTGCCAGTTCAGGTGCGCATTTCTTCAGGACAATGGCTGGTATTCCGTCACCGCCGGTAGTGTTGTGGAGATCTAAGTTAGAAATAATGCCCAGAACCGACGACGGGGTTATGTGCAAGCCGTCCAGTAGGGCCTCAGTTCTGGGAGGGAAGTCGGGCAAGGGTACCCCAGAGGAGTCAAGCATAGAATTGGAAGAAAACTTTCGAGCGAAGCATTCGGCCTTGTCGGCAGAGGTGGTCAGGACCTCGAACTGATAGAACAGTGGAGGAATGGAGGGTTTGTTACTATTCAGAACGCTCTTGCAGAGGCGCCAATAGTCCTTGGAGCCAAATTTGCGGGATGCAATACGTTCCTTCATCCGAGCTGCAAATAGTGCCTTGGCATTGTCGAGGGTACGCTTACACTCATTGCGTGCAGAGGTAAATAGACGTCTGTTGGAGTCGGACATGTCACTACGAAAACGGTGGAAGAAGTGGTTCCTATGGGCAATGGCGGCTGAGCAAGCAGCTGTGAACCAGGGGGAGGAGCGCGGTTTGACCTTGAATTTCCTGGAGGGGATGAAAGCTTCGATACCGGCTTTGATCCAGGAAGAGAACTCAGAAGCACACTCATGAGTGGGGAGCTTAAATACAGCATCCCAGGGGACATCGCGGAGGAAGTCCCGAAACGAGTCCCAGTCAGCCCGTTGGTAGCAGAAAGTGGTTCTGGTGGTAGGAGGTTCTTTGCAGGGGGTGGGGCTGAAGGAGATACTAACAGACACGACAGCATGATCGGAGTTACCGATATGACAGAGCTGCGTGGCACTACACGACTCAGGGATGGAGGTAAAACACAGGTCGAGGAGTGAGGGCTTACAGTCACGATTGTAGGAAAAACGCGTGGGGAAATCGATTATCTGGGTGAGGGATTGAGAGACTGAAAAGTTGAGAGTATGTACGCCAGCGAGGTCAGTGGTAGCGTTCTGTAGCCACTGGTTGTGATGGGCGTTAAAATCACCAAACACAAATATGTGAGCGGACGGATGGACAGAGAGGGCCTTATCTATGCTGTCAGAAATGACATCGAGTATCCCGCAGTCCTGAGAGGATAAAAAAAAAAAAAAAAAAAAAAGTAAAAATAATTATTTCATAAAGTATTTACTCACTGGAATTCAGTTTTAATATCGACGACACACATCGCAAAAAACACAAGCGAAAGTGAACGGCATGCTCGAATCCCCAAGCGTCAAGTTACAAAGAACGCAGTGTTAGTGGCAGTGGTGGTGGTGGGGGGGGTCGTACAACCCTTCCACCACACAACCATAACAGTGGGCCGGGGGAGGCCTTTTTGTAGGAGAAAGTTCAAATCAAACTGGCACCTACAGATGACAATAGTCTCTGACCAGAAAGTTTTCGAGCCGGCAAGTTTCAATGGAGGCAGTTGACGATAGAAATAAACTGAAATCTGAAACATTGGCTATTAAGTGGACTAACAAATTATAGTCCCAGAGGCCTATATTAAAAACAAAATTGAAGAAAAAAAAAAAAATAAACTGAGGAAAATAAGGTTAGCAGGCATTAGTTTTTAGCAAGAACCAGGTAAAAAAAAAAAAAAAGTAAAAATAATTATTAATAAAGTATTTACTCACTGGAATTCAGTTTTAATATCGACGACACACATCGCAAAAAACACAAGCGAAAGTGAACGGCATGCTCGAATCCCCAAGCGTCAAGTTACAAAGAACGCAGTGTTGGTGGCAGTTGGGGGGGATGTCGTACGACCATTCCACCACACAACCATAACAGTGGGCCCCGGGGGAGGCCTTTTTGTAGGAGAAAGTTACACCAATATGTGACCTCTCACCGATACAGCGTTTCCCATGTTCTGGGAACACGCTCAGGACAATACGCGTACGTACGGACACTTAACACATACACATAACTTCTCCATACAAACACTCTGTAACTTTTCATGTCTTCGTGTATTAATATATTTGTTTACCCATAATATATATTTGTTGCATACATGTATATCGGTCTTGTTTGTTTTCTTTTGTCTTCTTTGGACTTAATTATAGTCCAACATTCCTATGTAGCTGGACCGGCCAGCAGGAAATCTTAACCCAGAGATATCATCCTCATCTTCACACCTCGGTCCACTACAACACTAAAGACTTAACAGCAATAAAAAATAACATTTTTATACTTGGTTACCGGCTCATTGATCAAAACGCAAAATATACAGAATACAATGTTCAAAGGTTACTTGACTTTGATTACATCAAGCATATCTAATAATTTTATCAAACTAAAACAGATAACAAATTCAAGTCACTTAAAGTGTTTCAAAGGAAATTCATACGCATGTAAAGGACATTTTCTGAAATTTTTATTTTCTTTCATAAAATAAAACCTGCTGCAACAATATTTTCTCTATTGTCCGAATTAATAACGAAAATTAAAAAAAAATGCAAATCAGATTCAATTACAAAGTAAAATATTTATTTCTAACCAGCTAAATAAGGGTTCTTGCAAAAATTCGTCCCTTTTGCTGAGAATAGGACAACCTATTCTCTGACTAACACAATGTAAAAAAAACGTAGCAGAAAACAAACTTAAAAATTACAATCCACCAAAAAACAAAAAAAAAAAAAGAAAGAATAGCGCCCACCTGCTGTGTCAATAATAACAATAAAAAAGGGGGGAAGAGCCTTAGCTCTACAGTACACTTTCAGTCCTTTCAAGGTTCAAAAGTTTTTATCGTTTTTCTTTTTTCTCTTGTGCAGACAAGGTTCTCTTACTGGAGACCAAACTCCCTTCGCACTTCTCTTATTTTCCTTCCGTCCGCCTGTAAATCACGCCTTTCTTTTACGACCGCTAGAAGGTGAAAATTTACATAAACACGTGGCAAAATACTTTTTGAAAACGCACGTGTTCGCTCCTTCGTCTTCTTCTCAAACGGCTTTGGCTCCAAACTTCCGTACTTCTTTTCAACTTTCTTTTCTGGGGCTTCTTCAAGAGGACTTCTCAAAACTTTCTCTGAAGAGGAAACTTGCCCTCAGCAACTTGTTACCCATGCATCCTTAATTATGGGCAAACTGTGCCTGCCTTTTCAGCAGGGAGAGAGAAAACGAACCTCATCCCTCTAATCTGTCTAGTTTCCAACTGCTGCTAAGGTCCAGTTACAGTTCTCTCGTCCCTTTCAAAGAGGAGAGGGAGTTCACCTTTGAACCGTCCAATCACAGTCCATTAAAAAAATATAAAATATCAGCAGGTTCTTAGAGCCAGTAACACAATGAGTGTATTTTGTTCTCTTTCAAAACATTTTCAAAACATCTCTATATATTAATGACCGGCTACTCGTTTCCGAACACACCAGTCTGCTAGGACAGTTATCCAATCCCTGCTGCAGATGTCTGCTCAGGCACATATGTGTTTGTTCAACACCCACAGAGTCAACCTGTGGTTTATACTTCGAATATGCTGAGCAGACCTTAGTTAGAGGAAAAGAGCTCATAATCCGACGTGATCAACTGTTTGAACAAGGCCAGTAGGCTAAACCCTCGGTCACAACGACTATGGGTTAAATAGCAGAATAGACTGCCTCTAAGGTTTTGGTTGGCAGCCAGTCTAAGAGAAAGACAGCTCTGAAAGTGAGATATTCGGCTAAATAAGTGACTTAGAGACGGACATATATTAGTTATCTTCAGTTGATAAAAAAGGTAACAAAAATGTAAAAAGATTTTTAGTTGGTAATAAAAATCTCTAATTTGTTTAAATAATGCACTGACTATAGTTTGCGTTACTTGACAATAATTATACGTAAGGTGATGTACTAAAATAAGTAGCCAATTAATCATTTTAAGTTCTCTGAATATTGGTATCATAAACCGCCTATTTTTATTGTTATTTTCAAAATAATCATGCAAATTTACACCAGAATGGAAATTTTCATTACAATTAGTTTCCGGGGCTTAATCTGGAATTTAACTAAATTAGAACAAAAAATGTTTTTTAAAAAAAGGGGAAAAGATAGAAAAAGGTTACTTTTTTAGCAGTCAGTCAACAGATTCTAAAGCATTTTTTACATGCAACTTTTTAGTCTTCAAAAATTTAAATGCAATGTCAATTGTTATCTGCTGTCTTCCTGACACTTTATTGTTCTCACCCCTTAAGTAATGTCTCTGTTTTCTCATTTTTCTTGTGTCTTAGCGGCTTTACTGACTTGTTTGGGGTGAACGTGAACTCGATTTAAAAAAGAAACAAGTCGTTACAGTTTTCTGACCCCAATAGAAAGAAATGCGTAGGAAGTGACCTCACAGATAAACACTGTCACATGGATGGTGAGCGTGTAGATAAACACCCCACAAATTTTATTTATTTTTAACATTCCCGGGAGGCGTGTTCATTCAGCACCAAAAAACATCACAAAACTGAAGTTGGACATTTGATCAAGTTTGGTACAAAATGGAAAAAAAAATGAGTTTTGAAGTAATAGCCCGTTCTATGTCGCCTGAAGAAGAGACCGCTGAACCTGTTGAGACGAAAATAACAGGTTTGTTTGTTTTAAAATTCTTCACGTAGCTTTTTTTCATTTAAAAACTTATTAGAAAACAAAACATGAAAAAAATTATTCAACAAAAATCTAAAATAAAAAAGTGGCATGCTTAAGAGACGAAAACCTTGTGAAAGTAAGTGTTTAGTTTGCTGAACAACTAAAAACTAAAAACTAAAATGTACTTTATTTTTATTTTTTTATTTATTTTTTGTATTGTCAGTTTCAAATTAAGTTAATTAACTTGTTAAAAATGTCGTTTGATTCTGTGATGTTTGTTGGATAGGGCATCTTTAGCGCAAGTCCTAAAAAACGTAACTCAATAAATGCCCACTGTATAAAAAATGTTATTTAAAAAAATAAAAATAAAAATCATAGCCTAATTTATGTTAAATCATGCCGAAGTTTTATGTTAATTTTATTTATAATTTATAGGTTTCTACCTATGACCCATTAATTCCCACTGTACCGTTTTTTTTTTTTCTTTTAGTCAATATAATACTGGACAATGTTGAATGTCACTTGCTAGGACAGTACTCTAACTGTTAGAGTACGTGTCCTCCTAGCAAGTAAGAAATTACGTTGTGCGCTATTTGTTCGATTATATAACGAAAAAATGAAATAAAAATAACATTTTTAATATTTTTCTAAATCGATAATTTTATGTTAAGAATTTAACATAGAATTATCGATTTAGAAAAATATTAAAAATGTTATTTTTATTTCAGTGTTTTTCTATAACTCTAAAAATCTTACTTAAGATTTATAAAAAACTGAAAAAAATGATCGACACATTTTTTTCCTTATCAACTATTTTTTCTCTTCGTCTTTATTTTTAAGTTTTATGAGATTGATACTAGGAAATATTTTAAATTTTTAGTTGTCAGGAAATTATCTTGAATAAAGTTTCAACAATACAAATGGTCTTTTTACATGAAAGTCAGGGACCCGTGAAAACTGTCAGAAGCAAATTTACAGACAGGATTTGTTTTTTGATCTCTTTTAGAAAACAAAAAAAAAATACTATAATTCTCTTAAATGAAGGTAAAAAAATTGAAGAAAATAAATTAAGACTCATTGTAATAAAGTCTAACTAAAAAAAAAGTAATGAAATATCAAAATTAAGTTTTTTTTTTTTTTAAGTTACTGCACTGATTCTTAATCAAACAACTTTTTATTTAGTCGATTTTAACACTGGTTATAAAATTGATTTTGTATTGATATTTTTAAATGTAAAAATAAAATATCTCTTCAATTGATGAAAACTACCGGTTTGTTAACATTTTTAGAGACTTCTGCCTGAACCAAATTTCAATTAAAAGCATCGATGTAGGGTGGGGTCTATGTGTTTTTATTTCAGTTAAAACTAAGTTACTGTGGGGTCTATTGTAGTTTTATTTGCGCTAAACTAGGTTACTGCGGCTAAAAGTCATAGGAACCAATTTTGAATAAAAAAAAAAACAAACGAGTTGGACATCAGTGTTACTGTTGGTTGACGTATTGCTAGGGCTCAAAACTAAATATGTCAACTACTAAAAACTAACGTAAGAAAGAAAGAAGTAACTTAGTAACATAATTGCTAACCGAAAGAGGAAAACTAAAAGCAAAAAAACAGGGGGAGGGTATAGTCACTGAAAAATATTCAAAATATTGTTTTATGGCAATAATTAAATTAAAAAATTTGTACCTCTAGAAAAGACTTCTTAATTATTTTGTTTTTATCCTGAAAGTTAGGTGTCGTGTGAGTCGTAAGTGACCTTGATTAGGAAGGTATCATGCACACAAAGGTTGATCTGAGCACTAGTATTTTAAGCCTTTCACTCTATAGTAATTCTGGAATACATACACAACATGAACAATCTATCTGTTTTTACATGAATCAAAGTTGTAAGTTTTCATTTTTCTAAATTTTGTAGTTGAGTGAGTTCATAGGCTGACAAAAATCTTTTAGTTGCAAGAAAGCAGATCTCAGTTTTTAGTTGTAGGCTGTCTTTACAGCTCAGCAGGTAGATATCTTTCTTGAAAGTTACTCCAAAGATGATCTATCACCAACCTGATGTTATCCAGACGGTGTCAATTATTCACTGTCCAAGAGATGCTTATTCTCCATATTTATGGAGATTAGGAACCTCAGAAATATCAGGAACGTTTCCCTCCAAAATTGCTATACCATTTCCTGGCCCTCTCATTCGTTAGAAAATATATTCTTATCTCTGATAAGAATCAAGGATTTGGGAGCAGGGGTCCAACAAGTTGTGAGCATTACCCCTAGGCTTTATGGCACCATGGTCAGGGTAATGGTGGCCAAATTCCTTTTTATATTTTCCAACTCTCTTGTTTGTTCGTTAGAAAATATATTCTTAACTCTTTAAGAATGTCTTATAATCATTTTTTTTAGGCATCACTCAGCTGACTTTTTCACTCTTATAAAACAGTACAACTTCATCAATTATCTCTTGTGGGAATCTACATTTTTGTATATTTGGTAGAGATGATATTTCTTGTTCATTTACAAGATTTTTGGCTTGTCTTGTCATGTATGTTGTGGTGCCAACTTCCATTTGAATTTTTTGGATGCTCCAGCTTTTTGGAAGTATTGTTAAAATTTGTACTTTTTGGGAACTTTTTTCACAAGCTGAAAACTTTTCTTTTAATTGTGTAATAATTTCACTTTCATCAGATCTTTCGTTCTCTTCTACACTCGTAGATTCTTGAAGAGAAATTTTAGTTGGAGTCACTTTAATTTTCTTTCACACTGTTCCTTTAATATTTCATATTTTTTTATTCCTCATAACTAGTTTGTTTTTCAAGTTTTTAACACTTGATTGGCAATTCACTAATCATTAACAGTGACTCATTCAGTTGCAATTCATTTTCAGTATGTACAAAAACGCTAGAAGGCTGTGAATGGTCTTCAGTAATTTCAGAAAAATAAGGTAATGTTGTTAATTTTAATCAGAAATAGGTGCAAATATTTTTTTATCGGAAAAATTTAACAATTCTGAACCATTATCTACATCCAAGCTTACAGTACATGGTATTTACAAGTGGTCTACCATCTAGATACTGACCAGGCTCAACATTGCTTAACTTTAGTGATCATACAAGAACCATATGGCCTTAAGCCTCTGTTGATTACACAACTTTTATTTTTTGATTTTTGCATGAAAAATGTAAGGTTGTGTCATAAATCGTTTCCATGTTTATATATCAACTTTATTCTTCGAAAAATAAAGTCCAATTACATTTCATTCAATTATATATTCCCTATTATCTCCAAGACATGTTGCAACTTATCAGGCAGCTTCTGGATACCTTTTAAGTAAAATTCCACAGGTTTTAATGTGAAAAGTCTTTTGACCAATTCTTGAATCTGGTTTTCATTAGAGGAAGTCTTCCTGATAATTTAGAGTCAAAATGCAAAATAAATAATACAACTGTCCAATGAACAGAATTGATAAAGTTTGCAATAAATAAATAAAAACGGGCAAAAATGAAACTTTTCTTTTAATTGTGTAATAATTTCACTTTCATCAGATCTTTCGTGCTCTTTTACACTCGTAGATTCTTGAAGAGAAATTTTCGTCGGAGTCACTTTAATTTTCTTTCACACTGCTCCTTTAATATTTCACATTTTTTTTATTCCTCATAACTCGTTTGTTTTTCAAGTTTTTAACACTTGATTGGCAATTCACTAATCATTAACAGTGACTCATTCAGTTGCAATTCATTTTCAGTATGTACAAAAATGCTAGAAGGCTGTGGATGGTCTTCAGCTGATGGAAAGTTCTGGTAATGCTGTTAATTTTATTACACAACAGGTTTGCTTGTTCATCTCTTAGTAAATGTTAAGAATGTTTTTTAAATATTCATTTCAATGTATCACTTTTTCAGATCAAAACGTAATTTATTAATATATATATATATATATATATATATATATATATATATATATATATATATATATATATATATATATGTATAAATATATAAATAAAAAAAAATTTGTTAGCCATTAACATCATTTGTTGCATATTTTTATATTATTTTATGTTATCTTAACATAATTCCTGACACTTTTTTAAATAATTTTTTTCATTATGTCACTTTTTGTTGTATTATAAAGATGTAGACAAAATCCCAAAATAAGGTTGTTTATTTTCCACTGAATTGGTCAACATCTAACTACAAATAAGACAAATTGTTGATTTTAAGATCATAGTTCTTATGTGAATATTAATCAGCATTCAAAGAGCTTTCTAAAGATACAACTTGACCATATTGAGAGACATTATAAAATGTTAGCATATAATGGAAGATGCACAAATCCGCCATTTTGAATATGGTACAACTCTGTAAAACCCTTGTAAGTCAAGCCACAATCAAATGTCCACCACAAAATTTTGGAAAAATTTGTTGTCAAATTTAAAAAAAATTAAAGATACATTTTTTGAGAAATTAAAGGTATAAGGGCAAGATCAAATTACCTTATTTGACCTTTAAACAAAAAATAGATCACCTTTTAGATCAATTCAAGTAATTTAAAATGATGTATAATTTGGTTTTGTAGGTGAAAAAAAACAAAAAAAACAACTATGATATTGATATTTAAACTTTGTGACTATTTTCCAGAATTCAACTTTTTGGTAAGGTTCATATCTTGGTAACCCATTGATCTAGAGATGTAAAATAGATACCATTCAATTTGTTATCATGAAGTTTTATAAGTATACCAAATTTGAAAAAATTCTGTGTCGATGAAGGTCAAACCCTTGTTGAGTTGACACGAAATGACTCAAATGCATTTTATGTTGCATAGATCATTATTTTAGAAAAATTTATGCAAATATTGGGGGGGGGGGGTCAGTTTCATCCACCCACTTTGTTATAATTTTTTTTGAATCATTGCTGATATTGAAAACATTTTTTTTTAGTTAATAAAAGATATAAAATTTGATTTCTCAGTGGGCCACCTTTAAATTTGACTTGTGTTACCCTGTGGGCCCATCGTGAACATATGGTTAAATACTTGCCAACAGTTCTCTATCAATAAGGATATAACAGAATGCAGAAAAGGTATACCATTTGTGATGGATGGGGTTTGAAAACTTTCATAATAAAAGTGACGTCTTAATCTTATCAGCCTGTGGAGACGATCACAGCATATGACACCTTTTGGAAGATGCCTGAAAACCAGGTTGATCCAAGTGTTGTGGGTGGAATCGGGTAGATGGAACTCTCTGGAGCCTCTCATTGGTTGTGCCTGCAAAAAGTCACAAGTCATCATGACCGAGATGATGCGCTCTATCCCAGAAACTGTAACTATGGTCTGCACAGTATGGTTACAGTATAAAGCACTGGTGGGCTCTGTGGGTGTTGAACAAAAACAAATGTGCCTGAGCATATGTCTGCAATGGGATTGGTTAATGAGTAACCAGCTATTTTATACACACACACACATGTGCATATATATATATATATATATATATATATATATATATATATATGTATATATATATATATATATATATATATATATATTATTTCTATCACTTGTATATCATTGGGTGAACAGGCTTCTAATGTTCTGGATTGAGCAGCTTGGAGAGAGTAGTCGTGGCTCGTGGGGGCACAGTCCTATGGGTAAGGGAAACTCGGATGAGTCCCACCACGGAATATGTGATAGAGCGGCGCTATATTGAGTCTGATTCGATACCTCTTCATCACCGAAGTCTTTTGAAACAGTTGGTATGATGTTTGCCTGATATCGTAACTGTCCAGGTTTCAATTCTCAGTAGTGGATGTGCATTGTTGATGAGACCCAAATACAGGACGAGACGGATGTCCAGTGCTTTCTGCGTTATGTTGAGGTTTCTTCTAGACTTGATGAATTACTTAATTATGATTATCTCAAATCCTCCTAATAATTTCTATCATTGATATATATATATATATATATATATATATATATATATATATATATATATATATATATGACAAAGTGAAATAAATTTTGTTAATCATTTGAGATTATGCACTCTCTCCCAGAAACTAACTAAAGTCTGCTCAGCATAGTTGCAGTATAAACCACAGGTGGGATCTGTGGGTGTTGAACAAACACAATTGTGCCAGAGCAGGCATCTACAATAGAGATTGGCTATCTGCCCTAACAGACAGGCATACTCATACAAGTTGGCATTATTATTATTTGTGTATATGTCCTGCTTTGTATCCTGTAGAACTGGGTCCAAATTATGGTCTTTAGACCCTATAGGAAAATTGTTATTTAATTGACAGCACTTTTCTTAGTACATGGGATGTTCCTAGTACAATGATCTACTGGGCAACTTGTATGTTGATGTTATCAGGGACACTATTAGTAAAATTGTCCATTCCTTTTCTCACGAGGCCTAGAGCACCAATTACTATTGGTACAGTCTTAGTCTTCATTCCCCACATCCTGTTAATCTCAATCTCCAGGTCCTTGTATTTGGACAATTTCTTGATAATTTTCAGGGAGGTGATTCTCTCAAATGGTACTGCTATAGAGTCTGTCTATATTTCTGAGATGAGGTATTATGTACAGTATTTACATTAGTCGGACTATTGTCCTCATCTTTGTCGCCATATTTGTCACAACGTTTCGGCCGTTGTACGCTCCGGTCTTCTTCAAACATGGCGCGTGGAACTAGAACAGTCTACCCCAGTGATCGAAATAAAGGGTTCAGTTCGAAATTCCAACCACCTGAAGAAGGCCGGAGCGTACAACGGCCGAAACGTTGTGACAAATATGGCGACAAAAATGAGGACAATAGTCCGACTAATGTAAATATGGTACTGCTATGTCAATAAGCAAACACTTCCAGAATTTCTTGTCTTTTATGATAATATCAGGTCTGTTGGTTTTTATTTCCCTGTCAGTTTGTATTGGCATGTCCCAGAGGATAGTTATTTTGGGTAACTGTGTCTGGTTGGTACTCATACCATCTGTCAGTGGTTTTGATTTTGTGCTTCTTGCATATCTTCCAGGGAACATATGTTGCGACCTTGTTATGTCTGTGCGCATATTCATTTTTTGCATGTTCCGGACATCCTGAGATAATATGGTCAACTGTTTCATCATATTTTCCGCAGATCCTTGATTATGCAACAATGATAGGATAAGGTTGTGAGGCTTCGGTTCTGAGCTGCAATAATTAGGCCTTCTGTTTCAGCTTTGAACCCGAGCTTTCTCAGCAAGTGGGAAATGCTATCTTTTTACGAGAGCTCACATTGTAGAGGTGTTTGCTGAAATGAAGAAACAAAAAAGAGAACGAGGCAAGAAGTGACCCAGTATTTATAGTGTTCGGAGAGAGACCCCTAGTGGCAATTAGGGAATTAAGGAGGAGCTAACTCTGACACTTTCTTCAATATAAACAACATAAGAGGAAAGGATGGATGATATTATATCATTTCTCAAAAGGTTGGGTTTGTACAAAAAAATATAAACCTAACAAAAAAAAGCAAAAAAAAAAAACTGATATCTAAACCAACCAAAGTCATTAATACCATGTGATGAAAAAAAAAAAAAAAAACTGAAGCCATAAGTTGGAAAAAAAGAAATGAAATAAATAAATACTTGATACCATATGATTGGGTATAAAAAAAAAAAAGGAAAATTTTTTTAATGAAATATAAAATGTCTTGGCTTTCAATGACCCGTTAGAGGTTGATAACCTGTAAAACAAAACAAAAAAATTCTTTATACAGTTAACCAACTTCTATATTTTTATTTTTTAAAAATAAATTATTCTTTTGTCTAGAATATTTTTAAAGGATTCTTTTTTCCTTGTCTTAGGTTCTGTTCCTTCTTGGCTAAATGGAAGTCTTTATCGGAATGGCAGTGGAATTTTTGAGATTGGAGACATCAAAATGAATCACTTATTTGATGGATTTTCAGTATTGTCCCGTTATGATATTAAAGATGGCAAAGTCTTTTATAAAAACCGAATCCTGCGCTCAGATACCTGGAATGAATCCATCAAAGCCAATCGCCTTGTATACGGCCAGTTTGGCACACTAGAAATTCCGGATCCATGCAAAAATATATTTTCAAGGTAAGAAAACGAATTTGCAACAGCAGTATTAAAAAGTTTCGTTTAAAGTATACAAGAGTTGCTCCCCTTAGAATTAATTCTTTCAAAATATAGAGTTGCTCCCCTTAGTTTTAATACTCAATATATTTTCCGCTCCGTAATTTGTTTTGTCTTTTTTGTTGTTGTTTTCAATGATCTTCTCATAAAAATGAATATTTTTAGATGTATTTTCTTACTGCAAAAATTGTTTGTTTTGATTTTGAATATACAATTGTTTTTTTTCTTTTTGCTTGAACTTATTTTTCGGAATTATATCTGCACCTTTTCCGAATATAAGACTTATTTATTACTTCAACATTAGTGGATACTGTGTATTTGTAATTAATAGATGCCACATTTTTATTGATTAAACGGGGTTTATTATATCTCTTAACCTTATGTAATCGAGAAATCTTAATAAAGAAAATGTGTTCTCCAGCAGGGACTGAACCTGCATTCCCCTTTGATCCTGTGTGTTTTACTGCACAACCACGAAGAACATTACAGTAAGCAAAAGAATACATTTTCTTTACTATGATTTCTCTAATGCGTAGGCCAACATAATGCACACTGTTTAATAAATATTAGGTTGTCACACATGAAATAATGCATCTTTTGGTTGGTTGTCGATTTAATCGTCTAACAACGTAATCTCCTTTCTATATAAAAAAATATCAACTCTTTTTCTTTCCAGATAATTTTTTCTTTCAATATATTATTTATAAGCCCAATGAAAATGAATGAAATGCTGTCAAGCAATTTTATTGTATGAGTACAAACTGGTTTCATTCTGCCTCTGAAGCATTTCAGAATATCAAGGAAGCCTTTCATAATGGTCTTGTTGAAAACAGAACTGTACAGAGTTGGTATCATAAATAAATGAAAATGAACCAAGGAGAAGACTACAATTGGTTATCAGACATAATCAACTGAATGCTTTGGTTGATCAAATTCCGAGAACTACAATCCAAAAACTTACATAAGCACTCAAAACATCTTGCACAACTGTTTCTCAGCACTTGAAGGTAATTGGAAAATTAAAGAAACTTGACAGGTTTGTTTCACAAGAACTGAATGCAACCCAAAAGAACCGTTGCTTGAGATGTGCTCCAACTGGAAAAAGAGCCATTTTTTTGCATCGAATCATTATATGTGATGAGAAATGGATACTCTTTGACAACAGTAAGAGAGTAGACCAGTGGTTAGATACAAGTGAATCATCAAAACAATACTCAAGCCTTCACTATAGCCTAAAAAGTTAATGGTTACTGTTTGGTGGTCTTTCAAAGGGGTTATTCATTTTTGACTCAAGGGAAAACAGTAACAGCAACCTTGCATTGTGGAGAAATTGAGTGTATGCATGAAAAATTGAAAAAGAAATATCCTAGACTTGTGTATAGGGGTGGCCCAATTTGGCTGCACAACAACGCACGTCTGCACGCTTCTTGATCAACTGTCCAAAAGTTGCATCGCTTGAATTATGAAATTTTATCTCATCTTTCATATTCACTTGATATCTCTCCTACTGATTATCACTTAAGTATTTTAAGCTTTTCATATGCAATAAAACCTTCTCCAATAAGCTTTTCAGCTTTACAGGACTTTCTGAACTTTCTTTCACCGAACATTTTGAGTGATAAATTAATTCAACTTTTTGTGAGCTTAGGTAAAAAAATATTCAGTAGTAAAATCTTTAACCAATCAAAGGGAAGTAACTCCTATTAATAATTCATGTAAAAAAACTGTTGACATTATATAAATATTGTACCTATTATGAAATGTTATTTTCTTGTGTTTTTTCTCTTGTTTTCTTTTTGTTTGCTTGAACATTCGTAAAGGAAAAATGTGCGGGTTGATTTACGCTGTCAATACCGCTACAGCTTCTCCAATAAGGAAAAGGTAATCAAAGCATTTGAACTGTTTATCACATCAAAGATGAGAATTTTATTAAAGATGGGATCAAGAGTTTAGAGACACATTGGAGAATAATCAATCATCAACATGGTGCAAATTACAACTAAATAAATTAGTTTATTTAAAACTTCAGAAGGGTTTTATTCATTTCCTATCAAGTGTGTCATTTCATGTGTGACAACATAATAAAAATGGGGCATCTATTTCAAACATGAAATATCCACTTTAATTATGTTTGGAGTAAAAACAATGTCAGATTAAAAATGAATTCATTAATCCTTTAGAAATATAAGGCTTATATAATAGTTATTAATTATATAATTACTTATTATATCATAATTACTTATTATATAATTATTTATTGTATAGTAATTATTTATTATATAATTATTCATTATATAATAATTATTTATTATATAATAATTATATAATAATTTATTATATAATAATTAGTTATTATATAATAATTATATAGTAATTATTTATTATATAATTATTCATTATATAATAATTATTTATCATATAATAATTATTTATTATATAATAATTATTATATGATAATTATTTATCATATGATAATGTTTATTATATAATAATTATTTATATAAATATTATATGATAAATAATTATATAATAAATAATTATTATATGATTATTATATGATATATAATTATATATTATATAATTTTTTATCATATAATAATTGTATAATAATTATTTATTATATAATAATTATAAATATAACGCTTTTATAAAAAAATGAGAAATGAAGTTTTTATTTATCTTGAAAATTAATGGCAGTAATGTTTTTAAACAAATAATTCTGCTCTATGATAGCATTGTCATAAATTTAGGGTAAGCAAACAAATTTAGATCTTAAAGTCAACTGTTTAAATTCCAAAGTTCATTCTAGGGTCTCTAATTTTGAGAAGTCATTAACATTCCAAATATATTTGTTCTTTGTGTTCTTAATGTTAACACAATGTCCCAGTTGATCACTTTTATAGTCTTTGCTTCTGGTGAATAATTCATAAGAAAAAAGAGTGGTTTCTTTTCTTTTCTTTTTTTAATACAAAAATAGTACAAAATAGCAATATAAATACTCTTAGGTGTCAAATAAATGTCAGTCAGTCACACACACACACACACATACAAACAAACAAAACTTAATTATTGCTTTTTTTGCATTTTGCCTGTTTTATCTGTATTTTTTGAGTTTTTCTTTTTTGCATTTTATTTATTTTTGTAATCATTTTTTTATTTTTTTATTAATTTTTACTTATTTTTTGTTTTCACATTTTTATTTATTTTTATTTTTGTTTTATTTTTATGTTTTATTTTCTGTTTTTTGTATTTTATTTATTTTTGTTTGCATTTTTATTTTTTATTTTATTTTTGTTTTCACTTTTAATTTTTGTTTTTATTTTATTTTTATGTTTTATTTTCTGTGTGTTTTTTTAATATTTTATTTATTTCATTATATTTTTTGCATTTTTATGTTTATATTTTTTGTATTTCTTTTGTTATATTTTATCAGTACTCCACTGCTTATTAATATTTGTTTATTTATAATGTAATGTTGGCAAGACTTAATGGAAATATTTTTGGTTTTTATTAAAGCATTTTACTTATGGTATGATGCTAATAGTTCTGGACCTACCAATAAACCCAGTCACATCCCAGCACATCTTAATAAATATAAAAAAAATAAAAGAAAAATAGTCTGAACAACTCTTGGCCTCTGCATGTTCACTCAAGAGTTGTTTTGTAATTTTTCTTTTTTAATTTAGTGATTTTAAAATTGAAACTTATTCAGATAAAATATTAGAGGAGAAAATGAGACAATAAATAAATAAAAAGCCTACGAGTAACAGGCCAATGGATAAGTAATAAACTAATAAGTAAAATTAAAAATTGCCTAAGTAAAAAAAAAAACAAAGACACAGAGATAAGCTCCTCGTTTATAATTCTATGCTGATAAAAAATTCTCATTCAGCCTTTTTTGCTTGTGCAGGTTTTTATCTTACTTCAAAGTGGATGCAACTGATAACACATCTGTTAATATTGTCAAACATGGAGATGCAATCTTTACAATGACAGAGACTGACAAAATCTTTCAGGTGGACCCTGACACACTTGATCCAGTCGATAAGGCAAGTAAAACATTACAATACTGTATTGTCTCTCAGTTATAAATCTCTGATTTCCTCTTATTTCTATATATCTGTCCATTTGTTACTGTAATGCAGCAAAAAATGGCACATCATCGTGTCATTTTTGTTATTAGCACAACAGCATTAAAATATTCTAACTTGGAGAATAATGCAACTTCCAGTCTCATCAGACCACTGGTTTCCAAATAATTTTTAATTAATCCATAAATGAAATGGTTATAATATATATAAAAATAATAATTGTTAATAGAAATTAACAATTTTTTTAATGATATGATTATTGACTGTATCTGTCTATATTTCTGAGATGAGGTATTATGTACACTATTTATATTGTTAGGACTCTCATCCTCATCTTTGTTGTCATAGTCATTACAACGTTTCGGCTGTTGTATGTTCCGGCCTTCTTCAGGTGGTTGGAATGTCGAACTGAACCCTTTATTTCACTCGCTGAGGTAGACTCTTCTAGTTCCACGTACCATGACACATTGTATAAAGGCATTAGTTAGATCCAGTGATAGGACCCAAATAGTGTGAGTTCAATACCTGCTTAAGGCGGTGGAGAACTTGGAGAGGGGAATTAACAGGAAATAACTGATAACTGACATCCATTAGACATGGCACGTGGAGCTAGAAGAGTCTACCACAGTGAGCGAAATAAAGGGTTCAGTTCAACATTTCAACCACCTGAAGAAGGCTGGAGTCTACAATGGCTGAAATGTTGTGATAAATATGGCAACAAAGATGAGGATGATAGTCCGAGAAATGTAAATAATGATTATTGACTATTCAGCTTGTAGCCTTTATGATGATGATGATTGTAATTATAAATTAAACTCAACACCACATTATTTACTGAATGTACTAAAGAAAAATAATATTAAATTTACTTGTGTAATAAAATCATTGAACTGTTGTTGTGAGTGGTACGTTGGCCTGCAAACAGATATTGAATGACAGAAGACAACAACAAACAAAACAAAGACTTGAGTAAAAAAAATATGGCCAAGTTTATTTTTGTTAAAGAAAATACATCAACAAAGATAGGGTTACAGTGCACTAGGAAAAAATATCTCTGCATTCTCATGTAGAGGGTGAGAAGAGCGTTGTCCTGAGAAGGACAGTTTTGGTAGTCACTGAATAGCATTGTCTTGAAAATGACATTTTTGGTAGCCGCCGAAGAGTGTTGTTCTGAAAAGAACATTTTATTGCATATTGATGCTGCTGGATGCCTATTGGAGATATATTCAACTGTTGCCAGCTGGAGCTGTGAGCTAGCTTTCGGCTACTGGAACAGACACTACACTTTGATCCTAGTCATCTAGACTGCATTTTTTGATGCTTTGAGACCTTTTCATATCCTCAATTAGTTTTACAATGATTGCAAGTTAAGCTTTTCTTTCCAGTTGTTTTTAAAAATATAGGAGTGCTGACAGGATATGATAAAACAATTATCCTGTGGCTTGTAAACTACACAATCAACTGTGATTACGACAATGATAACGGAATAGTTCAGTATTAGACTGGACATCTTAAAGTCTGCTGTTCAAGTTTAAATAAATTGAACTCCAAATTCATAAACCGATGCTTTAATCCACTATGCTATTGCCTTGTTGGTTAAAGCATTTGGTCCAGTCACTGGTCCAAGTAGTGCAGACCCGGAAACAGGGCTAGCAATAATTGGGTTATACTAATAAAGAGGAAGAGGACATAAGAACAAGAAAAATTCCCTCTAGCCTCTCACTGTAGATTAAATAAAGGGTTCAGTTCAAAGGTTACCTGGATTGACAAACTCTTGAAGAAGGCTGAAGTTTACAATGGCTGAAATATTGTGATAATAACAACAAAGATGAGAACAAAAGTTTGAATATAAATAAAAAGAAAAAAACTGTTTCCAGATTAAGTTTTCATTAAAATTAAATATTAACATTTCTTCTCTTCATATAAAAACAAATTTACAAAATATAATTGAAAATGACCTTCCATGTTACTAACCCCACACCCAACCAGTTTTGAATTCAGTGTTGTCCTTCTCCTAGACTGGTTGCTAACCAAGGCTAAAGAACCCAATCTGCACAGCAATTAACCTCCAGCTAGAGGAAGAAGAGATGGATTCATTTCTTTCCCAAGGGTATTTGTACAAAAGCTATTGCAACAGCCTTGGCTGGAATTAGAACATCATGTCAATCATGTTTCCTATGATGATTTGTCTACATATTGAATTGTTCCCTTATATGGGCTGGTGCTCCTACTGTGTGTCCTGAGATTCTTGACAAAATCCAGAGAAGGATCTGTGATACTATCAATGCTGACCAGGCATCTCATCTCCAGTCATTTTCTCACCAACATGACGTAGCTTCCCTCTGTCTGTTCTACAAATATTTTCATAGTAACTGTTTGGAGGAGTTATTTTTTTCTTGATGCCACTACTACATGAATTTAAGTGTGCTACTAGTGTGCTACTAATTTTTACTATTGAACTAGCTAGATGCAACCATCATTTCTACTCTAACAGGTTTTTTCTTGCACTTCCAACCTGTGAAACTTCCGATTTCTTGCACTTCCCACCTGTGGATCTCCCGATTTCTTGCACTTCCCACCTGTGAAACTTCAGATTTCTTGCACTTCCCACCTGTGAAACTTCAGATTTCTTGCACTTCCCACCTGTGAAACTTCAGATTTCTTGCACTTCCCACCTGTGAAACTTCAGATTTCTTGCACTTCCCATCTGTGGAGCTCCTGATTTCTTGCACTTCCCACCTGTGGAATGCCCAATTTCTTGCACTTCCCACCTGTGGCACTCTCGATTTCTTGCACTTCCCACCTGTGGAGCTCTCGATTTCTTGCACTTCCCACCTGTGGAGCTCTTGATTTCTTGCACTTCCCATCTATGGAGCTCCTGATTTCTTGCACTTCCCACCTGTGGATCTCCCGATTTCTTGCACTTCCCACCTGCGAAACTTCAGATTTCTTGCACTTCCCATCTGTGGAGCTCCTGATTTCTTGCACTTCCCACCTGTGGAACGCCCGATTTCTTGCACTTCCCACCTGTGGCACTCTCGATTTCTTGCACTTCCCACCTGTGGAGCTCTTGATTTCTTGCACTTCCCATCTGTGGAGCTCCTGATTTCTTGCACTTCCCACCTGTTGAGCTCCCAATTTCTTGCACTTCCCATCTGTGAAACTTCCGATTACTTGCTTCCCTGACAACTGCAATCTTCAAAAATGTAAACACAATGTCAATCATCATCTTCTGTCTTCTTGAACCCTGTTCCTTTTTCGTTTTTTCTTCATTCCCCACCATTTTCAGTCTTCTTATTCTCTTTAACTTTAAATCCTTGTAGCCTCTTGCATTCTAGTGGTATTTTTGCCTCACTCGAGTGAAACAATAAAAAGAAGAAAAGAAAAAATAATTGCTCTGCTACACACACATCCAAAATCATAGCACTGAACATGTAGAACAAATGTAATGAGTAGAATTGTTTTTATTTGTTCATTTTTTTATTTTTCTGTTCTGTTTCTTGCTTATGTACTGTTTCTACTGTAGGTGCATCTTGGAAAGATAATATCTGTCCACGGCTCAACTGCCCATCCGCACACGGATCAGGATGGAGTTATGTATAACCTGGCAAGCAATTATCAGAATCGAAATATGGCCTATTGTATAACTGCAAGTGATCCTGACCAAGATGGAAGTGAGTGGGACATAAATTCCTTTGTCAGTATAATTACCACCTCCTTTATTTTTTGTCATGACAGCATTATTTTGTTAAGACTTTACTCTCTTTAAGTTTTAACCTGCTGGGGAACACAAATTTTCTCTGGTGTGCAGAATGATAAATGTATCTCATGTGTGACGAAAGAAATAAAATAAAGAGAAGTAAAGGGAATGACAGAAGATCAATTAAGTTTTATAGGAAACAAAAAAATGTGGTTTTATCACAATTTTAGTGATTATGGTCAGTGGCTAAAGAGGGAAGAGACATAAAGGCTTACCATTAAGAAATTATACTTAACAAATAACTTCAGTTGGGAGTTGCTGGATTTTGTGGCATAGTTTACATGTCAGCTCAGCGTATGGTAATAAACAGACTGCTCTGGAAGCAGATTTATACAACTGACTTTGCTGCCCAACTCACGTAAGTTTAGCACCAACAAAGAAATATAAATATTTGGATGAAAGACCTCATCAATTGACCCAGAACTCGGAGAAGTTTCATTCATAAAAAATGATTCCCTTAACAGATGTAATGCACACAGTTTCAAGTACATAACTGAAGCTAGCAGATATAGATTTGTAGAAATCCCAACGGAAGATGTACTTTCCTTAAAATAGGTCATGCAAAACTTACACTATCAAGGTATCTTCATGTGGCCAATCTGTTAGCGGCACACTTTGGCTAAAAAAGCCATTTGCCTAATGGAAAAAGAGGAATACGGTTTGATTCCTCTCAGAGGCACAATTTTTTCTTTAATAAGACTTCTCGATCTATGCTGGTTAATATTAATTTCACTGTTTAAGGAAATAGAAACAAGGATAGAGCTCAAATATGTCTATCCACTAAAATTAATGTTTATAGTAATAAAAATAATGTTTATAGTAATAAAACTAAAACTGGATGTCTATTTCAAACATGGTATCCACTGAAAACAATGTTTGAAGTAATAAAAATGTCAGATTAAAAATAAATCCATTAATTCTTTAGAAATTGCTTTGTTTACATTTCAGATATGAAACTCAATAGGTATGGGCATTCAAGAATAATTGAACAAAGAAGTGCACATTCCTTAAAAGGGTAAATAGAATCTTGCTGGGTAATAATGCTCTCTGTAGTAGAGTGGCCTAAAGCATGTCGAGTCAAACAGTAATTTCTCTTACAAAGGGGAGCACAGGTTCATGCCTTGCCAGAGAGGATATTTTATTCATTAAGTTTTCTCAAGTATACAAGTCAGTAGATGTAATGAATACTGCATCTATTTCAAAGCACTAAAAATAATGTTTGAAGTATTAAGAATATCAGATTAAAAATAAATCCATTATTCTTTAGAAATAGGTTTTAAAATGAAAGTCTTCAGATATTTTTTTCTTGTACTCTACTATATTTTAGAATTACTATTTTCATCTATCTTCATAAATATCTTTGAACAGTCTGTTAGTGGTTGTCATAGCAAAGATATTACTAACTGTAGTCACTACTGCCAGAGAGATTACTTTATGAAAAATTAGACATTAAAGACAAAATATCCAGAAATATACTTGGGGTGACAATCATCCGCCTGATGATTGTCATTGCATGAAACTCTGAGTAGCAGATGTGGTATTATTGTATTGTATTATATACATATATATATATATATATATATATATATATATGTATATATAAAAAATAGACATAATACATTAATTGCATAACTCTGAGTTTCATGCCATAAAAATAATAATTCCAGCACCTTGAAAATTGCTTTGGCTTGAAATTTGGAGTTGTGCAATTAATGTAAGATATTATGTATATTTCTTATATATATTAAATAGCTCTGTTATTTTACATTGAGCACTGTTTTTGCTTACACTATAGTATATGTATTTCTATATGATCGCTTGTTTATATACCTACCTATATTTACCCATTTTTATATATTTATATATATATATATATATATATATATATATATATATATATACATGCACACACACATACATACACACACACTTAATAATTTTTGTTAATATTTCCTCTTTTTCCCATACATATGATTGATTCCATCAATAAGAATGTTATTCTAGTCTGATGAAGCCATGATGTAATCATTACAGGGAATTAAATTATTAATATATTTGTTTAATAAATACTGCCAATGACATTACAGAATATATTTAAAAAAAAAAAAAAGAAGTCATATTCAAAACCAAATAACTGACAATGTTTTCTATAACAAACTTATTAATTTACATATTAACATAATTTACCAAGTATTTCTGTAGTAAAATAATTTCCAGTAAGTTTTCATATATGATTTTAATATTTCCCCTCTGACTGTATCATTAGAGTGGAGTTTTTATTTATTTGTTTCCGAAATCGTTCTTGTGATATCACTTGTTCAGGAGGCTGCTTCTCCTTAATACAATTCCTAATTTATTGTCAAACCTTCTATGTTGCCATTTCCCTTTGGGAAGATATCATGGCTTCTACAGACACAGGAGTATCTCCACAGGAGTATCTCCACATTATATGTAAGATCCTTCCTTTTTGTTTCTCCTTACTCTCTGCTTTGCTATGTACATATATATATATTATTGTAGATATATATATATTATTCTTCACATGAGACATGTGTATATATGTACACTGAGTTTTGTGTATGTCTTAGAAATATAAAAGACTCTCTGAGAACTAAGCATGTTTGTCATTCTTTTTAGTTTCAGCCATTCCATCCCATCTGTGAACTACGGTGCTATTATACCACAGATATCATAATGGGGGAATTAGAAATGAGTGAATAAATTTTTCCACCTTAGTTCTCTCCTGTTACAGTCTGAATGTAAATAGTGTAATTAGAGATATACATATATCCTTCCTAAACAAGTTCATAACTACTTTGAAAATCTTTTCTGTGCTCTTCAATTGCAGATGCAAAACCTTTTGATAACCTTCGAATCATTGGTAGTGTACCATCCCGCTGGCGGTCATGTCATTCCTACAACCACAGTTTTGCAATGTCAGAGAATTATTTCGTTATTTTGGAGCAAAATGTATGCATTGATCTTTTAAAAGCAGCATTTGCTAAAGTTCTTCGTAATCCATATGTTGACTGCATCAAAATATATGATAAAGAGGAGGTACGTATTGCAAACTATTTTGGATTTTCAATCATTTCACCTCAAACAAGGCAATAAAAGTCAATAGGATGCAGGGGGTTACTGAGAGTGAAAGAAACAGAGAGGGCAATAAAAGAACAGGATTCAAGAAAACAGATGACGAGGATAGATATTGCATTTAAATTTTTGAAAATCATAGTTGGCAGGAAGCTGGAAGAGAGTTCCATATGCAAGAAAGAAATGCAGGAGAAGAAACTATTAGCATAGAGTTACAAGTTCAGCAGTAAAATTGAGACCTAGTTGCCAATCTAGTATTGTGCTCAATTTTTTGAAGTCAGAGTAACAACAAGAAAGACTCATCAGAACAATTACCATGGGAATATTTATAGAAAAGGTACAGGGAAAGTTCGTTACAGTGATAGGAATACAAGATGCAGGTCAAGATTTATAACATTGCAAATTCTTCCTTGGATTTTCTCAAGAATATCTAGATATGTAGCAGAATCACCAAACCAGATATGGCAACAATATTTGCTGCATGTATGAATAGTAGACTTATAAATGTGCAAGATAAATTTTGGTGAAAATAATTGTCTAGCACAACAGTGAATGATCTGGCATTTAGAAAGGACAGCATAGTACCCATCAAAAATTATGTAACTGTTTATGTCTGTTTCTTTTGAATTTCTCTGTTGAATATTTATGAGGACTGAATTTGTTTTTCCTTTCTCTTTCTCATGTTCCAAGTGATTAAAGATGGAAAGAATAGGAAGTGGTGAAGAGGCATGATTGCCCAAATTGTGAAAAGGGGAACAGCATATAAAAAGACGAAGTGATTAAATTTAACTAATTAGTCTTGTTGAGATTTAATAAAATTTTAAAATAATTTTACATTTAGTTGAAAAAGTGATCAAATAGTTTTTAAAGGAAGGCTGATATTTGAAAACAAAAAGTTTGGCAAAGATCAGGCAAAAAAAATGTTACATCCAAATGGCATTTTTCACTGCTTTTACTGTATACTGCCTTGGTACTTTTTATTATTTTAAAAAGCTATTTTTAGTATAAAAGGGTGGCCTGGGGGTGTGGCCAGCTCCCTGTCATGGCCCTCAATTACAACTGGTTGGTTTGCTACATGAGACATAACTGGGTGGATCAGGTAATTCATCAGAATTAGCCAACCACATGATGCACTGAAACAAGTTCCAAAAAGGCCAGTGGATTTCTCTGTCTTATTCCACTTGAACAGAGATTAAGCCTTTCCCAGTTCCACCTGTCAGGAGTTGGTCCCAAATTCTATCATTGTGTCCCTGTAGAAAATCAATGAAATTGATCTTGTTACGTTCGAGTTGGTGATAGGTGGCTTGAGGGCGAGAAAGTTCTTTGATAAATGAATCAAAGGCATTCTGCAAACTAACAGAATTCAGTGTGAAGAAACATAAAATAAGTCTACAGAATTTAACTTCTACGGAATGATGCCTGAAGATTATCTGTATTCACTGTACCTGTGTGTTAGGCGAAATGCAGGCATGTTATTGAATTTAGTCCATTTCCTCCCCTCATGGAAAATAACCTTTAAGTAAAAAAATGGATGTTGTTTTATATGGGGAAATCTTTCCTAATAACAATGATTAATGACTTCACTTTACCTAACCAGGTCCCAAAGAATGACAATTTACAATGTTCAAAGCTCACATTTCATTATCTCTATATTTCTGTAAATTAATCAAATGGCTTTCCTACTGGTGACGGTTTCCTCGCCAGAAATACAAAATAATGATAATTATAAAAATTGCATAAAATGGACATCTGGTTTCTATCTCGTCCTCAGCTTTAAATTAATTTTGCTCTTACCAGTTTTCAAACCCTTTTCTAATTCTTTTCAAACAAACACTCTGACCACCCAGGTGGAGTTCATAAAAAACATTTTTGAACAAAACATTATTACCAGCAATACATTATTACCAGTAGTATATTTTTGAAAAAATAAAATATTACCAGCAATAAAAATCTTGTTGGCATTAAATAACTC
The DNA here is from genome assembly GCA_964036315.1 of Acanthosepion esculentum. Lineage (NCBI taxonomy): Eukaryota > Metazoa > Mollusca > Cephalopoda > Sepiida > Sepiidae > Acanthosepion > Acanthosepion esculentum. Next base: position 71,797,808 of record OZ038500.1, on the reverse strand, counting down.
ATTGAGGTTGATATGCCAGAAAAACAAACCAAACCAAACCAAACCATGCCTGGTCTGAAGTTAAACTTTACCAAAAGACCGTCTTTCTTCAAGCTTTGTGGACTGGCACTACAGTATCACAAAAACTGTATCAAATAACAGAAATCACTTGAGGACTTTCAACAACAGCAACAACTAAAATGGATAGGACATGTAACTCTAAGAAAAAATAATGACATAATAAAAATGGTGACATTTTACACCACAAATGAAGATTAAGAAGAACCCCCACCCTATCAATATTGGAAAGAGCAATAACAGCTACTGGACTTGAGAAATCTATGTCCTGAAATATTGTTTTAAGAGACAGATTTTTTCTACATTACACATGGCCAGCGGATAAATAGCATTGGTTGAAGTTATCCAAAAATGACTTCATCCAAAGAGATATGAGTTCAATACCTTGCCACAGCAGAGGTGAACAAAGAAAAAAGCAAACTTGGAGAGTTAAGTTACTAAAGGGAATTAACTGAAACTGAGATATCCAGAAAAGGCATGGCATGTGGAACTAGAGCAACCTACCCCTGTGGACTAAATAAAGGGTTCAGTTCAGAATTCCAATGTTTGTCACCTGAAGAAGACCAGAGCATACAATGACCGAAAAGTCATGAATATGACAAAGATGAGGACAACTGTCCAAACAATGTAAATAATGATTTTATAAATTTCAACCAGGAGTAGCACTGGCTGCTCAGTCAATGAATGACAAATGTTTTTTTATAAGGAAACAGCTAATATTGCCATTGCAATCTTAACTTTCTGTTTGTATCTTCCAGCTCCAGGTAGCCGTGCTTGAAAAAAAAAATGGCCAGCAACTAAAAACTGTGTACAGAATGAATAACTTTTTTTGCTTTCATCACATCAATTCATATGAAGAAGATGGACACTTGATAGTGGATTTGTGCAGCTATGATGATACAAATATTATTGGACGAGCGTGTATTGAAGCAATACGAAATAGAGAACTTCTAAACAGCAAATCCTGTTTTAAGCGCATTGTTATTCCTCTCAATGTTGCCGACAACGTGAGTACAATTTTATTTTTGGAGTCTTTAACTCTTGACAATAAATACTTTTGACAAATAATTTTTAGACTTTAACTCTGTAAACAAAAATGTTTTGTCTTTAATTCTTGGCAATAAATAATTTTTTAGTCTTCAAATCTTTTGACAATAAATACTCTTTTCTTTAACTCTTTTGACAATACTTTCTAGTTTTAGCTTTTTGGGCAATAAATACGTTTTTAGTACTTAACTCTTTTAACATTAAATGCTTTTTGGTCTTGAACTCTTTTCATAATAAATACTATTGACAATAAATACTTATTAAACTTTAGTTATGACAGTAAATCCTTTTTTGTCTCTTGACAATAAATACGTTTTTAGTCTTTAAGTCTTTTGATGATAAATACACTTGACAATAAATACTCATTGATCTTTCATTCTTTTGACAATAACTCTTTTTTTGTCTCTTTTTCACAATAAATACGTTTTTAGAATTTTTGATATATTTTTGTCTTTATCTCTTTTGATAATAAATACACAAATAGGTTTTTAGTCTTTAAGTCTTTTTAACTGTTCCGTTAGTAAAAATCTGTGAATGTAAAAATGATAAAAAGAAAAATCATTAAACAATCTGATATTTTGATTTCAAGGCAAAAAAAATGTTTTTACCAATTAGACATGTGAGAGTTCCATGATGGTTTGTAATTGATGGAAAAAAGGTAAAAATGGTGCTTTTTACGATTTAGGGAGAAAAACAGTCTAAATTTGATGAAGACAGATTTTTAATAATATCAACTTAGCATTTATTTTCATGTTGGGCCATGGTTAGTACCATAGGAGTTTGAAAACTTCACAAAATTTTTTGCATTAATATTTAGTAAATGGCAACTCAAATTCACATGCAAGGAGTTTCTGGTTTTAGTCATAATATTTGTGTGAATTACAAGCAGTTTTTACTTATTTACTGACAAAATGAAACCTATTTTAAACTTTTTGAAATTTACAAATTAATATTTTTTAATATTGACTTTGTAATTTTTTTTCCTCATTTTTATTTATTCTACAAAATCCAGAAAGAAGGCTGAAAACAAAATAGAAGAAAATTAAGAAGTAAATTATATATCTATAATATTTTCAATTGGGTGTTTGGAAATCCCACAGTACTAATGACAATGACTCACAATACAAAGAGAGGGTTGATTATTAAAATGTCTGTTTTTACTGAGATCAAAACACAACAACGATCAGTTATGAAAAAAATAATATTACCAGAAAAAAAAGAAACAAGAACAAAAAAAATATTACCAGCAATACATTCTTTTAAAATAATATTACCAGCTATACGTTTTTGAGGAGAAAAAATATTACCAGAAACAGATTTTTGACAAAACAAAATATTACCAGGAAAAAAAAGTTGTCGGCATTAAATGACCCATTGAGGTTGATATGCCGTAAACCAAAACAAATCAAACCTTAATAATTACCATGTCCCATGGAAAATTGAAATTCATTATCTCTCAAAAGGGGGAAATTGATAAACAAAAAGAAATACAAGGAAACACTTTTCAAACAGAAACAATAACAATTTGAAACACAAAAACTCAAAATAATAAAGGGGGAGAGATGGTGTCTGAGAAGAGAATTTCAGACTTAGTAGTAGCATATCATTGCTGTATATTACCTCTTTTATGTTGTGGTGTAATGGACGTTGGCTCGGAATGAGTTCAAATCCCAGTCAGGTTCGTTGTATTCACTTACACACAAATACCCTTGGGAAAGATATGAATCCATCCATTCTCCTCCCAGCTATAGCTTGAGTAGCAGAACAGACTGGGTTCTTTAGCCTTGGTTGGCAACCAGTCTGCCGCAGAAAGAAATGCCAACCTATTGCGGGAAAAATCTTCTGCCTTGTCAGTCATGTATTAAAAGATACATGATTGCCCAAACATGTATCACATGTGGCACTTAACTGACATGATTACTTGTTTTGGCCTGCCATAGTTAAATCACATGTGGTAGTTCCCATATCCCTAAGGTTTCATGTGGTAGCAGACTTGCAGAAAGTACAGCTAAATACGTATATGTGTATTTTTTCAGTGCATCCACATCGTAACTGAATGTGACACAAGGTCAAGGTTTAAAGTGGGTTTAACAGCAATACTGTCAAAAATTTGCTCAAGCCCTCTTGGCACTTCCCTTTTTGGAGTCACCTCAGGCACTGGGCAATAAACCCCGCCCCCTCCTGAAGAATGGGTACTGCCTGGGAGGATGGCTCCCTGGGTCTTCAGTTCATGTTATTTTGAAACTGTCTCAACAATAGTGCCAGGGAAGTACATTTACATGTATATATGCAAAAAAATACTTATTTTTATATTTTTACAGAATATAAAAATTATCTTCATAATTTTAAACCTATTACTACTGTTACCATGCTACTACCAAATATTAAAGTCTCTAAGCCTAGGAATGTATGTACCTGTCTTACAATCAAGATTAGTAGATAATACTAAAATGCCATACAATACTCATTGCAAGGAAAGACACAAAATACCCAAGGCTGTTATTTTAAAATTTCTTTCTTTGGTATTGTAATTTTGTTTAATGTATTTTTTCTGATCATACTCCTTAAATCATGAAAGATATGACATGAAAATATCTCTATTTTTTTTTTACATTTTTATGTGAAGCATTTTCAGTGTAATTTGCAAGATCATTTCATTCTAAAAATAACTGTTTTCAATTAAACTTTCTTTTTTTTCAAAAGTTACTTGTCTCTCTTACGCAGGCTCCTGTTGGGGTGAATTTGATCACTCTAAAAGACAGCAAGGCAACTGCTATGAAAAGGAAAGATGGCAGTATCTTTTTAACCTCTGATTACTTGACAGACGACCCGGCTGGTATGCAATCTTCTTTCTTGTTCCTCTAAAAAAGTGTTTTCCCAAAGTGGTCAACATCAGTATCTGGGGTCAGTGGTTCTATTGGGTAGGTCTGATAAATGCATGGAACCAGTGCCAGGGCAAGCATCACATGAGTCACCACCAAATTTATGATACACCTCCACCCCTTCTACAACATTTCATTTGTCATAAGATAGTCTTCATATAAAATACACATTTTATTGTAACCTAATTATGTACAATAATGGATCATATAAGTAAACAATACACACACACACACACAAACACACACACATATATATATATGGCCAGTGCAAGAATCTTGTCGACCTCCCCCACCAAATCCATGCTATGGGGCCATTCACTCTACTATATCTCAATTTTCATAAGGTAGTATTCGTATAAATTACAAATTATATTGTAACCTAATTATGTACAATAATGGATCATATGCTATATAGATGAATAATTCAACTAGAAAATAACTTCTGTAACCCCCTTGCCTTGATCGATCCACTGTCTTTCTCTTTCACCACATCCTCTCCTTTACCACTCCTATCTGCTCTTCCTCAAACCCTTCTATAACCCCTTGCGTAATAGTGGCCTCCAGCCTTGCTTGGGGTGATACGCTTAAAAAAAAAAAATATATAAATATAAATAAAATATAAGTAAAATATAAATATAAATAAATACAATATATCTAAATTCAAATTAGAGACATGTCAGAAATAGATTATTCCATCTTAAATAAATCAACAATGTTTTGAAGCAATTTTTAACATCAACTTGGTGTTGTGTATCAGTGCCTCTCTGTTGTTTTTACTGTGCAATTTCAAAATTACCTTTACTTTCTGATTTATTCTTAAAAATACATTGATAGCAGGGAACGTAAGTTTTATAAGGACATATAAGTATGTTGAGAAAATGTATCCATACATCAACAGCAGGCAATATAAATTTTGTAAAGACATCTACACAGTGCAGCAAAAGTGAACAACTAATGTTTTTTAATTATTTTTCTGGTGACATGGACATCATAATTATTCAGTGTCACTTCATTTAATATTCATGATTGTATTTTTTTTTAATATCATTCCATGCAAGGCAATAAAGTCTAAGATACAAGAAGTGAATGAGTGTGAAAGAATAAAAAAAAAAGGAGAAACATTACTAATGAGCAAGAACAATTGAAGAGGAATCGCGAAGATAGTAGACATTGCATATAAATTTTTGAAGATCAAAGTTGGCTGGAAAGCATGGAGCCATGATCAATTCATTTTCTATGGCTTATCAACCATTTGCAGGTTATTTAAAACTAGAAATTATTTTTAGATGGTAAGAATTTTTGTTTTTTAGATGATAATGATTTAGTCTTACTAGGCAAAGAGGTGGATTCATACCTAATCAAAATTTCATAAATAAACAATAAATTATAAAGTGGATATAAAGTGGGGGTTCATTTCTATATAAGAATCAATATATAAAATGATCCCTCACTTTGCGGCCGCGGCAGTTTCTGTACATTTCTATTCCAGAGTATGTAAATCAAAAATCTAAAAGACATGTCCATGTAGCTAATCAGTATTTGATCGATTCATTCATTTTATATGGCTTATCAACCATTTGCAGGTTATTTAAAACCAGAAAATATTTTTAGATTGGAAGAATTTTTTTTAAGTTAATAATGATTTAGTGATACAAGTTTTACTAATTAACCCACAACTGGGGGGAGAAGAGCTGGATTCTTACCTTTCCCAAAGGTATTTCTGGATAAGTGAATATAACAAACCCAACTAGAGTTGGAACTCACCTCTTCAATTAAAAATTCTGAGCCATTATCCATTACACCACCCGCACATCCGAGCTTACAGAATCTGGACTTTCCATGTGGTCACCCATCTAGGTATCGACCAGGCTTGACATTAATTAACTTTGGTGATCGTACAGGAATCGGTGTTTCAATGTGACATGGCCGTAAGTCGTTTAATGTTCAGGAAATATTGATCATAAACATGAAAGAGCAGAGCAATATAAGATTTTACAAGTACAATAGAATTGCAAAATTACTTCAATGTTTTCATCTTTTTTCAATGGCACAGCTAAGCGAGTTATTTAATATCTTCTTATTTTTGTTTGTAGATGAAAAATCCAGATTTGAGTTTGAATTGCCGACATTCAACTATGCAAAACACGTGGCACGGCCATATCGTTACGCCTATGGATGTAACCTTCAAGATAAAGTAAGTACCTCTCCATGTGTGGGTAGTGTGGTAGTTAACAGTTCAGAAAGAGAAATCAATCAACCAAATCTGTTGCAGTCATTCTCATAGAAATAATTTTAGAAACGGTATGAATGAATGTCTTATTCCACTGCCCGACCAGCTACGGCTTAAATAGGACAGACCAGACACTCTAACCTTGGTTGACAACCTGTCAAGGGAAAGAACAACTCTGAATTCAAAACCAATTCATATGTAAACATGGCAAGGCACATAGTGTAGAGCTATTGAATAGATTATACAGTTCATAATATACTGCGACATTTAGGTTGTGGACACTACCGTTTATAACCCTACGGTGCTGTTTCTTTTTGGGAATATATCTTTCCCAGATATAGAAAGAAACTCTGATTCGCAGTAATCATTTTGAGAAAAACTATGATTTGCCATTACCCCATCATGGAATATGTCCTCTCCTGGGACATAGATGAATCCAGTCCATTTGAATCTGGAGTCCTAAACATAGCTTCCCCAGAAATACAGAAGAATTTCCTTATTATATATAAGACTCTTCATTTTTGTTACTTCTTACAATCTGCTTTGCAGTGTGGATATATATATGATATATTGTTCTCTGCATAGGACACACACACACACACATACATATATATACACATATACATACATATATATATATATATATATATATATATATATATATATATTGTATATATATATATATATATATTTAAAGACATTTATATTATGTTTAACGTTCTTTTTATAGATACAAGTATTTAAGCAAATGCTCTGTTTTATGATAAACAGTATTAAATAACATTTACCGGCCTGAATGTCCGAGAAATTTTCATAGAAAATTTTCGCTCTCCGACAGGAATCGAACCTGTATCCTATACGGAACCATCATTTTGTGTGATGTGCCTTAACCGTTCGGCCACAGATGAGTTAGCAAGGTCGATTTTACTATCTTTAAACTTAAATCTTCCATGATAGTAAAATAGTAAAATAGTGGGTGGATTTTTCATTATGCCCACATCGCTTGTTGTGACACAAGTTTAAGGTGAGTTTAATGACAATTCTGTGGGAAAATTTCTCAAGCACCCTCAGAATTTCCTCTTTTGGGAACACCTCAAGTACCAGGTAATGGCTCCAGTCCTTCCCAAAGGAGAAGTACTGTCTGGGGGATGGCACTTGCTTAGAGCTTAATATTATTTTGAAACTACCCAGCCAAAGCCAGGTAAGTATTAAATGATTTTCTCAGGCCAAAAGTGTGGAGCACCCAGTGAGGATCAAACTCACTACTCAGTCGTAATAGATTGAGAGAGTCAAGCTTGCTAACCATTTCATCAAATCAGAGGGCTCTCTTTTGCAAGCATAGCTTAGATGTGGCACAAGGCTGAAAGTGTAGAGCACCCAGTGAGGATCGAACTCACTACTCTGTCGTAATTGATCTAGCAGGACAAACTTGCTAACTATTACAGTACGCTGAAGTGCCCATCAATTGAACGTAAATATGAAATTTAGGTTTTAGTTTTTAAAATACAAGGGAGATAAGTGTTTAATATTTATCTTTATTTTATTTTCTTCTCTACAAAAAAAAATCCCAATTTTTTTTTCTTTCTTTCTTTCTTTCCTTAGATTAACAAAATTGACACTGTCCTTCGTTCTATGAAAATTTACCAAGACCCCAAAGGAAACTGTGTTGGGGAGGCAATCTTTGTTCCAAGCCCGAATGCCACAGAAGAAGATGACGGTATGTCGGAGAGACTTATAGATTTTATTCTTTTTTTACTACCCCAAAAAAGGTTGATTTATTATTATTATTTTATTTTATCTTTTTTAACAGATCACGACATCTGTCAGAAAGATGAAATTTAAATTTTTATTATTGCTTTATTCCAAATTTTTAACAAGCGTACCCTCGACAATGCCAAGGCACTATTTGCAGCTCGGATGAAGGAACGTATTGCATCCCGCAAATTTGGCTCCAAAGACTATTGGCGCCTCTGCAAGAGCGTTCTGAATAGTAACAAACCCTCCATTCCTCCACTGTTCAATCAGTTTGAGGTCCTGACCACCTCTGCCGACAAGGCCGAATGCTTCGCTCGGAAGTTTTCTTCCAATTCTATGCTTGACTCCTCTGGGGTACCCTTGCCCGACTTCCCTCCCAGAACTGAGGCCCTACTGGACGGCTTGCACATAACCCCGGCGTCGGTACTGGGCATTATTTCTAACTTAGATCTCCACAAGGCTACCGGTGGCGACGGAATACCAGCCATTGTCCTGAAGAAATGCGCACCTGAACTGGCACCTGCCCTCTCTAAATTGTACAACCGCTGCCTCAAGGACTCCTGTTTTCTTGACTGCTGGAAGTCCTCTACCATTGTTCCTGTCTTTAAGAACTCTGGCGACCCCTCCAACCCTTCTAATTACCATCCTATCAGTCTCCTTCCCCTCTTCGGCAAAGTCTTCGAGGCCATTATCAACACCGAAGTGATTACTCACCTGATATCCCACGATCTGCTCTCAGACAAGCAGTATGGTTTCCGCTTTGCCCGGTCTACTGCCGATGTGCTTACGGCCATCACTGAATTTGTCTACCTAGCTATCCATAGTAACGGCGAAGCCCGGGCCGTGGCCCTTGACATCTCCAAAGCATTCAATAGGGTTTGGCATGCCAGCCTCCTTCGCAAGCTCCGGGGTTATGGTATCACAGGGCGATTGTTTGACCTAATTCAATCGTTCCTATCAAACCGGGATTTGAAGGTTGTTCTCAGTGGATTCTCCTCCAACTCCTATCCCACTACCGCTGGTGTTCCTCAAGGCTCCATCCTTGGCCCTACTCTGTTCCTCATATTTATAAACGACCTTCCTGACGCCATAGACTCCCAAGTCGGTATCTACGCTGACGACACTACTATTTACTCCTGCCTCAAGCACAAATCTACTGAGGCGGACAAAATTAACCTGGCAGCTCAAATTGAAAAGGACCTCCAATCGGGTGTGGACTGGGGAGAGAAATGGATGGTCAACTTTAACGCCTCTAAAACAAAACTGCTCTCCATTAACCACCACAAGGACCCATCCCTGCATCCCATCAGAATGTCTGAGGACCAACTTCTCGAGAGCTCCTCTCTGCGGCTGCTCGGTCTCACGCTGTCCGCTGATCTGAGATGGAACAAATACATCGAGTCAGTTGCATCATCCACCGCAAGAAAAGTTGGTTCCCTGTGCCGAGCCAGGAAATTCTTCTCCCCGGAATCGATCCTCCAAGTCTATAAGTCTACCATTCGACCTTGCATGGAGTATTGCTGCCATTTATGGTCTGGGGCCCCTGCGTGTTGCCTCAGGGTTCTTGATAAGATCCAGAGACGGATATGCAATGTGATTGGCCCTGATCTGTCATCTCGTCTGCAGTCGCTCTCTCACAGACGCGATGTTGCATCGCTCTGCCTTTTCTACAAGTACTTCCATGGTAATTGGTCCGAGGAGTTGCTTTCGCTTGTCCCTAAGCCTCGTGAATTTAAGCGTCCTACGAGGCTGGCATCCCGTTCCCACCCCTTCACCGTTGAAACTGTTAGATGTAGACGTCTTTTCTACTCCAATAGCTTCATGTCTCGCACATCTTGCCTATGGAACTCCCTTCCCTATTACTGTTTCCCTGACAAATACAATCTCAAATGGTTTAAGTGTAGCATCAATCGTCATCTCCAGTTGCCTTGATCTATCCACTTCCCTTCTCCACTTCCTTTCATCTTTCATTCCTATCTGCTCTCGCTCTATATCTTCCGTAACCCCCCTGCCTTGATCGACCCTCCGTCCTTCTCTTTCTCCACATCCCTTCCTTTACCACTCCTATCTGCTCTTCCTCCAACCCTTCTGTAACCCCATGCGTGATAGTGGCCACCAGCCTTGCTTGGGGTGATACGCTTAAAAAAAAACAAAAAAAACATCAGTAGATAGCTTTTATGTCAACAACTGAACACAAATAGTTACTAATTAAAAAATTAGTAATTAAAAAAATTAGTAATTGACTTGTATAAAAATACATATGCTTTTGGCACAGTGAATGATTTTAAACCCTAAGTTGGCACATAGTTAGCAAATTAGGTTGATTGATTTATTTTTTACGGTTTATCAACCTTTTTCAGGTTATTTGAAGATAGGAAATATTTTTAGATTGTAAGAATTCTTTTTGGAAATAATAATGATTTACTGATACAAATACCACTAATTAATCCATAACTAGGAGAAGATGCAAATTCATTCCATTCCCAAGGGTATTTTCGCATAAGTGAATGTAAGGAATTCAACTGAAATTGATACTTGGCTCTCCAATTTCAAATTCACAGTCTTTATCCATTACACCCGTAGATGATGGTAAGTTGTTTTGCTTATGATGTGGGTAGTGAATAAGTCTATCTTGTTCTAGTTTCGTATTAATAGGATGTCAAGGAATGGTAGGGTTTTGTTTATTTCAGGCTCATGTGTGAATACGATGGTTAGTTCTACGTTACTAAGTCTCTCTATGATGCTTAGCAGATTTTCATTGTGACGATATATTAGAAGGGCATCGTCTATGTATCTGGGGTAATTGGAATTTTTAGGTACGATATTTGTAAATGGGCCAGACCTTAAAACTACTAGGAACAAAATAGCAAGAACACTACTTGTAGGGACCACCAACAACAAAAACCCCAGAATTCATAATCCCACCCTATGAACAAAATTTGAGGACAAACTACTTATCCCCAACACTAAGATAATTACCAACACCTTCAAGATGCTCAGCGATATAATTAGCAAGGAAAAATAGATCCAACATCCAACACATCAGATGCTGAGATTTATGAAATAAAATGTCTGCAATACCAAAAAAGCTACATAGGCATATATATATATATATATATATATATATATATATATATTTCATTAAACAGATACTTTAATTTTTTTATTATGTTTTTCTTGTATGTGTGGAAATATTTTCTTTTCCAGACTTAATGATTGTAAAAATTGTTCAAAATCCTTTGATCTCAAGTGCTTTTGGCCAAACCTGTTAACCATTTTCAAAGACGTTTTTTATATTATTATAATAAATGGTGTATAAGTACTACTGTAGACAGTGTAAAATATTTCTAATTAGCTTAAAAGCTGCCCCATTGGGTGGCATTTAAGCTAACTCTTACAGAGGCCTCTTGATTAGACCTTCATCACAATAGCTAGAGAGAAGTAGATACAATATACAATAATAAACTAGAGAACAACTCAAAATTGATCACTGCATTTAAGTATTGCATTAATATTTAAGCTTATCTTTTAAAAGTTCAACAATAATTCTTCTGCTGTCACTTAATTTAAAGACAATTTGATGTATGTAGGTCCTTACTTTCTATACAAACAATTATTTTTATGTCATGGATAACTTTTGCTGGATTTTGCAATTAATTTCCATTATTCCCAAATTTATTTTCAACTTATGAACAAAAAGATTTCTTGCAAAAAATCCCTTAAAAATATTGCTGAAAACAATCACAGTAATGAAAACTTAATCCAAAATTTCTGGATTGTGGTTCTGGATCCATTATGGTATATTTTTTATTTGCTCACAGAGTTGGCCTGATTTCAAAATGGTATGATATGTTGGAATACGGTCTCTAGGAGTAAAGTTGAAAAATTGTGACACAGTGACACACTGACAATCACATTTTATATAGATGGAGACCAGTGGACTCGAGGAGTGAATGTGATAAGAACAGCAAAAATAAGGTCAATAATCTGCAAGGAAATAATGTCAACTGGGTTTTATCTTTTTCATACCGACTGAAGAGCAGTTGTTTTGCATCGTGAAATGATTGCTGCATTATTTTCTTTTTACTGGCAGGAATTTGGTATTCAAATAAATACAAAATCTGGGGTAAACGTGAGCCTGAAAGAAAGAAAAAAATCCCAAAGATACAGCAACAATTTGTTCCAGTTAAAAATTAATTCTCTTGCTTCTTCTTATTTGTAGGGGTTTTACTCGTGCCAGTGATCAGTACAGACCGACAATCTCCCTGCTATTTGACTATACTTAATGCTCAAACAATGCAGGAAATGGCCAGATGTGATGTACCAGTTTCTACTGTCATTCCAACTTCATTCCATGGTTTCTTTGACAAAAAAATGCCAAGTACTTAAACAGTTTTACTTGGCATGTAAAAGATAAAAAATAAAATGGTATTGTGACATAATTTCTTGGTAGGTGTGGTTGGAGATGATAATATGATTGGTTTAGAATATTTAAAATTTCTATTTGTTAATTTTTTTATCTGTGTGCATGTGTATATATATATATATATATATATATATATATATACAGGGTGTCCATAAAGTTTGTGTGCACTTTAAAAAATTTATAACTTTATTTGTATTTGCGATAGAAATAATTTGTAAAAAGGATTAGAAAGAAGTAAATCTATATTTTTTAAGGCTTTATTGAAATTTTATTTAAGTTTTCACATGTCCTCCATCATTAGCAATACAAAGGGTAATACGATTTTGCAGTTCACGGAAAACATTTGACAACTGATTTACAGTAATACCCGAAATCACATTAGTTATTTTAACTATACTAAAAACTAAGTCCATTAAACTTTATAACATTTTTTACAGATTATTTCTATCGCAAATACAAATAGTTATAAATTTTTTAAAGTGCACACGAACTTTATGGACGCCTGAATATGAACGAAAAATATAAGGAAAAGAAAAAAGCAGAAGAAAAAGAAAAGGAACCATGACTATATATATATATATATATATATATATATATATATATATATATATATATATATATATATATATATATATATATTTTTCTCCTTATATTTTTCTTTTCTTGCAGTGTAAATTGTTATTCTGTTTAATATTTACCAACATATTCTTCTGACAAAGTGTTGTTTGAAAAGAATTTTTAAACATGAATGCTTTCCTGCGTTTTCAAATTTATATATATGTTCTGTGGTGTCAAACATCTGGTGTCTGCTATATATATACATACATATATATATATATATATATATATCTATAATTATTATTATGATTATTAATATAATATTATCTACACTATTATACAAAGATATGTTATGATGAAAGTGCATATAATTTTTGACTTACCCTCATTTATATACACATATAAACTTGTACCTGAATATTTCAAATAGCATGAAACTTTGAGTTATAAGGCAACCTACAGATAAGACAAAACCCAAAATCTGGTAAATTTTCATGATTTTATCTGTACTATAAGACAACTGACTGGGATCCATATGATGAAAATGTAAATGACAATGTTTATGATGAGATCTTCACATCAGATAGTGACGATTATAGTAATTTTGAAGGGTTTTAATCATGTATGTGGATGTCTTATGTTTTTATTTTGTAAAGAGAAATAATAATTTTATGCCATCTTAAATGTTTTTTGTTGCTTAACACCACAAAAAAATTATGACCAGACATGTAACTGAATGGACATTTGACTGAATGGACATTTGACTGAATGGACATTTGACTGACAGACATTTCACCGAAAAAGTACAAGTAAAAATAGTAACAAGCAAAACTTTAAGTATTTTAATTAGCAGTATTATAAGGTAGAATAGGACTAATAATTACCACTGAATTTCAAGTGATTAAATTATTAAATCTAAATTTAAATTTAAAAGTTGTTTTTATTTCAATATTTGTTTGTTGGAATTAGTATTTTAAAAAATATTTGAGTGTATTTGGGTAAAAAGTAGCAGCTAATTATTTAAATTCATATTTAACAATAAGATAAAATCTAGTTCATCCCTTTAAGATAATGATCATTAAAAGCAAAATTGAAAGATCTTTCATATCAGAAAAGCTTAAGATTTTGCTGTAAGTAAAGTGTGCCTTTTCTCAAAATACTTATCATCTTACAGTAATATTTTAAGTAAAATGTAATATATATATAGAATAGATTTAAAAAAAAAACATGTTAAAAATGAAAAATTATGAATTAATACAGTAAATCAATCTATGTAGCACATTACGATAAAGAGTGTGACAGACACATGTAAGTACACTACTACATTTTCAGCTAAATGTCCATTCAGTGATATGTACATCGGCCAATTGTTCGAGTACCCCAAAAATTTTATATAATGTATGGTATTGAGAAATAAAGTTTGCCTGTTATACTAAATGTTGTTATTTAACACTGCAATGATAATGAATTTTAGTTAGAAATATAGATTGTATGATATTTTAAATCTTGATATTTAACATTATTATGAGAAATAACGATCAGTGTGAACACAGCCATAGCTCTACAAATCAGGAATGAAAGATTTGTTTACATTACTTGTTACTTGTGCATGTTACTCAGCAGAACTTTGGCAAATTGTTGTGTAATCATCTCTTGAGTATTGTATTTTTATTGTGAAATCAATAAGTAAAGGTAGTTTTATTACATGTATAACTGTAGTTCAGCATTATAATGTGAATTGTTTCAACTAGAAATATTTACATTGGTAGTTACCATACTGAAGCAGTTGTTAAACTAACACAATCCATGGCACATGCATACTAGCCTGCTTAGTAGTACCAATGCACCAGAGGATTTAAGGTTCCAACGTTGGGGTAAGCGTGACACACACGTACACACATTATATATATATATATATATATATATATATATATATTGTCGTCGGCTTTATGTCGCATACAAGAATTGAATTTCTTCTTTGCCGGTCGCTTCCTTTATTATGACGGCGTTGATTAGTGAATTCGCCGCCAACGTGCAGGTCCAGGGCGAGCAACTTCCAGTTTCACTAAAATCTGCTACCGTCATCCATTCCCTATCGCCATTTGGCTTTGCAAGAGTTGGTTGGGGTTGAAAGAAAATCATAGTAGAAAAAATGCCGATGGCGTGAATTTGTTTAAGGTGAACCTCAGCTTATTAGGAAGTAACCCACACCCTTGATTTCATGACCTCCCTCTGCGGCGCATATGGAATGAGTCATGCAGAATCCAGCCATGAAACTGCAACGGACTGCCGCTGACTGTTACAATTCGCTAGCACGTCCGTCATGTGTAACCCTCTTCATCTGCTGCTTCAACCGTTGAGATCTCTTGTAATCATCATCCGCTTGTTCCACCATTGGGGTCTTTGGAGTTGGTGGCGCTTACTCTGGGTCTTCGTCTTCCACCCTGCATAATATATATGTATATATATATATATATATATATATATATATATATATATATATATATATATATATATGAATTATTTCACCCAAAACAAGGCAGTAAAGCCACTAAGAATAAAAAATATACTGTGGATTTTTGTTTGCGGGGGGTCACTATTTGCCGATAGTTGGGACCTTTTCCAATCTCTGCGACTATCGCAAATTCGTCCTCGGTATGACGATAAACTACATCCGGCAGCAAGGCCTCTGATCGGAAGGTTGGGAGTTTTGAGGAGTGTGGAACCACTTAATTGCTGTTATTCCGAGGTCCACCTGTTAGGGTCGTAGATATTGACATATAGTGAACCCTCAACCAAAAATCCACAGTACATTTTTTTTTATTATAAAATGGCCAACAGTACATTTTCATATCAAAATTACAATCAATGCAACACTGAACCAAGCGATAGGCTTTCCCGCATCCAAGGGTTGAGGTTACAAAATTGGGTTGAGGTTAAAATATTGCGACAAAACGCGAGTAAAAAACAGCAAAATTAGAGCGGACAAACTGTCTATTTTAGGCGCGGACGAATAAAGAAAAAACTCCTGCTCGGTGTGTAAAAATAAAAGAAGAAAGTGTTTATTTACATATACAGAAAAAAAAAGGGAAAAGTGATAAAGACAATTAAGAGTGAAAGAAAGTGAAAAGAGAAAATGTCCTTTAAGGGAAGAGAAAATGTTCATAACAGAAAATAGGCTTGCTCAAAATATTTCTCTGGGCACCTAAAAAGTTCTTTAAGCGAGAAGAATTTTGTTAATGTTTAGAAATACTCACAGTTCTTGTAGAGTAGGAAAATGTTAGATATAGTAATCTTGCAGTTGAGTGAGTTCGTAGGTCGACGACAGAAGTCTAGTGGACACGACAGAAGGAGTGGTGAAGAAATGCAGCTTTCAATTGGTTTTTAGTAGTGGACTAACGGTCTGTTCTTGACAGCCCTTTCGTAGGTACTTCTTCTTTGGTTGAAAGTGGTTCTGAGGTTGACTGGAGCTCCCTATCGTCAACCTCACAGACGGTGGGCTAAATTCTCACTGCCAAATAGGCAAAGATTCTCCAAATTTATGGAGATTTGGAAGGCTCCGAAGAATCGGGGATTTTCCCTCTAAAATTGTTGAACAAATTTCCTGGCCCCTTCATTAGTCAGAAAATATATTCTTATCTCTGAAAAGAATCAGGGCTCTGGGAGCCGGGTTTGAAAGTAATGAAAACAGGTTGGAGTGAACAAGCTGTGAGGTTTCCCCCAGACTTTATGGCACCATGGAAAGAATAATGGTGGTGGAATTCCTTTTTATATTTTCCAGCTCCCTCATTAGTCAGAAAATATATTCTTATCTCTGATAAGAATCAATGTTTTAGGAGCCGGTTTTGAAAGTAAAAAGAGGTTGGAGTGAGGATAGAAAAATAGCGAGAATGTGAACTTGTAAAATGTTGTTCTGAAATTAAATTCCAACAGGGCGCAAGTAATCCATTCTCTCTTTTTCTCTTTACCACGTCTTAGAGATAGAACGTGTTTGGTTTCTCCTTTGAAAAGTAGGGCTCGTGTATAAAACTTTCTTTAGCTTCCTACCAAATCTAAATTCTTGTGCCAAACACCCCACACAAAAAAACTAGTTAGTAGAAACAGAAAGTTGTATAAGGCGCAATCAAAACTCAACCACTGCGTAAAATTTTAAAGGAAAAACATTTATTACAGTATACGGAAAATGAAAAAATACAAAATGTTACATTTAAGAACTTAGACAAAAAAAATCCTTTTATGCGTCTTATAAATAATTAAGCCGAGATAACTGTTATGGGAACTTACCCATAATAGTAATGGACTATCCCGTACACCATAAATACTGCACTTCAAGAGGAAGCAGTAGTGTGACATTCGGTCTTTTTTGGACGACTCACCTAATCGGTCGAACTTTCTGCCTCTGAGGCAGAGGGGAACTCTCTGCCTTTGGGCAGAGAGGAACCCGGACGAGGCTCCGCCGAAGGGCAGAGCCTCGTTCGGGGTGGTTGACCACCCCGATCCCGTTTATACGGGTTCTACGGGCAATTTTTGCCCGAGCCTACGGGCTCGGAAAGCCCACATTAAACCGGCCTTGTGCCACATTCGACACACGTGGGCGTGTTGTTAAACATCGTGTGACATTCAGTCCTTTTTGGACGACTCACCTAGTCGGCCTCTGAGGCTGTATTCTTCCCAGAGGACAAAATCAAGTAGCATTCTCGCTAAGGGAGTCGGAAAGAGATAAAATAATACGGACATGAGGGTTCCACAGGAAACCACCCCGATGTGACCTAGGTTGATCTAGAAAAGAAAATCAAGGCTAGCCCCGTTCAAACGAACCAAGCTCGCCTCTTTCACCCACCTTTCGCTAAAGACTGTCGAATGTAATCGTTTTCTATCAGTTCTAATCTTCATCTTGAGCTGATGCTCAAAGAATCGGATTAGATCCTGATGAGAAAGACGGCTGCCTCGCAAGAATTCCTCCTTTCGCGTCGTCCAAATCACCATTCGAGCCATGGCTAGCAGCGTCAGAAACACCATTCGTTTCACCCCGAAGTACGGGGGTGATACATTGTCGCACGCGTATGCACGATCAATGGGCACAAGCTCCTCGGGAGCGAGACGAGACGTCAGCTCGCCGACATGGTCCCATAAGGGGCGGACCCGGGCGCAATGGTTGAAGACGTGCGCAGCCGTTTTCTCTAGACCAAGGCCACACCGTTCACAGTCTGGCAAATCCGCCAAGCCCCATATGAAAGCCTTGTCATTGACAGGCAGCCGATTCCGAGCCAATCGCCAGGTAAGCGAAAACTCAGGGTTACTGAGGTAATCCGCCGCTGGCGCCCCAGACCAGAAGGAGCGAGACTCCTCCTCCGACAAGCAGAGCGTATCACGTAGGGGATCCTTCGCGGGCCCCTCCACTAATTCCCGATAGAAGACCTTCCTAGGCCGTGAAAGGTCACTGGACCGCGGAACAGCCCGCAAGGTCGACCGACACTCGCGAAGGAAATTCGACTGATCCCGTGGTTTACGACTGCGCTCAACCTGCGAGATGGGGGGATTGATAGTAAAGCAAGGGAACGCGTCCCTAACAGTCCCCGCCAAAATCGGATCTCCTCCTGTCAACGCGCGGCATAGGAAAGCCAACCGAGAGGCACGAATGTGGCTCTTCAAGTGTGGCATTCCCAGCCCCCCCATGACACGGACGTTTAGTGCAGACTCGTCTGTCGACCCGATTCGCGCGTCCCCTCCATAAAATGGAGGAGAGCGATCGCTCGAGCGCCTTCTTGTGGTCGTCACAGAGAGGAAGTACGGACAATCGATAAAGGACCAGAGGGAAAATGTATGTAGCACACACCTCCGCCCTGCCCTTCACGGACAACCTCCGTCGATTCCAAATCTGACCGGCAGAATCGACCTTTGCTCGTACTTCAGACCAATTTTTCTCCAGCTGGAGGTCGGGTCCAAACCACACTCCAAGAATATTCTACTGAAGTTTCTTCCTTAAACTTCTGCTTTTATACAGTAAAGTAGGATCCCAGAACCAGCGCGGGAAGAATATTGAAGAAACGACCAATTGTTGATTTTTTCTATAGCTAGTTTGGTTGAAACAAAACACGAGGAATTTTTATGCTGCTCTTGCGATGCGTAAAGATATTTATTTGCACATAAGTACAAAATGTGGCACAAGGCCGAAAATCGGATTGGGGAAGGACGGTCTTCTTCTGTCTTAATTTCAACCTTAGCTAATCATAAACACTGACCCAAACATACTAACAATAGCCCTATCACCAAAACAACACATACTCTCCTACCTTTCTTACTACATCCACTATAATACATCAAATTCTCTATGAAAATCTAACTAGTCCCCATATGTACATTTCAAAGTCTGGGGGGGGGGATAACAATTTAAAAACCCCAATGAATATTTACAATATGAATGAAATACTATTTACATGAAAACAAAACAAAATAAGGTTAGTAATAAAAAAAAACCCAATCCCTAAATGTGACAGAAACATCAGTTAACTGGACGAAAAAAACTGCGAGATTATAAAAATATAAAAAAACAATCATCCATCCAAAAAGCACTCACACAACCACGCACTCATTTAGACACAATAACAAATACGAAAAAAAAAAAACACACACACTCACGAAACGAAAGTCATCCCGCAACTACCAGAGAACTGGCGTCTCTGACCACCTAACGAGGGAGGGGATGGGGAATTAAACTAAAGAAAAATAAGGACAGAAATAAAAGTGGGGCAATGAATATACATACTCTAGCTAAGTTAACCAGAAACGTGAAACTAAAGATTCAAACTAAAACCTAAACTAGCCTAATATCGGGACGGGTTGCCTCTGTTCAACCCAGGAAGTGCCACTCCAGGTCAGTCCCTCTCACTCTACACAGTCGCGCAAGATTTACCCACATTTTGCCGAATTTTGATGAAGAGAGTCGCCGCCTTTCCGTCCTAATCTTGACTTTAAGCTGATGCCTAATGTACAAGATCAGTTGGGAAGAGGTAAACTTCTCACCTCCATAGAATCCCTTCTGACGTGTCGTCCAAATCACGACTCTCATAACTCCTAGCAAGCAGTGGAACACATAAAGTTCAGCCTTCGTTAACGGCGGCGCCACATTGCTACAAACAGAAGAGGCCTCAAGGACAAAGAACTTTCCTTGCAACATGCGAACCATGAGGCCTTCAACAAACTTACACAATGGTGCTACCAACTTGCAATGAAAGAAGACGTGACCAAAGGTCTCGACTTCCCCATCACAGCGTCGGCAGTTTGGAGATTTCTCCAAGCCCGCTGCGCAAAGCTTTTTGGCGACCCAGAGGGCCCCACGCATCACCAGCCACCTGAGGGATGCCTCATCGTTATTGAGACATTTCAACCCGGGAGCCCAAGGCCAGATTGAGCGAGCCTCCCGCTTTCGTGCGATGCGTAAATTGTCTTTACGAATAGTACTGCTTATTTATTGTCCAGTTGCTGTTGAGTAAATTGTGGGCGTGGTGTGTGTAGGCGTCACTACAGTCCCATGGATGGTGAGCGTGTAGGTAAACACCCCACAAATTTTATTTATTTTTAACATTCCCGGGAGGCCTGTACATTCAGCAAAAACATCACAAAACTGAAGTTGGACATTTGATCAAGTTTGGTACAAAGTGGGAAAAAAATGAGTTTTGAAGTAATAGCCCGTTCTATGTCGCCTGAAGAAGAGACCGCTGAACCTGTTGAGACGAAAATAACAGGTTTGTTTGTTTTAAAATTCTTCACGTAGCTTTTTTTCATTTAAAAACTTATTAGAAAACAAAACATGAAACGAATTATTCAACAAAAAAAAAACTAAAATAAAAAAGTGGCAGGCTTAAGAGACGAAAACCTTGTGAAAGTAAGTGTTTAGTTTGCTGAACAACTAAAAACTAAAATGTACTTTATTTTTTATTTTTTGTATTGTCAGTTTCAAATTAAGTTAATTAACTTGTTAAAAATGTCGATTGATTCTGTGATGTTTGTTGGATAGGGCATCTTTAGCGCAAGTCTTAAAAAACGTAACTCAATAAATGCCCACTGTATAAAAAATGTTATTTAAAAAAAATAAAATAAAAATAAAAATCATAGCCTAATTTATAATTAATGCCGAAGTTTTATGTTAATTTTATTTATAATTTATAGGTTTCTACCTATGACCCATTAATTCCCACTGTACCGTTTTTAGTCAATATAATACTAGACAATGTTGAATGTCATTTGCTAGGACAGGTACTCTAACTGTTAGAGTACGTGTCCTAGCAAGTAAGAAATTAAATGTTGGTGCGCTATTTGTTCGATTGTATAACGAAAAAAAGAAAAAAATGGAATAAAAATAACATTTTTAATATTTTTCTAAGTCGATAATGTTAAGAATTTTAACATAGAATTATCGATTCAGAAAATATTAAAAATGTTATTTTTATTTCAGTGTTTTTCTTTAACTCCAAAAATCTTCTTATGTTTTAGTTATAGAAAAAAACACTGAAAAAAATGATCGACACATTTTTTCTTATCAACTTTTCTTTTCTCTTCGTCTTTGTTTTTAAGTCTTAATTATAATTTATATAATTTAATTTATGACATAAGGGAAATATTTTTAATTTTTAGTTGTCAGGAAATTATCTTGAATAAAGTTTCAACAATACAAATGGTCTTTTTACATGAAAGTCAGAGACCCGTGAAAACTGTCAGAAGCAAATTTACAGACAGGATTTGTTTTTTGATCTCTTTTAGAAAACAAAAAAAAATACTATAATTCTCTTAAATGAAGGTAAAAAAAAATTGAAGAAAATAAATTAAGATTCATTCTAATAAAGTCTAACTAAAAAAGTCATGAAATATCAAAATTAAGGGTTTTTTTTTTAAGTTACTGCACTGATTAACATTTTTTTATTTCGTCTTTTTTAACACTGATTATAAAATTGACTTTGTATTGATATTTTTAAATGTAAAATAAAATATTTCTTTTCAATTGATGAAAACTACCGGTTCGTTAACATTTTTAGAGATTTTTTTGCCTGAACCAAATTTCGTTTAAAAGCATCGATGTAGGGTGGGGTCTATGTGTTTTTATTTCAGGTAAAACTAGGTTACTGTGGGGTCTATTGTAGTTTTAATTGAGCTAAACTAGGTTACTGCGGCTAAAAGTCATAGGAACCAATTTTGAATAAAAAAAAAACAAACGAGTTGGACATCAGTGTTACTGTTGGTTGACGTGTTGCTAGGGCTCAAAACTAAATATGTCAACTACTAAAAACTAACGTAAGAAAGAAAGAAGTAACTTAGTAACATAATTGCTAACCGAAAGAGGAAAACCAAAAGCAAAAAAACAGGGGGAGGGTATAGTCACTGGAAAATATTCAAAATATTGTTTTATGGCAATAATTAAATTAAAAAATTTGTACCTCTAGAAAAGACTTCTTAATTATTTTTTTTTTATCCTGAAAGTTAGGTGTCGTGTGAGTCGTAAGTGACCTTGATTAGGAAGGTGTCATGCACACAAAGGTTGATCTGATCACTAGTATTTTAAGCCTTTCACTCTATAGTAATTCTGGAATACATACACAACATGAACAATCTATCTGTTTTTACATGAATCAAAGTTGTAAGTTTTCCTTGTGCATGTGTTGTGTACATTAAGAAATACATAAATAAAAATTAATAATTAATTATACTGTCATGTCCAGAAAGAAATAAAAATTAACTATAGTGTCAAAAATAATTATAATAAAAATATAATTAACATCAATTCACTCTTTCTAAACCAATGACAATCGACCCCACTTTTCTCCACTACACACACAAACACGTGATGTGGGAAATTTTTCCGGGCTTTCCCACATTAAAGGGTTAAAAGGTTAAATGAGACAAAATTGATAAAAGCAACAATGGCTTGAAAGATTAGCAACGGACAATTCACCCTTTTAGGTGGAAGAATAAAGACTTAAATTCCTGCCCGGGGTCTAACAATATAAGAAGAAAATGTTCGTTTACATGTACAAAAAAGGGGTTGAAAAAAAAGGATATAGACAATTATGAGAGAAAGAAAGGAAAAAGAAAATTCCTTTAACTTTAAAGGAATGAAAAATGTTCATAAAAGGTAGTTAGCTCAAAATATTTCCCTGAGCGCATAAAAGTTCTTGAAGCAAGTAAATTGTTCTTAAGGGTTAAAAAAAAGGATATAGACAATTATGAGAGAAAGAAAGGAAAAAGAAAATTCCTTTAACTTAAAACAATTTTTATTTTTATATCTCATCTTGTGCTCATTACAGGGGTGGGGCTTGGGGAGCTGAAACCCCCTACCTAATTGATGGGATTGACAATTTATAGAACACTAAATTTGTCTTTTTGGAAGGTTTTGTTAAATCTTTAGCCAGCCATAGAAATTAAAATAAGGCCCTTATAATAGTGTTAAAATTTACTGGGTTATTTTGTTACTTTAATACAGTGGGCTGCTCTCCACCGGGATGTGGTGGGGGTGAAAGATCTAGGGAGGCAATGACGAAAGAATGTGGGCAGCCAGAGAGTGGCAGTGGCACATCTGAACCATAACATACACCACACACACTCCCATTGTAACTGAAGTGTGTCTTGCCTTCACTTTACAACATATCAAATTTATATATCAATGATTATGGGAAATACTAAGATACTTATTTGACATGCAATACTAGCACCAAGAAAATCCAATGAAAGACTGACTATACATTGGTGGGGTAGGGGTGGCAACCACACAAAAATTTGGGAACCATTGCCCAAAGACGTAAATATGGCTTATTGCCATGATAGGTAAAAGGACAGTGGGAGGCTGTGTGTCATACAATGACCAGCTTATGTGAATGGTGGGAACGATGACAAAAAAGACATATTACTAAGAGCTACAAAGGATAGGAAGTTGTGGAGAGCCATGATCGCCCATGTCCTGAAGGGACATGGCATGTAGAAGAGAAGGGTGAATAATAAACATAGAATACTCCTATTATAGTATTAAAAAAAATGTACATTTTCAGGGCAACTGAACAAAAAAACCTGGCGGTCATATTCCTCGTGCCCACGGTCTACCCGGAAGTTTAAGTATCTGGGAAGTATTCTGACGGGGGATCGTAGTTGTGACACTGAGATCTGAAGATGGATTGGGATGGCTAAGGATACATTCCAGACGCTGGGCAGGGTACTGCGAGACAGGGGAGGATTTCTATGGTGACAAAGAAAAGAGTACTGAGTTGCTATGTGACATCTGTCCTCCTATATGGCAGCAAATGTTGGACGGTATCCTCAAGGATGAAGAAGAGACTCGAGTCGGCAAAGATGTGGTTCTACAGAATGATGAGTCCCACATATAGGACGAGACGGATGTCCAGTGCTTTCTGCATTATGTTGAGGTTTCTTCTACTCGATGAATTACTTAATTATGATTATCTCAAATCCTCCTAATAATTTTTATCATTTATATATATATATATATATATATATATATATATATATATATATATGACAAAGTGAAATAAATTTTGTTAATCATTCGAGATTATGCATTCTCTCCCAGAAACTAACTAATGTCTGCTCAGCATAGTTGCAGTATAAACCACAGGTGGGATCTGTGGGTGTTGAACAAACACAAATGTGCCAGAGCAGGCATCTACAATAGGGATTGGCTATCTGCCCTAACAGACAGGCATACTCATACAAGTTGGCATTATTATTATTTGTGTATGTTATATGTCCTGCTTTGTACCATGTAGAACTGGGTCCAAATTATGGTCTTTAGACCCTATAGGAAAATTGTTATTTAATTGATAGCACTTTTCTTAGTACACGGGATGTTCCTAGTACAGTGATCTACTGGGCAACTTGTATGTTGATGTTATCAGGGACACTATTAGTAAAATTGTCCATTCCTTTTCTCACGAGGCCTAGAGCTCCAATTACTATTGGTACAGTCTTAGTCTTCATTCCCCACATCCTGTTAATCTCTATCTCCAGGTCCTTGTATTTGGACAATTTCTTGATAATTTTCAGGGAGGTGATTCTCTCAAATGGTACTGCTATAGAGTCTGTCTATATTTCTGAGATGAGGTATTATGTACAGTATTTACATTAGTCGGACTATTGTCCTCATCTTTGTCGCCATATTTGTCACAACGTTTCGGCCGTTGTACGCTCCGGTCTTCTTCAAACATGGCTCGTGGAACTAGAACAGTCTACCCCAGTGATCGAAATAAAGGGTTCAGTTCGAAATTCCAACCACCTGAAGAAGGCCGGAGCGTACAACGGCCGAAACGTTGTGACAAATATGGCGACAAAAATGAGGACAATAGTCCGACTAATGTAAATATGGTACTGCTATGTCAATAAGCATACACTTCCTGAATTTCTTGTCTTTTATGATAATATCAGGTCTGTTGGTTTTTATTTCCCTGTCAGTTTGTATTGGCATGTCCCAGAGGATAGTTATTTTGGGTAACTGTGTCTGGTTGGTACTCATACCATCTCTCAGTGGTTTTGATTTTGTGCTTCTTGCATATCTGCCAGGGAACATATGTTGCGACCTTGTTATGTCTGTGCGTATATTCATTTTTTGCATGTTCCGGACATCCTGGGATAATATGGTCAACTGTTTCATCATATTTTCCGCAGATCCTGCATTTCGGGTTAGTTTCATCCTTGATTATGCGACAATGATAGGATCTGGTTGTGAGGCTTCGGTTCTGAGCTGCAATAATTAGGCCTTCTGTTTCAGCTTTGAACCCGATGTCTCTCAGCAAGTGGGAAACACTATCTTTTTGCGAGAGCTCACATTGTAGAGGTGTTTGCTGAAATGAAGAAACGAAAAAGATTATTTATTTCTGTATTTTAACAGAAAATGTGGCACAAGGCCGAAGTGGGGAATGGGGAAAAGGTCGGTCTTCTGTCTTAACTTTTAAACTTGGCTAGCCACAAACGCTGACCCAATCATACTAACAATATTTCTTGCACCAAAACAACACATTCTTACTTACCTTTCTTACCACACCCACCATAATACCTCAATGACTCTATGAAAATACTAACTAGTCCCCATATGTTTCTGGGGGTGGGGAATAAAATAACAATTTAAAATTTAAAAAAATAACCCCAATGAGTAATTACAATATGAGAGAAATAACTATTTACAAGAAACTAAACAAAATCGTGTTAGTAATAAAAAACCCACAATCATTAAATGTGGCAGAAACATCAGTTAACTGGACGAAATTAATGCGGGACTATAAAAATAAAAACATTCATTCATCCAAGCACTCACACAGACATGCACTCATTCAGACACAACAACAGATACGAAAAATCACACCCGAAACGAAAAAACGCCCCGCATCCACCAGAGAACTGGCGTCACTGACCACCTAACGAGGGAGGGGATGGGGAATTAAACTTAAAGAAAAATAGGGACAGAAATAAAAGGGGCCAATGGGCATACATACCCTAGCTAAGTTTACTGGAAAATTAAACTAAAGAATCAAGAACAAAACCTAAGCTAACCTAATTTTGGGATGTGTTGCCCGTGTTCAACCGAGCTAAAGCAATATTCTGATGCCTAACCGGCATCAAAGTGCCACTCCAGGTCAGCCCCTTTCACACGACACAAGCGTGCAAGATTCACCCACCTTTTGCCGAATTCAGAGGAAGAGAGTCGCCTCCTTTCCGACCTGATCTTGACTTTAAGCTGATCATTTGGGAAGAGATAAACTTCTCGCCTCCATAGAATCCCTTCTGACATGTCGTCCAAATCACGACTCTCATAACACCTAGCAAGCATAAGAACACATTGTGTTCAGCCCTCGTCAACGGCGGAGCCACATTGCTACAAACAGAAGCGGCCTCAAGGACAAAGAACTTTCCAGACAGCATACGAACCATGAGGCCTTAACATACTTGCACAGCGGTGCTACCACCGTGCAATGAAAAAAGGCGTGACCAATGGTCACGACTTTCCCACTACAGCGGCGGCAGTTTGGATATTTCTCCAAGCCCGCCAAGCAAAGTCTTTTGGCGACTCAGAGGGCCCTACGCATCATCAGCCAGGTGAGTAATGCCTCATTGTTATTGAGACATTTCAACTCGGGCGCCCAAGGCCATATCGAGCGAACCTCCTGCTTCGTAAGACCGAGCTCGTCAATCAAATCATCACGAACGGCCCCTCTAACTAACACCTTATATAATGCCTTACTAGACATCGTCTGGAGGTTGGAGAGGCCATCCAACGCCCGTAAGAGGAGTTTCAGGGCACGGAGGCATTCACGATAGAAGGAGCACTCGACTCTGGGTAAACGGTGAGCCTCCTCCTCGGCCGAGTGCACACTTCTCAGGGATGGGAAACTCTTACGGGCGCCTTCCTTCCAGAAGGCGCCCACCTCATCCAGTTCGCGACACATTCCACCCAGGAATCCGATGTGAAGCATATATTGACGAATCTCAATGCTCGGCATACCTAGACCGCCTTCAGATGGATGAAGAGAACAGATCTCCCGAGAAACTCTGGCGGCCTTGCCTCCCCACAAGAAGGAGAACAAGAGCTGCACTAACGCCAGTAAAGTGTCAGACGGAAGTGGAAGCATAGAGAGTCGGTAAAGGAGAATCGGGTAGATGTGTGAAACACATACTATACTTCCGCCCTTCCCTTTGAGGAAAGATTCCGCCGAGACCACAAATTAATTACGATCTCGGCCTTCCCTTGCACCTCCGATCAATTCATATCCAACTGAAGATCAGGACCGAACCAGACGCCGAGAATCTTGACCGGCCCATCCGTCCAGAGGAAAGGTCCGGGAAGAGAAACTCCCTTCCACGCACCCAACCGCACGCCAACAGACTTTTCGCGGTTGATCTTGGCCCCTGTCACCATCTTATAACCACTGATTTCTTTGCTGACTTCGTTAAACTCGGCCCTACTCGACACAAAAACCGAAACGTCATCAGCATAGGCGGAATACCTGGGCGCGTTGGTAGCGCCAGGTAGGGAAATTCCACGTAGGACCGGATTCGTCTCTAACTTGTGAAGGAACGGTTCCAACGCAAGAACGTACAGCAAAGGCGAAAGCGGACAACCTTGACGAATGGAGCGAGACAATACGAAAGGCTCCGATCGTACTCTATTCACTTCCACCAGCGCACCGGGGGGTCGCATACAGAAGTCGGATCCAGGTGCAAAAGTACGGCCCTAAGCCAACCGCCGAAAGAACGGCCTCCAAAAACCGATGGTCAACCCTATCTAGTGCCTTGGACTGATATAAATTGATCAGCGCGGCTTCACTATCGACTTGCTCGATGATCAAGCGCACCATATGAAGGTTGTCCTGAATAGTCAGGCCCTTCACAGCACAAGTCTGTTCGGAGCCAATCAGACTAGAGAGGACAACCTGAAAACCTAACAAAAGAAAACTGATATCTAAACCAACCAAAGTCATTGATACCTTGTGATGAAAAAAAAAAAGCTGATGCCATAAGTTGGAAAAAAGAAATGAAATAAATAAATACTTGATACCATATGATTAGGTATAAAAAAAGAATTTTTTATGAAATATAAGAATGTCTTGGCTTTAAATGACCCGTTAGAGGTTGATAACCTGTAAAACAAAACCAACAAAATTCTTTATAGTGTAAAGAGTATATACTAAACCAACTTCTATATTTTTATTTTTTTTTAAATAAATTATTCTTTTGTCTAGAATATTTCTAAAGAATTCTTTTTTCCTTGTCTTAGGTTCTGTTCCTTCTTGGCTAAATGGAAGTCTTTATCGGAATGGCAGTGGAATTTTTGAGATTGGAGACATCAAAATGAATCACTTATTTGATGGATTTTCAGTATTGTCCCGTTATGACATTAAAGATGGCAAAGTTTTTTATAAAAACCGAATCCTGCGCTCAGATGCCTGGAATGAATCCATCAAAGCCAATCGCCTTGTATACGGCCAGTTTGGCACACTAGAAATTCCGGATCCATGCAAAAATATATTTTCAAGGTAAGAAAACGAATTTGCAACAGCAGTATTAAAAAGTCTCATTAAAAGTATACAAGAGTTGCTCCCCTTAGAATTAATTCTTTCAATATATAGAGTTGCTCCCCTTAGTTTTAATACTCAATATATTTTCCGCTCCGTAATTTGTATTGTCTTTTTTGTTGTTGTTGTTTTGTATGATCTTCTCATAAAAATGAATATTTTTAGATGTATTTTCTTACTGCAAAAATTGTTTGTTTTGATTTTGAATATACAATTGTTTTTTTTTTCTTTTTGCTTGAACTTATTTTTCGGAATTATATCTGCACCTTTTCCGAATATAAGACTTATTTATTACTTCAACATTAGTGGATACTGTGTATTTGTAATTAATAGATGCCACATTTTTATTGATTAAACGGGGTTTATTATATCTCTTAGCCTATGTAATCGAGAAATCTTAATAAAGAAAATGTGTTCTCCAGCAGGGACTGAACCTGCATTCCCCTTTGATCCTGTGTGTTTTACTGCACAACCACAAAGAACATTACAGTAAGCAAAAGAATACATTTTCTTTACTATGATTTCTGTAATGCATAGGCCAACATAATGCTCACTGTTTAATAAATATTAGGTTGTCACATATGAAATAATGCATTTTTTGGTTGGTTGTTGATTTAATCGTCTAACAAAGTAATCTCCTTTCTATATAAAAAAATATCAACTCTTTTTCTTTCCAGATAATTTTTCTTTCAATATATTGTTATTTATAAGCCCAATGAACATGAATGAAACGATGTCAAACAATTTTATTGTATGAGTACAAACGGGGTCATTCTCCCTCTGAAAGATTTCAGAATATCAAGGAAGCCTTTCATAATGGTATTGTTGAAATCAGAACTATACAGAGTTGGTATCATAAATAAATGAAAATGAACCAAGGAGAAGACTACAATTGGTTATCAGACATAATCAACTGAATGCTTTGGTTGATCAAATTCCGAGAACTACAATCCAAAAACTTACATAAGCACTCAAAACATCTTGCACAACTGTTTCTCAGCACTTGAAGGTAATTGGAAAATTAAAGAAACTTGACAGGTTTGTTTCACAAGAACTGAATGCAACCCAAAAGAACCGTTGCTTGAGATGTGCTCCAACTGGAAAAAGAGCCATTTTTTTGCATCGAATCATTATATGTGATGAGAAATGGATACTCTTTGACAACAGTAAGAGAGTAGACCAGTGGTTAGATACAAGTGAATCATCAAAACAATACTCAAACTTTCACTATAGCCTAAAAAGTTAATGGTTACTGTTTGGTGGTCTTTCAAAGGGGTTATTCATTTTTGACTCAAGGGAAAACAGTAACAGCAACCTTGCATTGTGGAGAAATTGAGTGTATGCATGAAAAATTGAAAAAGAAATATCCTAGACTTGTGTATAGGGGTGGCCCAATTTGGCTGCACAACAACGCACTTCTGCACGCTTCTTGATCAACTGTCCAAAAGTTGCATCGCTTGAATTATGAAATTTTATCTCATCCTTCATATTCACTTGATATCTCTCCTACTGATTATCACTTAAGTATTTTAAGCTTTTCATATGCAATAAAACCTTCTCCAATAAGGAAAAGGTAATCAAAGCATTTGAACTGTTTATCACATCAAAGATGAGAATTTTATTAAAGATGGGATCAAGAGTTTAGAGACACATTGGAGAATAATCAATCATCAACATGGTGCCAATTACAACTAAATAAATTAGTTATTTAAAACTTCAGAAGGGTTTTATTCATTTCCTATCAAGTGTGTCATTTCATGTGTGACAACATAATAAAAATGGGCCATCTATTTCAAACATGAAATATCCACTTTAATTATATTTGAAGTAATAATTATGTTTGGAGTAAAAAAAAAATGTCAGATTAAAAATATATTATATTTTATCAGGACTCCACTGCTTATTAATATTTATTCATAATGTAATGTTGGCAGGACTTAATGGAAATATTTTTGTTTTTTTTAAAGCATTTTACTTATGGTATGATGCTAATAGTTCCGAACCTACCAATAAACCCAGTCACATCCCAGCACATCTTTGCAATGTATATTGGGATAATCATTTCCCACCTACCACATTGATTAAAACCTCCTGACTTCAGT
The DNA here is from genome assembly GCA_964036315.1 of Acanthosepion esculentum. NCBI lineage: Eukaryota > Metazoa > Mollusca > Cephalopoda > Sepiida > Sepiidae > Acanthosepion > Acanthosepion esculentum. The sequence continues at coordinate 71,766,687 of OZ038500.1, read as the reverse complement.
GTTTATTAGATTTTTTGATTTTTTTCAATTGCCCATATATATCCCCCCCCCAATAATAGTCACTTTAAAAAAGAAAAAAGAAAAGGAAAACAAATCTCTCAGAATAGATGGATCCAATTGGTATATTTGCTACTATTATATTTTTTCAGTTTGCTACCATTACCTACTTTGCATTACCAAGTAGAAGAGATCTCCTCTTTCCATACGGATTATACCTCTGAAGAAGCCTACAGAGCAGATCGGCTGAAATGTTAGTCTAATAATAAAAAAAATAAAAGAAAAATATTCTGAACAACTCTTGGACTCTGCATGTTCACTCAAGAGTTGTTTTGTAATTTTTCTTTTTTAATTTAGTGATTTTAAAATTGAAACTTATTCAGATAAAATATTAGAGGAGAAAATGAGACAATAAATAAATAAAAAGCCTACGAGTAACAGGCCAATGAATACAACAAGTAATAAACTAATAAGTAAAATTAAAAATTGCCTAAGTAAAAAAAAAAAACAAAAAAAACACAGAGATAAGCTCCTCGTTTATAATTCTATAATTTTATGCTGATAAAAAATTCTCATTCAGCCTTTTTTGCTTGTGCAGGTTTTTATCTTACTTCAAAAAGGATGTAAATGATAACACAGCTGTTAATATTGTCAAACATGGAGATGCAATCTTTACAATGACAGAGACTGACAAAATCTTTCAGGTGGACCCTGACACACTTGATCCAGTCGATAAGGCAAGTAAAACATTACAATACTGTATTGTCTCTCAGTTATAAATCTCTGATTTCCTCTTATTTCTATATATCTGTCCATTTGTTACTGTAATGCAGCAAAAAATGGCACATCATCGTGTCATTTTTGTTATTAGCACAACAGCATTAAAATATTCTAACTTGGAGAATAATGCAACTTCCAGTCTCATCAGACCACTGGTTTCCAAATAATTTTTAATTAATCCATAAATGAAATGGTTATAATATATATAAAAATAATAATTGTTAATAGAAATTAACAATATTTTTAATGATATGATTATTGACTGTATCTGTCTATATTTCTGAGATGAGGTATTATGTACACTATTTATATTGTTAGGACTCTCATCCTCATCTTTGTTGTCATAGTCATTACAACGTTTCGGCTGTTGTATGTTCCGGCCTTCTTCAGGTGGTTGGAATGGCGAACTGAAGCCTTTCTTTCACTCGCTGGGGTAGACTCTTCTAGTTCCACGTGCCATATCTAACGGATGTCAGTTATCAGTTATTTCCTGTTAATTCCTCTCTCCAAGTTCTCCAGCGCCTTAAGCAGGTATTGAACTCACACTCTTTGGGTCCTATCACTGGATCTAACTAACACCATTATCCATTGTGTCATGTGTCCTTGAGGACATCTGTGTATGAATTTCTGGGTATTATAAGCCTAATGTCTTCAGCAACCGTTTTTTTTTACCAGTGCTGATATTGCAATTTTTGCTGTTATCATTTCATGTTATTTACCAGCATGTTTTTTATTGCAAATTTTGTTGTTATTATTGCTTTTCTCTGGCACTCCTTATTACTGGTTCCCATATTGTATTCATTTCTATGCTTGGGCAGCTCAGGAGATTTTTGTGGCCTAGCATGTGTGCTGATTCCTTAAGTTTATGAATTTTCCAATGATGTTCTTTGTCTATGATCTCAATCTGCTCCCACAGAGGGCGCTTGATTTTCCTTTTCTTTCCATATGTGGTCAGCCATGCCTGATTTTTCCACTTCCCCTCGTGTTCTTCCTGCTTTTTCGTGTTCTTGAAGCCTTACGTTAAGGGGGCGGCCTGTCTCCCTTTATATTTCTTATATATATATATATACATGGAATACTTTGAGGAAATGGAGAAAGAGAGTAACAACAGACTCCCATTCCCATAAGGTGAGAAAAGGGAAATCATTTTTTTATTTTTCCGATCTATTTCTTGCTTATGTACTGTTTCTACTGTAGGTGCATCTTGGAAAGATGATATCTGTCCACGGCTCAACTGCCCATCCGCACACGGATCAGGATGGAGTTATGTATAACCTGGCAAGCAATTATCAGAATCGAAATATGGCCTATTGTATAACTGCAAGTGATCCTGACCAAGATGGAAGTGAGTGGGACATAAATTCCTTTGTCAGTATAATTACCACCTCCTTTATTTTTTGTCATGACAGCATTATTTTGTTAAGACTTTACTCTCTTTAAGTTTTAACCTGCTGGGGAACACAAATTTTCTCTGGTGTGCAGAATGATAAATGTATCTCATGTGTGACGAAAGAAATAAAATAAAGAGAAGTAAAGGGAATGACAGAAGATCAATTAAGTTTTATAGGAAACAAAAAAATGTGGTTTTATCACAATTTTAGTGATTATGGTCAGTGGCTAAAGAGGGAAGAGACATAAAGGCTTACCATTAAGAAATTATAAATACTTAACAAATAACTTCAGTTGGGAGTTGCTGGATTTTGTGGCATAGTTTACATGTCAGCTCAGCGTATGGTAATAAACGGACTGCTCTGAAAGCAGATTTATACAACTGACTTTGCTGCCCAACTCACGTAAGTTTAGCACCAACAAAGAAATATAAATACTTGGATGAAAGACCTCATCAATTGACCCAGAACTCGGAGAAGTTTCATTCATAAAAAATGATTCCCTTAACAGATGTAATTTCAAGTACATAACTGAAGCTAGCAGATATAGATTTGTAGAAATCCCAACGGAAGATGTACTTTCCTTAAAATAGGTAATGCAAAACTTACTCTATCAAGGTATCTTCATGTGGCCAATCTGTTAGCGGCACACTTTGGCTAAAAAAGCCATTTGCCTAATGGAAAAAGAGGAATACGGTTTCATTCCTCTCAGAGGCACAATTTTTTCTTTAATAAGACTTCTCGATCTGTGCTGGTTAATATTAATTTCACTTTTTAAGGAAATAGAAACAAGGATAGAGCTCAAATATGTCTATCAACTAAAAATAATGTTTATAGTAATAAAAATAATGTTTATAGTAATAAAAATAATGTTTATAGTAATAAAAATAAAACTGGATGTCTATTTCAAACATGGTATCCACTGAAAACAATGTCTGAAGTAATAAAAATGTCAGATTAAAAATAAATCCATTAATTCTTTAGAAATTACTTTGTTTACATTTCAGATATGATATGAGCATTCAAGAATAATTGAACGAGGAAGCAGAGTGGCATAAAGCATGTCGGGTCAAACAGTAATTTCTCTTACAAAGGGGAGTACAGGTTCATGCCTTGCCAGAGAGCATATTTTATTCATTAAGTTTTCCCAAGTATACAAGTAGATGTAATGAATACTGCATCTATTTCAAAGCACTAAAAATAATGTTTGAAGTATTAAGAATATCAGATTAAAAATAAATCCATTATTCTTTAGAAATAGGTTTTAAAATGAAAGTCTTCAGATATTTTTTTCTTGTACTCTACTATTTTTTAGAATTACTATTTTCATCTATCTTCATAAATATCTTTGAACAGTCTGTTAGTGGTTGTCATAGCAAAGATATTACTAACTGGGGTCACTACTGCAAGAGAGATTACTCTATAAAAAATTGACATTAAACACAAAATATTCAGAAATATACTTGGGGTGACAATCATCCGCCTGATGATTGTCATTGCATGAAACTCTGAGTAGCAAATGTGGTATTATTGTATTGTATTATACATACATATATATATATATATATATATATATATATATATATATATATATATATATAAAGAAATAGACATAATATCTTACATTAATTGCATAACTCTGAGTTTCATGCCATAAAAAAAATAATTCCAGCATCTTGAAAATTGCTTTGGCTTGAAATTTGGAGTTGTGCAATTAATGTAAGATATTATGTATATTTCTTATATATATTAAATAGCTCTGTTATTTTACATTGAGCACTGTTTTTGCTTACACTATAGTATATGTATTTCTATATGATCGCTTGTTTATATACCTACCTATATTTACCGATTTTTATATATATATGTTACAGCCTGAATGTAAATAGTGTAATTAGAGATATACATATATCCTTCCTAAACAAGTTCATAACTACTTTGAAAATCTTTTCTGTGCTCTTCAATTGCAGATGCAAAACCTTTTGATAACCTTCGAATCATTGGTAGTGTACCATCCCGCTGGCGGTCATGTTATTCATACAACCACAGTTTTGCAATGTCAGAGAATTATTTCGTTATTTTGGAGCAAAATGTATGCGTTGATCTTTTAAAAGCAGCATTTGCTAAAGTTCTTCGTAATCCATATGTGGACTGCATCAAAATATATGATAAAGAGGAGGTACGTATTGCAAACTATTTTGGATTTTCAATCATTTCACCCCAAACAAGGCAATAAAGGTCAATAGGATGCAAGGGGTTACTGAGAGTGAAAGAAACAGAGAGGGCAATAAAAGAACAGGATTCAAGAAAACAGATGACGAGGATAGATATTGCATTTAAATTTTTGAAAATCATAGTTGGCAGGAAGCTGGAAGAGAGTTCCATATGCAAGAAAGAAATGCAGGAGAAGAAACTATTAGCATAGAGTTACAAGTTCAGCAGTAAAATTGAGACCTAGTTGCCAATCCAGTATTGTGCTCAATCTTTTGAAGTCAGGGTAACAACAAGAAAGACTCATCAGAACAATAACCATGGGAATATTTATAGAAAAGGTACAGGGAAAGTTCGTTACTGTGATAGGAATACAAGATGCAGGTCAAGATTGATAACATTGCAAATTCTTCCTTGGATTTTCTCAAGAATATCTAGATATGTAGCAGAATCACCAAACCAGATATGGCAACAATATTTGCTGCATGTATGAATAGTAGACTTATAAATGTGCAAGATAAATTTTGGTGAAAATAATTGTCTAGCACAACAGTGAATGATCTGGCATTTAGAAAGGACAGCATAGTACCCATCAAAAATTATGTAACTGTTTATGTCTGTTTCTTTTGAATTTCTCTGTTGAATATTTATGAGGACTGAATTTGTTTTTCTTTTCTCTTTCTCATGTTCCAAGTGATTAAAGATGGAAAGAATAGGAAGTGGTGAAGAGGCATGATTGCCCAAATTGTGAAAAGGGGAACAGCATATAAAAAGATGAAGTGATTAAATTTAACTAATTAGTCTTGTTGAGATTTAATAAAATTTTTAAATAATTTTACATTTAGTTGAAAAAGTGATCAAATAGTTTTTAAAGGAAGGCTGATATTTGAAAATAAAAAGTTTGGCAAAGATCAGGCAAAAAAAAAGTTACATCCAAATGGCATTTTTCACTGCTTTTACTGTATACTGCCTTGGTACTTTTTATTATTTTAAAAAGCCACTTTTAGTATAAAAGGGTGGCTTGTGGGTGTGGCTAGCTCCTTGTCATGGCCCTCAATTACAACTGGTTGGTTTGCTACATGAGACATAACTGGGTGGATCAGGTAATTCATCAAAATTAGCCAACCACATCATGCACTGAAACAAGTTCCAAAAAGGCCAGTGGATTTCTCTGTCTTATTCCACTTGAACAGAGATTAAGCCTTTCCCAGTTCCACCTGTCAGGAGTTAATCCCAAATTTTATCATTGTGTCCCTGTAGAAAATCAATGAAATTGATCTTGTTACGTTCGAGTTGGTGATAGGTGGCTTCAGGGAGAGAAAGTTCTTTGATAAATGAATCAAAGGCATTCAGCAAACTAACAGAATTCAGTGTGAAGAGACAAAAATAAGTCTACAGAATTTAACTTCTACAGAATGATGCCTGAAGATTATCTGTATTCACTGTACCTGTGTGTTAGGCGAAATGCAGGCATGTTATTGAATTTAGTCCATTTCCTCCCCTCATGGAAAATAACCTTTAAGTAAAAAAATGGATGTTGTTTTATATGGGTAAATCTTTCCTAATAACAATGATTAATGACTTCACTTTATCTAACCAGGTCCCAAAAATGACAATTTACAATGTTCATAGTTTACATTTCATTATCTCTATATTTCTGTAAATTAATCAAATGGCTTTCCTACTGGTGAAGGTTTCCTCGCCAGAAATACAAAATAATGATAATTATAAAAATTGCATAAAATGGACATCTGGTTTCTATCTAGTCCTCAGCTTTAAATTAATTTTGCTCTTACCAGTTTTCAAACCCTTTTCTAACTTTTTTCAAACACTCTGACCACCCAAGTGAACTTGATAAAAACATTTTTGAACAAAACATTATTACCAGCAATACATTATTACCAGTAGTATATTTTTGAAAAAATAAAATATTACCAGCAATAAAAATCTTGTTGGCATTAAATAAACTCATTGAGGTTGATATGCCAGAAAAACAAAAAACAAACCAAACCAAACCATGCCTGGTCTGAAGTTAAACTTTACCAAAAGACCGTCTTTCTTCAAGCTTTCTGGACTGGCACGACAGTATCACAAAAACTGTATCAAATAACAGAAATCACTTGAGGACTTTCAACAACAGCAACAACTAAAATGGATAGGACATGTAACTCTAAGAAAAAATAATGACATAATAAAAATGGTGACATTTTACACCACAAATGAAGATTAAGAAGAACCCCCCCCCTATCAATATTGGAAAGAGCAATAACAGCTACTGGACTTGAGAAATCTATGTCCTGAAAAATTGTTTTAAGAGACAGATTTTGTCTACATTACACATGACCAGTGGATAAAAAGCATTGCTTGAAGTTATCCAAAAGTGACTTGACCCAAAAGGATATGAGTTCAATACCTTGCCACAGCAGAGGTGAACAAAGAAAAAAGAAAACTTGGAGAGTTAAGTTATTAAAGGGAATTAACTGAAACTGAGATATCCAGAAAAGGCATGGCATGTGGAACTAGAACAATATACCCCTGTGGACTAAATAAAGGGTTCAGTTTAGAATTCCAATGTTTGTTACCTGAAGAAGACCAGAGCATACAATGGCCGAAAAGTCATGAATATGACAAAGATGAGGACAACTGTCCAAACAATGTAAATAATGATTTTATAAATTTCAACCAGGAGTAGCACTGGCTGCTCAGTCAATAAATGACAAATGTTTTTTATAAGGAAACAGCTAATATTGCCATTGCAATCTTAACTTTCTGTTTGTATCTTCCAGCTCCAGGTAGCCGTGCTAGAAAAAAAAAATGGCCAACAACTAAAAACTGTGTACAGAATGAATAACTTTTTTTGCTTTCATCACATCAATTCATATGAAGAAGATGGACACTTGATAGTGGATTTGTGCAGCTACGATGATGCAAATATTATTGGGCGAGCGTGTATTGAAGCAATACGAAATAGAGAACTTCTAAAGAGCAAATCCTGTTTTAAGCGCATTGTTATTCCTCTCAATGTTGCCGACAACGTGAGTACAATCTTATTTTTGGAGTCTTTAACTCTTGACAATAAATACTTTTGACAAATAATTTTTAGACTTTAACTCAGTAAACAAAAATGTTTTGTCTTTAATTCTTGGCAATAAGTAATTTTTTAGTCTTCAAATCTTTTGACAATAAATACTCTTTTCTTTAACTCTTTTGACAATACTTTCTATTTTTAGCTTTTTTGGCAATAAATACGTTTTTATTACTTAACACTTAACATTAAATGCTTTTTTGTCTTTAAGTCTTTTGATGATAAACACTCTTGACAATAAATACTCATTAATCTTTCATTCTTATTAGACTTCAGTTATGATAGTAAATCCTTTTTTATCTCTTTTGACATTAAATACGTTTTTAGTCTTTAAATCTTTTGATATGTTTTTAGTCTTAATCTCTTGATGATAAATACACTTAACAATAAATACTCATTAATCTTTCATTCTTTTGACAATAACTCTTTTTTGCCTCTTTTCACAATAAATACATTTTTAGAATGTTTTATATGTTTTCGTCTTTATCTCTTTTGATAATAAATACACTTGACAAATAGTTTTTTAGTCTTTAAGTCTTTTTAACTGTTCAGTTAGTAAAAATCTCTGAATGTAAAAATGATAAAGAAACCACAAGCTGATATTTTGATTTCAGGGGAAAAAATTTTTTTTTACCAATCCGATGCTTTGATATTGATGAAAAAATGGTAAAAATGGTGCTTTTTACGATTTAGGGAAAAAAACAGTCTAAATTTGATGAAGACAGATTTTTAATAATATCAACTTAGCATTTATTTTCATGTTGGGCTATGGTTAGTACCATAGGAGTTTGAAAACTTCACAAATATTTTGCATTAATATTTAGTAAGTTGCAAGTCAAATTCACATGCAAGGAGTTTCTGGTTTTAGTCATAATATTTGTGTGAATTACAAGCAGTTTTTACTTATTTACTGACAAAATGAAACCTATTTTAAACTTTTTGAAATTTACAAAATAATATTTTTTAATATTGACTTTGTAATTTTTTTTTTTCTCATTTTTATTTATTCTACAAAATCCAGAAAGAGGCTGAAAACAATATAGAAGAAAATTAAGAAGTAAATTATATATCTATAATATTTTCAATTGGGTGTTTGGAAATCCCACAGTACTAATGACAATGACTCACAATACAAAGAGAGGGTTGATTATTAAAATGTCTGTTTTTACTGAAATCAAAACACAACAACGATCAGTTATGAAGCAATTGAAATTCAATAGTAAATGAAAAAATGTTTCAAAGCAATAAAAAACATGTAAAAATTAAATTATGAAAAGACTTCATTTTAAAAATAACTTGTTTAGCAGCATATCAACACCTCTGTGGGTTATTTAATATCAAAATCTAAATATTCTGTATGCAATTTTTTTTTTTTTTTGAGATACACGTTTTACTAATTAACCCATAGTTGGGAGAGAGAAAAGGTGGATTCATACCTTTTCCAAGGGTATTTGTGTGTAAGTGAATGCAACGAATCAAACTGGAATTGGAACTCAGCTCTCCTATTAAAATTCTAAGCTATTATTCATTACACCACCCACACATCCAATCTTACACCAGGCTCAACATTGCTTGACTTTGGTGATCATACAGGAAAAGCTGTTTCAATGTGGTGTGGCTGCAAACCCCCTGAAAAGAACATGTGACTATACTATCCTAAAATACACTTTATCTTCAATTACAAATTACGTTGCTAGTTATGAACCTCTTATTGGCTTGTATCTAATGTGCGTAAACAACTTCTGATGGACATATTTTTAAAAAAACTCTATATTACTATTATTTAACTCAATTTACCAGGAAAGGGGTGAGTAAATTAATAAGATATGAGGATAAGTCAAGAATTATCGGCACTTTTGCCATAACGTATCTTTAGGTTTGTCAGACTGCCTTCTTCTCATGTGGTATATAGTTTGTGCTATTGTGATCACATGATCTTGCTGCTGTTACAGTGTAAATATGGCTGCTCAGGTAGCAGTGTACACCGAGGAAGAACAATTATTACGGTCACACAATTGAAGTTTGAGCTTGATCGTGCCAGTCTCCTTGCTGCTGTTACAGTGTAAACATGGCCACTCCACTAGCAGTGTACACCAAGGAAGAACAAAGTTCAGTGATGCAAATCGGCAGGGAACATGCTACTTCATTGATGATAATTCACTGGTTTGTCATTACCACCTTTCGAGCTTGCTGAATCTTCTTATCAGTAGTAGAGGTTGCTTCTTCATGCATCACGCTTGTCTGGCCACTTATACACACCTTTATGCAGTAGTGCACTGTTGCTCTATTGTGTTGAAAGTTCCCGATGAATTTCTGCCCCTGACACACCTTCTGACCAGAGAAACTGGATCCCTGCTCTTTGTTACTAAAACCTAAAGATATGTCATGGCAACACTGCAGATTACTTACTCTTGTATGATTTCTTTTTTCTTTCTTTTTCTTTTTTTTCTTTCTTTTTCTTCTTTTTTCTTTCTTTCTTTTTCTTTTTTCTTTCTTTTTCTTTTTTCTTTTTATCTTTCTTTCTTTTTCTTTTTTCTTTTTATCTTTCTTTTTTCTTTCTTTTTTCTTTCTTTTTCTTTTTTCTTTCTTTTTTCTTTCTTCTTGTGTGATCTGTTTTTTTCTTTCTCTGCTCCATTTATTGCGGAATTCTCTTTTTCAGGTTTTAAGTTTATAGTTCTTAGTTGTTTCTAGGCTAAAGTCAAAGACAAAAATGAATTTCCATTTTCCAAGTGTCATGTATCATTAATAAAGAAAAAAAGGCCAAAGTATTGCTTTTATTGTCCTAAAAATCAATGAAGATTGACTGATATTGAATTTTTTTAAAATTTGATTTCCAGGATAATTTTTGAAATTTTCAAAAGATGGAAATTTTGATATCTCTGTATTCATATTTGAAATGAAAAATTATAAGCAATACTTTAGTCATGTAATAAAAGCCTGTTATTATTTATGATTCCCCCTCCTGTGTATGACGATAAACTACATCTGCGTCCAGGATAAGACGATAAACTACATCCAACAGCAAGGCCTCTGATGAGAAGGATTTGGGGAGTGTGGAACCACCTCTTAATTGCTGGTGTTCCCAGGTCCACCCTGACCCAGGGTGGTAGAACCTGTTAGGGTCCCAGCTATGGGCAAATAGTTAATCCTGAAACTGAGGTAAAAAGCATTATGAAAGTGTAAAAATAGATTTTAATACCAGAAAAACTTTGTAAAAAAATTATTACCAAAAATAAATTTTTGAAGAACAAAAAAACTATTAACAGCAATACGTTTTAAAAAAAATATTACCAGCAATTACATTCTTTTAAAATAATATTACCAGCTATACATTTTTGAGAGAAAAATATATTACCAGAAATAGATTTTCGACAAAACCAAATATTACCAGGAAAAAAAGTTGTCGGCATTAAATGACCCATTGAGGTTGATATGCCGTAAAACAAAACAAACCAAACCTTAATAATTACCATGTCCCATGGAAAATTGAAATTCATTATCTCTCAAAAGGGGGAAATTGATAAACAAAAAGAAATACAAGGAAACACTTTTCAAACAGAAAGAATAACAATTTGAAACACAAAAACTCAAAATAATAAAGGGGGAGAGATGGTGTCTGAGAAGAGAATTTCAGACTTAGTAGTAGCATATCATTGCTGTATATTACCTCTTTTATGTTGTGGTGTAATGGACGTTGGCTCGGAATGAGTTCAAATCCCAGTCAGGTTCGTTGTATTCACTTACACACAAATACCCTTGGGAAAGGTATGAATCCATCCATTCTCCTCCCAGCTATAGCTTGAGTAGCAGAACAGACTGGGTTCTTTAGCCTTGGTTGGCAACCAGTCTGCCGCAGAAAGAAATGCCAACCTATTGCGGGAAAAATCTTCTGCCTTGTCAGTCATGTATTAAAAGATACATGATTGCCCAAACATGTATCACATGTGGCACTTAAGTGACATGATTACTTGTTTTGGCCTGCCATAGTTAAATCACATGTGGTAGTTCCCATATCCCTAAGGGTTCATGTGGTAGCAGATTTGTAGAAAGTACAGCTAAATACATATATGTGTATTTTTTCAGTGCATCCACATCGCAAATGAATGTGACACAAGGTCAAGGTTTAAAGTGGGTTTAACAGCAATACTGTCAAAAATTTGCTCAAGCCCTCTTGGCACTTCCCTTTTTGGGGTCACCTCAGGCACTGGGCAATAAACCCCGCCCCCTCCTGAAGAATGGGTACTACCTAGAAGGATGGCTCCCTGGGTCTTCAGTTAATGTTATTTTGAAACTGTCTCAACAATAGTGCCAGGGAAGTACATTTACATGTATATATGCAAAAAAATATTTATTTTTATATTTTTACAGAATATAAAAATTATCTTCATAATTTTAACCCTATTACTACTGTTACCATGCTACTACCAAATAGTAAAGTCTCTAAGCCTGGGAACGTATGTACCTGTCCCTTTGGCAATCTTACAATCAAGATTAGTAGATAATACTAAAATACCATACAATACTCATTGCAAGGAAAGACACAAAATACCTAAGGCTGTTATTTTAAAATTTCTTTCTTTGGTATTGTAATTTTGTTTAATGTATTTTTTCTGATCATACTCCTTAAATCATGAAAGATATGACATGAAAATATCTCTATTTTTTTTTTTACATTTTTATGTGAAGCATTTTCAGTGTAATTTGCAAGACCATTTTATTCTAAAAATAACTGTTTTCAATTAAACTTTCTTTTTTTTCAAAAGTTACTTGTCTCTCTTACGTAGGCTCCTGTTGGGGTGAACTTGATCACTCTAAAAGACAGCAAGGCAACTGCTATGAAAAGGAAAGATGGCAGTATCTTTTTAACCTCTGATTACTTGACAGACGACCCGGCTGGTATGCAATCTTCTTTCTTGTTCCTTTAAAAATGTGTTTTTCCCAAAGTGGTCAACATCAGTATCTGGGGTCAGTGGTTCTATTGGGTAGGTCTGATAAATGCATGGAACCAGTGCCAGGCCAAGCATCACATGAGACCCCAACAAGTCTATGATACACCCCCACCCCTTCTACAACATTTCATTTGTCATAAGATAGTATTCATATAAAATACACATTTTATTGTAACCTAATTATGTACAATAATGGATCATATAGGTGAACAATATATATATACACACACACACACACACACACACACATATATATATATATATATATATATATATATGGCCTGTGCAAGAATCTTGTTGACCTCTCCCACCAAATCTGGGGCCCTTCACTCTACTATATCTCAATTTTCATTACAAATTATATTGTTTTTTTTTTGTTTTTTTTTAAGTGTATCACCCCAAGCAAGGCTGGAGGCCACTATCACGCAAGGGGTTATAGAAGGGTTGGAGGAAGAGCAGATAGGAGTGGTAAAGGAGAGGATGTGGAAAAAGAGAAAGACAGTGGATCGATCAAGGCAAGGGGGTTACAGAAGATTTGGAGCGAAAGCAGATAGGAATGAAAGGTGAAAGGATGTGGAGAAGGGAAGTGGATAGATCAAGGCAACTGGAGATGGCGATTGACGTTACACTTAAATAGTTGGAGATTGTATTTGTCAGGGAAACAGGAATAGGGAAGGGAGTTCCACAGGCGAGATGTGCGAGACATGAAGCTATTGGAGTAGAAGAGACGTCTACATCTAACAGTTTCAACGGTGAAGGGGTGGGAACGGGATGCCAGCCTCGTAGGACGTTTAAATTCATGAGGCCTAGGGACAAGCGAAAGCAGCTCCTCGAAGCAATTACCGTGAAAGTATTTGTAAAAAAGACAGAGCGAGGCAACATCGCGTCCGTGAGAGAGCGACTGCAGACGAGATGACAGATCAGGGCCAATCACATTGCATATCCGTCTCTGGACCTTATCAAGAACCCTGAGGCAAACAGCAGGGGCTCCAGACCATATATGGCAGCAATACTCCATGCAAGGGCGAATGGTCGATTTATAGATTTGGAGGTTCGATTCCGGGGAGAAAAATTTCCTGGCTCGGCATCAGTTGCATCATCCACTTGCGGTGGATGATGCAACTGACTCGATGTATTTGTTCCATCTCAGATCAGTGGACAGCGTGAGACCGAGCAGCCGCAGAGAGGAGCTCTCGAGAAGTTGGTCTTCAGACAATGTAATGGGATGCAGGGATGGATCCTTGTGGTGGTTAATAGAGAGCAGTTTTGTTTTAGAGGCGTTAAAGTTAACCATCCATTTCTCGCCCCATTTCACAACCGATTGGAGGTCCTTTTCTATTTGAACTGCCAGGTTAACTTTGTCAGCATCACTAGATTTGTGTTAGAGGCAGGAGTAAATTGTGGTGTCGTCAGCATAGATGCCGACTTGGGAGTCTATGGCGTCAGGAAGGTCGTTTATAAATATGAGGAACAGAGTAGGCCCTAGGATGGAGCCTTGAGGAACACCTGCGTTAGTGGGATAGGAGCTGGAGATGAATCCATTGAGAACGACCTTCAATTCCCGGTTTGACAGGAATGATTGTATTAGGTCAAACAATCGACCTGTGATACCATAACCCTGGAGCTTCCGAAGAAGGCCGGCATGCCAAACTCTATCAAACGCTTTGGAGATGTCTAGGGCCACGGCACGAGCTTCACCGTTATTATGAATAGCTTGGTAGACAAATTCAGTGATGGCCGTAAGCACATCGGCCGTAGATCGGGCAAAGCGGAAACCATACTGCTTGTCTGAGAGCGGATCATGGGATATCAGATGATTAATCACTTCGGTGTTGATAATGGCCCCGAAGACTTTGCCGAAGAGGGGTAGGAGACTGATAGGACGGTAATTGGAAGGGTCGGATGGGTGAACAGAGTTCTTAAAGACAGGATCAATGGTTGAGGACTACCAGCAGTCAGGAAAACAAGACTCCTTGAGGCAGCGGTTGTATAATTTAGAGAGGGCAGGCGCCAGTTCAGGCGCGCATTTCTTCAGGACAATGGCTGGTATCCCGTCACCACCAGTAGCCTTGTGGTGATCTAAGTTAAAAATAATGCCCAATACCAACGACGGGTATATGTGCAATCAGTTCAAAAGGGCCTCGGTTCTGGGAGGGAAATCGGGCAAGGGTACCCCGGAAGAGTCTAGCGTTGAATTGGAAGAAAACTTCCGAGCAAAGCATTCGGCCTTGTCGGCAGAGGTGGTCAGGACCTCAAACTGATTGAACAGGGGAGGAATGGAGGGTTTGTTATTGTTCTGAACGCTCTTGCAGAGGCGCCAATAATGTTTGGAGCCAAATTTGCGGGATACAATAATTTCCTTCATCCGAGCAACAAATAGTGACTTGGCATCGTCGAGGATACGCTTACACTCGTTACGGGCAGAGGTAAATAGACGTCTATTGAAGTCAGAACCTAATTATGTACAATAATGGGTCATATAGGTGAACAACACACACACACACACACATTTATATATATATATATATATATATATATATATATATATATATATATATATATATATATATATATATGGCCTGTGGTAGAATCTTGTTGGCCTCTCCCACCAAATCTGGGGCCCGTCACTTTACTATATCTCAATTTTCATATGGTTGCATTCATATAAATTACAAATTATATTGTAACCTAATTATGTACAATAATGGATCATATGCAATATAGATGAATAATTCAACTAGAAAATTAAAAATAAATATAAAATATAAATATAAATAAAATATAAATATAAATAAATACAATATATCTAAATTCAAATTAGAGACATGTCAGAAATAGATTATTCCATCTTAAATAAATCAGCAATGTTTT
The DNA here is from genome assembly GCA_964036315.1 of Acanthosepion esculentum. Classification (NCBI taxonomy): domain Eukaryota; kingdom Metazoa; phylum Mollusca; class Cephalopoda; order Sepiida; family Sepiidae; genus Acanthosepion; species Acanthosepion esculentum. The sequence goes on along the minus strand of OZ038500.1, from coordinate 71,751,406 downwards.
GAAGCAATTTTTAACATTAACTTCAGATTTTTCTTGTTAAAAAGTTGAATAATTTTAACACATTCAATATTATTGATAAAAAAATATTGAATTTTATATAGTTTTTTTTTGTTGAGATTTTGCATGAGCAAAACAAATTCACAGATTTGGATAAAAAATAAAGAACACAGATTTATGTCAAAATCAACAAAGTTTTTCATCTTTTAATAGCCAATTGGGCTTAGTTTAATTTGTAATGTATATAAATGTGGGTAGAAAAAAGCAAATGCTGATAAGATAGTGAGTGTCACAAAGCACTGCTCAGAGCAACCAATCAGACTATCTGGGGCATCAAAAGAAGGTCAATAAATGCCCTTGCTAATGCTCCTCAAACACATCACCCCCACCATTAAAACATCCCCCATTAAAGTAATTAATTTAATAAAAGGGTATATTAACCTACTTTTAATTTTTATTGTTATTACCTGTAGTATTTGTGAAGTTATTATTCAAACAAACACGTTGTGTAAGAAGAGAAGTTGAAATTGAGAAAGGAATAACAAAAACGTAAAGCTAAAATTAATTTTATTGTGAAAACAATAATGCGACATAAAAGTCATCCTGCACAAGGGCTTGTACAGATCCATAGCTACTGCCCATGATTGCCACCACTTGGTGATTTGTCAGTGTACCCTAATCAAGGCATCCACCCTCTGGATGTGTTCTTCTGTACACAATGTTGATGGATGACCAGATTAGTTCTTGTTTGCTACATTGGTTCTACCCACTCATACACCTTTTATTGATTCAGGGTATGTGCTCTGTACTGCACCAACGTCTGACAGTGGATTTCTGAACGTTTGATTCCCTATGCCCACAGTACAATACGGCATGTTGTTCCTTGATGGTGCAATTAATGAGTGGAGTGACCATATGTCTGACCTCATTGCTCCCTGTTACTTGGCTGAATGATAGAATTCTGTGCATGGATAGTGACCTATCATCCCATGCTCATGTTTGGTGTTGTGTATCAGTGCCTCTCTGTTGTTTTTACTGTACAATTTCAAAATTACCTTTACTTTCTGATTTATTGTTATGGTTCAATATCCTCGCACCACGGTTATGATCCAAGGTTAGGACCAAGGAAGAACAACACGAACACAAGAGTAGAAAATAACAAAGATATATTACAACAGAAATATAATACAAGAAGTTGAAGGGTTAGTATTAACTGTCAGTCTGGTTTAGAGTGAACTAATATTGTCTTGATTCGTTAGGTCTCGACTCATTCCTCCTTTCTCTCTCTCAGAGAGGGGCAGTATTTATAGAGTCAGGAAGAGTCCATTATCATTATAGATAAGTACCCATAACACCCCTCTTCCAAAGCTTTTACGTCACAGGGTTCTTTAGTATTTTTTTCTCTTTGGATTTATTATCAAAGGCTCTGTGACTTTTCCTGGTCGATTTTCGTGGTTCAGACATTGTTTGCGGCCTTTGCATATCAAATGTGTCGAATATCGTATCCATCACTTCTTCCTGAGGTGGACCATTAGAATCATCTAACAGCTTCTTTCTTATTTGATTTACATGTCTTTTATGTGAGAATTTCAGGCCCTGTATTGTGTAAACCATGTTCCCGATTCTTTTTTTCAATTGTACCTTGCTCCCAATCGGATGTATTGTTTTTATACGTTTTGAAAAAAACTTTCTCTCCTGGGTAGAATTTTCTTTTTGAAATTGGTATTTGCTTTGTTTGTTTTGGTAGCAATTTGTTAAATACTGATCTGATTTTTCGGGCAAACTTCACTTCCACAGGTGATAATGCCGATGGCGTAGCACTGTTTGGTGTAATTCGATATACTTGTAAAAATTGTTGCAACGCCTTTTCTGTTGGCACGTCTTATGCTTTCCTTAACGCTCTTTTGAGTGTGTCTACAAATCTTTCCGCTTTCCCATTTGATCTTGGGTGATATGGCAGGGATTTGATATGTTTAACTTGAAAAGTTTCTCAAAATTCTTGAAAGTCCGCAGATGTGAATTGTGTCCCATTATTGGTGACTAGACAATCAACCACTCCAAAATGAGCAAACAACTCGTGGAGGCAATTTATGGTAGTTTCAGAAGTAGGTTTTCTGCAACGAAACACTTCTGGCCATTTGCTATAACTGTCTACTATGATCAAATAGTATAAACCATCTATTGGACCTGCGAAGTCTACATGGATTCTTGACCATGGTCGATCTGTCTCTGGCCAAGGCTTATGGATGATCGGCGGTGCTTTTGCTGCTAAGGAACAACCCTTGCATTTTCCCACCATATGTGTAATGTCTTGATCCATGTTTTTCCAATATACATAACTTCGCATTAACGATTTCATTCTGTTCTTTCCTGGATGGCCCATGTGGAAGTCCTTTAGGATTCGCCTTTGTAGTGTTTTCGGAATTACTACCCTTTCGTTATATAGTAGAACATTGTCACATGACGAAAAACTGTCTGATACATTTTTATTTTTTCTGCAATTTTTGTTTTTGTTTCTTTTATGAATTCATAATTTACTGCTTCATTTCTTATCCCTTGTAATGTGACGGGGAGGTTTCGAACTGTACTACATAGTGATATCCTGATATCTTCTACATGTCGTAGGGCTGCAATTATGGAATCTTCCACTGGCTCCGTTTTCTTAGGTATTAGTCTCGAGAGACCATCTGCATGCCCAATTTTGTTTGTTGGAAGATACTCTAATTTGAAATTGTAGTTCAATAAAATTGTACCCCCATCTTACCAACCTATTAGCCGTGTAAACGGGTAAACCTTTCTTCGATCCAAATATTGTAAATAACGTCTTGTGGTCCATCTGTAAAGTAAAAAATCTACCGTAAATATATCTATGAAATCTTGTAACTGCAAAAATAATCCCCAGCGTTTCTTTTTCGATTTGTGAGTGATTTTTTTCTTCTGGTAGCAAAGTTCTTGAAGCATGCGCAATTGGTTTTAGTGTCTCATCCGGCATTTTATGCAGTATACATGCCCCGACTCCATAGGCACTCGCATCACTTGCGACTATTATTTCCAATTTTGGGTCATAGTGCGCTAAAAATATATCCACGGTTAGCGTCTTAATTATTTTGTCAAATGTTTTCTGGCATTCATCTGTCCACTCCCAAACTTTTTCCTTCTTCAACAGTTCTTTTAGGGGTGCGCGCAATTTATGCATGTTTGGAATGAATTATTGGTAATAATTCACTAAGCCTAAGAACCTTTGTAATTCGGCTACGTTTTTTGGAGCTGGCATTTTTTTTTATTGCCGTTGCCCTTTCTGGGTCTGGTCGCCTTCCTTTTTCATCGATGATATGGCCCAGATATTTTATTTCCTTCATAAAGAAATCGCATTTGTTTTCTTTTACCTTGAAACCATAGTTTTGTATTCTCCTGAAAATCTCTTGAATGAGTTCCCAGTGTTGTTCAATGTTTTTACTATTTATCAGTATGTCATCCAGGTATGTAATCGTGAAATCAAGTCCGCCTAGCATAGTATCCATTATTTGTTGAAATATTGCCGGCCTGACCTTAATCCCAAATGGTAATCTTTGGAACTTGTATAATCCTTTGTGTGTGTTTATGAACAATAATCTCGAGCTTTCCTCATCTACTGGTATTTGTAGGTACACTTTGCTCAAGTCTATTTTTGAGAAAAATTTTCCTCTGTTTAATTTTGTGAAAACTTCTTTTGGGCTGGGTAGAGGATAGTGGTAATCCTTTATCGCTGCGTTGAATCCCGTTGAGAAATCAGCGCATACTCGTATCTCACCGGATTTCTTTTTGACGTAAACCGTAGGTGCGGCCCATTGACTATATTCCACTTTTGTCAATATATCGATTTTCTCGAGTCTATCCAACTCTTGATCTATTTCTATCTATTATTTCTATATTTGCTGCCATTTTTTACACCTCCCGAGGCTAGCTGAAAATACTTCGTGGAAACTTTCTTTTAGTGTCTCCTTTAATTTATCTGCCTTGGTCGATAAACTTTTTACTTTTTGGCAGTACGTACTTATTGGTAAATCCCAGAGTTCGAATTTCTGCATCCAGTCCGTTCCAAATAAATTTTCTGTATTTCTTAGCACATACATTTTTAATTTTTTGGTTATTTCATTGAATGTCACATTTGTAATAACTTCTCCCTCAAGATTTATTTTTCTCCCAGTGACTGACCTAGCAATTTTATCGGTTCTCAACATGGTCGGTTTGTTCAATTTTCTCCATGTTTGTACGTTAATAATAGTTAAATCTGATCCAGAATCCAATTGTAGTCTGACTTTTCTGTTTAACATTTCTACTTGCACGTATTTTCGTATGTTTGTCTCATCCACTTGGTCAGTCCTAGTGACTCTTACTCTGCTTTTGCTTTCTTTCCTAGTCCAACAATGAGAACTTTTATGACCCACTTTTTTTGCACGACAGACAAGTCTTAAAGCGGTATGGACAATCTTTATACCAATGAAAAGTCCCACAGCAATAGCATAGACTGGGTGATAGTTTTTTCTGATATTGACTTTTTGGAGTAGAAAAATTTGTTTGACCTGTTTTTGAGGAGGGACAAAAACGTGTTTGTCATTGTACTTTACGTATGTGAGCGATGCCAGACTCTTTTATATTTTTCGAGTCCTTCTTTACGCTTATACATCTCTGACAGTCTTCAGCCAATTTTTGTAGCGTCAATTCTGGTTCACTCTCAAGTTTTGTAAGAATTCTGCGTCTGATCTCCGCGTCTTTAGTCGAAACCAGGCCTTGAACGAATATTAAACATTTGAAATTGTTTGGGCTGAGTTCAGATAACTTAAAGTCATCACAGTGTTTGTTTACAATGGAAGCGAATGTTATATAGTCTTCGCTGTCCTTTTTTGTTAGATTCAGACATTTCCATCTTTTGTGGAATAGTGAGGTGTTTGGGCTAAATAGTTCTGTTAAAAGTTTTATGGCTTCCTTGAAAGTTAACTCATTTGTTTTCCTCGGTAAGATGTAGTCTACGAATTTAGTGTATTCGCTTAACCCTAATTTTCTTAGTAGTAGACATACTTTTCTCGCGTCTGACCAAGAATTTTTTTGTTTTTAGATAATAATGATTTAGACTTACTAATTAACCCATAGCTGGGAGGCAAAGAGGTGGATTCATACCTCATCAGAATTTGATGAACAAACAAGAAATTATAAAGTGGATATAAAGTGGGGGATCAATTCTATATCATAATCAATATATAAACTGATCCCTCACTTTTTACCGCGGTAGTTTCGATACATTTCTATTCCAGAGTATGTAAATCTAAAATCTAAAAGACATGTTCATCTAGCTACTCAGTATTTCATCGATTCATTCATTTTCTATGGCTTATCAACCATTTGCAGCTAATTTAAAAACAGAAAATTGTTTTAGATTGTAATAATTTTTTTAAAGTTAATAATGATATAGTGATACAAGTTTTACTAATTAACCCACAACTGGGGGGAAGAGCTGGATTCCTACCTTTCCCAAAGGTATTTCTGGATAAGTGAATATAACAAACCCAAGTAGAGTTGGAACTCACCTCTTCAATTAAAAATTCTGAGCCATTATCCATTACACCACCTGCACATCCGAGCTTACAGAATCTGGACTTTCCATGTGGTCACCCATCTAGGTATTGACCAGGCTTGACATTAATTAACTTTGGTGATCGTACAGGAATCGGTGTTTCAATGTGACATGGCCGTAAGCCGTTTAATGTTCAGGAAATATTGATCATAAACAAGAAAGAGCAGAGCAATATAAGATTTTACAAGTACAATAGAATTGCAAAATTACTTCAATGTTTTCATCTTTTTTCAATGGCACAGCTAAGCGAGTTATTTAATATCTTCTTATTTTTGTTTGTAGATGAAAAATCCAGATTTGAATTGCCGACATTCAACTATGCAAAACACGTGGCACGGCCATATCGTTACGCCTATGGATGTAACCTTGAAGATAAAGTAAGTACCTCTCCATGTGTGGGTAGTGTGGTAGTTAACGGTTCAGAAAGAGAAATCAATCAACCAAATCCATTGCAATCACTCTCATAGAAATAATTTTAGAAACGGTATGAATGAATGTCTTATTCCACTGCCCGACCAGCTATGGGTTAAATAGGAGGACAGACCAGACTCTCTAACCTTGGTTGACAACCTGCGACATTTAGGTTGTGGACACTACCGTTTATAACCCTACGGTGCTGTTTCTTTTTGGGAATATATCTTTCCCAGATATAGAAAGAAACTCTGGTTCGCAGTATTCATTTTGAGAAAAAACATGATTTGCCGTTACCCCATCATGGAATATGTCCTCTCCTGGGACATAGATGAATCCAGTCCATTTGAATCTGGAGACCTAAACATAGCTTCCCCAGAAATACAGAAGATTTTCCTTATTATAAATGTCTTCATTTTTGTTCCTTCTTACAATCTGCTATGCATTGTAGATATATATATGATATATTGTTCTCTGCATAGGACACACACACACACACATACACATACACACACACACACATACATATATTGTTTTCAGGCTCTTTCCGAATATGCCTAATGCTGGGATCACCTCCTGCTGACCAATAAAATCAGGAAGTCTCCTTCCTGATGAATCAACCATGGTGAGATTTGAACCCGGGTCTCATGGTCAGAAAGTGAATTTCTAACCATTTGGCCACGTGCTCATATGCTAGCTTGACACAAGCTTTGTGAGTAAAACTGAAGCCATCGATAGCTGTGCTAGCACGAAGTCACAAGTCACCATGACTGAGGATTTGAGCGTGCTGGCCTTGTTCAAATTGTTGATCACACTAGATGATACACTCTTTCTCAGAAACTGTAACTAAGGTCTGCTCAGCATAGTTGCAGTATAAACTGTTATCTTTCATATATATCTGCATTTGCTGTGCCTCTTATTTTGTAACCCTCTACTTGGAGTGCCTCTCGGGCTTTGTACATAGGTGAATGTCATTGTAAAAAATATAAAGTATTTTTCTTAAAATACATGTTCTTCCCTTCAATACTGAACTGGTAAAAATAAGAGCACACTAATTGCTTAGGGTGCCATCAACCTATGCTATGTCTCTGGTCCCACCTTTAAAAAAATATCACCTGATGTTTAAAAATTCACTGGATCTGAAAAGTAGTACTGATTTGAATGTGTCATGAATTTATTAATATAAAGAAATCGTTAACAAGAAAAAATTTTGCGTAATGCCTTTGAAAGTGTTGGGTGGGTGGATTTTTCAGTATGCCCACATCGCTTGTTGTGACACAAGTTTAAGGTGAGTTTAATGACAATTTTGTGGGAAAGTTTATCAAGCGCCCTCAGAATTTCCTCTTTTGGGAACACCTCAACTACCAGGTAATGGCTCCAGCCCTTCCCAAAGGAGATGTACTGTCTGGGGGATGGCACTTGCTTAGAGCTTAATATTATTTTGAAACTACCCAGCCAAAGCCAGGTAGGTATTAAATGATTTTCTCGGGCCAAAAGTGTGGAGCACCCAGTGAGGATCGAACTCACCACTCAGTCGTAATAGATCGAGAGAGTCAAGCTTGCTAACCATTTCACCAAGTCAGAGAGCTCTATTTTGCAAGCATAGCTTAGATGTGGCACAAGGCTGAAAGTGTAGAGCACCCAGTGAGGATCAAACTCACCACTCAGTCGTAATTGATCTAGCAGGACAAACTTGCTAACTATTATAATACGCTGAAGTGCCCATCCATTGAACATAAATATGAAATTTAGGTTTTGGCTTTTAAAATACAAGGGAGATAAGTGTTTAATATGTATCTTTATTTTATTTTCTTCTCTACAAAAAAAAAAATCCAAATTTTTTTTCTTTCTTTCCTTAGGTTAACAAAATTGACACTGTCCTTCGTTCTATGAAAATTTACCAAGACCCCAAAGGAAACTGTGTTGGGGAGGCAATCTTTGTTCCAAGCCCGAATGCCACAGAAGAAGATGACGGTATGTCGGAGAGGCTTATAGATTTTATTCTTTTTTTACTCCCCCAAAAAAGGTTGATTTATTATTATTATTTTATTTTATCTTTTTTAACAGATCACGACATCTGTCAGAAAGATGAAATTTAAATTTTTATTATTGCTTTATTCCAAATTTTTAACACATCAGCAGATAGCTTTTATGTCAACAACTGAACACAAATAGTTACTAATTAAAAAAATTAGTAATTAAAAAAAAATTTGTAATTGACTTGTATAAAAATACATATGCTTTTGGCACAGTGAATTATTTTAAACCCTAAGTTGGCACATAGTTAGCAAATTAGGTTGATTGATTTATTTTTTACGGTTTATCAACCTTTTTCAGGTTATTTGAAGCTAGGAAATATTTTTAGATTGTAAGAATTCTTTTTGGAGATAATAATGATTTACTGATACAAATGCCACTAATTAATCTATAACTAGGGGAAGATGCAAATTCATTCCATTCCCAAGGGTATTTTTGCATAAGTGAATGTAAGGAATTCAACTAAAATTGATACTTGGCTCTCCAATTTCAAATTCACAGTCTTTATCCATTATACCCGTAGATGATGGTAAGTTGTTTTGCCTATGATGTAGGTAGTGAATAAGTCTATCTTGTTCTAGTTTCGTATTAATAGGATGTCAAGGAATGGTAGGGTTTTGTTTATTTCAGGCTCATGTGTGAATACGATGGTTAGTTCTACGTTACTAAGTCTCTCTATGATGCTTAGCAGATTTTCATTGTGAGGATATATTAGAAGGGCGTCATCTATGTATCTGGGGTAAGTGGAGTTTTTAGGTATGATGTTTGTAAAATTACTACGAACAAAATATCAAGAACACTACTTGTAGGGACCACCAAAAATAAAAGCACCTCCAACAACAAAAAACCCAGAATTCATAATCCCACCCTATGAACAAAATTTGAGGACAAACAACTTATCCCCAACACTAAGATAATTACCAACACCTTCAAGATGCTCAGCGATATAGTTAGCAAGGGAAATAGATCCAACATCCAACACATCAGATGCTGAGATTTATGATATAAAATGTCTGCAATACCAAAAAAGCTACATAGGCATATATATATATATATATATTTTTTTTTTTGAATTGGACATAGTCCGACAATTTATTTAAAAACATTTATATATATTATGTTTAACGTTCTTTTTATAGATACAAGTATTTAAGCAAATGCTCTGTTTTATAATAAACAGTATTAAATAACATTTACCGGCCTGAATGTCCGAGAAATTTTCATAGAAAATTTTCGCTCTCCGACAGGAATCGAACCTGTATCCTATACGGAACAATCATTTCGCGTGATGTGCCTTAACCATTCGGCCACAGATGAGTGTCTGGTTAGCAAGGTCGATTTTACTATCTTTAAACTTAAATCTTCCATGAATCTCTTCTATTCATATCTGCTCTGCTCTAGCGTATCAAATGTAAACAAATGACGTCATATATTTTTGAATTGGACATAGTCCGACAATTTATTTAAAGACATTTATATATATTATGTTTAACGTTCTTTTTATAGATAAAAGTATTTAAGCAAAATTCAGGCCGGTAAATGTTATTTAATACTGTTTATTATAAAACAGAGCATTTGCTTAAATACTTGTATCTATAAAAAGAACGTTAAACATAATATATATAAATGTCTTTATATATATATATATATATATATATATATATATATATATATATATATATATATATATATATATATATATATATTTCATTAAACAGATACTTTAATTTTTTTATTATGTTTTTCTTGTATGTGTGCAAATGTTTTCTTTTCCAGACTTAATGAATGTAAAAATTGTTCAAAATCCTTTGATCTCAAGTGCTTTTGGTCAAACCTGTTAACCATTTTCAAAGACGTTTTTTATATTATTATAATAAATGGTGTATAAGTACTACTGTAGACAGTGTAAAATATTTCTAATTAGCTTAAAAGCTACCCCATTGGGTGGCATTTAAGCTAACTTTTACAGAGGCCTCTTGATTAGACCTTCATCACAATAGCTAGAGAGAAGTAGATACAATATACAATAATAAACTAGAGAACAACTCAAAATTGATCACTGCATTTAAGTATTGCATTAATATTTAAGCTTATCTTTTAAAAGTTCAACAATAATTCTTCTGCTGTCACTTAATTTAAAGACAATTTGATGTATGTAGGTCCTTACTTTCTATACAAACAATTATTTTTATGAAAAGGATAACTTTTGCTGGATTTTGCAATTAATTACCATTATTCCCAAATTTATTTTCAACTTATGAAAATTATCATACAAAAAAAAAATATTGCTGAAAACAATCACAGTAATGAAAACTTAATCCAAAATTTCTGGATTGTGGTGCTGGATCCATTATGGTATATTTTTGATTTGCTCACGGATTTGGCCTGATTCCAAAATGGTATGATATGTTGGAATACGGTCTCTAGGAGTAACGTTGAAAAAGTGTGACACACTGACATTCACATTTTATATAGATGGAGACCAGTGGACTCGAGGAGTGAATGTGATAAGAACAGCAAAAATGAGGTCAATAATCTGCAAGGAAATAATGTCAACTGGGTTTTATCTTTTTCATACCGACTGAAGAGCAGTTGTTTTGCATCGTGAAATGATTGCTGCATTATTTTCTTTTTACTGGCAGGAATTTGGTGTTCAAATAAATACAAAATCTGGGGTAATGGTGAGCCTGAAAGAAAGAAAAAAAATCCCAAAGATACAGCAACAATTTGTTCCAGTTAAAAATTAATTCTCTTGCTTCTTCTTATTTGTAGGGGTTTTACTCGTGCCAGTGATCAGTACAGACCGACAATCTCCCTGCTATTTGACCATACTTAATGCTCAAACAATGCAGGAAATGGCCAGATGTGATGTACCAGTTTCTACTGTCATTCCAACTTCGTTCCATGGTTTCTTTGACAAAAAAATGCCAAGTACTTAAACAGACAACTGATTGGGATTCATATGATGAAACTGTAAATGACAATGTTTATGATGAGATCTTCACATCAGATAGTGACGATTATAGTAATTTTGAAGGGTTTTAATAATGTATGTGGATGTCTTATGTTTTTATTTTGTAATGAGAAATAATAATTTTATGCCATCTTAAATGTTTTTTGTTGCTTAACACCACAAAAAAATTATGACCAGACATTTGACTGAATGGACATTTGACTGAATGGACATTTGACTGAATGGACATTTGACTGACAGACATTTCACCGAAAAAGTACAAGTAAAAATAGTAACAAGCAAAACTTAAGTATTTTATTTAGCAGTATTATAAGGTAGAATAGGACTAATAATTACCACTGAATTTCAAGTAATTAAATTATTAAATCTAAATTTAAATTTAAAAGTTGTTTTTATTTCAATATTTGTTTACTGGAATTAGTATTTTTAAAAATATTTGAGTGCATTTGGGTAAAAAGTAGCAGCTAATTATTTAAATTCATATTTAACAATAAGATAAAATCTAGTTCATCCCTTTAAGATAATGATCATTAAAAGCAAAATTGAAAGATCTTTCATATCAGAAAAGCTTAAGATTTTGCTGTAAGTAAAGTGCGCCTTTTCTCAAAATACTTATCATCTTACAGTAATATTTGAAGTAAAATGTAATATATATAGAATAGATTTAAAAAAAGCATATCAAAAAATGAAAAATTATGAATTAATACAGTAAATAAATCTATGTAGCACATTACGATAAAGAGTGTGACAGACACATGTAAGTACACCACTACATTTTCAGCTAAATGTCCATTCAGCGATATGTACATCGGCCAATTGTCCGAGTACCCCAAAAATTTTATGTAATGTATGGTATTGAGAAATAAAGTTTGCCTGTTATACTAAATGTTGTTATTTAACACTGCAATGATAATGAATTTTAGTTAGAAATATAGATTGTATGATATCTTAAATCTTGATATTTAACATTATTATGAGAAATAATGATCGGTGTGAACACAGCCATAGCTCTACAAATCAGGAATGAAAGATTTGTTTACATTACTTGTTACTTGTGCATGTTACTCAGCAGAACTTTGGCAAATTGTTGTGTAATCATCTCTTGAGTATTGTATTTTTATTGTGAAATCAATAAGTAAAGGTAGTTTTATTACATGTATAACTGTAGTTCAGCATTATAATGTGAATTGTTTCAACTAGAAATATTTACATTGGTAGTTACCATACTGAAGCAGTTGTTAAACTAACACAATCCATGGCACATGCATACTAGCCTGCTTAGTAGTACCAATGCACCAGAGGATTTAAGGTTCCAACATTGGGGTAAGCGTGACACACACGTACACAAATTATATATATATATATATATATATATATATATATATATATATATATATATATTGTCGTCGGCTTTATGTCGCATACAAGAATTGAATTTCGTCTTTGCCGGTCGCTTCCTTTATTATGACGGCGTTGATTAGTGAATTCGCCGCCAACGTGCAGGTCCAGGGCGAGCAACTTCCAGTTTCACTAAAATCTGCTACCGTCATCCATTCCCTATCGCCATTTGGCTTTGCAAGAGTTGGTTGGGGTTGAAAGAAAATCATAGTAGAAAAAATGCCGATGGCGTGAATTTGTTTAAGGTGAACCTCAGCTTATTAGGAAGTAACCCACACCCTTGATTTCATGACCTTCCTCTGCGGCGCATATGGAATGAGTCATGCAGAATCCAGCCATGAAACTGCAACGGACTGCCGATGACTGTTACAATTCGCTAGCATGTCCGTCATGTGTAACCCTCTTCATCTGCTGCTTCAACCGTTGAGATCTCTTGTAATCATCATCCGCTTGTTCCACCATTGGGGTCTTTGGAGTTGGTGGCGCTTACTCTGGGTCTTCGTCTTCCACCCTGCATAATATATATATATATACGAATTATTTCACCCAAAACAAGGCAGTAAAGCCACTAAGAATAAAAAATATACTGTGGATTTTTGTTTGCGGGGGGGGGGGTCACTATTTGCCGATAGTTGGGACCTTTTCCAATCTCTGCGACTATCTCAAATTCGTCCTCGTTATGACGATAAACTACATCCGGCAGCAAGGCCTCTGATCGGAAGGTTGGGAGTTTTGAGGAGTGTGGAACCACTTAATTGCTGTTATTCCGAGGTCCACCTGTTAGGGTCCTAGCTATTGACATATAGTGAACCCTCAACCAAAAATCCACAGTACATTTTTTTTTATTATAAAATGGCCAACAGTACATTTTCATATCAAAATCACAATCAATGCAACACTGAACCAAGCGATAGGCTAAATGATATACACTACTATACATTTTTAAAACAAGAGTCAAGATTTATCCCTTGTTTACTGTTTAGGGTTGTGTTTCCGGTCTCTTCTTTGAAATCTTCTCATTCTCTTTCACTCCCAGTAACCCATTGCGTCGTAGTGGCATTACCGCCTTGCATGGGGTGAAATGATTAAAAAATGTCCGTCTACTTGTACCTACTGCGAATAAACGCCCATTTCCTATGCAGCTTCAAGCTAAGTAAATGTAGGATTTCCCCTATTTGTTTGCTCAAAAATTTCTGCTAACGACAGCTAAGTCATGTTGCTAAAGCAGTTTATAAGAAAAGGGCTGCGGGGAAAGTTTGTCCCGGCTTTCCCGCATCCAAGGGTTGAGGTTACAAAATTGGGTTGAGGTTAAAATATTGCGACAAAATGCGAGTAAAAAACAGCAAAATTAGAGCGGACAAACTGTCTATTTTAGGCGCGGACGAATAAAGAAAAAACTCCTGCTCGGTGTGTAAAAATAAAAGAAGAAAGTGTGTATTTACATATACAAAAAAAAAAAGGGAAAAGAGATAAAGACAATCAAGAGTGAAAGAAAGGGAAAAGAGAAAATGTCCTTTAAAGGAAGAGAAAACGTTCATAACAGAAAATAGGCTTGCTCAAAATATTTCTCTGGGCGCCTCTTTAGCGAGAAGGTTTAGAAATACTCACAGTTCTTGTAGAGTAGGAAAATGTTAGATATAGGAATCTTGCAGTTGAGTGAGTTCGTAGGTCGACGACAGAAGTCAATTGGACACGACAGAAGCAGTGGTGAAGAAATGCAGCTTTCAATTGGTTTTTAGTAGTGGACTAACGGTCTGTTCTTGACAACCCTTTCGTAGGTACTTCTTCTTTGGTTGAAAGTGGTTCTGAGAATGACTGGAGCTCCCTATCGTCAACCTCACAGACGGTGGGCTAAATTCTCACTGCCAAATAGGCAAAGATTCTCCAAATTTATGGAGATTTGGAAGGCTGCAAAGGATCGGGGATTTTCCCTCTAAAATTGTTGAACAAATTTCCTGGTCCCTTCTTTAGTCAGAAAATATATTTTTATCTCTGAAAAGAATCATGGCTCTGGGAGCCGAGTTTGAAAGTAATGAAAACAGGTTGAAGTGAACAAGCTGTGAGGTTTCCCCCAGACTTTATGGCACCATGGAAAGAATAATGGTGGTGGAATTCCTTTTTATATTTTCCAGCTCCCTCGTTAGTCAGAAAATATATTCTTATTTCTGATAAGAATCAGGGCTCTGGGAGCCGGGTTTGAAAGTAATGAAAACAGGTTGGAGTGAACAAGCTGTGAGGTTTTCCCCAGACTTTATGGCACCATGGAAAGAATAATGGTGGTGGAATTCCTTTTTATATTTTCCAGCTCCCTCGTTAGTCAGAAAATATATTCTTATCTCTGATAAGAATCAGGGCTCTGGGAGCCGGTTTTGAAAGTAAAAAGAGGTTGGGATGAGGATAGAAAAATAGCGAGAATGTGAACTTGTAAAATGTTGTTCTGAAATTAAATCCCAACAGGGCGCAAGTGATCCATTCTCTCTTTTTCTCTTTACCACGTCTTAGAGATATAACGTGTTTGGTTTCTCCTTTGAAAAGTAGGGCTCGTGTATAAAACTTTCTTTAGCTTCCTACCAAATCTAAATTCTTGTGCCAAACACCCCACACAAAAAAACTAGTTAGTAGAAACAGAAAGTTGTATAAGGCGCAATCAAAACTCAACCACTGCGTAAAATTTTAAAGGAAAAACATTTATTACAGTATACGGAAAATGAAAAAATACAAAATTTTACATTTAAGACATTTAGACAAAAAAAATCCTTTTATGCGTCTTATAAATAATTAAGCCGAGATAACTGTTATGGGAACTTACCCATAATAGTAATGGACTATCCCGTACACCATAAATACTGCACTTCAAGAGGAAGCAGTAGTGTGACATTCGGTCTTTTTTGGACGACTCACCTAGTCGGTCGAACTCTCTGCCTCTGAGGCAGAGGGGAACACTCTGCCTCTGGGCAGGGAGGAACCCGGTCGAGGCTCCGCCGAAGGTCAGAGCGTCGTTCAGGGAGGTTGACCAACCCGATCCCATTTATACGGGTTCTACGGGCATTTTTTGGCCGAGCCTACGGGCTCGATGAGCCCACATTAAACCGGTCTTGTGCCACATTCGACACACGTGGGCGTGTTGCTGAACATCGTGCGAGTCAGTCAGAGACAGAGTCGCGTCAGACGATTACTGTAAGACATTGGAATAGTGATACTGGTCGAGACAACATCGACAACTTAGTTCTCTCTAACCTAACCTGATTGTTATTACTAACACTTCTACTTCTTTTGTGCATAGACTGTTTGTAATATATCTGTGTTATTCCATACCTGTGTTCGAGTTATTCTTCATTGGTTCTACCTTGGACCATCACCGTGCTACAAGGAACCTGGACCATAATAACATTTACAGACATATTGCGAAAAAGGATTATCATCGAAAATGAAAAAAGGATTACAGTTTAGAAAAAGAAAAATTCGAAAACGACAAAAAGACAATGTAAGAAATCAGAAAAGTAAAGCAAAAAAAAAGAAGCAAAAATGAAAACACTTACTTGTCTCACGAGCGTCTCTGAGATAACAATTTTGGAAATTTCATTTTTAGTTTTATATACTTTTACTAGCAGCATGGACCGGCGTTGCCCGTTCTTGATTAAAAAATTGTACAACTCATTCAGCAATCGCTATCACTTAAAATATTTTTGCTCTTCCTTGCCTTTAAAGGAGTGCCCTTTGCCGTGCTGATGTTGCTACATGCCTTACTTCTTGCCTATCTCACACTGCGAATTTTTTATAAGCTCTATACTAAACATTAAATCTGTTACGAAAAAAGAACTAAGCAAAATGAACACAAAACGATCAGCTTTAAAAAAAGGACTCGTAACTGGAAAAACCGAATGAAAAAAGAAGGTTAACACCAAATACTTTTTCACACCCAATCCAGTTCTGCGGAATCAGAATCAACGATGAGTTTAAGAAAGCGAATGAGCAAATTGGAGTAAAGTGCCATGCAGATTTAAATTTCCCCACTTGTGACGGATGCAGCTATCGATTTTTTTGCATGCTAGTTAACATTCGTGTCAGTCAGCTGTTGGCTCTCACGCTGACCAGTAGAATCTTCCTGCCTATTCGTGGTAGCCAGCTATAGGCTCTCACTCTGGCCAGTAGAAAATGGCCGCAAACTACATAAAAACTGCCGTAGAAGCATGAAAAAATCGATTATTTCCACTATCGATGGGAGTTGGGAAATGCAAAATCGATCTTGACCTTCCCACTAACTTGCAGCATGTGCATGTAAATTTTGGTGGTAAGAAATTATCAGAAGGTTTTTGTCGAAGGTTGCGTTTTTATCATTAACACTCCACATTCAATTTGCAAAGAAAACATAGAAAAGAACAACAAGAGATGATTGAAAGATCAACAAGTAAAATGTATATTGAAACAAAGCATATACAATGACAATAAAGATTAAGTTGTAAAAAGTGATTTCCCTTGTACCGTGTGGGAAATACAAGTGTATGTTGTAAGGACTTTCTTTGTTGATATTTGTTTAGTGTTTAAGAATGTTAAAGTTCTGAATAGTTCGCTTGGCGTTGTTAACAGACAGTTCACTGTGTGTGTGAATGTAGTTAATGTCTGCGTGTGTGTGGGTAGAAAATTGTGAGAATACACGTACGAGGATTTGGTTGTGGAATTTAATATTCTACTTTATTTATTTTTGTATAGTACAAAAATTGTGGCACAAGGCCGAAAAAGGGGAGGGGTAGAAGCTGATCTTCACTAACTATCTTATACCTAACTAATCAGATTCATGACCCTTTCATACATTACAAATTCCACATTCACCAAAAGAACACGTCCATCACCAATCAATCCTCCATACACCATAATACCACATCCTCACAAGGGGAACCTACAAAATGCGCCTCACACCATAAAAATTTGATGATAATAAATACATAAAAATTTAATAATGGAAAAATGACAGGGGAGGGGGATGAACACAATAATCAACTAAAAACAACAAATTTAAACTAAACATAATTGATGTTAGTAGGGCGCGTCCAACGCTCAAAACAGAGAGGCCGCTGTATTCTGCCCAGAGGACAAAATCAAGAAGCATTCTCTCTAAGGGAGTGGGAAAGAGATAAAATAATACCGACATGGGGAAATAAAAGGCTGACCCAGTCGAGATAAAAGGGGGCCAAAACAAACTGGGGTAGTTGGGAATCTCGACTTGGATCCTAACAAAAGAGATAGCCGGGAACAGGCCAGGAACAACACTTACTCACATTAACTAGGTACACTGAAGCTTATCTAACCTAATCAAGGGGAGGGTTCCACAGGAAACCACCCCGATGTGACCTAGGTTGACCTAGAAAAGAAAATCAAGGCTAGCCCCGTTCAAACGAACCAAGCTCGCCTCTTTCACCCACCTTTCGCTAAAGACTGTCGAATGTAATCGTTTTCTATCAGTTCTAATCTTCATCTTGAGCTGATGCTCAAAGAATCGGATTAGATCCTGATGAGAAAGACGGCTGCCTCGCAAGAATTCCTCCTTTCGCGTCGTCCAAATCACCATTCGAGCCATGGCTAGCAGCGTCAGAAACACCATTCGTTTCACCCCGGAGTACGGGGGTGATACATTGTCACACGCGTATGCACGATCAATGGGCACAAGCTCCTCGGGAGCGAGACGAGATGTCAGCTCGCCGACATGGTCCCATAAGGGGCGGACCCGGGGGAAATGGTAGAAGGCGTGCGCAGCCGTTTTCTCTAGACCAAGGCCACACCGTTCACAGTCTGGCAAATCCGCCAAGCCCCATATGAAAGCCTTGTCATTGAGAGGCAGCCGATTCCGAGCCAATCGCCGGGTAAGCGAAAACTCAAGGTTACTGAGGTAATCCGCCGCTGGCGCCCAAGACCAGAAGTAGCGAATCTCCTCTTCCGACAAGCAGAGCATGTCACGTAGGGGATCCTTCGCGGGCGCCTCCACTAATTCCCGATAGAAGACCTTCCTAGGCCGTGAAAGGTCACTGGACCGCGGAACAGCCAGCAAGGCCGACCGACACTCGCGAAGGAAATTCGACTGATCCTGGGGTTTACGACGGTGCTCAACACGCGAGATGGGGGGTCTGATAGTAAGGCAAGGGAACACGTCCCTAACAATCCCCGCCAAAATCGGATCTCCTCCTGTCAACGCGCGGCATAGGAAAGCCAACCGTGGCTCTTCAAGGGTGGCTCTTCAAGGGTGGCATTCCCAGCCCCCATGACACGGACGTTTAGTGCAGACTCGTCTGTCGACCCGATTCGCGCGTCCCCTCCATAAAATGGAGGATAGCGATCGCTCGAGCGCCTTCTTGTGGTCGTCACAGAGAGGAAGTATGGACAATCGATAAAGGACAAGAGGGAAAATGTATGTAGCACACACTTCCGACCTGCCCTTCACGGACAACCTCCGTCGATTCCAAATCTGACCGGCAGAATCGACCTTTGCTCGTACTTCAGGCCAATTTTTCTCCAGCTGGAGGTCAGGTCCAAACCACATTCCAAGAATATTCTACTGAAGTTTCTTCCTTAAACTTCTGCTTTTATACAGTGAAGTAGGATCCCAGAACGAGCGCGGGATGAATATTGAAGAAAGTGTCGATTTCTATGATTGGTCTAATATCGACCAATTGCTGATTTTTTCTATAGCTAGTTTGGTTGAAACAAAACACGAGGAATTTTTATGCGGCTCGTGCGATGCGTAAATTGTCTTTACGAATAGTACTGCTTATTTATTGTCCAATTGCTGTTGAGTAAATTGTGGGCGTGGTGTATGTAGGCGTCACTACAGTCACATGGATGGTGAGCGTGTAGGTAAACACCCCACAAATTTTATTTATTTTTAACATTCCCGGGAGGCCTGTTCATTCAGCAAAAACATCACAAAACTGAAGTTGGACATTTGATCAAGTTTGGTACAAAATGGAAAAAAAAAAGGGTTTTGAAGTAATAGCCCGTTCTATGTCGCCTGAAGAAGAGACCGCTGAACCTGTTGAGACGAAAATAACAGGTTTGTTTGTTTTAAAATTCTTCACGTAGCATTTTTTCATTTAAAAAATTATTAGAAAACAAAACGTGAAAAAAATTATTCAACAAAAATCTAAAATAAAAAAGTGGCAGGCTTAAGAGACGAAAACCTTGTGAAAGTAAGTGTTTAGTTTGCTGAACAACTAAAATCTAAAATGTACTTTATTTTTATTTTTTTATTTATTTTTTGTATTGTCAGTTTCAAATTAAGTTAATTAACTTGTTAAAAATGTCGTTTGATTCTGTGATGTTTGTTGGATAGGGCATCTTTAGCGCAAGTCCTAAAAAACGTAACTCAATAAATGCCCACTGTATAAAAAATGTTATTTAAAAAAATTAAAATTAAAATAAAAAAATCATAGCCTAATTGATAATTAATGCCGAAGTTTTATGTGAATTTTATTTATAATTTATAGGTTTCTACCTATGACCCATTAATTCCCACTGTACCGTTTTTAGTCAATATAATACAAGACAATGTTGAATGTCACTTGCTAGGACCGGGCCTCTAACTGTTAGAATACGTGTCCTAGCAAGTAAGAAATTAAACGTTGGTGCGCTATTTGTTCGATTGTATAACGATTGTGTTTTTTCTATAACTCTAAAAATCTTCTTATGTTTTAGTTATAGAAAAAAACACTGAAAAAAATGATCGACACATTTTTTCTTATCAACTTTTCTTTTCTCTTCGTCTTTGTTTTTAAGTCTTAATTATAATTTATATAATTTAATTTATGACATAAGGGAAATATTTTTAATTTTTAGTTGTCAGGAAATTATCTTGAATAAAGTTTCAACAATACAAATGGTCTTTTTACATGAAAGTCAGGGACCCGTGAAAACTGTCAGAAGCAAATTTACAGACAGGATTTGTTTTTTGATCTCTTTTAGAAAACAAAAAAAAAATACTATAATTCTCTTAAATGAAGGTAAAAAAAATTGAAGAAAATAAATTAAGATTCATTCTAATAAACTCTAACTAAAAAAAAGTAATGAAATATCAAAATTAAGTTTTGTTTTAAAGTTACTGCACTGATTAACATTTTTTTATTTCGTCTTTTTTAACACTGATTATAAAATTGACTTTGTATTGATATTTTTAAATGTAAAATAAAATATTTCTTTTCAATTGATGAAAACTACCGGTTCGTTAACATTTTTAGAGACTTTTTTTGCCTGAACCAAATTTCGATTAAAAGCATCGATGTAGGGTGGGGTCTATGTATTTTTATTTCAGGTAAAACTAGGTTACTGTGGGGTCTATTGTAATTTTATATGAGCTAAAACTAGGTTACTGTGGCTAAAAGCCATAAAAACCAATTTTCAATAAAAAAAACAAACAAAAGAGTTGGAAACACAGTGTTACTTTTGGCTGACGTGTTGCCAGGGCTCAAAACTAAATCAACTACTAAACTAACGTAAGAAAGAAAGAAGTAACTTAGTAACATAATTGCTAACCGAAAGAGGAAAACCAAAAGCAAAAAAAACAGGGGAAGGGTATAGTCACTGGAAAATATTCAAAATATTGTTTTATGGCAATAATTAAATTAAAAAATTTGTACCTCTAGAAAAGACTTCTTAATTATTTTGTTTTTATCCTGAAAGTTAGGTGTCGTGTGAGTCGTAAGTGACCTTGATTAGGAAGGTGTCATGCACACAAAGGTTGATCTGATCACTAGTATTTTAAGCCTTTCACTCTATAGTAATTCTGGAATACATACACAACATGAACAATCTATCTGTTTTTACATGAATCAAAGTTGTAAGTTTTCCTTGTGCATGTGTTGTGTACATTAAGAAATACATAAATAAAAATTAATAATTAATTATACTGTCATGTCCAGAAAGAAATAAAAATTAACTATAGTGTCAAAAATAATTATAATAAAAATATAATTAACATCAATTCACTCTTTCTAAACCAATGACAATCGACCCCACTTTTCTCCACTACACACACAAACACGTGATGTGGGAAATTTTTCCGGGCTTTCCCACATTAAAGGGTTAAAAGGTTAAATGAGACAAAATTGATAAAAGCAACAATGGCTTGAAAGATTAGCAACGGACAATTCACCCTTTTAGGTGGAAGAATAAAGACTTAAATTCCTGCCCGGGGTCTAACAATATAAGAAGAAAATGTTCGTTTACATGTACAAAAAAGGGGTTGAAAAAAAAGGATATAGACAATTATGAGAGAAAGAAAGGAAAAAGAAAATTCCTTTAACTTTAAAGGAATGAAAAATGTTCATAAAAGGTAGTTAGCTCAAAATATTTCCCTGAGCGCATAAAAGTTCTTTAAGCGAGTAAATTGTTCTTAGGGGTTAAAAAAAAAAACACTCATGAAGATTTCTTCAGAGTTCTTGTTGGGGAGGAAAGTATCAGAAGATCTAAATTTTGTAGTTGAGTGAGTTCATAGGCCAAAGAAAAAAATATTTTAGTTGCAAGAAAGCAGATCTCAGTTTTTAATAGTAGGCTGACATTTCTGTCTTTACAGACCAACAGGTAGATATCTTTCTTGAAAGTTACTCCAAAGATGATCTATCGCCAACCTGATGTTATCCAGACGATGTCAATTATTCACTGTCCAAGAGACGCTTATTCTCCATATTTATGGAGATTAGGAACCTCAGAAATATCAGGAACGTTTCCCTCCAAAATTGCTATACCATTTCCTGGCCCTCTCATTCGTTAGAAAATATATTCTTATCTCTGATAAGGATCAAGGATTTGGGAGCAGGGGTCCAACAAGTTGTGAGCATTACCCCCAGGCTTTCTGGCACCATGGTCAGGGTAATGGCGGTCAAATTCATTTTTATATTTTCCAACTCTCATGTTTGTTCGTTAGAAAATATATTCTTAACTCTGATAAGGATCAAGGCTTTGGGATCTGGATTTGAAAGCAGGGGAAAAAGGTTGGGATAAGGATTAGGAAAAAGGCTAGAACGTGAACTTGTAAAACATTGTAGTAATGGTTATCAAATAAAATTCCAACAGTGAGATTCTGACTCGTCAATATGTGTGTCAATTAAAATTTCAGCTCTTTTTCCTTTGTCGGGCCATAATAACCTTTTTTGTCTCTTAGCACTCAACAAAAATTTGAGTTAAGAAAACCACAAAAACTTGTATTTTCTAACTAAATTACCTGGACACTCATTACACATACGTATATAAAAAAAACATCCAAGAAAGACTGCATACACTTTACTTATTCTTTATTTTATCATTCTGTCGGATTCTGATCCATCTACATTTGATCCCAAACTCACAATTTTACTCAGTATTACCGTCTCTCATCTCTTCTTACCACATAACAACCAGATAATAAATTGTTTCCAGGTATTTCTGCTTCTCATTTTCACAAGTATTTTTGTATATATAAATGTAAGTGGGGGGGGGAGTATTTTTTACTCAGTTATAACTCTCCCACACATGTATGAATTAATGACAATAAAAACTTTACTTACATTGTTCAGACAGTTGAGCAATCATGGCTCTCCACAACTTCTTATCCCTTGTAGCTCTTAGTAATATTTGTCTTTTTCGCCATCCTTCCTGCCATTCACATAAGCTGGCCTCCCACTGTCCTTTTTGCCTGTCATGACAATAAGCAATATTTACGTCTTAGGGCAGTGGTTCCGAAAATTGTTTTTGAACCAAATCCTTTATTTTGACCACTGCTGTAGATTGTTCTAGTTCCACGTATCCTGCCTCTTCCTGATATCTCAGTATCAGTTATCTCCATCTTTCTTTTAACTCAACTCTTCAAATTTTTGTTCACCTCTGTTGCAGCCAGGTATTGAACTCACAACTCTTTGGGTGAAGTCACTGGATTCAACCAAGGCTTTTATCCACTGGGCCATATGTCCTTAAAGAAGGCCAAAATGTACAACGGTCAAAACATCAAGAATATGGCAACAGAGATGAGGACAGCAGTTTGAACAACGTAAATAGAGTAAATAATAAAAACTTTAGTTTAGATTTTTATTCAAAAGAAAAGACAATTTTGTTTTTATATCTCATCTTGTGCTCATTACAGGGGTGGGGCTTGGGGAGCTGAAACCCCCTACCTAATTGATGGGACTGACAATTTATAGAACACTAAATTTGTCTTTTTGGAAGGTTTTGCTAAATCTTTAGCCAGCCATAGAAATTAAAATAAGGCCCTTATCATAATAGTGTTAATATTTACTGGGTTATTTTGTTACTTCTATACAGTGGGTAGGGCTGCTCTCCACCGGGATGTGGTGGGGGTGAAAGATCTAGGGAGGCAATGACGAAAAAATGTGGACAGCCAGAGAGTGGCAGTGGCACATCTGAACCATAACATACACCACACACACTCCCATTGTAACTGAAGTGTGTCTTGCCTTCACTTTACAACATATCAAATTTATATATCAATGATTATGGGAAATACTAAGATACTTATTTGACATGCAATACTAGCACCAAGAAAATCCAATCAAAGACTGACTATACATTGGTGGGGTCGGGGGTGGCAACCACACAAAAGTTTGGGAACCATTGCCCAAAGACGTAAATATGGCTTATTGCCATGATAGGTAAAAGGACAGTGGGAGGCTGTGTGTCATCCAATGACCAGCTTATGTGAATGGTGGGAGGGATGGCAAAAAAGACATATTACTAAGAGCTACAAAGGATAGGAAGTTGTGGAGAGCCATGATCGCCTATGTCCTGAAGGGACATGGCATGTAGAAGAGAAGGGTGAATTTGTATTGGCATGTCCCAGAGGATAGTTATTTTGGGTAACTGTGTCTGGTTGGTACTCATACCATCTCTCAGTGGTTTTGATTTTGTGCTTCTTGCATATCTTCCAGGGAACATATTTTGCCACCTTGTTATGTCTGTGCGTATATTCATTTTTTGCATGTTCCGGACATCCTGGGATAATATGGTCAACTGTTTCATCATATTTTGCGCAGATCCTGCATTTCGGGTTAGTTTCATCCTTGATTATGCGACAATGATAGGATCTGGTTGTGAGGCTTCGGTTCTGAGCTGCAATAATTAGGCCTTCTGTTTCAGCTTTGAACCCGATGTCTCTCAGCAAGTGGGAAACACTATCTTTTTGCGAGAGCTCACATTGTAGAGGTGTTTCCTGAAATGAAGAAACGAAAAAGATTATTTATTTCTGTATTTTAACAGAAAATGTGGCACAAGGCCGAAGTGGGGAATGGGGAAAATGTTGGTCTTCTGTCTTAACTTTTAAACTTGGCTAGCCACAAACGCTGACCCAATCATACTAACAATATTTCTTGCACCAAAGCAACACATTCTTACTTACCTTTCTTACCACACCCACCATAATACCTCAATGACTCTATGAAAATACTAACTAGTCCCCATATATTTCTGGGGGTGGGGAATAAAATAACAATTTAAAATTTAAAAAAAATAACCCCAATGAGTAATTACAATATGAGAGAAATAACTATTTACAAGAAACTAAACAAAATCGTGTTAGTAATAAAACCCCCACAATCATTAAATGTAGCAGAAACATCAGTTAACTGGACGAAATTAATGCGGGCCTATAAAAATAAAAACATTCATTCATCCAAGCACTCACACAGACATGCACTCATTCAGACACAACAACAGATACGAAAAATCACACCCGAAACGAAAAAACGCCCCGCATCCACCAGAGAACTGGCGTCACTGACCACCTAACGAGGGAGGGGATGGGGAATTAAACTTAAAGAAAAATAGGGACAGAAATAAAAGGGGCCAATGGTCATACATACCCTAGCTAAGTTTACTGGAAAATTAAACTAAAGAATCAAGAACAAAACCTAAGCTAACCTAATTTGGGGATGTGTTGCCCGTGTTCAACCCAGCTAAAGCAATATTCTGATGCCTAACCGGCATCAAAGTGCCACTCCAGGTCAGCCCCTTTCACACGACACAAGCGTGCAAGATTCACCCACCTTTTGCCGAATTCAGAGGAAGAGAGTCGCCTCCTTTCCGACCTGATCTTGACTTTAAGCTGATCATTTGGGAAGAGATAAACTTCTCGCCTCCATAGAATCCCTTCTGACGTGTCGTCCAAATCACGACTCTCATAACACCTAGCAAGCATAAGAACACATAGTGTTCAGCCCTCATCAACGGCGGAGCCACATTGCTACAAACAGAAGCGGCTTCAAGGACAAAGAACTTTCCAGACAGCATACGAACCATGAGGCCTTAACATACTTGCACTTCGTAAGACCGAGCTCGTCAATCAAATCATCACGAACGGCCCCTCTAACTAACACCTTATATAATGCCTTACTAGACAACGTCTGGAGGTTGGAGAGGCCATCCAACGCCCGTAAGAGGAGTTTCAGGGCACGGAGGCATTCACGATAGAAGGAGCACTCGACTTTGGGTAAACGGTGAGCCTCCTCCTCGGCCGATTGCACACTTCTCAGGGATGGGAAACTCTTACGGTCGCCTTCCTTCCAGAAGGCGCCCACCGCATCCGGTTCGCGACACATTCGATCCAGGAATCCGATGTGAAGCATATATTGACGAATCTCAATGCTCGGCATACCTAGACCGCCTTCAGATGGATGAAGGGAACAGATCTCCCGAGAAACTCTGGCGGCCTTGCCTCCCCACAAGAAGGAGAACAAGAGCTGCACTAACGCCAGTAAAGTGTCAGACGGAAGTGGAAGCATAGAGAGTCGGTAAAGGAGAATCGGGTAGATGTGTGAAACACATACTATACTTCCGCCCTTCCCTTTGAGGAAAGATTCCTCCGAGACCACAAATTAATTACGATCTCGGCCTTCCCTTGCACCTCCGATCAATTCATATCCAACTGGAGATCAGGACCGAACCAGACGCCGAGAATCTTGACCGGCCCATCCGTCCAGAGGAAAGGTCCGGGAAGAGAAACTCCCTTCCACGCACCCAACCGCAAGCCAACAGACCTTTCGCGGTTGATCTTGGCCCCTGTCACCATCTCATAAACACTGATTTCTTTGCTGACTCGACACAAGAACCGAAACGTCATCAGCATAGGCGGAATACCTGGGCGCGTTGGTAGCGCCAGGTAGGGAAATTCCACGTAGGACCGGATTCGTCTTTAACTTGTGAAGGAAAGGTTCCAACGCAAGAACGTACAGCAAAGGCGAAATCGGACAACCTTGACGAATGGAGCGAGACAATACGAAAGGCTCTGATCGTACTCCATTCACTTCCACCAGCGCACCGGGGGTCACATACAGAAGTCGGATCTAGGTGCAAAAGTACGGCCCGAAACCAACCGCCGAAAGAACAGCCTCCAAAAACCGATGGTCAACCCTATCTAATGCCTTGGACTGATATAAATTGATCAGCGCGGCTTCACTATCGACTTGCTCGATGATCAAGCGCACCATATGAAGGTTGTCCTGAATAGTCAGGCCCTTCACAGCACAGGTCTGTTCGGAGCCAATCAGACTAGAGAGGACAACCTGAAAACCTAACAAAAGAAAACTGATATCTAAACCAACCAAAGTCATTGATACCTTGTGATGAAAAAAAAAAAGCTGATGCCATAAGTTGGAAAAAAAGAAATGAAATAAATAAATAGTTGATACCATATGATTGGGTATAAAAAAAAGAATTTTTTTATGAAATATAAGAATGTCTTGGCTTTAAATGACCCGTTAGAGGCAGATAACCTGTAAAACAAAACCAACAAAATTCTTTATACAGTGTAAAGAGTATATACTAAACCAACTTCTATGTTTTTAATTTTTTTAAATAAATTATTCTTTTGTCTAGAATATTTCTAAAGGATTCTTTTTTCCTTGTCTTAGGTTCTGTTCCTTCTTGGCTAAATGGAAGTCTTTATCGGAATGGCAGTGGAATTTTTGAGATTGGAGACATCAAAATGAATCACTTATTTGATGGATTTTCAGTATTGGCTCGTTATGACATTAAAGATGGCAAAGTCTTTTATAAAAACCAAATCCTGCGCTCAGATGCCTGGAATGAATCCATCAAAGCCAATCGCCTTGTATACGGCCAGTTTGGCACACTAGAAATTCCGGATCCATGCAAAAATATATTTTCAAGGTAAGAAAACGAATTTGCAACAGCAGTGTTAAAAAGTTTCGTTTAAAGTTTACAAGAGTTGCTCCCCTTAGAATTAATACTTTCAAAATATAGAGTTGCTCCCCTTAGTTTTAATACTCAATATTTTTTCCGCTCCGTAATATTAATTTGTTTTGTCTTTTTTGTTGTTGTTTTCAATGATCTTCTCATAAAAATGAATATTTTTAGATGTATTATCTTACTGCAAAAATTGTTTGTTTTGATTTTGAATATACAATTGTTTTTTTTCTTTTTGCTTGAACTTATTTTTCGGAATTATATCTGCACCTTTTCCGAATATAAGACTTATTTATTACTTCAACATTAGTGGATACTTTGTATTTGTAATAGACTTCACATTTTTATTGATTAAATAGAGTTTATTATATCTCTTAACCTTATGTAATCGAGAAATCTTAATAAAGAAAATGTGTTATCCAGCAGGGACTGAACCTGTGTGGTGGACCGGCCGTGTGAGAATGGAAGAAGTAGAGAAGATGAATTATCTCTGGTTTAAGACTTCGATGACCGGTCCAGCTACATAAGAAATGTGTTGGACCATAATGGAGTCCAAAGGAAGGAAACAAGACAGATATATGTATGCGAACAAATATATATTAACAAACAGGTTAAAACAGATTGATACACGAATTTACAAATACATTTAAAACATGTATAGAACGTTTAGTGTCTGTGTGGAAAGTTATTGTGTGTGTGTGTTTGAGTTGGAATGTCCGTACGGTTTGGTGAATGTTGTTCTAGCGTATTCCCTGAACATGGGAAACGCTAGTTGTGTGTGAGAGTTCACATACTGGAAATACCTCGCACCACGTGCGACGGTTGCCGATCGCCAGCGAGGCCGGGTGAGCCGCCCGTGGGCGCAGCCGTGGAAAGAGCTGTGGAAAAAGGAGAGAGAGCCCAAGGGTCAGCCCGTATTTATACTCCCGGGAGGGAGAGACCCCTGGTGAAGCGTTAAGAAAATGAAGGGGAGCTAACTGCGACACCTGCATTCCCCTTTGATCCTGTGTGTTTTACTGCACAACCACGAAGAACATTACAGTAAGCAAAAGAATACATTTTCTTTACTATGATTTCTGTAATGCGTAGGCCAACATAATGCTCACTGTTTAATAAATATTAGGTCGTCACATATGAAATAATGCATCTTTTGGTTGGTTGTCGATTTAATCGTCTAACAAAGTAATCTCCTTTCTATATAAAAAAATATCAACTCTTTTTCTTTCCAGATAATTTTTTCTTTCAATATATTGTTATTTATAAGCCCAATGAAAATGAATGAAACGATGTCAAACAATTTTATTGTATGAGTACAAACGGGGTCATTCTCCCTCTGAAAGATTTCAGAATATCAAGGAAGCCTTTCATAATGGTATTGTTGAAAACAGAACTGTACAGAGTTGGTATCATAAATAAATGAAAATGAACCAAGGAGAAGACTACGATTGGTTATCAGACATAATCAACTGAATGCTTTGGTTGATCAAATTCCGAGAACTACAATCCAAAAACTTACATAAGCACTCAAAACATCTTGCACAACTGTTTCTCAGCACTTGAAGGTAATTGGAAAATTAAAGAAACTTGACAGGTTTGTTTCACAAGAACTGAATGCGACCCAAAAGAACCGTTGCTTGAGATGTGCTCCAATTGGAAAAAGAGCCATTTTTTGCATCGAATCATTATATGCGATGAGAAATGGATACTCTTTGACAACAGTAAGAGAGTAGACCTGTGGTTAGATACAAGTGAATCATCAAAACAATACTCAAACTTTCACTATAGCCTAAAAAGTTAATGGTTACTGTTTGGTGGTCTTTCAAAGGGGTTATTCATTATTCATTTTTGACTCAAGGGAAAACAGTAACAGCAACCATGCATTGTGGAGAAATTGAGTGTATGCATGAAAAATTGAAAAAGAAATATCCTAGACTTGTGTATAGGGGTGGCCCAATTTGGCTGCACAACAACGCACGTCTGCACGCTTCTTGATCAACTGTCCAAAAGTTGCATCGCTTGAATTATGAAATTTTATCTCATCCTTCATATTCACTTGATATCTCTCCTACTGATTATCATTTAAGTATTTTAAGCTTTTCATATGCAATAAAACCTTCTCCAATAAGGAAAAGGTAATCAAAGCATTTGAACTGTTTATCACATCAAAGATGAGAATTTTATTAAAGATGGGATCAAGAGTTTAGAGACACATTGGAGAATAATCATTCATCAACATGGTGCCAATTACAACTAAATAAATTAGTTATTTAAAACTTCAGAAGGGTTTTATTCATTTCCTATGAAGTGTGTCATTTCATGTGTGACAACATAATAAAAATGGGGCATCTATTTCAAACATGAAACATCCACTTTAATTATATTTGAAGTAATAATTATGTTTGGAGTAAAAAAAAAAAATGTCAGATTAAAAATATATTATATTTTATCAGGACTCCACTGCTTATTAATATTTATTCATAATGTAATGTTGGCAGGACTTAATGGAAATATTTTTGTTTTTTTTTAAAGCATTTTACTTATGGTATGATGCTAATAGTTCTGGACCTACCAATAAACCCAGTCACATCCCAGCACATCTTTGCAATGTATATTGCGATAATCATTTCCCACCTACCACATTGATTAAAACCTCCTGACTTCAGTGTTTATTAGATTTTTTTAAATTTTTTTCAATTGCCCATATAGAAACCCCCCTCCTTTTATTTGACACCCAATAATAGTCTCTTTAAAAAAAAAAGGAAAAAAAAATCTCTCAGAATAGATGGATCCAATCGGTATATTTGCTACTATTATATTTTTTCAGTTTGCTACCATTACCTACTTTCATTACCAAGTAGAAGAGATCTCCTCTTTCCATACGGATTATACCTCTGAAGAAGCCTACAGGGCAGATCGGCTGAAATGTTAGTCTAATAATAAAAAAAAGAAAAGAAAAATATTCTGAACAACTCTTGGACTCTGCATGTTCACTCAAGAGTTGTTTTGTAATTTTTCTTTTTTAATTTAGTGATTTTAAAATTGAAACTTATTCAGATAAAATATTAGAGGAGAAAATGAGACAATAAATAAATAAAAAGCCTATGAGTAACAGGCCAATGAATACAACAAGTAATAAACTAATAAGTAAAATTAAAAATTGCCTAAGTAAAAAAAAAAACAAAAAAAACACAGAGATAAGCTCCTCGTTTATAATTCTATAATTTTATGCTGATAAGAAATTCTCATTCAGCCTTTTTTGCTTGTGCAGGTTTTTATCTTACTTCAAAATGGATGTAAATGATAACACATCTGTTAATATTGTCAAACATGGAGATGCAATCTTTACAATGACAGAGACTGACAAAATCTTTCAGGTGGACCCTGACACACTTGATCCAGTCGATAAGGCAAGTAAAACATTACAATACTGTATTGTCTCTCAGTTATAAATCTCTGATTTCCTCTTATTTCTATATATCTGTCCATTTGTTACTGTAATGCAGCAAAAAATGGCACATCATCGTGTCATTTTTGTTATTAGCACAACAGCATTAAAATATTCTAACTTGGAGAATAATGCAACTTCCAGTCTCATCAGACCACTGGTTTCCAAATAATTTTTAATTAATCCATAAATGAAATGGTTATAATATATATAAAAATAATAATTGTTAATAGAAATTAACAATTTTTTTAATGATATGATTATTGACTGTATCTGTCTATATTTCTGAGATGAGGTATTATGTACACTATTTATATTGTTAGGACTCTCATCCTCATCTTTGTTGTCATAGTCATTACAACGTTTCGGCTGTTATATGTTCCGGCCTTCTTCAGGTGGTTGGAATGTCGAACTGAAGCCTTTATTTCACTCGCTGGGGTAGACTCTTCTAGTTCCACGTACCATGTCTAATGGATGTCAGTTATCAGTTATTTCCTGTTAATTCCCCTCTCCAAGTTCTCCACCGCCTTAAGCAGGTATTGAACTCACACTCTTTGAGTCCTGTCACTGGATCTAACTAACACCATTATCCACTGTGTCATGTGTCCTTGAGGACATCTGTGTATGAATTTCTGGGTATTATAAGCCTAATGTCTTCAGCAACCGTTTTTTACCAGTGCTCATATTGCAATTTTTGTTGTTATCATTGCATGTCTTTTACCAGCATGTTTTTTATTGCAATTTTTGTTGTTATTATTGCTTCTTCTCTGGCACTCCTTATTACTGGTTCCCATATTGTATTCATTTTTATGCTTGGTTGGCTCAGGAGATTTTTGTGGCCTAGCATGTGTGCTGATTCCTTAAGTTTATGAATTTTCCAATGATGTTCTTTGTCTATGATCTCAACCTGATCCCACTGAAGGCAGTGATTTCCCTTTTCTCTCCTTATGTGGTCAGCCATGCCTGATTTTTCCACTTCCCCTCGTGTTATATCTTTTTCGTGTTCTTGAAGCCTTACGTTAAGGGGGTGGCCTGTCTCCCCTTTATATGTTGAAATTTTATTTTGGCACACTTCGTTATATTCCTGTCTCTTTCCTCTCCCTTTCTTTCTCTCTCTCTCCTTCTCTCTATATGTTGTTCCTCTCCCTTTCAATGAATATATCACGTGATCGGATATTGTCTCCTGATTGGTCCTGATGACAGTTCCCGCCTTGCCAGAAGAAATTCAAAGTGGAAAGTTGGGGGGAGATTCGCGACGACAGTGAAAGGACGAGCTATCTTCTCCTACGTCGAAATAAGACGTTAAAGTTGTCCAGCAAGTCGACTAAGACAAAGACAGAATTAGTCGGAAGTATTCAAGTTGCGAGGAGAGAAAAAATTCGCCTAAAAAGCTAGGCGTGTTTAGTTATAGTCTCCGTGTGAAGACAGAAGTAGCGCAGCATTCTCCCAGGACTGTTTATTTATCCTAAGTACTGGATAAATGGAATTTTGAGGACACTCTCAATAATTGAAAGGATTGGTAGATACCTTGGCGCGGTAGAATAAACCAACAAGGTAGAATTTATCTGCGGCTAAAGGAAAAGGAAACCTTCGAAGATAGAAAAGGACATTTGGTTCATCTAACCTCTGAATATTGCTACACGTGGGAAGGAGACAGCCATTTTGAAGTGTTTTGTGAGGAGCTACTCGAACTACCAAAAGAAGGGAAATAGATCATTTTTGTCCCTAGCCAAAGGACTGTTATCTACAATATTCGAATGTAAGGGAGTTAACCCTTTCCCTTTCTTTTCCCCTTTACTCGACAAAAAAGAAACGGGTCGAGAAAGAGTTTTAAAACGACTTTGTGACACAATATCGTAAGTGGAATCTTGACTCTTCTTTCTTTCTCTATTTTCTCTCTAACTCTTTCTTTGTTACCTACATAAGATTTAATTCTTATGAGCTAAGAGGACTTTTTTAGCATTGCAGTTGTGAACTTCCCTTTTTTTTCTCATCTTTTTTTTTATACTTCTTGTTTCTCTCTAATAAAGTTGAATTGTCTATATAGGCCTTTCTTCTTTCATCTCCTTTGTTTGTTGTTTTCCTTTTCTGTTTTCTTTCTTTCTCTGGTAACGTTGACGAGAAGACACCTTCGTTGGAAAAGGCGATAAAATCTTCTCATATATTTCTTATATATATACATGGAATACTTTGAGGAAATGATGGAGAAAGAGAGTAACAACACACTCCCATTCCTGGATGTTCTAATATCTCGAAGAGAGCATGGGTTCAAGACATCCGTATACCGCAAACCAACATTCACCAGACAGTACCTCAATTTCAACTCCCACCATCTATACAGTGTAAAGAAAGGGATCGTCTGTTGCTTACAACACCAAGCCAAAGACATTAAATAAAGAATTGGTCAGTATAAGCAGTACTCTACAATGTAGCAACTACCCTGGGTATATTGGCAGCAGCCCCAAAAAACTGGGATAGGCGGGTACAAGAGGAGGACAACAACACTCAGAAAACAGTCTGCCTGCCTTATGTGAAGGGGTTATCGGAGAAAATACAAAGGATCTGCGGTCCATATAACATCAGGACAACCTTCAAAAGCTGGATGACATTCCGCAGATGCCTCTCCTGAGTAAGACCCCCCCCCATAGAAGAGAACATGACTAAAGACTGTGTATACACCATCCCGTGCAGCAGCAGAAAGAAATATAAAAGGGAGACAGGCTGCCCCCTTAAGGTAAGGCTTAAAGTTCACCAAAAAGCTGCAACATGAGGGGAAGTGGAAAAATTAGGCATGGCTGACTATATAAGGTGAGAAAAGGGAAATCATTTTTTTTATTTTTCCGTTCTATTTCTTGCTTATGTACTGTTTCTACTGTAGGTGCATCTTGGAAAGATAATATCTGTCCACGGCTCAACTGCCCATCCGCACACGGATCAGGATGGAGTTATGTATAACCTGGCAAGCAATTATCAGAATCGAAATATGGCCTATTGTATAACTGCAAGTGATCCTGACCAAGATGGAAGTGAGTGGGACATAAATTCCTTTGTCAGTATAATTACCACCTCCTTTATTTTTTGTCATGACAGCATTATTTTGTTAAGACTTTACTCTCTTTAAGTTTTAACCTGCTGGGGAACACAAATTTTCTCTGGTGTGCAGAATGATAAATGTATCTCATGTGTGACGAAAGAAATAAAATAAAGAGAAGTAAAGGGAATGACAGAAGATCAATTAAGTTTTATAGGAAACAAAAAAATGTGGTTTTATCACAATTTTAGTGATTATGGTCAGTGGCTAAAGAGGGAAGAGACATAAAGGCTTACCATTAAGAAATTATAAATACTTAACAAATAACTTCAGTTGGGAGTTGCTGGATTTTGTGGCATAGTTTACATGTCAGCTCAGCGTATGGTAATAAACGGACTGCTCTGAAAGCAGATTTATACAACTGACTTTGCTGCCCAACTCACGTAAGTTTAGCACCAACAAAGAAATATAAATATTTCGATGAAAGACCTCATCAATTGACCCAGACCTCGGAGAAGTTTCATTCATAAAAAACGATTCCCTTAACAGATGTAATGCACACAGTTTCAAGTACATAACTGAAGCTAGCAGATATAGATTTGTAGAAATCCCAACGGAAGATGTACTTTCCTTAAAATAGGTCATGCAAAATTTACTCTATCAAGGTATCTTCATGTGGCCAATCTGTTAGCGGCACACTTTGGCTAAAAAAGCCATTTGCCTAATGGAAAAAGAGGAATATGGTTTGATTCCTCTCAGAGGCACAATTTTTCTTTAATAAGACTTCTCGATCTGTGCTGGTTGATATTAATTTCACTGTTTAAGGAAATAGAAATCAAGGATAGCAGCTCAGATATGTATACCCACTAAAAATAATGTTTATAGTAATAAAAATAATGTTTATAGTAATAAAAATAATGTTTATATTAATAAAACTAAAACTGGATGTCTATTTCAAACATGGTATCCACTGAAAACAATGTTTCAAGTAATAAAAATGTCAGATTAAAAATAAATCCATTAATTCTTTAGAAATTATTTTGCTTACATTTCAGATATGATATGAGCATTCAAGAATAATTGTACGAGGAAGCAGAGTGGCATAAAGCATGTAGGGTCAAACAGTAATTTCTCTTACAAAGGGGAGCACAGGTTCATGCCTTGCCAGAGAGCATATTTTATTCATTAAGTTTTCTCAAGAATACAAATCAGTAGATGTAATGAATACTGCATCTATTTCAAAGCACTAAAAATAATGTTTGAAGTATTAAGAATATCAGATTAAAAATATGCCTGTTATTTTTTTTTCAGTAATGTGACAATATTTCAATATTTCACAGCACACTTAACAGGATCGCGTGGCACACTAAGTGCGCCGTGGCATGGTGGTTGAGAATCACTGATGTAGCAGATGCAAATATATCTGTTAATGTATTTATGTATATGTACGTATGTAAATATTTGTGTAAATATATCTGTTAATCAATCCAATAGTTACCTGACGCAGAAACATCATGTGTCAGAAAATTAAAAATTTACTGTATATACTCGTATATCATGTGACTTTTTTAGGACCTAATTTTGAAGCTAATTTTAAGGAGGTCGCATCATAGACAAAATATAAAATTAGTGTATGTACTGCTGGCCCTGGCTATGCCATTGACCAAACTATATATCCATTTACTGTAGTCAAATTAGCTTCAAAATTAGGTCTTCAAAGGTTGCATGATACATGAGTATATACAATATATATGTGGTACATTTAAAATTTACCATACATACATCTTCAACATTTCCTCTCAATGCATAACTGTAAGGAAAATCTTTGTTAATATTTCCTCTTTTTCCCATACATATGATTGATTCCATCAATAAGAATGTTATTCTAGTCTGATGAAGCCATGATGTAATCATTACAGGGAATTAAATTATTAATATATTTGTTTAATAAATCCTGCCAATAACATTACAGAATATATTTAAAAAAAAAAAAAAGAAGTCATATTCAAAACCAAATAACTGACAATGTTTTCTATAACAAACCTATTAATTTACATATTAACATAATTTACCAAGTATTTCTGTAGTAAAATAATTTCCAGTAAGTTTTCATATATGATTTTAATATTTCCCCTCTGACTGTATCATTAGAGTGGAGTTTTTATTTATTTGTTTCAGAAATCGTTCTTGTGATATCACTTGTTCAGGAGACTGCTTCTCCTTAATACAATTCATAATTAATTGTCAAAACTTTGTTTTTATTAACATGGATATATTCTGTTTGAATTTCTGGCATGAGGAATTACCATTATTTACACTATTTACATTTGAACAATTGTCCTCATCTTTTTGTTGTTATCACATTTCGGCTGTTGTGCCTTTCAACCTTCATCAGGTGTATATCAACCCAGGTAACCTACAGGAAATTACAAACTGAACCTTTAATAGCCTAGTGGATTAAAACATTGGTTTGTGAATTTGACAAGATAGTAGTTGAGTTCAATCCCTGAGTCAGGCAGTGCGTACTTGGATATAGTGGAAACAGGGCAAGCAATAACTAAGCAGCTCTAAAAATAAGAACAAAACGAGATATTCCTAGACATGTGCAGTGAAATGAGAACAGTCTACCCCCTGTTGATTGAATAAAGGATTCAGTTCGGAATTCCCTGGAGGTTACACATCTGATGAATGTCAGCAGGCCCAACAGCCAAAACATTGTGCTAACAGCAACAAAGGTGAGGGCAATAGTCTTTTAGGAATACAGAAGGTGCTTATCTCCCTTTGGAGGAGATAAGTCACATGACATCTGCTTAATGACATCACTCCATGCAACGAAAAAAGCGCCAGTCATTTTCAGTTTGTTTACAGCAGCCACCACATGAGGTTGCTTTCTTTTAGCCTTGACCAAGGGGACTGGGCAGAGGCTAAATCTGCCTCCCCAGCAACTTAAGTCGATGTTGCCATTTCCCTTTGAGAAGATATCATGGCTTCTACAGACACAGAAGAATCTCCATATTATATGTAAGATCCTTCCTTTTTGTTTCTCCTTACTCTCTGCTTTGCTATGTAGATATATATATTATTCTTCACGTGAGACATGTGTATATATGTACACAGAGTTTTGTGTATGTCTTAGAAATATAAAAGACGCTCTGAGAACTAAGCATGTTTGTCATTCTTTTTAGTTTCAGCCATTCCATCCTATCTGAACTACGGTGCTATTATATCACAGATGTAATAATGGGGGAATTAGAAATTAGTGAATAGATTTTTCCACCTTAGTTCTCTCCTGTTACAGTCTGAATGTAAATAGTGTAATTAGAGATATACATATATCCTTCCTAAACAAGTTCATAACTACTTTGAAAATCTTTTCTGTGCTCTTCAATTGCAGATGCAAAACCTTTTGATAACCTTCGAATCATTGGTAGTGTACCATCCCGCTGGCGGTCATGTTATTCATACAACCACAGTTTTGCAATGTCAGAGAATTATTTCGTTATTTTGGAACAAAATATATGCATTGATCTTTTAAAAGCAGCATTTGCTAAAGTTCTTCGTAATGCATATGTTGACTGCATCAAAATATATGTTAAAGAGGAGGTACGTATTGCAAACTATTTTGGATTTTCAATCATTTCACCCCAAACAAGGCAATAAAAGTCAATAGGATGCAGGGGGTTACTGAGAGTGAAAGAAACAGAGAGGGCAATAAAAGAACAGGATTCAAGAAAACAGATGACGAGGATAGATATTGCATTTAAATTTTTGAAAATCATAGTTGGCAGGAAGCTGGAAGAGAGTTCCATATGCAAGAAAGAAATGCAGGAGAAGAAACTATTAGCATAGAACTTACAAGTCCAGCAGTAAAATTGAGACCTAGTTGCCAATCTAGTATTGTGCTCAATTTTTTGAAGTCAGAGTAACAACAAGAAAGACTCATCAGAACAATTACCATAGGAATATTTATAGAAAAGGTACAGGGAAAGTTCATTACAGTGATAGGAATACAAGATGCAGGTCAAGATTGATAACATTGCAAATTCTTCCTTGGATTTTCTCAAGAATATCTAGATATGTAGCAGAATCACCAAACCAGATATGGCAACAATATTTGCTGCATGTATGAATAGTAGACTTATAAATGTGCAAGATAAATTTTGGTGAAAATAATTGTCTAGCACAACAGTGAATGATCTGGCATTTAGAAAGGACAGCATAGTACCCATCAAAAATTATGTAACTGTTTGTCTGTTTCTTTTGAATTTCTCTGTTGAATATTTATGAGGATTGAATTTGTTTTTCCTTTCTCTTTCTCATGTTCCAAGTGATTAAAGATGGAAAGAATAGGAAGTGGTGAAGAGGCATGATTGCCCAAATTGTGAAAAGGGGAACAGCATATAAAAAGATGAAGTGATTAAATTTAACTAATTAGTCTTGTTGAGATTTAATAAAATTTTAAAATAATTTTACATTTAGTTGAAAAAGTGATCAAATAGTTTTTAAAGGAAGGCTGATATTTGAAAACAAAAAGTTACATCCAAATGGCATTTTTCACTGCTTTTACTGTATACTGCCTTGGTACATTTTATTATTTTAAAAAGCCACTTTTAGTATAAAAGGGTGGCCTGGGGGTGTGGCCAGCTCCTTGTTATGGCCCTCAATTATAACTGGTTGGTTTGCTGCACCAGACATAATCAGGTGGATCAGGTAATTCATCAGTATTAGCCAACTACATCATGCGCTAGAACAAGTGCAAAACAGCCAGTAGATTTCTCTGTCCTACTTCACTTGAACAGAAATTAAGCCTTTCCCACTTCCACCTGTCAGGAGTTGGTCCCAAATTCTATTGTTGTGTCCCTGTAGAAAATCAATGAAATCGATCTGGTTACATTCGAGTTGGTGATGGGTGGCTTGAGGGAGAGAAAAGTTCTTTGATAAGTGAATCAAACACATTCTGCAAACTAACAGAATTTAATGTGAAAAAATAAGTCTACAGAATTAAACTTCTACAGAATAATGCCAGAGGATTTTCTGTATTCACTGTACCTGTGTGTTTGGCGAAATGCAGGCATCTTATTGAATTTAGTCCATTTCCTCCCCTCCAAGCGAAATGCATGTTGGCTTATATAGGGAAATCTTTCCTAATAACAATGATTAATGACTTCACTTTACCTAACCAGGTCCCAAAAAATGACAATTTACAATGTTCATAGCTCACATTTCATTATCTCTATATTTCTGTAAATTAATCAAATGGCTTTCCTACTGGTGAAGGTTTCCTCGCCAGAAATACAAAATAAAGATAATTATAAAAATTGCAGAAAATGGACATCTGGTTTCTATCTCGTCCTCAGCTTTAAATTAATTTTGCTCTTACCAGTTTTCAAACCTTTTTCTAACTTTTTTCAAAGAAACACTTTGACCACCCAAGTGAACTTCATAAAAACATTTTTGAACAAAACATTATTACCAGAAATACATTATTACCAGCAATACATTATTACCAGTAGTATATTTTTGAAAAAAATAGCATATTACCAGCAATAAAAATCTTGTTGGCATTAAATAACTCATTGAGGTTGATATGCCAGAAAAACAAAAAACAAACCAAACCAAACCATGCCTGGTCTGAAGTTAAACTTTACCAAAAGACCGTCTTTCTTCAAGCTTTGTGGACTGGCACTACAGTATCACAAAAACTGTATCAAATAACAGAAATCACTTGAGGACTTTCAACAACAGCAACAACTAAAATGGATAGGACATGTAACTCTAAGAAAAAATAATGACATAATAAAAATGGTGACATTTTACACTACAAATGAAGATTAAGAAGGACCCCTTGGAAGCTTGGAAAGAGCAATAACAGCTACTGGACTTGAGAAATCTGTGTCCTGAAAAATTGTTTTAAGAGAAAGAATTTGTCTATATTACACATGCCCAGTGGATAAAAAGCAAAAAATTTTAACCAGAAGTAGCACTGGCTGCTCAATCATTGAATGCCAAATGTTTCCTTATATGGAAACGGCTAATATTGCCATTACAATCTTAACTTTCTGTTTGTATTTTCCAGCTCCAGATAGCCGTGCTTGAAAAAAGAAATGGCCAACAACTAAAAACTGTGTACAGAATGAATAACTTTTTTTGCTTTCATCACATCAATTCATATGAAGAAGATGGACACTTGATAGTGGATTTGTGCAGCTACGATGATACAAATATTATTGGACGAGCGTATATTGAAGCAATACGAAATAGAGAATTTCAAAACAACAAACCCTATTTTAAGCGCATTGTTATTCCTCTCAATGTTGCCGACAACGTGAGTACAATTTTATTTTTGGAGTCTTTAACTCTTGACAATAAATACTTTTGACAAATAATTTTTAGACTTTAACTCAGTAAACAAAAATGTTTTGTCTTTAATTCTTGGCAATAAATAATTTTTTAGTCTTCAAATCTTTTGACAATAAATACTTTTTTCTTTAACTCTTTTG
Source organism: Acanthosepion esculentum (assembly GCA_964036315.1). Classification (NCBI taxonomy): domain Eukaryota; kingdom Metazoa; phylum Mollusca; class Cephalopoda; order Sepiida; family Sepiidae; genus Acanthosepion; species Acanthosepion esculentum. The sequence goes on along the minus strand of OZ038500.1, from coordinate 71,710,831 downwards.
ACAATACTTTCTAGTTTTAGCTTTTTGGGCAATAAATACGTTTTTAGTACTTAACACTTAACATTAAATGCTTTTTTGTCTTGAACTCTTTTCATAATAAATACTATTGACAATAAATACTTATTAAACTTTAGTTATGACAGTAAATCCTTTTTTGTCTCTTTTGACAATAAATACGTTTTTAGTCTTTTGATATAATTTTAGTCTTAGTCCCTTGATAATAAATACACTTAAATACTTGTTAATCTTTCATTCTTTTGACTGTAACTCTTTTTTGTCTCTTTTGACAATAATACTTCTTTAATCTTTTGATATGTTTTAGTTTTTATCTCTTTTGATAATAAATACATTTGACAAATAGTTTTTTAGTCTTTAAGTCTTTTTAACTGTTCAGTTAGTAAAAATCTGTGAATGTAAGAATGATAAAGAAAACCACTAAACAAGCTGATATTTTGATTTCAAGGAAAAATAAATAAATTTTACCAATCGGACAAGTAAATGTTCCATGATTCTTTGATATTGATGAAAAAAAGGCAAAAATGGTGCTTTTTACAATTTAGGGAGAAAAACAGTCTAAATTTGATGAAGACAGATTTTTAATAATATCAACTTAACATTTATTTTCATGTTGGGCCATGGTTAATTCCATAGGATTTTGAAAATTTCACAAAATGTTTTTCATTAATATTTAGTAAATGGCAAGTCAAATTCACATGCAAGGAGTTTCTGGTTTTAGTCATAATATTTGTGTGAATTACAAGCAGTTTTATTTATTTACTGACAATAAAATGAAACCTATTTTAAACATTTTGAAATTTACAAATGAATTTTTTTTTAATATTGACTTTGTAATTTGTAATTATGAAAAGACTTCATTTAAAAAAAAACTTGTTTAGCAGCATATCAACAGCTCTGTGGGTTATTTAATGCCAAAATCTAAATATTCTATATAAATTTTTTTTTGAGATACAAGTTTTATTAATTAACCCATAGTTGGGGGGTGGGGAAGTGGATTCATACCTTTCCCAATGGTATTTGTGTGTGAGTGATTATAATAAATCCAACAGCTCTCCAATTAAAATTCTAAGCCATTATCCATTACACCACCCATACATCCAATCTTACACCAGGCTCAACATTGCTTGACTTTGGTGATCATACAGGAAAAGCTGTTTCAATGTGGTGTGGCTGCAAACCCCCTGAAAAGAACATGTGACTATACTATCCTAAAATACACTTTATCTTCAATTACAAATTACGTTGCTAGTTATGAACCTCTTATTGGCTTGTATCTAATGTGTGTAAACAACTTCTGATGGAAATATTTTTAAAAAAACTCTATATTACTATTATTTAACTCAATTTACCAGGAAAGGGGTGAGTAAATTAATGAGATATGAGGATAAGTCAAGAATTATCCGCACTTTGCCATAACATATCTTTAAGTTTGTTGCACTTTCTTCTCATGCAGCATATAGTTAGTACTATTACGATCACATGATCTTGCTGCTGTTACAGTGTAAACATGGCCGCTCCACTAGCAGTGTACACCAAGGAAGAACAAAGTGCAGTGATGCAGATCTTCAGAGAAAATGCTACCTCACTGATGATAATTCATTGGTTTGCCATTACCATCTCTCGAGCTTGCTGAAACTTCTTGTCAGTAGTGGAGGTTAACAGGTGCCCTATTCCTTCTTCATGCATTACGATTGTCTGGTCACTTTTAAACTTCTCTACCCACTTATACCCACTTTTACGTAGTAATGCACTGTTGTTGTGTTAAAAGTCCCCGATGAATTTCTGCCCCTGACACACCTTTTGACCAGAGAAAATGGATCCCTGCTCTTTGTTCCTAAAACCTAAAGATATAACAAAAGTGTGAATAATTTTTAACTTACTCTTGTATAATCTGTTTTTTCTTTTTTCTTTCTTTTTTCCTTTCTTTTTTCTTTCTTTTTTTCTTGTATGATCTGTTTTTTCTTTCTTTTTTCTTTCTTTTTTATTTGTATGATCTGTTTTTCTTCTTTCTTTTTTCCTTTCTTTTTCTTGTATGATCTGTTTTTCTTCTTTCCTTTCTTTTTTATTTGTATGATCTGTTTTTCTTCTTTCCTTTCTTTTTTATTTGTATGATCTGTTTTTCTTCTTTCCTTTCTTTTTTATTTGTATGATCTGTTTTTCTTCTTTCCTTTCTTTTTTATTTGTATGATCTGTTTTTCTTCTTTCCTTTCTTTTTTATTTGTATGATCTGTTTTTCTTCTTTCTTTTTTCTTTCTTTTTCTTGTATGATCTGTTTTTCTTCTTTCCTTTCTTTTTTATTTGTATGATCTGTTTTTCTTCTTTCTTTTTTCTTTCTTTTTCTTGTATGATCTGTTTTTCTTCTTTCCTTTCTTTTTTATTTGTATGATCTGTTTTTCTTCTTTCCTTTCTTTTTTATTTGTATGATCTGTTTTTCTTCTTTCTTTTTTCTTTCTTTTTCTTGTATGATCTGTTTTTCTTCTTTCCTTTCTTTTTTATTTGTATGATCTGTTTTTCTTCTTTCCTTTCTTTTTTATTTGTATGATCTGTTTTTCTTCTTTCTTTTTTCTTTCTTTTTCTTGTATGATCTGTTTTTCTTCTTTCCTTTCTTTTTTATTTGTATGATCTGTTTTTCTTCTTTCTTTTTTCTTTCTTTTTCTTGTATGATCTGTTTTTCTTCTTTCCTTTCTTTTTTATTTGTGTGATCTGTTTTTCTTCTTTCTTTTTTCTTTCTTTTTCTTGTATGATCTGTTTTTCTTCTTTCCTTTCTTTTTCTTGTATGATCTGTTTTTCTTCTTTCCTTTCTTTTTTATTTGTATGATCTGTTTTTCTTCTTTCTTTTTTCTTTCTTTTTCTTGTATGATCTGTTTTTCTTCTTTCCTTTCTTTTTTATTTGTATAATCTGTTTTTCTTCTTTCTTTTTTCTTTCTTTTTCTTGTATGATCTGTTTTTCTTCTTTCCTTTCTTTTTTATTTGTATGATCTATTTTTCTTCTTTCCTTTCTTTTTTATTTGTATGATCTGTTTTTCTTCTTTCTTTTTTCTTTCTTTTTCTTGTATGATCTGTTTTTCTTCTTTCCTTTCTTTTTATTTGTATGATCTGTTTTTCTTCTTTCCTTTCTTTTTTATTTGTATGATCTGTTTTTCTTCTTTCTTTTTTCCTTTCTTTTTTATTTGTATGATCTGTTTTTCTTCTTTCCTTTCTTTTTTATTTGTATGATCTGTTTTTCTTCTTTCTTTTTTCTTTCTTTTTCTTGTATGATCTGTTTTTCTTCTTTCCTTTCTTTTTTATTTGTATGATCTGTTTTTCTTCTTTCTTTTTTCTTTCTTTTTCTTGTATGATCTGTTTTTCTTCTTTCCTTTCTTTTTTATTTGCATGATCTGTTTTTCTTCTGTCCTTTCTTTTTTATTTGTATGATCTGTTGTTCTTCTTTCTTTTTTCTTTCTTTTTCTTGTATGATCTGTTTTTCTTCTTTCCTTTCTTTTTTATTTTTATGATTTGTTTTTCTTCTTTCCTTTCTTTTTTATTTGTATGATCCGTTTTTCTTCTTTCTTTTTTCTTTCTTTTTCTTGTATGATCTGTTTTTCTTCTTTCCTTTCTTTTTTATTTGTATGATCTGTTTTTCTTCTTTCTTTTTTCTTTCTTTTTCTTGTATGATCTGTTTTTCTTCTTTCCTTTCTTTTTTATTTGTATGATCTGTTTTTCTTCTTTCTTTTTTCTTTCTTTTTCTTGTATGATCTGTTTTTCTTCTTTCTTTTTTCCTTTCATTTTCTTGTATGATCTGTTTTTCTTCTTTCCTTTCTTTTTTATTTGTATGATCTGTTTTTCTTCTTTCCTTTCTTTTTTATTTGTATGATCTGTTTTTCTTCTTTCTTTTTTCTTTCTTTTTCTTGTATGATCTGTTTTTCTTCTTTCCTTTCTTTTTTATTTGTATGATCTGTTTTTCTTCTTTCTTTTTTCCTTTCTTTTTCTTGTATGATCTGTTTTTCTTCTTTCCTTTCTTTTTTATTTGTATGATCTGTTTTTCTTCTTTCTTTTTTCTTTCTTTTTCTTGTATGATCTGTTTTTCTTCTTTCCTTTCTTTTTTATTTGTATGATCTGTTTTTCTTCTTTCTTTTTTCTTTCTTTTTCTTGTATGATCTGTTTTTCTTCTTTCCTTTCTTTTTTATTTGTATGATCTGTTTTTCTTCTTTCCTTTCTTTTTTATTTGTATGATCTGTTTTTCTTCTTTCTTTTTTCTTTCTTTTTCTTGTATGATCTGTTTCTCTTCTTTCCTTTCTTTTTTATTTGTATGATCTGTTTTTCTTCTTTCTTTTTTCTTTCTTTTTCTTGTATGATCTGTTTTTCTTCTTTCCTTTCTTTTTTATTTGTATGATCTGTTTTTCTTCTTTCTTTTTTCTTTCTTTTTCTTGTATGATCTGTTTTTCTTCTTTCTTTTTTCCTTTCTTTTTCTTGTATGATCTGTTTTTCTTCTTTCCTTTCTTTTTTATTTGTATCATCTGTTTTTCTTCTTTCTTTTTTCTTTCTTTTTCTTGTATGATCTGTTTTTCTTCTTTAATTTCTTTTTTATTTGTATAATCTCTTTTTCTTCTTTCCTTTCTTCTTTATTTGTATGATCTGTTTTTCTTCTTTCTTTTTTCTTTCTTTTTCTTGTATGATCTGTTTTTCTTCTTTCCTTTCTTTTTTATTTGTATGATCTGTTTTTCTTCTTTCCTTTCTTTTTTATTTGTATGATCTGTTTTTCTTCTTTCTTTTTTCTTTCTTTTTCTTGTATGATGTGTTTTTCTTCTTTCATTTCTTTTTTATTTGTATGATCTGTTTTTCTTCTTTCCTTTCTTTTTTATTTGTATGATCTGTTTTTCTTCTTTCTTTTTTCTTTCTTTTTCTTGTATGATCTGTTTTTCTTCTTTCCTTTCTTTTTTATTTGTATGATCTGTTTTTCTTCTTTCTTTTTTCCTTTCTTTTTCTTGTATGATCTGTTTTTCTTCTTTCCTTTCTTTTTTATTTGTATGATCTGTTTTTCTTCTTTCTTTTTTCTTTCTTTTTCTTGTATGATCTGTTTTTCTTCTTTCCTTTCTTTTTTATTTGTATGATCTGTTTTTCTTCTTTCTTTTTTCTTTCTTTTTCTTGTATGATCTGTTTTTCTTCTTTCCTTTCTTTTTTATTTGTATGATCTGTTTTTCTTCTTTCCTTTCTTTTTTATTTGTATGATCTGTTTTTCTTCTTTCTTTTTTCTTTCTTTTTCTTGTATGATCTGTTTCTCTTCTTTCCTTTCTTTTTTATTTGTATGATCTGTTTTTCTTCTTTCTTTTTTCTTTCTTTTTCTTGTATGATCTGTTTTTCTTCTTTCCTTTCTTTTTTATTTGTATGATCTGTTTTTCTTCTTTCTTTTTTCTTTCTTTTTCTTGTATGATCTGTTTTTCTTCTTTCTTTTTTCCTTTCTTTTTCTTGTATGATCTGTTTTTCTTCTTTCCTTTCTTTTTTATTTGTATCATCTGTTTTTCTTCTTTCTTTTTTCTTTCTTTTTCTTGTATGATCTGTTTTTCTTCTTTCCTTTCTTTTTTATTTGTATGATCTGTTTTTCTTCTTTCCTTTCTTTTTTATTTGTATGATCTGTTTTTCTTCTTTCTTTTTTCCTTTCTTTTTCTTGTATGATCTGTTTTTCTTCTTTCCTTTCTTTTTTATTTGTATGATCTGTTTTTCTTCTTTCTTTTTTCTTTCTTTTTCTTGTATGATCTGTTTTTCTTCTTTCCTTTCTTTTTTATTTGTATGATCTGTTTTTCTTCTTTCTTTTTTCTTTCTTTTTCTTGTATGATCTGTTTTTCTTCTTTCCTTTCTTCTTTATTTGTATGATCTGTTTTTCTTCTTTCTTTTTTCTTTCTTTTTCTTGTATGATCTGTTTTTCTTCTTTCCTTTCTTTTTTATTTGTATGATCTGTTTTTCTTCTTTCCTTTCTTTTTTATTTGTATGATCTGTTTTTCTTCTTTCTTTTTTCCTTTCTTTTTCTTGTATGATCTGTTTTTCTTCTTTCCTTTCTTTTTTATTTGTATGATCTGTTTTTCTTCTTTCTTTTTTCTTTCTTTTTCTTGTATGATCTGTTTTTCTTCTTTCCTTTCTTTTTTATTTGTATGATCTGTTTTTCTTCTTTCTTTTTTCTTTCTTTTTCTTGTATGATCTGTTTTTCTTCTTTCCTTTCTTTTTTATTTGTATGATCTGTTTTTCTTCTTTCCGTTCTTTTTTATTTGCATGATCTGTTTTTCTTCTTTCTTTTTTCTTTCTTTTTCTTGTATGATCTGTTTTTCTTCTTTCCTTTCTTTTTCATTTGTATGATCTGTTTTTCTTCTTTCTTTTTTCTTTCTTTTTCTTGTATGATCTGTTTTTCTTCTTTCCTTTCTTTTTTATTTGTATGATCTGTTTTTCTTCTTTCCTTTCTTTTTTATTTGTATGATCTGTTTTTCTTCTTTCTTTTTTCCTTTCTTTTTCTTGTATGATCTGTTTTTCTTCTTTCCTTTCTTTTTTATTTGTATGATCTGTTTTTCTTCTTTCTTTTTTCCTTTCTTTTTCTTGTATGATCTGTTTTTCTTCTTTCCTTTCTTTTTTATTTGTATGATCTGTTTTTCTTCTTTCTTTTTTCTTTCTTTTTCTTGTATGATCTGTTTTTCTTCTTTCCTTTCTTTTTTATTTGTATGATCTGTTTTTCTTCTTTCTTTTTTCTTTCTTTTTCTTGTATGATCTGTTTTTCTTCTTTCCTTTCTTTTTTATTTGTATGATCTGTTTTTCTTCTTTCCGTTCTTTTTTATTTGCATGATCTGTTTTACTTCTTTCTTTTTTCTTTCTTTTTCTTGTATGATCTGTTTTTCTTCTTTCCTTTCTTTTTCATTTGTATGATCTGTTTTTCTTCTTTCTTTTTTCTTTCTTTTTCTTGTATGATCTGTTTTTCTTCTTTCCTTTCTTTTTTATTTGTATGATCTGTTTTTCTTCTTTCCTTTCTTTTTTATTTGTATGATCTGTTTTTCTTCTTTCTTTTTTCCTTTCTTTTTCTTGTATGATCTGTTTTTCTTCTTTCCTTTCTTTTTTATTTGTATGATCTGTTTTTCTTCTTTCTTTTTTCTTTCTTTTTCTTGTATGATCTGTTTTTCTTCTTTCCTTTCTTTTTTATTTGTATGATCTGTTTTTCTTCTTTCTTTTTTCTTTCTTTTTCTTGTATGATCTGTTTTTCTTCTTTCCTTTCTTTTTTATTTGTATGATCTGTTTTTCTTCTTTCTCTTTTCTTTCTTTTTCTTGTATGATCTTTTTTTCTTCTTTCCTTTCTTTTTTATTTGTATGATCTGTTTTTCTTCTTTCCTTTCTTTTTTATTTGTATGATCTGTTTTTCTTCTTTCCGTTCTTTTTTATTTGCATGATCTGTTTTTCTTCTTTCTTTTTTCTTTCTTTTTCTTGTATGATCTGTTTTTCTTCTTTCCTTTCTTTTTCATTTGTATGATCTGTTTTTCTTCTTTCTTTTTTCTTTCTTTTTCTTGTATGATCTGTTTTTCTTCTTTCCTTTCTTTTTTATTTGTATGATCTGTTTTTTTTCTTTCTTTTTTCTTTCTTTTTCTTGTATGATCTGTTTTTCTTCTTTCCTTTCTTTTTTATTTGTATGATCTGTTTTTCTTCTTTCCTTTCTTTTTTATTTGTATGATCTGTTGTTCTTCTTTCTTTTTTCTTTCTTTTTCTTGTATGATCTGTTTTTCTTCTTTCCTTTCTTTTTTATTTGTATGATCTGTTTTTCTTCTTTCTTTTTTCTTTCTTTTTCTTGTATGATCTGTTTTTCTTCTTTCTTTTTTCTTTCTTTTTCTTGTATGATCTGTTTTTCTTCTTTCCTTTCTTTTTTATTTGTATGATCTGTTTTTCTTCTTTCCTTTCTTTTTTATTTGTATGATCTGTTTTTCTTCTTTCTTTTTTCCTTTCTTTTTCTTGTATGATCTGTTTTTCTTCTTTCCTTTCTTTTTTATTTGTATGATCTGTTTTTCTTCTTTCCTTTCTTTTTTATTTGTATGATCTGTTTTTCTTCTTTCTTTTTTCTTTCTTTTTCTTGTATGATCTGTTTTTCTTCTTTCCTTTCTTTTTTATTTGTATGATCTGTTTTTCTTCTTTCTTTTTTCTTTCTTTTTCTTGTATGATCTGTTTTTCTTCTTTCCTTTCTTTTTTATTTGTATGATCTGTTTTTCTTCTTTCTTTTTTCTTTCTTTTTCTTGTATGATCTGTTTTTCTTCTTTCTATTTTCCTTTCTTTTTCTTGTATGATCTGTTTTTCTTCTTTCCTTTCTTTTTTATTTGTATGATCTGTTTTTCTTTCTTTTTCCTTTCTTTTTTCCTATCTTTCTTTTTTTCTTTCTTCTTGTATGATCTGTTTTCTTCTTTCTCTGCTCCATTTATTGCCGAATTCTCTTTTTCAGGTTCTAAGTTTATAGTTCTTATTTGTTTCTCGGCTGAAGTCAAAAACAAAATGAATTTCCATTTTCCATTTTATCATTAATAATAAAAGGCTTTTATTACATGACTAAAGTATTACTTTTATTGTCCTAAAAATCAATGAAGATGGGCTCCGATAGTGAATTTATAAAAAAAAAAAATCAACTTTTAGTATATTTTTGAAATTTTCAAAATGGAAATTTCGATATCTCTGTATTCATATTTGAAATGAAAAATTATAAGCAATACTTTAGTCATGTAATAAAAGCCTGTTATTATTAATGTTCCTTGGAAAATGGAAATTCATCATCTCTCAAAAGGGGGGTATTAATAAACAAAAAGAAATACACAAACAAGGAAACACTTTTCAAACAGAAACAATAACAATTTGAAATACAAAAACTCAAAATATTAATAATCAGTCCAAGCCATTATCCATTATTCCATCATGCCTCCTTCTCATTTCAGACTTAACAGTAGCATATAATTACTATATATTAGCTTTTTTACATTGTGGTGTAATGGATATCGTCTCAGAATTAGAACTTGGAGAACCGAGTTCAAATCCCAGTCATGTTTGTTATATTCACTTATGCACAAATACCCTTGGGAAAGGTATAAATCCATTGCTTCTCCTCTCAGCTATGGCAGGACAGATTGGGTTCTTTAGCCTTGGTTGGCAACCAGTCTACCGCAGAAAGAAATGGCAACCTATTGCAGGAAAAATCTTCTGCTTTGTCAATCATGTATCAAAAGATACATGATTGCCCAAACATGTATCATGTGGCACTTAACTGACTGATTACTTATTTTGGCCTGCCATAGTTGTCACTGAGTGTGACACAAGGTCAAAGTTTAAAGTGAGTTTAACAGCAATATCATGGGGAAATTGTTCAAGCTCCCTTGGTATTTCCCACTTTTGGAGTCACCTCAGGCGCTGGGTAATAAACCCAGCCACCTCCTGAAGGATGGGTACTGCCTGGGAGGATGGCTCCCTGGGTCTTCATTTAATGTTATTTTGAAACTGTCTCAACAATAGTGCCAGGGAAGTACATTTACATGTATATATGCAAAAAAATATTTATTTTTATATTTTTACAGAATATAAAAATTATCTTCATATTTTTAAACCTATTACTACTGTTACCATGCTACTACCAAATAGTAAAGTCTCTAAGCCTGGGAACGTATGTACCTGTCCCTTTGGCAATCTTACAATCAAGATTAGTAGATAATACTAAAATACCATACAATACTCATTGCAAGGAAAGACACAGAATACCTACGGCTGTTATTTTAAAATTTCTTTCTTTCGTATTGTAATTTTGTTTAATGTATTTTTTCTGATCATACTCCTTAAATCATGAAAGATATGACATGAAAATATCTCTATTTTTTTTTTACATTTTTATGTGAAGCATTTTCAGTGTAATTTGCAAGACCATTTTATTCTAAAAATAACTGTTTTCAATTAAACTTTCTTTTTTTTCAAAAGTTACTTGTCTCTCTTACATAGGCTCCTGTTGGGGTGAATTTGATCACTCTAAAAGACAGCAAGGCAACTGCAATGAAAAGGAAAGATGGCAGTATCTTTTTAACCTCTGATTACTTAACAGACGACCCGGCTGGTATGCAATCTTCTTTCTTGTTCCTTTAAAAATGTGTTTTTCCCAAAGTGGTCAACATCAGTATCTGGGGTCAGTGGTTCTATTGGGTAGGTCTGATAAATGCATGGAACCAGTGCCAGGCCAAGCATCACATGAGACCCCAACAAGTCTATGATACACCCCCACCCCTTCTACAACATTTCATTTGTCTTAAGATAGTCTTCATATAAAATACACATTTTATTGTAACCTAATTATGTACAATAATGGATCATATAAGTAAACAATACACACACACACACACACTCTCATATATATATATATATATATATATATATATATATATATATATATATATATATATATATATATATGGCCTGTGCTAGAATCTTGTTGGCCTCTCCCACCAAATCTGGGGCCCGTCACTCTACTATATCTCAATTTTCATTACAAATTATATTGTTTTTTTTTAAGTGTATCACCCCAAGCAAGGCTGGAGGCCACTATCATGCAAGGGGTTATAGAAGGGTTGGAGGAAGAGCAGATAGGAGTGGTAAAGGAGAGGATGTGGAAAAAGAGAAAGACAGTGGATCGATCAAGGCAAGGGGGTTACAGAAGATTTGGAGCAAAAGCAGATAGGAATGAAAGGTGAAAGGATGTGGAGAAGGGAAGTGGATAGATCAAGGCAACTGGAGATGTCGATTGACGTTACACTTAAATAGTTGGAGATTGTATTTGTCAGGGAAACAGTAATAGGGAAGGGAGTTCCACAGGCGAGATGTGCGAGACATGAAGCTATTGGAGTAGAAGAGACGTCTACATCTAACAGTTTCAACGGTGAAGGGGTGGGAACGGGATGCCAGCCTCGTAGGACGTTTAAATTCATGAGGCCTAGGGACAAGCGAAATCAGCTCCTCGGAGCAATTACCGTGAAAGTATTTGTAAAAAAGACAGAGCGAGGCAACATCGCGTCCGTGAGAGAGCGACTGCAGACGAGATGACAGATCAGGGCCAATCACATTGCATATCCGTCTCTGGATCTTATCAAGAACCCTGAGGCAAACAGCAGGGGCTCCAGACCATATATGGCAGCAATACTCCATGCAAGGGCGAATGGTCGATTTATAGATTTGGAGGATCGATTCCGGGGAGAAAAATTTCCTGGCTCGGCATCAGTTGCATCATCCACTTGCGGTGGATGATGCAACTGACTCGATGTATTTGTTCCATCTCAGATCAGCGGACAGCGTGAGACCGAGCAGCCGCAGAGAGGAGCTCTCGAGAAGTTGGTCTTCAGACATTCTAATGGGATGCAGGGATGGATCCTTGTGGTGGTTAATAGAGAGCAGTTTTGTTTTAGAGGCGTTAAAGTTAACCATCCATTTCTCGCTCCATTTCACAACCGATTGGTGGTTCTTTTCTATTTGAACTGCCAGGTTAATTTTGTCAGCATCACTAGATTTGTGTTTGAGGCAGGAGTAAATTGTGGTGTCGTCAGCATAGATGCCGACTTGGGAGTCTATGGCGTCAGGAAGGTCGTTTATAAATATGAGGAACAGAGTAGGGCCTAGGATGGAGCCTTGAGGAACACCTGCGTTAGTGGGGTAGGAGCTGGAGATGAATCCATTGAGAACGACCTTCAATTCCCGGTTTGACAGGAATGATTGTATTAGGTCAAACAATCGACCTGTGATACCATAACCCTGGAGCTTCCGAAGAAGGCCGGCATGCCAAACTCTATCAAACGCTTTGGAGATGTCTAGGGCCACGGCACGAGCTTCACCGTTATTATGAATAGCTTGGTAGACAAATTCAGTGATGGCCATAAACACATCGGCCGTAGATCGGGCAAAGCGGAAACCATACTGCTTGTCTGAGAGCGGATCATGGGATATCAGATGATTAATCACTTCGGTGTTGATAATGGCCCCGAAGACTTTGCCGAAGAGGGGTAGGAGACTGATAGGACGGTAATTGGAAGGGTCGGAGGGGTCACCAGAGTTCTTAAAGACAGGAACAATGGTTGAGGACTACCAGCAGTCAGGAAAACAAGACTCCTTGAGGCAGCGGTTGTATAATTTAGAGAGGGCAGGCGCCAATTCAGGCGCGCATTTCTACAGGACAATGGCTGGTATCCCGTCACCACCAGTAGCCTTGTGGTGATCTAAGTTAGAAATAATGCCCAATACCAACGACGGGGATATGTGCAATCAGTTCAAAAGGGCCTCATTTCTGGGAGGGAAATCGGGCAAGGGTACCCCGGAAGAGTCTAGCGTTGAATTGGAAGAAAACTTCCGAGCAAAGCATTCGGCCTTGTCGGCAGAGGTGGTCAGGACCTCAAACTGATTGAACAGGGGAGGAATGGAGGGTTTGTTATTGTTCTGAACGCTCTTGCAGAGGCGCCAATAATCTTTGGAGCCAAATTTGCGGGATGCAATACGTTCCTTCATCCGAGCAGCAAATAGTGACTTGGCATCGTCGAGGATACGCTTACACTCGTTACGGGCAGAGGTAAATAGACGTCTATTGAAGTCAGAACCTAATTATGTACAATAATGGGTCATATAGGTGAACAATACACACACACACACACACACACACACACACACACACACACACACACACACACACACACACACATATATATATATGGCCAGTGCAAGAATCTTGTCGACCTCCCCCACCAAATCCATGCTATGGGGCCTGTCGCAGTTAGCTCCCCTTCATTTTCTTAACGCTTCACCAGGGGTCTCTCCCTCCCGGGAGTATAAATACGGGCTGACCCTTGGCCTCTCTCTCTCCTTTTTCCACAGGTCTTTCCACGGCTGCGCCCACGTGCGTCCAACGGGCCTCGCTTGCGGTCGGCAACCGTCGCACGTGGTGCGAGGTATTTCCAGTATGTGAACTCTCACACACAACTAGCGTTTCCCATGTTCAGAGAATACGCTAAAACAAAATTCACCAAACCGTACGGACATTTCGACTCACACACACACACAATAACTTTCCACACAGACACTAAACGTTCTATACATGTTTTAAATGTATTTGTAAATTCGTGTATCAATCTGTTTTTATCTGTTTGTTAATAATATATATTTGTTCGCATACATATATCTGTCTTGTTTGTTCCTTTGGACTCCATTAAAGTCCAACATTTTTTATGTAGCTGGACCGGTCAAAGAAGTCTTAAAGCAGAGATAATTCATCTTCTCTACTTCCTCTATTCTCACACGGCCGGTCCACTACAGGCCCGTCACTCTACTATATCTCAATTTTCATAAGGTTGCATTCATATAAATTACAAATTATATTGTAACCTAATTATGTACAATAATGGATCATATGCAATATAGATGAATAATTCAACTAGAAAATTAAAAATAAATATAAAATATAAATATAAATAAAATATAAATATAAATAAATACAATATATCTAAATTCAAATTAGAGACATGTCAGAAATAGATTATTCCATCTTAAATAAATCAACAATGTTTTGAAGCAATTTTTAACATCAACTTGGTGTTGTGTATCAGTGCCTCTCTGTTGTTTTTACTATGCAATTTCAAAATTACCTTTACTTTCTTATTTATTCTTAAAAATACATTGATAGCAGGGAACGTAAGTTTTATAAGGACATATAAGTATGTTGAGAAAATGTATCCATACATCAACAGCAGGCAATATAAATTTTGTAAAGACATCTACACAGTGCAGCAAAAGTGAACAACTAATGTTTTTTTAATTATTTTTCTGGTGACATGGACATCATAATTATTCAGTGTCACTTCATTTAATATTCATGATTGTATTTTTTTTTAATATCATTCCATGCAAGGCAATAAAGTCTAAGATACAAGAAGTGAATGAGTGTGAAAGAATAAAAAAAAAAGGAGAAACATTACTAATGAGCAAGAACAATTGAAGAGGAATCGCGAAGATAGTAGACATTGCATATAAATTTTTGAAGATCAAAGTTGGCTGGAAAGCATGGAGCCATGATCAATTCATTTTCTATGGCTTATCAACCATTTGCAGGTTATTTAAAACTAGAAATTATTTTTAGATGGTAAGAATTTTTGTTTTTTAGATAATAATGATTTAGTCTTACTAGGCAAAGAGGTGGATTCATACCTAATCAAAATTTCATAAATAAACAATAAATTATAAAGTGGATATAAAGTGGGGGTTCATTTCTATATAAGAATCAATATATAAAATGATCCCTCACTTTGCGGCCGCGGCAGTTTCTGTACATTTCTATTCCAGAGTATGTAAATCAAAAATCTAAAAGACATGTCCATGTAGCTAATCAGTATTTGATCGATTCATTCATTTTCTATGGCTTATCAACCATTTGCAGGTTATTTAAAACCAGAAAATATTTTTAGATTGGAAGAATTTTTTTTAAGTTAATAATGATTTAGTGATAAAAGTTTTACTAATTAATCCATATCTGGGGGAGAGAAGAGATGTATTCCAACCTTTCCCAAAGGTATTTGTGCATAAGTGAATATAACAAACTCAACTAGAGTTGGAACTCACCACTTCAATTAAAAATTCTGACCCATTACCCATAACACCACCCGCACATCCGAGATTACAGAATCTGGACTTTCCATGTGGTCACCCATCTAGGTATCGACCAGGCTTGACATTAATTAACTTTGGTGATCGTACAGGAATCGGTGTTTCAATGTGACATGGATGTAAGCCGTTTAATGTTCAGGAAATATTGATCATAAACAAGAAAGAGCAGAGCAATATAAGATTTTACAAGTACAATAGAATTGCAAAATTACTTCAATGTTTTCATCTTTTTTCAATGGCACAGCTAAGCGAGTTATTTAATATCTTATTTTTGTTTGTAGATGAAAAATCCAGATTTGAGTTTGAATTGCCGACATTCAACTATGCAAAACACGTGGCACGGCCATATCGTTACGCCTATGGATGTAACCTTCAAGATAAAGTAAGTACCTCTCCATGTGTGGGTAGTGTGGTAGTTAACGGTTCAGAAAGAGAAATCAATCAACCAAATCCATTGCAATCACTCTCATAGAAATAATTTTAGAAACGGTATGAATGAATGTCTTATTCCACTGCCCAACCAGCTATGGGTTAAATAGGAGGACAGACCAGACTCTCTAACCTTGGTTGACAACCTGTCAAGGGAAAGAACAACTCTGAATTCAAAACCAGTTCATATGTAGACATGGCAAGGCACATAGTGTAGAGCTATTGAATAGATTATACAGTTCACAATATACTGCGACATTTGGGTTGTGGACACTACCGTTTATAACCCTACGGTGCTGTTTCTTTTTGGGAATATATCTTTCCCAGATATAGAAAGAAACTCTGGTTCGCAGTATTCATTTTGAGAAAAACCATGATTTGCCGTTACCCCATCATGGAATATGTCCTCTCCTGGGACATAGATGAATCCAGTCCATTTGAATCTGGAGTCCTAAACATAGCTTCCCCAGAAATACAGAAGAATTTACTTATTATATATAAGACTCTTCATTTTTGTTACTTCTTACAATCTGCTTTGCAGTGTAGATATATATATGATATATTGTTCTCTGCATAGGACGGACACACACACACACACACACACACACACACACACACACACACACACACACACACACACACACACACACACACTTATGGTTTTCAGGCACTTTCCGAATATGCCTAATGCTGGGACCACCCCCTGCTGACCAATAAAATCAGGAAGTCTCCTTTGAGCGTGCTTGCCTTGTACAAATTGTTGATCACAGTAGATAATACACTCTTTCCCAGAAACTGTAACTAAGGTCTGCTGAGCATAGTTGCAGTATAAACTGTTATCTTTCATATATATCTGCATTTGCTGTGCCTCTTACTTTGTAACCCTCTACCTCGAGTGGCTCTCTGGCTTTGTACAGGGATGAACATCATTGTAAAAAACATAAATTATTTTCTTAAAATACATGTTCTTCCCTTCAATACTGAACTGGTAAAAATAAGAGCACACTAATTGCTTAGGGTGCCATCAAGCTATGCTATGTCTCTGGTCC
Organism: Acanthosepion esculentum; assembly: GCA_964036315.1. Taxonomy (NCBI): domain Eukaryota; kingdom Metazoa; phylum Mollusca; class Cephalopoda; order Sepiida; family Sepiidae; genus Acanthosepion; species Acanthosepion esculentum. The sequence continues at coordinate 71,694,683 of OZ038500.1, read as the reverse complement.
CACCTTTAAAAAAATATCACTTGATGTTTAAAAATTCACTGGATCTGAAAAGTAGTATTGATTTGAATGTGGCATAAATTTATTAATATAAAGAAATCGTTAACAAGAAAAAATTTTGCGTAATGCCTTTGAAAGTGTTGGGTGGGTGGATTTTTCAGTATGCCCACATCGCTTGTTGTGACACAAGTTTAAGGTGAGTTTAATGACAATTCTGTGGGAAAATTTCTCAAGCACCCTCAGAATTTCCTCTTTTGGGAACACCTCAAGTACCAGGTAATGGCCCCAGCCCTTCCCAAAGGAGAGGTACTGTCTGGGGGATGGCACTTACTTAGAGCTTAATATTATTTTGAAACTACCCAGCCAAAGCCAGGTAAGTATTAAATGATTTTCTCAGGCCAAAAGTGTGGAGCACCCAGTGAGGATCGAACTCACTACTCAGTCGTAATAGATCGAGAGAGTCAAACTTGCTAACCATTTCACCAAGTCAGAGAGCTCTATTTTGCAAGCATAGCTTAGATGTGGCACAAGGCTGAAAGTGTAGAGCACCCAGTGAGGATCGAACTCACTACTCAGTCGTAATTGATCTAGCAGGACATAACTTGCTAACTATTATAGTACACTGAAGTGCCCATCCATTGAACGTAAATATGAAATTTAGGTTTTAGTTTTTAAAATACAAGGGAGATAAGCGTTTAATATGTATCTTTATTTTATTTTCTTCTCTACAAAAAAAAAATCCAATTTTTTTTCTTTCTTTCTTTCCTTAGATTAACAAAATTGACACTGTCCTTCGTTCTATGAAAATTTACCAAGACCCCAAAGGAAACTGTGTTGGGGAGGCAATCTTTGTTCCAAGCCCGAATGCAACAGAAGAAGATGACGGTATGTCGGAGAGACTTATAGATTTTATTCTTTTTTTGCTCCCTCCAAAAAGGTTGATTTATTATTATTATTTTATTTTAACTTTTTTAACAGATCACGACATCTATCAGAAAGATGAAATTTAAATTTTTATTATTGCTTTATTCCAAAATTTTAACACATCAGCAGATAGCTATTTATGTCAACAACTGAACACATATAGTTGTTAATTAAAAAAAATTAGTAATTAATGTATAATCTTATCCATAACTACATGTACAAGAATGTCGTTTTTGATAAAAGTTTAAAAAAATAACCATAAATATGTAAAAAATGCATATATTGTCGAAAATTCCTTTTTCCCCAATATAGCTATTTGTGCTATGTTATAATGTATATTACCTAAACAATAATAATACTGAATACTTTTTTTTTAGACATGTTTTAGGCGGGGTTGTTATGGTGAAACACACCTATTCTATAGTTATTAGACTCTCCCACCTAATATAAGTAGTAGTAAGAAGAACGATGTCGGACGACAGTAGTCGACATTTAGTCGAATACGAAAGTAGTCAGCGACCACAACAAGATTAATCTGCGTAATACCTATTATATCAAGTTCCTAACATTTGGTACATTGAACTTATTTAGGGCCGATTTTAGTACAAAAACAATCCTCCACTGCGAAATAAGTCCACAACAACTTTGGTGATGAGGATTCGCACTCATACGGAGGAAGAAAAAATTCGCTCGCCACAATAACTTCGGCGACAAAGTCTCGGATTCACACTTAAAAAAAAAAACTTGGCAAAGTTTGTCGCAAGCTAAGACGTCAACTTAGTGACGAAAAAATCTGTTGAGAAAAGAAATATTTTTCTTGATAATACAGTTTGCTCAAATAGGTCACGAATTGCAAATTCGTAGGACCCCCTCCCCTCTACAGTATTTAGATATTGTGTAAACTTTTTGCGAAGATGGAGGAATGTCTATTCCAGGAATTCTTTAAGTTCCCGTCGGAAGAACAGACGAAAATATTAGAGCAACAAACAACATTCCAGATGCAGCTACAGGAGGAAACTTTCAATAGACAAATGCAATTCCAACAAAAAATGAAACAGATGGATAGAGAGTTTCAAAACAAAATTCTGGAAATAACTGAGAAGAGGAAAGAGAAAAATATACAAAATGATTCTTTCCCAGAGAATACAATATGGAATTCAATTGAAATATTCACGTACAGTCCAGATGAAGAGATAACTTTTGGGGAGTATTATAAAAAATATACGGGCATGTATAACGAGGACTGCCACTCGTGGTCTGAAGGAAAGAAGGTTAGGCTTCTTTTAAGCAAATTAGGAACTGCTGAGCATAACAAATTGGTAAACTACATTTTCCCGAAAAAAACTAGCGAGTTGACATTTACCAAGGCGGTAAATATATTAAGTGAATTATTTAATAAAAAGACATTTGTTCCACAAGAGGTGGAAATGTTTGAATCTGATGAAAGATGATGAACAAGATTATATAACGTACGCAGCCAATGTGAATAAGCATTGTGAATAATTCAAGCTGGCAGAGTTAAGCGCAGACAATTTTAAGTGCTTGGTGTTTGTTCAGCGGCTGGTATCGGAAAGAGACGCAGAGTTGAGAAAATTAATACTGGCAAAATTGGAAAGTGATCCAAGTATTACGGTATAGAAATTGGCAGAAGACTGCACAAGATATGTTAGCGTAAAGAAAGATTAAAAAAAGATAGAACAGTCTGGCATTTCGCATGTAAGGAAAATACACTACAAAGAAGAAAGTCAGTCTACCAAAAAGAATTCTAAAATTGCGGATTATCAAGCAAAAAGTAAAATACCAGAGAAAAATAAACAAAAACTCCCGAATCCATGTTTTGCTTGCGGTGAACTACACTGGTACAGATATTGCGATTTTAGGAATAAAAAATGTTTCAACTGTAAAAGAGTGGGACATAAAAGCACGCATTGCAGGTCAAAAAATAAAGACAATAAAATAAGAAAATTAAAGTCCAACGAGGTAAAAGATGGAATAAACAGAAAATTTGTTACCATCGAAATAAGTAATAAAAATATAAAAATGCAACTTGACACTGGTTTAGATCTATCTATCATAAATTTGCATACGTGGAAGAAGTTGGGGAAACCAATTTTAATGAAGACAAAGAAAATCGCGAAGTCAGTGACGGGAGAAAAAATACAATTTATTGGAGAATTTGTTACAAACGTCACGTTAAATAAAAAAACGTGAAAAGCTAAACTATTTGTCTTAGAAAATACCACCAACTTACTGGGTACGAATTGGATAACAGAATTCCAATTATGGGATCTACCGATGAATTCTTTGTGTTAGAAGGTAGAAAGTTTAAACACCGAAGCCCAAAAATTAATAAAGAAACTTAAGGAAACATTTCCTACTGTTTTTTCTCCAGGGTTGGGAATGTGTACCAAGATGTAGGCAAAATTCCAGTTAAAAGAAAACGCTCAGGCGGTATTCAAAAAGAAAAGGAATGTGCCGTTTGCCTCAAGTGAACAGATAGATACAGAATTGGACAGATTAAAGAAAACCAGCATACTTAAAAAGGTTGAGTATAGTGAATAGGCAACATCGACGGTATACGTGAAAAAAGTCTAAAGAAATTCGTGTTTGTGCTGATTTCTTGACAGGTTTAAACGCGGCACTCAAAGACTATAATTATCCTCTACCAACAACGGAAGAAATATTTTCGAAGATAGACTTCAGCGAAAGCATATCTGCAAATACCAGTAGAAAAAGAAACGTCAAACCTTTTGTGTATAAACACACATCGGGATCTGTATAAATTTAACAGACTACCTTTTGGGATTAAGGTCGTGCCTGCCATTTTCCAACAAATAATGGATTCGATGTTGGGTGGTCTAGATTTTGCCGTAGCGTATCTGGATGACATCCTCATGAGAAGTACAAGTATAGCAGAATACGTGGAACATGTAAATGCAGTAGTTTCAAGAATACAAGATTTGGGATTTAAACTAAAGGAAAGCAAATGCGAGTTTTTTATGGAGAAATTAAAATATCTGGGGCAGATCATCGATAAGAATGGTAGAAGGCCAGACCCAGAGCGAGCAACGGCTATAAAAGACATGCCGGCTCCAAATGATATTACCACATTACATAAGTTTTTTGGGATTAGCTAATTATTACCAAATATACATCCCTAAAATGTATGATCTGCGGGAACCATTAAATGAACTACTGAAGAAAGGAAAACCCTGGAAATGGACTAATGAATACTAGAAAGCATTTGAAAAGATAAAGGAAGTGTTAACCTCGGAATTATTTTTAACTCATTACAACCCAGATTTAGAGATCATAATAGCTTGCGACGCAACTGCGTATGGAGTAGGAGCATGCATCTTACACAAAATGACAGATGGTCAAGTAAAACCAATTGCTCATGCTTCTAGAGCACTACTTCCGGCTAACAAGAATTACTCTCAGATAGAGAAAGAGGCACTAGGAATAATATTTGCAGTAGCGAAATTTCACCATTTTGTCCACGGTCGACATTTTAAGCTACAAACTGATCATAAGCCTCTAATTTCGATTTTTGGATCGAAAAAGGGTTTGCCGACGCATACAGCCAACCAACTACAGAGATGGGGTATAATACTACTAAATTATAACTTCAACATGGTGTACATACCATCGAATAAATTTGGCTACGCTGATGGGCTGTCCAGGTTAATTCCTAAAATGAGCGGGCCATTAGAAGACACGGTAATTGCCTCACTGAAGTCAGAAGAAGAGCTGAAATTTACTGTGTAATGCAGTTCGGGAACTTCCGGTAACTCTAGAAAAAATAAAAGAAGAAGCCACCAAGGAAAAGTATATCTTGAAAATAAAAGAAAAAATAGCCAAGAGGGACCAGTACACAACAAATGTTTTTTCGCTTTGCGATACAGTATTGTTATACAGAGAACTTATGGTGATTCCATACAAACTGCAAAAGCAAATACTAAAGGATTTTCATACTGGTCATCCGGGCAGCACTAGCATGAAGAGCTTAATGCGAAGTTTTTTATATTGGCCGAATATGGACAGGGACATTGAGAACGCAGTGGCAAAATGTAAAGGCTGTGCTTTAGCTGCAAAGGCACCCCCAATAAAATTTAATCCCTGGCCAAAAACAGACCTACCATCGTTTAGGTTACATGTGGATTTCGCAGGTCCACTGAATGGATACCATTACATCATAGTAGTAGATAGTTTCTCAAAATGGCCTGAGATACAAAGGATAAGAAAACCGACGACGCAAAGTACTAAAAACTCTCTGCTGGAATTGTTCGCAAGGTTTGGTATAGTAGACACAATTGTGACGGATAACGGAAGTCAATTTACGTCGGAACAATTTAAAGATTTCTGCAAGGAATACAATGTCGAACATGTTACCACAGCTCCATATCACCCAAGATCTAACGGGTTGGCTGAAAAATTTGTGGACACCCTAAAAAGAGCTCTAAAGAAAGCTAGGGAAATACCTGCAGGTGAAGCCCTACAGAAGTTTCTACAGGTATACAGAATTACCCCAAATAACGCAACACCAGCCTCACAATCGCCAGCCGAGGTGATGTTTGCACGTCGGGTAAGATCTGTCTTCGACAAATTATTACCAAAAAAGACAAAGCCAGGTACAGAAAAGTTTATTCAAGTAAAGAAATACAATCCTGGTGAAAAAGTATACTTTAAGGTATATAAACAGAATAAATAATTCTGGGAGATTGGAAAAATAGAAAAGCGGATTGGCAACATGATGTACTTCGTGAAAGGTGAAAAATTCACGTGCAGACGGCACATTAACCAGATCAGACGACGCTCTTCAGACGCGGTTGACAGCGCCCCAGTTGAAGAAACACCTATAGAGGTGATTTTTTATACGTTTGATCGTCCAACGCCAGCAACGATGATACCTGAGGTACGCCGATCCAAGTGAAAAAGAAAGGCAACTGACCATTTAAAAATGGATCCAAAACGTAGGAGATACGCTACGATGTTGCTAAAAAATGAACTTTTTTTTTGTTTTTTCTTCATATTTCCAGTAAAAAATAAAAAATAAAGAAAACTGTTTTACTCCTACGTAGTAAAGTTTTAGGGGGGTGTTATGGTGAAACACACCTATTCTATAGTTATTAGACTCTCCCATCTAATATAAGTAGGAGTAGTAAGAAGAACGAGGGTCAGTCGATGTCGGACGACAGTAGTCGACAGTTAGTCGAATACGAAAATAGTCGGCGACTACAAGATTACTCTGCATAATACCTATTATATCAAGCTCCTAACGTTTGGTATGTCGAACTTATTTAGGACCGATTTTAGTACAAATACAAGCCTCCACTGCGAAATAACTCCACAACAGACATTAAAGTATATTTAATCACATTTTCCTAATAGCTGTTACAATCTGTAAATAAACCTTTGGGATGACATGAGTAACCTTTTCCAACCAGTGGGTAGCATAAGATACTGTTCACCATAAAAATATTGCTGAAAACAATCACAGTAATGAAAACTTAATCCAAAATTTCTGGATTGTGGTTCTGGATCCATTATGGTATATTTTTGATTTGCTCACGGAGTTGGCCTGATTTCAAAATGGTATGATATGTTGGAATACGGTCTCTAGGAGTAAAGTTGAAAAATTGTGACACAGTGACACACTGACATTCACATTTTATATGGATGGAGACCAGTGGACTCGAGGAGTGAATGTGATAAGAACAGCAAAAATAAGGTCAATAATCTGCAAGGAAATAATGTCAACTGGGTTTTATCTTTTTCATACCGACTGAAGAGCAGTTGTTTTGCATCGTGAAATGATTGCTGCATTATTTTCTTTTTACTGGCAGGAATTTGGTATTCAAATAAATACAAAATCTGGGGTAAACGTGAGCCTGAAAGAAAGAAAAAAATCCCAAAGATACAGCAACAATTTGTTCCAGTTAAAAATCAATTCTCTTGCTTCTTCTTATTTGTAGGGGTTTTACTCGTGCCAGTGATCAGTACAGACCGACAATCTCCCTGCTATTTGACTATACTTAATGCTCAAACAATGCAGGAAATGGCCAAATGTGATGTACCAGTTTCTACTGTCATTCCAACTTCATTCCATGGTTTCTTTGACAAAAAAATGCCAAGTACTTAAACAGTTTTACTTGGCATGTAAAAGATAAAAAATAAAATGGTATTGTGACATAATTTCTTGGTAGGTGTGGTTGGAGATGATAATATGATTGGTTTAGAATATTTAAAATTTCTATTTGTTAATTTTTTTATCTGTGTGCATGTGTATGTATATATATATATATATATATATATACAGGGTGTCCATAAAGTTTGTGTGCACTTTAAAAAATTTATAACTTTATTTGTATTTGCGATAGAAATAATTTGTAAAAAGGATTAGAAAGAAGTAAATCTATATTTTTTAAGGCTTTATTGAAATTTTATTTAAGTTTTCACATGTCCTCCATCATTAGCAATACAAAGGGTAATACGATTTTGCAGTTCACGGAAAACATTTGACAACTGATTTACAGTAATACCCGAAATCACATTAGTTATTTTAACTATACTAAAAACTAAGTCCATTAAACTTTATAACATTTTTTACAGATTATTTCTATCGCAAATACAAATAGTTATAAATTTTTTAAAGTGCACACGAACTTTATGGACGCCTGAATATGAACGAAAAATATAAGGAAAAGAAAAAAGCAGAAGAAAAAGAAAAGGAACCATGACTATATATATATATATATATATATATATATATATATATATATATATATATATATATATATATATATATATATATATATATTTTTCTCCTTATATTTTTCTTTTCTTGCAGTGTAAATTGTTATTCTGTTTAATATTTACCAACATATTATTCTGACAAAGTGTTGTTTGAAAAGAATTTTTAAACATGAATGCTTTCCTGCATTTTCAAATTTATATATATGTTCTGTGGTGTCAAACATCTGGTGTCTGCTATATATATACATACATATATATATATATATATATCTATAATTATTATTATGATTATTAATATAATATTATCTACACTATTATACAAAGATATGTTATGATGAAAGTGCATATAATTTTTGACTTACCCTCATTTATATACACATATAAACTTGTACCTGAATATTTCAAATAGCATGAAACTTTGAGTTATAAGGCAACCTACAGATAAGACAAAACCCAAAATCTGGTAAATTTTCATGATTTTATCTGTACTATAAGACAACTGACTGGGATCCATATGATGAAAATGTAAATGACAATGTTTATGATGAGATCTTCACATCAGATAGTGACGATTATAGTAATTTTGAAGGGTTTTAATCATGTATGTGGATGTCTTATGTTTTTATTTTGTAAAGAGAAATAATAATTTTATGCCATCTTAAATGTTTTTTGTTGCTTAACACCACAAAAAAATTATGACCAGACATTTGACTGAATGGACATTTGACTGAATGGACATTTGACTGACAGACATTTCACCGAAAAAGTACAAGTAAAAATAGTAACAAGCAAAACTTTAAGTATTTTAATTAGCAGTATTATAAGGTAGAATAGGACTAATAATTACCACTGAATTTCAAGTGATTAAATTATTAAATCTAAATTTAAATTTAAAAGTTGTTTTTATTTCAATATTTGTTTGTTGGAATTAGTATTTTAAAAAATATTTGAGTGTATTTGGGTAAAAAGTAGCAGCTAATTATTTAAATTCATATTTATCAATAAGATAAAATCTAGTTCATCCCTTTAAGATAATGATCATTAAAAGCAAAATTGAAAGATCTTTCATATCAGAAAAGCTTAAGATTTTGCTGTAAGTAAAGTGTGCCTTTTCTCAAAATACTTATCATCTTACAGTAATATTTTAAGTAAAATGTAATATATATATAGAATAGATTTAAAAAAAAAACATGTTAAAAATGAAAAATTATGAATTAATACAGTAAATCAATCTATGTAGCACATTACGATAAAGAGTGTGACAGACACATGTAAGTACACTACTACATTTTCAGCTAAATGTCCATTCAGTGATATGTACATCGGCCAATTGTTCGAGTACCCCAAAAATTTTATATAATGTATGGTATTGAGAAATAAAGTTTGCCTGTTATACTAAATGTTGTTATTTAACACTGCAATGATAATGAATTTTAGTTAGAAATATAGATTGTATGATATTTTAAATCTTGATATTTAACATTATTATGAGAAATAACGATCGGTGTGAACACAGCCATAGCTCTACAAATCAGGAATGAAAGATTTGTTTACATTACTTGTTACTTGTGCATGTTACTCAGCAGAACTTTGGCAAATTGTTGTGTAATCATCTCTTGAGTATTGTATTTTTATTGTGAAATCAATAAGTAAAGGTAGTTTTATTACATGTATAACTGTAGTTCAGCATTATAATGTGAATTGTTTCAACTAGAAATATTTACATTGGTAGTTACCATACTGAAGCAGTTGTTAAACTAACACAATCCATGGCACATGCATACTAGCCTGCTTAGTAGTACCAATGCACCAGAGGATTTAAGGTTCCAACGTTGGGGTAAGCGTGACACACACGTACACACATTATATATATATATATATATATATATATATATATATATATATATATATTGTCGTCGGCTTTATGTCGCATACAAGAATTGAATTTCTTCTTTGCCGGTCGCTTCCTTTATTATGACGGCGTTGATTAGTGAATTCGCCGCCAACGTGCAGGTCCAGGGCGAGCAACTTCCAGTTTCACTAAAATCTGCTACCGTCATCCATTCCCTATCGCCATTTGGCTTTGCAAGAGTTGGTTGGGGTTGAAAGAAAATCATAGTAGAAAAAATGCCGATGGCGTGAATTTGTTTAAGGTGAACCTCAGCTTATTAGGAAGTAACCCACACCCTTGATTTCATGACCTCCCTCTGCGGCGCATATGGAATGAGTCATGCAGAATCCAGCCATGAAACTGCAACGGACTGCCGCTGACTGTTACAATTCGCTAGCATGTCCGTCATGTGTAACCCTCTTCATCTGCTGCTTCAACCGTTGAGATCTCTTGTAATCATCATCCGCTTGTTCCACCATTGGGGTCTTTGGAGTTGGTGGCGCTTACTCTGGGTCTTCGTCTTCCACCCTGCATAATATATATGTATATATATATATATATATATATATATATATATATATATATATATGAATTATTTCACCCAAAACAAGGCAGTAAAGCCACTAAGAATAAAAAATATACTGTGGATTTTTGTTTGCGGGGGGTCACTATTTGCCGATAGTTGGGACCTTTTCCAATCTCTGCGACTATCGCAAATTCGTCCTCGGTATGACGATAAACTACATCCGGTAGCAAGGCCTCTGATCGGAAGGTTGGGAGTTTTGAGGAGTGTGGAACCACTTAATTGCTGTTATTCCGAGGTCCACCTGTTAGGGTCGTAGATATTGACATATAGTGAACCCTCAACCAAAAATCCACAGTACATTTTTTTTTATTATAAAATGGCCAACAGTACATTTTCATATCAAAATTACAATCAATGCAACACTGAACCAAGCGATAGGCTTTCCCGCATCCAAGGGTTGAGGTTACAAAATTGGGTTGAGGTTAAAATATTGCGGCAAAACGCGAGTAAAAAACAGCAAAATTAGAGCGGACAAACTCTCTATTTTAGGCGCGGACGAATAAAGAAAATACTCCTGCTCGGTGTGTAAAAATAAAAGAAGAAAGTGTTTATTTACATATACAGAAAAAAAAGGGAAAAGGGATAAAGACAATTAAGAGTGAAAGAAAGTGAAAAGAGAAAATGTCCTTTAAGGGAAGAGAAAATGTTCATAACAGAAAATAGGCTTGCTCAAAATATTTCTCTGGGCACCTAAAAAGTTCTTTAAGCGAGAAGAATTTTGTTAATGTTTAGAAATACTCACAGTTCTTGTAGAGTAGGAAAATGTTAGATATAGTAATCTTGCAGTTGAGTGAGTTCGTAGGTCGACGACAGAAGTCTAGTGGACACGACAGAAGGAGTGGTGAAGAAATGCAGCTTTCAATTGGTTTTTAGTAGTGGACTAACGGTCTGTTCTTGACAGCCCTTTCGTAGGTACTTCTTCTTTGGTTGAAAGTGGTTCTGAGGTTGACTGGAGCTCCCTATCGTCAACCTCACAGACGGTGGGCTAAATTCTCACTGCCAAATAGGCAAAGATTCTCCAAATTTATGGAGATTTGGAAGGCTCCGAAGAATCGGGGATTTTCCCTCTAAAATTGTTGAACAAATTTCCTGGCCCCTTCATTAGTCAGAAAATATATTCTTATCTCTGAAAAGAATCAGGGCTCTGGGAGCCGGGTTTGAAAGTAATGAAAACAGGTTGGAGTGAACAAGCTGTGAGGTTTCCCCCAGACTTTATGGCACCATGGAAAGAATAATGGTGGTGGAATTCCTTTTTATATTTTCCAGCTCCCTCATTAGTCAGAAAATATATTCTTATCTCTGATAAGAATCAATGTTTTAGGAGCCGGTTTTGAAAGTAAAAAGAGGTTGGGGTGAGGATAGAAAAATAGCGAGAATGTGAACTTGTAAAATGTTGTTCTGAAATTAAATCCCAACAGGGCGCAAGTGATCCATTCTCCCTTTTTCTCTTTACCACGTCTTAGAGATAGAACGTGTTTGGTTTCTCCTTTGAAAAGTAGGGCTCGTGTATAAAACTTTCTTTAGCTTCCTACCAAATCTAAATTCTTGTGCCAAACACCCCACACAAAAAAACTAGTTAGTAAAAATAGAAAGTTCTATAAGGCGCAATCAAAACTCAACCACTGCGTAAAATTTTAAAGGAAAAACATTTATTACAGTATACGGAAAATGAAAAAATACAAAATTTTACATTTAAGAACTTAGACAAAAAAAATCCTTTTATGCGTCTTATAAATAATTAAGCCGAGATAACTGTTATGGGAACTTACCCATAATAGTAATGGACTATCCCGTACACCATAAATACTGCACTTCAAGAGGAAGCAGTAGTGTGACATTCGGTCTTTTTTGGACGACTCACCTAGTCGGTCGAACTTTCTGCCTCTGAGGCAGAGGGGAACTCTCTGCCTTTGGGCAGAGAGGAACCCGGACGAGGCTCCGCCGAAGGGCAGAGCCTCGTTCGGGGTGGTTGACCACCCCGATCCCGTTTATACGGGTTCTACGGGCAATTTTTGCCCGAGCCTACGGGCTCGGAAAGCCCACATTAAACCGGGCTTGTGCCACATTCGACACACGTGGGCGTGTTGTTAAACATCGTGTGACATTCAGTCTTTTTTGGACGACTCACCTAGTCGGTCGAACTCTCTGCCTCTGAGGCAGAGGGGAACTCTCTGCCTCAGGATAGGGAGGAACCGGGACGAGGCTCCGCCGAAGGGCAGAGCCTCGTTCAGGGAGGTTGACCAACCCGATCCCCTTTATAAGGGTTTTACGGGCATTTTTTGGCCGAGCCTACGAGCTCGGTGACCCCACATTAACCCGGCCTTGTGCCACATTCGACACACGTGGGCGTGTTGCTGAACATCGTGTGAGTCAGAGACAATCACGTCAGACGATTACTGTAAGACATTGGAATAGTGATTAGTGATACTGGTCGAGACAACATAGACAATTTAGTTCACTCTAACCTAATCTGATTGTTATTACTAACACTTCTACTTCTTTTGTACATATTCTGTTTGTAATATATCTGTGTTATTCCATACCTGTGTTCGAGTTATTCTTCATTGGTTCTACCTTAGACTATCACCGTGCTACAAGGAACCTGGACCATAATAACATTTACAGACATATTGCGAAAAAGGATTATCATCGAAAATGAAAAAAAAGATTACAGTTTAGAAAAAGAAAAATTCGGAAACGACAAAAAGAGAATGTAAGAAATCAGAAAAGCAAAGCAAAAAAAAGCAAAAACGAAAACACTTACTTGTCTCACGAGCGTCTCTGAGATAACAATTTTGGAAATTTCATTTTTAGTTTTATATACTTTTACTAGCAGCATGGCCCGGCGTTGCCCGTGCTTGATTAAAAAATCGTACGACTTATACAAAAATCGCTATCACTTGACTTAAAATATTTTTGCCCTTCCTTGCCTTTAAAGGAGTTCCCTTTGCCGTGCTGATGTTGCTACATGCCTTTCTTCTTGCCTATCTCACACTGCGATTTTTTTCTAAGCTCTATACTAAACATTAAATCTGTTACGAAAAAAGAACTAAACAAAATGAACACAAAACGATCAGCTTTAAAAAAAGGACTCGTAACTGGAAAAACCGAATGAAAAAAGAAGGTTAACAACAAATACTTTTTCACACCCAACCCAGTTCTGCGTAATCAGAATCAACGTTGAGTTTAAGCAAGCGAATGAGCCAATTGCGGTAAAGTGCCATGCACATTTAAATTTCCCTACTTGTGACGGATGCAGCTATCGAATTTTTTGCATGCTAGTTAACATTCGTGTCAGTCAGCTGTTGGCTCTCACGCTGACCAATATAATCTTCCTGCCTATTCGTGGCAGCCAGCTATATGCTCTCACTCTGGCCAGTAGAAAATGGCCACAAACTACATAAAAACTGCCGTAGAAGCATGAAAAAATCGATTATTTCCACTATCGATGGGAGTTGGGAAATTCAAAGTCGATCTTGGCCTTCCCACTAACTTGCAGCATGTGCATGTAAATTTTGGTGGTAAGAAATTATCAGAAGGTTTTTGTCGAAGGTTGCGTTTTTATCATTAACACTCCACATTCAATTTGCAACGAAAACACAGAAAAGAACAACAAGAGATGATTGAAAGATCAACAAGTAAAACGTATATTGAAACAAAGCATATACAATGACAATAAAGATTAAGTTGTAAAAAGTGATTTCCCTTGTACCGTGTGAGAAATACAAGTGTATGTTGTAAGGAGTTTCTTTGTTGATATTTGTTTAGTGTTTAAGAATGTTTGAACTTTGAATTTGAAAGTTCTTTGTGCAGAAGAATGTTAAAGTTCTGAATAGTTCGCTTGGCGTTGATAACAGACAGTTCACTGTGTGTGAATGTAGTTAATGTCTGCGTGTGTGTGGGTAGAAAATTGTGAGAATACACGTACCAGGTTTTGGTTGTGAAATTTAAAATTCTACTTTATTTATTTTTTATAGTACAAAAATTGTGGCACAAGGCTGAAAAAGGGGAGAGGTAGAAGCTGGTCTTCACTAACTATCTTATACCTAACTAATCAGATTCATGACCCTTTCATACATTACAAATTCCACATTCACCAAAAGAACTCGTCCATCACCAATCAATCCTCCATACACCATAATACCACATCCTCACAAGGGGAACCTACAAAATGCGCCTCACACCATAAAAATTTGATGATAATAAATACATAAAAATTTAATAATGGAAAAATGACAGGGGAGGGAGATGAACACAATAATCAACTAAAAACAACAAATTTAAACTAAACATAATTGATGTTAGTAGGGCGCGTCCAACGCTCAAAACAGAGAGGCCGCTGTATTCTGCCCAGAGGACAAAATCAAGAAGCATTCTCGCTAAGGGAGTGGGAAAGAGATAAAATAATACGGACATGAGGGTTCCACAGGAAACCACCCCGATGTGACCTAGGTTGATCTAGAAAAGAAAATCAAGGCTAGCCCCGTTCAAACGAACCAAGCTCGCCTCTTTCACCCACCTTTCGCTAAAGACTGTCGAATGTAATCGTTTTCTATCAGTTCTAATCTTCATCTTGAGCTGATGCTCAAAGAATCGGATTAGATCCTGATGAGAAAGACGGCTGCCTCGCAAGAATTCCTCCTTTCGCGTCGTCCAAATCACCATTCGAGCCATGGCTAGCAGCGTCAGAAACACCATTCGTTTCACCCCGGAGTACGGGGGTGATACATTGTCGCACGCGTATGCACGATCAATGGGCATAAGCTCCTCGGGAGCGAGACGAGACGTCAGCTCGCCGACATGGTCCCATAAGGGGCGGACCCGGGCGCAATGGTTGAAGACGTGCGCAGCCGTTTTCTCTAGACCAAGGCCACACCGTTCACAGTCTGGCAAATCCGCCAAGCCCCATATGAAAGCCTTGTCATTGACAGGCAGCCGATTCCGAGCCAATCGCCAGGTAAGCGAAAACTCAGGGTTACTGAGGTAATCCGCCGCTGACGCCCCAGACCAGAAGGAGCGAGACTCCTCCTCCGACAAGCAGAGCGTATCACGTAGGGGATCCTTCGCGGGCCCCTCCACTAATTCCCGATAGAAGACCTTCCTAGGCCGTGAAAGGTCACTGGACCGCGGAACAGCCCGCAAGGTCGACCGACACTCGCGAAGGAAATTCGAATGATCCCGTGGTTTACGACTGCGCTCAACCTGCGAGATGGGGGGATTGATAGTAAGGCAAGGGAACGCGTCCCTAACAGTCCCCGCCAAAATCGGATCTCCTCCTGTCAACGCGCGGCATAGGAAAGCCAACCGAGAGACACGAATGTGGCTCTTCAAGTGTGGCATTCCCAGCCCCCCCATGACACGGACGTTTAGTGCAGACTCGTCTGTCGACCCGATTCGCGCGTCCCCTCCATAAAATGGAGGAGAGCGATCGCTCGAGCGCCTTCTTGTGGTCGTCACAGAGAGGAAGTACGGACAATCGATAAAGGACCAGAGGGAAAATGTATGTAGCACACACCTCCGCCCTGCCCTTCACGGACAACCTCCGTCGATTCCAAATCTGACCGGCAGAATCGACCATTGCTCATACTTCAGACCAATTTTTCTCCAGCTGGAGGTCGGGTCCAAACCACACTCCAAGAATATTCTACTGAAGTTTCTTCCTTAAACTTCTGCTTTTATACAGTTAAGTAGGATCCCAGAACCAGCGCGGGAAGAATATTGAAGAAACGACCAATTGTTGATTTTTTCTATAGCTAGTTTGGTTGAAACAAAACACGAGGAATTTTTATGCTGCTCTTGCGATGCGTAAAGATATTTATTTGCACATAAGTACAAAATGTGGCACAAGGCCGAAAATCGGATTGGGGAAGGACGGTCTTCTTCTGTCTTAATTTTAACCTTAGCTAATCATAAACACTGACCCAAACATACTAACAATAGCCCTATCACCAAAACAACACATACTCTCCTACCTTTCTTACTACATCCACTATAATACATCAAATTCTCTATGAAAATCTAACTAGTCCCCATATGTACATTTCAAAGTCTGGTGGGGGGATAACAATTTAAAAAACCCAATGAATATTTACAATATGAATGAAATACTATTTACATGAAAACAAAACAAAATAAGGTTAGTAATAAAAAAAAACCCAATCCCTAAATGTGACAGAAACATCAGTTAACTGGACGAAAAAAACTGCGAGATTATAAAAATATAAAAAAACAATCATCCATCCAAAAAGCACTCACACAACCACGCACTCATTTAGACACAATAACAAATACGAAAAAAAAAAAACACACACTCACGAAACGAAAGTCATCCCGCAACTACCAGAGAACTGGCGTCTCTGACCACCTAACGAGGGAGGGGATGGGGAATTAAACTAAAGAAAAATAAGGACAGAAATAAAAGTGGGGCAATGAATATACATACTCTAGCTAAGTTAACCAGAAACGTGAAACTAAAGATTCAAACTAAAACCTAAACTAGCCTAATATCGGGACGGGTTGCCTCTGTTCAACCCAGGAAGTGCCACTCCAGGTCAGTCCCTCTCACTCTACACAGTCGCGCAAGATTTACCCACATTTTGCCGAATTTTGATGAAGAGAGTCGCCGCCTTTCCGTCCTAATCTTGACTTTAAGCTGATGCCTAATGTACAAGATCAGTTGGGAAGAGGTAAACTTCTCACCTCCATAGAATCCCTTCTGACGTGTCGTCCAAATCACGACTCTCATAACTCCTAGCAAGCAGTGGAACACATAAAGTTCAGCCTTCGTTAACGGCGGCGCTACATTGCTACAAACAGAAGAGGCCTCAAGGACAAAGAACTTTCCTTGCAACATGCGAACCATGAGGCCTTCAACAAACTTACACAATGGTGCTACCAACTTGCAATGAAAGAAGACGTGATCAAAGGTCTCGACTTCCCCATCACAGCGTCGGCAGTTTGGAGATTTCTCCAAGCCCGCTGCGCAAAGCTTTTTGGCGACCCAGAGGGCCCCACGCATCACCAGCCACCTGAGGGATGCCTCATCGTTATTGAGACATTTCAACCCGGGAGCCCAAGGCCAGATTGAGCGAGCCTCCCGCTTTTGTGCGATGCGTAAATTGTCTTTACGAATAGTACTGCTTATTTATTGTCCAGTTGCTGTTGAGTAAATTGTGGGCGTGGTGTGTGTAGGCGTCACTACAGTCCCATGGATGGTGAGCGTGTAGGTAAACACCCCACAAATTTTATTTATTTTTAACATTCCCGGGAGGCCTGTACATTCAGCAAAAACATCACAAAACTGAAGTTGGACATTTGATCAAGTTTGGTACAAAGTGGAAAAAAAATGAGTTTTGAAGTAATAGCCCGTTCTATGTCGCCTGAAGAAGAGACCGCTGAACCTGTTGAGACGAAAATAACAGGTTTGTTTGTTTTAAAATTCTTCACGTAGCTTTTTTTCATTTAAAAACTTATTAGAAAACAAAACATGAAACGAATTATTCAACAAAAAAAAAACTAAAATAAAAAAGTGGCAGGCTTAAGAGACGAAAACCTTGTGAAAGTAAGTGTTTAGTTTGCTGAACAACTAAAAACTAAAAACTAAAATGTACTTTATTTTTTATTTTTTGTATTGTCAGTTTCAAATTAAGTTAATTAACTTGTTAAAAATGTCGATTGATTCTGTGATGTTTGTTGGATAGGGCATCTTTAGCGCAAGTCTTAAAAAACGTAACTCAATAAATGCCCACTGTATAAAAAATGTTATTTAAAAAAAATAAAATAAAAATAAAAATCATAGCCTAATTTATAATTAATGCCGAAGTTTTATGTTAATTTTATTTATAATTTATAGGTTTCTACCTATGACCCATTAATTCCCACTGTACCGTTTTTAGTCAATATAATACTAGACAATGTTGAATGTCATTTGCTAGGACAGGTACTCTAACTGTTAGAGTACGTGTCCTAGCAAGTAAGAAATTAAATGTTGGTGCGCTATTTGTTCGATTGTATAACGAAAAAAAAGAAAAAAATGGAATAAAAATAACATTTTTAATATTTTTCTAAGTCGATAATGTTAAGAATTTTAACATAGAATTATCGATTTAGAAAATATTAAAAATGTTATTTTTATTTCAGTGTTTTTCTTTAACTCCAAAAATCTTCTTATGTTTTAGTTATAGAAAAAAACACTGAAAAAAATGATCGACACATTTTTTCTTATCAACTTTTCTTTTCTCTTCGTCTTTGTTTTTAAGTCTTAATTATAATTTATATAATTTAATTTATGACATAAGGGAAATATTTTTAATTTTTAGTTGTCAGGAAATTATCTTGAATAAAGTTTCAACAATACAAATGGTCTTTTTACATGAAAGTCAGAGACCCGTGAAAACTGTCAGAAGCAAATTTACAGACAGGATTTGTTTTTTGATCTCTTTTAGAAAACAAAAAAAAAAAATACTATAATTCTCTTAAATGAAGGTAAAAAAAAATTGAAGAAAATAAATTAAGATTCATTCTAATAAAGTCTAACTAAAAAAGTCATGAAATATCAAAATTAAGGGTTTTTTTTTTAAGTTACTGCACTGATTAACATTTTTTTATTTCGTCTTTTTTAACACTGATTATAAAATTGACTTTGTATTGATATTTTTAAATGTAAAATAAAATATTTCTTTTCAATTGATGAAAACTACCGGTTCGTTAACATTTTTAGAGATTTTTTTGCCTGAACCAAATTTCGTTTAAAAGCATCGATGTAGGGTGGGGTCTATGTGTTTTTATTTCAGGTAAAACTAGGTTACTGTGGGGTCTATTGTAGTTTTAATTGAGCTAAACTAGGTTACTGCGGCTAAAAGTCATAGGAACCAATTTTGAATAAAAAAAAAACAAACGAGTTGGACATCAGTGTTACTGTTGGTTGACGTGTTGCTAGGGCTCAAAACTAAATATGTCAACTACTAAAAACTAACGTAAGAAAGAAAGAAGTAACTTAGTAACATAATTGCTAACCGAAAGAGGAAAACCAAAAGCAAAAAAACAGGGGGAGGGTATAGTCACTGGAAAATATTCAAAATATTGTTTTATGGCAATAATTAAATTAAAAAATTTGTACCTCTAGAAAAGACTTCTTAATTATTTTTTTTTTATCCTGAAAGTTAGGTGTCGTGTGAGTCGTAAGTGACCTTGATTAGGAAGGTGTCATGCACACAAAGGTTGATCTGATCACTAGTATTTTAAGCCTTTCACTCTATAGTAATTCTGGAATACATACACAACATGAACAATCTATCTGTTTTTACATGAATCAAAGTTGTAAGTTTTCCTTGTGCATGTGTTGTGTACATTAAGAAATACATAAATAAAAATTAATAATTAATTATACTGTCATGTCCAGAAAGAAATAAAAATTAACTATAGTGTCAAAAATAATTATAATAAAAATATAATTAACATCAATTCACTCTTTCTAAACCAATGACAATCGACCCCACTTTTCTCCACTACACACACAAACACGTGATGTGGGAAATTTTTCCGGGCTTTCCCACATTAAAGGGTTAAAAGGTTAAGTGTGACAAAATTGATAAAAGCAACAATGGCTTGAAAGATTAGCAACGGACAATTCACCCTTTTAGGTGGAAGAATAAAGACTTAAATTCCTGCCCGGGGTCTAACAATATAAGAAGAAAATGTTCGTTTACATGTACAAAAAAGGGGTTGAAAAAAAAGGATATAGACAATTATGAGAGAAAGAAAGGAAAAAGAAAATTCCTTTAACTTTAAAGGAATGAAAAATGTTCATAAAAGGTAGTTAGCTCAAAATATTTCCCTGGGCGCATAAAAGTTCTTTAAGCGAGTAAATTGTTCTTAAGGGTTAAAAAAAAGGATATAGACAATTATGAGAGAAAGAAAGGAAAAAGAAAATTCCTTTAACTTAAAACAATTTTTATTTTTATATCTCATCTTGTGCTCATTACAGGGGTGGGGCTTGGGGAGCTGAAACCCCCTACCTAATTGATGGGATTGACAATTTATAGAACACTAAATTTGTCTTTTTGGAAGGTTTTGTTAAATCTTTAGCCAGCCATAGAAATTAAAATAAGGCCCTTATTATAATAGTGTTAATATTTACTGGGTTATTTTGTTACTTTAATACAGTGGGTAGGGCTGCTCTCCACCGGGATGTGGTGGGGGTGAAAGATCTAGGGAGGCAATGACGAAAGAATGTGGGCAGCCAGAGAGTGACAGTGACACATCTGAACCATAACATACACCACACACACTCCCATTGTAACTGAAGTGTGTCTTGCCTTCACTTTACAACATATCAAATTTATATATCAATGATTATGGGAAATACTAAGATACTTATTTGACATGCAATACTAGCACCAAGAAAATCTAATGAAAGACTGACTATACATTGGTGGGGTAGGGGTGGCAACCACACAAAAATTTGGGAACCATTGCCCAAAGACGTAAATATGGCTTATTGCCATGATAGGTAAAAGGACAGTGGGAGGCTGTGTGTCATCCAATGACCAGCTTATGTGAATGGTGGGAGGGATGTCAAAAAAGACATATTACTAAGAGCTACAAAGGATAGGAAGTTGTGGAGAGCCATGATCGCCCATGTCCTGAAGGGACATGGCATGTAGAAGAGAAGGGTGAGTAATAAACATAGAATACTCCTATTATAGTATTAAAAAAAATGTACATTTTCAGGGCAACTGAACAAAAAAACGTGGAGGTCATATTCCTCGTGCCCACGGTCTACCCGGAAGTTTAAGTATCTGGGAAGTATTCTGACGGGGGATCGTAGTTGTGACACTGAGATCTGAAGATGGATTGGGATGGCTAAGGATACATTCCAGACGCTGGGCAGGGTACTGCGAAACAGAAGATTTCTATGGTGACAAAGAAAAGAGTACTGAGTTGCTATGTGACATCTGTCCTCCTATTTGGCAGCAAATGTTGGACGGTATCCTCAAGGATGAAGAAGAGACTCGAGTCGGCAAAGATGTGGTTCTACAGAATGATGAGTCCCACATATAGGACGAGACGGATGTCCAGTGCTTTCTGCATTATGTTGAGGTTTCTTCTACTCGATGAATTACTTAATTATGATTATCTCAAATTCTCCTCATAATTTTTATCATTTATATATATATATATATATATATATATATATATATATATATATATATGACAAAGTGAAATAAATTTTGTTAATCATTCGAGATTATGCATTCTCTCCCAGAAACTAACTAAAGTCTGCTCAGCATAGTTGCAGTATAAACCACAGGTGGGATCTGTGGGTGTTGAACAAACACAAATGTGCCAGAGCAGGCATCTACAATAGGGATTGGCTATCTGCCCTAACAGACAGGCATACTCATACAAGTTGGCATTATTATTATTTGTGTATGTTATATGTCCTGCTTTGTACCATGTAGAACTGGGTCCAAATTATGGTCTTTAGACCCTATAGGAAAATTGTTATTTAATTGATAGCACTTTTCTTAGTACACGGGATGTTCCTAGTACAGTGATCTACTGGGCAACTTGTATGTTGATGTTATCTGGGACACTATTAGTAAAATTGTCCATTCCTTTTCTCACGAGGCCTAGAGCTCCAATTACTATTGGTACAGTCTTAGTCTTCATTCCCCACATCCTGTTAATCTCTATCTCCAGGTCCTTGTATTTGGACAATCTCTTGATAATTTTCAGGGAGGTGATTCTCTCAAATGGTACTGCTATAGAGTCTGTCTATATTTCTGAGATGAGGTATTATGTACAGTATTTACATTAGTCGGACTATTGTCCTCATCTTTGTCGCCATATTTGTCACAACGTTTCGGCCGTTGTACGCTCCGGTCTTCTTCAAACATGGCTCGTGGAACTAGAACAGTCTACCCCAGTGATCGAAATAAAGGGTTCAGTTCGAAATTCCAACCACCTGAAGAAGGCCGGAGCGTACAACGGCCGAAACGTTGTGACAAATATGGCGACAAAAATGAGGACAATAGTCCGACTAATGTAAATATGGTACTGCTATGTCAATAAGCAAACACTTCCTGAATTTCTTGTCTTTTATGATAATATTAGGTCTGTTGGTTTTTATTTCCCTGTCAGTTTGTATTGGCATGTCCCAGAGGATAGTTATTTTGGGTAACTGTGTCTGGTTGGTACTCATACCATCTCTCAGTGGTTTTGATTTTGTGCTTCTTGCATATCTTCCAGGGAACATATGTTGCGACCTTGTTATGTCTGTGCGTATATTCATTTTTTGCATGTTCCGGACATCCTGGGATAATATGGTCAACTGTTTCATCATATTTTCCGCAGATCCTGCATTTCGGGTTAGTTTCATCCTTGATTATGCGACAATGATAGGATCTGGTTGTGAGGCTTCGGTTCTGAGCTGCAATAATTAGGCCTTCTGTTTCAGCTTTGAACCCGATGTCTCTCAGCAAGTGGGAAACACTATCTTTTTGCGAGAGCTCACATTGTAGAGGTGTTTCCTGAAATGAAGAAACGAAAAAGATTATTTATTTCTGTATTTTAACAGAAAATGTGGCACAAGGCCGAAGTGGGGAATGGGGAAAAGGTCGGTCTTCTGTCTTAACTTTTAAACTTGGCTAGCCACAAACGCTGACCCAATCATACTAACAATATTTCTTGCACCAAAACAACACATTCTTACTTACCTTTCTTACCACACCCACCATAATACCTCTATGACTCTATGAAAATACTAACTAGTCCCCATATGTTTCTGGGGGTGGGGAATAAAATAACAATTTAAAATTTAAAAAAATAACCCCAATGAGTAATTACAATATGAGAGAAATAACTATTTACAAGAAACTAAACAAAATCGTGTTAGTAATAAAAAACCCACAATCATTAAATGTGGCAGAAACATCAGTTAACTGGACGAAATTAATGCGGGACTATAAAAATAAAAACATTCATTCATCCAAGCACTCACACAGACATGCACTCATTCAGACACAACAACAGATACGAAAAATCACACCCGAAACGAAAAAACGCCCCGCATCCACCAGAGAACTGGCGTCACTGACCACCTAACGAGGGAGGGGATGGGGAATTAAACTTAAAGAAAAATAGGGACAGAAATAAAAGGGGCCAATGGGCATACATACCCTAGCTAAGTTTACTGGAAAATTAAACTAAAGAATCAAGAACAAAACCTAAGCTAACCTAATTTTGGGATGTGTTGCCCGTGTTCAACCGAGCTAAAGCAATATTCTGATGCCTAACCGGCATCAAAGTGCCACTCCAGGTCAGCCCCTTTCACACGACACAAGCGTGCAAGATTCACCCACCTTTTGCCGAATTCAGAGGAAGAGAGTCGCCTCCTTTCCGACCTGATCTTGACTTTAAGCTGATCATTTGGGAAGAGATAAACTTCTCGCCTCCATAGAATCCCTTCTGACATGTCGTCCAAATCACGACTCTCATAACACCTAGCAAGCATAAGAACACATTGTGTTCAGCCCTCGTCAACGGCGGAGCCACATTGCTACAAACAGAAGCGGCCTCAAGGACAAAGAACTTTCCAGACAGCATACGAACCATGAGGCCTTAACATACTTGCACAGCGGTGCTACCACCGTGCAATGAAAAAAGGCGTGACCAATGGTCACGACTTTCCCACTACAGCGGCGGCAGTTTGGATATTTCTCCAAGCCCGCCAAGCAAAGTCTTTTGGCGACTCAGAGGGCCCTACGCATCATCAGCCAGGTGAGTAATGCCTCATTGTTATTGAGACATTTCAACTCGGGCGCCCAAGGCCATATCGAGCGAACCTCCTGCTTCGTAAGACCGAGCTCGTCAATCAAATCATCACGAACGGCCCCTCTAACTAACACCTTATATAATGCCTTACTAGACATCGTCTGGAGGTTGGAGAGGCCATCCAACGCCCGTAAGAGGAGTTTCAGGGCACGGAGGCATTCACGATAGAAGGAGCACTCGACTCTGGGTAAACGGTGAGCCTCCTCCTCGGCCGAGTGCACACTTCTCAGGGATGGGAAACTCTTACGGGCGCCTTCCTTCCAGAAGGCGCCCACCTCATCCAGTTCGCGACACATTCCACCCAGGAATCCGATGTGAAGCATATATTGACGAATCTCAATGCTCGGCATACCTAGACCGCCTTCAGATGGATGAAGAGAACAGATCTCCCGAGAAACTCTGGCGGCCTTGCCTCCCCACAAGAAGGAGAACAAGAGCTGCACTAACGCCAGTAAAGTGTCAGACGGAAGTGGAAGCATAGAGAGTCGGTAAAGGAGAATCGGGTAGATGTGTGAAACACATACTATACTTCCGCCCTTCCCTTTGAGGAAAGATTCCGCCGAGACCACAAATTAATTACGATCTCGGCCTTCCCTTGCACCTCCGATCAATTCATATCCAACTGAAGATCAGGACCGAACCAGACGCCGAGAATCTTGACCGGCCCATCCGTCCAGAGGAAAGGTCCGGGAAGAGAAACTCCCTTCCACGCACCCAACCGCACGCAAACAGACTTTTCGCGGTTGATCTTGGCCCCTGTCACCATCTTATAACCACTGATTTCTTTGCTGACTTCGTTAAACTCGGCCCTACTCGACACAAAAACCGAAACGTCATCAGCATAGGCGGAATACCTGGGCGCGTTGGTAGCGCCAGGTAGGGAAATTCCACGTAGGACCGGATTCGTCTCTAACTTGTGAAGGAACGGTTCCAACGCAAGAACGTACAGCAAAGGCGAAAGCGGACAACCTTGACGAATGGAGCGAGACAATACGAAAGGCTCCGATCGTACTCTATTCACTTCCACCAGCGCACCGGGGGGTCGCATACAGAAGTCGGATCCAGGTGCGAAAGTACGGCCCGAAACCAACCGCCGAAAGAACGGCCTCCAAAAACCGATGGTCAACCCTATCTAGTGCCTTGGACTGATATAAATTGATCAGCGCGGCTTCACTATCGACTTGCTCGATGATCAAGCGCACCATATGAAGGTTGTCCTGAATAGTCAGGCCCTTCACAGCACAAGTCTGTTCGGAGCCAATCAGACTAGAGAGGACAACCTGAAAACCTAACAAAAGAAAACTGATATCTAAACCAACCAAAGTCATTGATACCTTGTGATGAAAAAAAAAAAGCTGATGCCATAAGTTGGAAAAAAGAAATGAAATAAATAAATACTTGATACCATATGATTAGGTATAAAAAAAAGAATTTTTTATGAAATATAAGAATGTCTTGGCTTTAAATGACCCGTTAGAGGTTGATAACCTGTAAAACAAAACCAACAAAATTCTTTATAGTGTAAAGAGTATATACTAAACCAACTTCTATATTTTTATTTTTTTTTAAATAAATTATTCTTTTGTCTAGAATATTTCTAAAGAATTCTTTTTTCCTTGTCTTAGGTTCTGTTCCTTCTTGGCTAAATGGAAGTCTTTATCGGAATGGCAGTGGAATTTTTGAGATTGGAGACATCAAAATGAATCACTTATTTGATGGATTTTCAGTATTGTCCCGTTATGACATTAAAGATGGCAAAGTTTTTTATAAAAACCGAATCCTGCGCTCAGATGCCTGGAATGAATCCATCAAAGCCAATCGCCTTGTATACGGCCAGTTTGGCACACTAGAAATTCCGGATCCATGCAAAAATATATTTTCAAGGTAAGAAAACGAATTTGCAACAGCAGTATTAAAAAGTCTCATTAAAAGTATACAAGAGTTGCTCCCCTTAGAATTAATTCTTTCAAAATATAGAGTTGCTCCCCTTAGTTTTAATACTCAATATATTTTCCGCTCCGTAATTTGTATTGTCTTTTTTGTTGTTGTTGTTTTGTATGATCTTCTCATAAAAATGAATATTTTTAGATGTATTTTCTTACTGCAAAAATTGTTTGTTTTGATTTTGAATATACAATTGTTTTTTTTTTCTTTTTGCTTGAACTTATTTTTCGGAATTATATCTGCACCTTTTCCGAATATAAGACTTATTTATTACTTCAACATTAGTGGATACTGTGTATTTGTAATTAATAGATGCCACATTTTTATTGATTAAACGGGGTTTATTATATCTCTTAGCCTATGTAATCGAGAAATCTTAATAAAGAAAATGTGTTCTCCAGCAGGGACTGAACCTGCATTCCCCTTTGATCCTGTGTGTTTTACTGCACAACCACAAAGAACATTACAGTAAGCAAAAGAATACATTTTCTTTACTATGATTTCTGTAATGCATAGGCCAACATAATGCTCACTGTTTAATAAATATTAGGTTGTCACATATGAAATAATGCATTTTTTGGTTGGTTGTTGATTTAATCGTCTAACAAAGTAATCTCCTTTCTATATAAAAAAATATCAACTCTTTTTCTTTCCAGATAATTTTTCTTTCAATATATTGTTATTTATAAGCCCAATGAACATGAATGAAACGATGTCAAACAATTTTATTGTATGAGTACAAACGGGGTCATTCTCCCTCTGAAAGATTTCAGAATATCAAGGAAGCCTTTCATAATGGTATTGTTGAAATCAGAACTGTACAGAGTTGGTATCATAAATAAATGAAAATGAACCAAGGAGAAGACTACAATTGGTTATCAGACATAATCAACTGAATGCTTTGGTTGATCAAATTCCGAGAACTACAATCCAAAAACTTACATAAGCACTCAAAACATCTTGCACAACTGTTTCTCAGCACTTGAAGGTAATTGGAAAATTAAAGAAACTTGACAGGTTTGTTTCACAAGAACTGAATGCAACCCAAAAGAACCGTTGCTTGAGATGTGCTCCAACTGGAAAAAGAGCCATTTTTTTGCATCGAATCATTATATGTGATGAGAAATGGATACTCTTTGACAACAGTAAGAGAGTAGACCAGTGGTTAGATACAAGTGAATCATCAAAACAATACTCAAACTTTCACTATAGCCTAAAAAGTTAATGGTTACTGTTTGGTGGTCTTTCAAAGGGGTTATTCATTTTTGACTCAAGGGAAAACAGTAACAGCAACCATGCATTGTGGAGAAATTGAGTGTATGCATGAAAAATTGAAAAAGAAATATCCTAGACTTGTGTATAGGGGTGGCCCAATTTGGCTGCACAACAACGCACTTCTGCACGCTTCTTGATCAACTGTCCAAAAGTTGCATCGCTTGAATTATGAAATTTTATCTCATCCTTCATATTCACTTGATATCTCTCCTACTGATTATCACTTAAGTATTTTAAGCTTTTCATATGCAATAAAACCTTCTCCAATAAGGAAAAGGTAATCAAAGCATTTGAACTGTTTATCACATCAAAGATGAGAATTTTATTAAAGATGGGATCAAGAGTTTAGAGACACATTGGAGAATAATCAATCATCAACATGGTGCCAATTACAACTAAATAAATTAGTTATTTAAAACTTCAGAAGGGTTTTATTCATTTCCTATCAAGTGTGTCATTTCATGTGTGACAACATAATAAAAATGGGCCATCTATTTCAAACATGAAATATCCACTTTAATTATATTTGAAGTAATAATTATGTTTGGAGTAAAAAAAAAAATGTCAGATTAAAAATATATTATATTTTATCAGGACTCCACTGCTTATTAATATTTATTCATAATGTAATGTTGGCAGGACTTAATGGAAATATTTTTGTTTTTTTTAAAGCATTTTACTTATGGTATGATGCTAATAGTTCCGAACCTACCAATAAACCCAGTCACATCCCAGCACATCTTTGCAATGTATATTGGGATAATCATTTCCCACCTACCACATTGATTAAAACCTCCTGACTTCAGTGTTTATTAGATTTTTTGATTTTTTTCAATTGCCCATATATATCCCCCCCCCCCAATAATAGTCACTTTAAAAAAGAAAAAAGAAAAGGAAAACAAATCTCTCAGAATAGATGGATCCAATCGGTATATTTGCTACTATTATATTTTTTCAGTTTGCTACCATTACCTACTTTGCATTACCAAGTAGAAGAGATCTCCTCTTTCCATACGGATTATACCTCTGAAGAAGCCTACAGAGCAGATCGGCTGAAATGTTAGTCTAATAATAAAAAAAAGAAAAGAAAAATATTCTGAACAACTCTTGGACTCTGCATGTTCACTCAAGAGTTGTTTTGTAATTTTTCTTTTTTAATTTAGTGATTTTAAAATTGAAACTTATTCAGATAAAATATTAGAGGAGAAAAT
Source organism: Acanthosepion esculentum (assembly GCA_964036315.1). NCBI lineage: Eukaryota > Metazoa > Mollusca > Cephalopoda > Sepiida > Sepiidae > Acanthosepion > Acanthosepion esculentum. The sequence goes on along the minus strand of OZ038500.1, from coordinate 71,666,263 downwards.
GAGACAATAAATAAATAAAAAGCCTACGAGTAACAGGCCAATGAATACAACAAGTAATAAACTAATAAGTAAAATTAAAAATTGCCTAAGTAAAAAAAAAAAAACAAAAAAAACACAGAGATAAGCTCCTCGTTTATAATTCTATAATTTTATGCTGATAAAAAATTCTCATTCAGCCTTTTTTGCTTGTGCAGGTTTTTATCTTACTTCAAAAAGGATGTAAATGATAACACAGCTGTTAATATTGTCAAACATGGAGATGCAATCTTTACAATGACAGAGACTGACAAAATCTTTCAGGTGGACCCTGACACACTTGATCCAGTCGATAAGGCAAGTAAAACATTACAATACTGTATTGTCTCTCAGTTATAAATCTCTGATTTCCTCTTATTTCTATATATCTGTCCATTTGTTACTGTAATGCAGCAAAAAATGGCACATCATCGTGTCATTTTTGTTATTAGCACAACAGCATTAAAATATTCTAACTTGGAGAATAATGCAACTTCCAGTCTCATCAGACCACTGGTTTCCAAATAATTTTTAATTAATCCATAAATGAAATGGTTATAATATATATAAAAATAATAATTGTTAATAGAAATTAACAATATTTTTAATGATATGATTATTGACTGTATCTGTCTATATTTCTGAGATGAGGTATTATGTACACTATTTATATTGTTAGGACTCTCATCCTCATCTTTGTTGTCATAGTCATTACAACGTTTCGGCTGTTGTATGTTCCGGCCTTCTTCAGGTGGTTGGAATGGCGAACTGAAGCCTTTCTTTCACTCGCTGGGGTAGACTCTTCTAGTTCCACGTGCCATATCTAACGGATGTCAGTTATCAGTTATTTCCTGTTAATTCCTCTCTACAAGTTCTCCAGCGCCTTAAGCAGGTATTGAACTCACACTCTTTGGGTCCTATCACTGGATCTAACTAACACCATTATCCATTGTGTCATGTGTCCTTGAGGACATCTGTGTATGAATTTCTGGGTATTATAAGCCTAATGTCTTCAGCAACCGTTTTTTTTTACCAGTGCTGATATTGCAATTTTTGCTGTTATCATTTCATGTTATTTACCAGCATGTTTTTTATTGCAAATTTTGTTGTTATTATTGCTTTTCTCTGGCACTCCTTATTACTGGTTCCCATATTGTATTCATTTCTATGCTTGGGCAGCTCAGGAGATTTTTGTGGCCTAGCATGTGTGCTGATTCCTTAAGTTTATGAATTTTCCAATGATGTTCTTTGTCTATGATCTCAATCTGCTCCCACAGAGGGCGCTTGATTTTCCTTTTCTTTCCATATGTGGTCAGCCATGCCTGATTTTTCCACTTCCCCTCGTGTTCTTCCTGCTTTTTCGTGTTCTTGAAGCCTTACGTTAAGGGGGCGGCCTGTCTCCCTTTATATTTCTTATATATATATATATACATGGAATACTTTGAGGAAATGGAGAAAGAGAGTAACAACAGACTCCCATTCCCATAAGGTGAGAAAAGGGAAATCATTTTTTTATTTTTCCGATCTATTTCTTGCTTATGTACTGTTTCTACTGTAGGTGCATCTTGGAAAGATGATATCTGTCCACGGCTCAACTGCCCATCCGCACACGGATCAGGATGGAGTTATGTATAACCTGGCAAGCAATTATCAGAATCGAAATATGGCCTATTGTATAACTGCAAGTGATCCTGACCAAGATGGAAGTGAGTGGGACATAAATTCCTTTGTCAGTATAATTACCACCTCCTTTATTTTTTGTCATGACAGCATTATTTTGTTAAGACTTTACTCTCTTTAAGTTTTAACCTGCTGGGGAACACAAATTTTCTCTGGTGTGCAGAATGATAAATGTATCTCATGTGTGACGAAAGAAATAAAATAAAGAGAAGTAAAGGGAATGACAGAAGATCAATTAAGTTTTATAGGAAACAAAAAAATGTGGTTTTATCACAATTTTAGTGATTATGGTCAGTGGCTAAAGAGGGAAGAGACATAAAGGCTTACCATTAAGAAATTATAAATACTTAACAAATAACTTCAGTTGGGAGTTGCTGGATTTTGTGGCATAGTTTACATGTCAGCTCAGCGTATGGTAATAAACGGACTGCTCTGAAAGCAGATTTATACAACTGACTTTGCTGCCCAACTCACGTAAGTTTAGCACCAACAAAGAAATATAAATACTTGGATGAAAGACCTCATCAATTGACCCAGAACTCGGAGAAGTTTCATTCATAAAAACGATTCCCTTAACAGATGTAATTTCAAGTACATAACTGAAGCTAGCAGATATAGATTTGTAGAAATCCCAACGGAAGATGTACTTTCCTTAAAATAGGTAATGCAAAACTTACTCTATCAAGGTATCTTCATGTGGCCAATCTGTTAGCGGCACACTTTGGCTAAAAAAGCCATTTGCCTAATGGAAAAAGAGGAATACGGTTTCATTCCTCTCAGAGGCACAATTTTTTCTTTAATAAGACTTCTCGATCTGTGCTGGTTAATATTAATTTCACTTTTTAAGGAAATAGAAACAAGGATAGAGCTCAAATATGTCTATCAACTAAAAATAATGTTTATAGTAATAAAAATAATGTTTATAGTAATAAAAATAATGTTTATAGTAATAAAAATAAAACTGGATGTCTATTTCAAACATGGTATCCACTGAAAACAATGTCTGAAGTAATAAAAATGTCAGATTAAAAATAAATCCATTAATTCTTTAGAAATTACTTTGTTTACATTTCAGATATGATATGAGCATTCAAGAATAATTGAACGAGGAAGCAGAGTGGCATAAAGCATGTCGGGTCAAACAGTAATTTCTCTTACAAAGGGGAGTACAGGTTCATGCCTTGCCAGAGAGCATATTTTATTCATTAAGTTTTCCCAAGTATACAAGTAGATGTAATGAATACTGCATCTATTTCAAAGCACTAAAAATAATGTTTGAAGTATTAAGAATATCAGATTAAAAATAAATCCATTATTCTTTAGAAATAGGTTTTAAAATGAAAGTCTTCAGATATTTTTTTCTTGTACTCTACTATTTTTTAGAATTACTATTTTCATCTATCTTCATAAATATCTTTGAACAGTCTGTTAGTGGTTGTCATAGCAAAGATATTACTAACTGGGGTCACTACTGCAAGAGAGATTACTCTATAAAAAATTGACATTAAACACATAATATTCAGAAATATACTTGGGGTGACAATCATCCGCCTGATGATTGTCATTGCATGAAACTCTGAGTAGCAAATGTGGTATTATTGTATTGTATTATATATATATATATATATATATATATATATATATAAAGAAATAGACATAATATCTTACATTAATTGCATAACTCTGAGTTTCATGCCATAAAAAAAATAATTCCAGCATCTTGAAAATTGCTTTGGCTTGAAATTTGGAGTTGTGCAATTAATGTAAGATATTATGTATATTTCTTATATATATTAAATAGCTCTGTTATTTTACATTGAGCACTGTTTTTGCTTACACTATAGTATATGTATTTCTATATGATCGCTTGTTTATATACCTACCTATATTTACCGATTTTTATATATATATGTTACAGCCTGAATGTAAATAGTGTAATTAGAGATATACATATATCCTTCCTAAACAAGTTCATAACTACTTTGAAAATCTTTTCTGTGCTCTTCAATTGCAGATGCAAAACCTTTTGATAACCTTCGAATCATTGGTAGTGTACCATCCCGCTGGCGGTCATGTTATTCATACAACCACAGTTTTGCAATGTCAGAGAATATTAATTTCACTGTTTAAGGAAATAGAAACAAGGATAGAGCTCAAATATGTCTATCAACTAAAAATAATGTTTATAGTAATAAAAATAATGTTTATAGTAATAAAAATAAAACTGGATGTCTATTTCAAACATGGTATCCACTGAAAACAATGTCTGAAGTAATAAAAATGTCAGATTAAAAATAAATCCATTAATTCTTTAGAAATTACTTTGTTTACATTTCAGATATGATATGAGCATTCAAGAATAATTGAACGAGGAAGCAGAGTGGCATAAAGCATGTCGGGTCAAACAGTAATTTCTCTTACAAAGGGGAGTACAGGTTCATGCCTTGCCAGAGAGCATATTTTATTCATTAAGTTTTCCCAAGTATACAAGTAGATGTAATGAATACTGCATCTATTTCAAAGCACTAAAAATAATGTTTGAAGTATTAAGAATATCAGATTAAAAATAAATCCATTATTCTTTAGAAATAGGTTTTAAAATGAAAGTCTTCAGATATTTTTTTCTTGTACTCTACTATTTTTTAGAATTACTATTTTCATCTATCTTCATAAATATCTTTGAACAGTCTGTTAGTGGTTGTCATAGCAAAGATATTACTAACTGGGGTCACTACTGCAAGAGAGATTACTCTATAAAAAATTGACATTAAACACATAATATTCAGAAATATACTTGGGGTGACAATCATCCGCCTGATGATTGTCATTGCATGAAACTCTGAGTAGCAAATGTGGTATTATTGTATTGTATTATATATATATATATATATATATATATATATATATAAAGAAATAGACATAATATCTTACATTAATTGCATAACTCTGAGTTTCATGCCATAAAAAAAATAATTCCAGCATCTTGAAAATTGCTTTGGCTTGAAATTTGGAGTTGTGCAATTAATGTAAGATATTATGTATATTTCTTATATATATTAAATAGCTCTGTTATTTTACATTGAGCACTGTTTTTGCTTACACTATAGTATATGTATTTCTATATGATCGCTTGTTTATATACCTACCTATATTTACCGATTTTTATATATATATGTTACAGCCTGAATGTAAATAGTGTAATTAGAGATATACATATATCCTTCCTAAACAAGTTCATAACTACTTTGAAAATCTTTTCTGTGCTCTTCAATTGCAGATGCAAAACCTTTTGATAACCTTCGAATCATTGGTAGTGTACCATCCCGCTGGCGGTCATGTTATTCATACAACCACAGTTTTGCAATGTCAGAGAATTATTTCGTTATTTTGGAGCAAAATGTATGCGTTGATCTTTTAAAAGCAGCATTTGCTAAAGTTCTTCGTAATCCATATGTGGACTGCATCAAAATATATGATCAAGAGGAGGTACGTATTGCAAACTATTTTGGATTTTCAATCATTTCACCCCAAACAAGGCAATAAAGGTCAATAGGATGCAGGGGGTTACTGAGAGTGAAAGAAACAGAGAGGGCAATAAAAGAACAGGATTCAAGAAAACAGATGATGAGGATAGATATTGAATTTAAATTTTTGAAAATCATAGTTGGCAGGAAGCTGGAAGAGAGTTCCATATGCAAGAAAGAAATGCAGGAGAAGAAACTATTAGCATAGAACTTACAGTTACAAGTTCAGCAGTAAAATTGAGACCTAGTTGCCAATCCAGTATTGTACTCAATCTTTTGAAGTCAGGGTAACAACAAGAAAGACTCATCAGAACAATTACCATGGGAATATTTATAGAAAAGGTACAGGGAAAGTTCGTTACTGTGATAGGAATACAAGATGCAGGTCAAGATTTATAACATTGCAAATTCTTCCTTGGATTTTCTCAAGAATATCTAGATATGTAGCAGAATCACCAAACCAGATATGGCAACAATATTTGCTGCATGTATGAATAGTAGACTTATAAATGTGCAAGATAAATTTTGGTGAAAATAATTGTCTAGCACAACAGTGAATGATCTGGCATTTAGAAAGGACAGCATAGTACCCATCAAAAATTATGTAACTGTTTATGTCTGTTTCTTTTGAATTTCTCTGTTGAATATTTATGAGGACTGAATTTGTTTTTCCTTTCTCTTTCTCATGTTCCAAGTGATTAAAGATGGAAAGAATAGGAAGTGGTGAAGAGGCATGATTGCCCAAATTGTGAAAAGGGGAACAACATATAAAAAGATGAAGTGATTAAATTTAACTAATTAGTCTTGTTGAGATTTAATAAAATTTTAAAATAATTTTACATTTAGTTGAAAAAGTGATCAAATAGTGTTTAAAGGAAGGCTGATATTTGAAAATAAAAAGTTTGGCAAAGATCAGGCAAAAAAAAGTTACATCCAAATGGCATTTTTCACTGCTTTTACTGTATACTGCCTTGGTACTTTTATTATTTTAAAAAGCCACTTTTAGTATAAAAGGGTGGCTTGTGGGTGTGGCTAGCTCCTTGTCATGGCCCTCAATTACAACTGGTTGGTTTGCTACATGAGACATAACTGGGTGGATCAGGTAATTCATCAAAATTAGCCAACCACATCATGCACTGAAACAAGTTCCAAAAAGGCCAGTGGATTTCTCTGTCTTATTCCACTTGAACAGAGATTAAGCCTTTCCCAGTTCCACCTGTCAGGAGTTAATCCCAAATTTTATCATTGTGTCCCTGTAGAAAATCAATGAAATTGATCTTGTTACGTTCGAGTTGGTGATAGGTGGCTTCAGGGAGAGAAAGTTCTTTGATAAATGAATCAAAGGCATTCAGCAAACTAACAGAATTCAGTGTGAAGAGACAAAAATAAGTCTACAGAATTTAACTTCTACAGAATGATGCCTGAAGATTATCTGTATTCACTGTACCTGTGTGTTAGGCGAAATGCAGGCATGTTATTGAATTTAGTCCATTTCCTCCCCTCATGGAAAATAACCTTTAAGTAAAAAAATGGATGTTGTTTTATATGGGGAAATCTTTCCTAATAACAATGATTAATGACTTCACTTTACCTAACCAGGTCCCAAAAATGACAATTTACAATGTTCATAGTTTACATTTCATTATCTCTATATTTCTGTAAATTAATCAAATGGCTTTCCTACTGGTGAAGGTTTCCTCGCCAGAAATACAAAATAATGATAATTATAAAAATTGCATAAAATGGACATCTGGTTTCTATCTAGTCCTCAGCTTTAAATTAATTTTGCTCTTACCAGTTTTCAAACCCTTTTCTAACTTTTTTCAAACAAACACTCTGACCACCCAAGTGAACTTGATAAAAACATTTTTGAACAAAACATTATTACCAGCAATACATTATTACCAGTAGTATATTTTTGAAAAAATAAAATATTACCAGCAATAAAAATCTTGTTGGCATTAAATAACTCATTGAGGTTGATATGCCAGAAAAACAAAAAACAAACCAAACCAAACCATGCCTGGTCTGAAGTTAAACTTTACCAAAAGACCGCCTTTCTTCAAGCTTTGTGGACTGGCACGACAGTATCACAAAAACTGTATCAAATAACAGAAATCACTTGAGGACTTTCAACAACAGCAACAACTAAAATGGATAGGACATGTAACTCTAAGAAAAAATAATGACATAATAAAAATGGTGACATTTTACACCACAAATGAAGATTAAGAAGACCCCCCCCCCTATCAATATTGGAAAGAGCAATAACAGCTACTGGACTTGAGAAATCTATGTCCTGAAAAATTGTTTTAAGAGACAGATTTTGTCTACATTACACATGACCAGTGGATAAAAAGCATTGCTTGAAGTTATCCAAAAGTGACTTGACCCAAAAGGATATGAGTTCAATACCTTGCCACAGCAGAGGTGAACAAAGAAAAAAGCAAACTTGGAGAGTTAAATTATTAAAGGGAATTAACTGAAACTGAGATATCCAGAAAAGGCATGGCATGTGGAACTAGAACAACATACCCCTGTGGACTAAATAAAGGGTTCAGTTTAGAATTCCAATGTTTGTTACCTGAAGAAGACCAGAGCATACAATGGCCGAAAAGTCATGAATATGACAAAGATGAGGACAACTGTCCAAACAATGTAAATAATGATTTTATAAATTTCAACCAGGAGTAGCACTGGCTGCTCAGTCAATGAATGACAAATGTTTTTTATAAGGAAACAGCTAATATTGCCATTGCAATGTTAACTTTCTCTTTGTATCTTCCAGCTCCAGGTAGCCGTGCTTGAAAAAAAAAATGGCCAACAACTAAAAACTGTGTACAGAATGAATAACTTTTTTTGCTTTCATCACATCAATTCATATGAAGAAGATGGACACTTGATAGTGGATTTGTGCAGCTACGATGATGCAAATATTATTGGGCGAGCGTGTATTGAAGCAATACGAAATAGAGAACTTCTAAAGAGCAAATCCTGTTTTAAGCGCATTGTTATTCCTCTCAATGTTGCCGACAACGTGAGTACAATTTTATTTTTGGAGTCTTTAACTCTTGACAATAAATACTTTTGACAAATAATTTTTAGACTTTAACTCAGTAAACAAAAATGTTTTGTCTTTAATTCTTGGCAATAAATAATTTTTTAGTCTTCAAATCTTTTGACAATAAATACTCTTTTCTTTAACTCTTTTGACAATACTTTCTAGTTTTTAGCTTTTTGGGCAATAAATACGTTTTTAGTACTTAACACTTAACATTAAATGCTTTTTTGTCTTTAAGTCTTTTGATATGTTTTTAGTCTTAATCTCTTGATGATAAATACACTTAACAATAAATACTCATTAATCTTTCATTCTTTTGACAATAACTCTTTTTTGCCTCTTTTCACAATAAATACATTTTTAGAATTTTTTATATGTTTTCGTCTTTATCTCTTTTGATAATAAATACACTTGACAAATAGTTTTTTAGTCTTTAAGTCTTTTTAACTGTTCAGTTAGTAAAAATCTCTGAATGTAAAAATGATAAAGAAACCACAAGCTGATATTTTGATTTCAAGGGAAAAAAATTTTTTTTACCAATCCGATGCTTTGATATTGATGAAAAAATGGTAAAAATGGTGCTTTTTACGATTTAGGGAAAAAAACAGTCTAAATTTGATGAAGACAGATTTTTAATAATATCAACTTAGCATTTATTTTCATGTTGGGCTATGGTTAGTACCATAGGAGTCTGAAAACTTCACAAATATTTTGCATTAATATTTAGTAAGTTGCAAGTCAAATTCACATGCAAGGAGTTTCTGGTTTTAGTCATAATATTTGTGTGAATTACAAGCAGTTTTTACTTATTTACTGACAAAATGAAACCTATTTTAAACTTTTTGAAATTTACAAAATAATATTTTTTAATATTGACTTTGTAATTTTTTTTTTTTCTCATTTTTATTTATTCTACAAAATCCAGAAAGAGGCTGAAAACAATATAGAAGAAAATTAAGAAGTAAATTATATATCTATAATATTTTCAATTGGGTGTTTGGAAATCCCACAGTACTAATGACAATGACTCACAATACAAAGAGAGGGTTGATTATTAAAATGTCTGTTTTTACTGAAATCAAAACACAACAACGATCAGTTATGAAGCAATTGAAATTCAATAGTAAATGAAAAAATGTTTCAAAGCAATAAAAAACATGTAAAAATTAAATTATGAAAAGACTTCATTTTAAAAATAACTTGTTTAGCAGCATATCAACACCTCTGTGGGTTATTTAATATCAAAATCTAAATATTCTGTATGCAATTTTTTTTTTTTTTTGAGATACACGTTTTACTAATTAACCCATAGTTGGGAGAGAGAAAAGGTGGATTCATACCTTTTCCAAGGGTATTTGTGTGTAAGTGAATGCAACGAATCAAACTGGAATTGGAACTCAGCTCTCCTATTAAAATTCTAAGCTATTATTCATTACACCACCCACACATCCAATCTTACACCAGGCTCAACATTGCTTGACTTTGGTGATCATACAGGAAAAGCTGTTTCAATGTGGTGTGGCTGCAAACCCCCTGAAAAGAACATGTGACTATACTATCCTAAAATACACTTTATCTTCAATTACAAATTACGTTGCTAGTTATGAACCTCTTATTGGCTTGTATCTAATGTGCGTAAACAACTTCTGATGGACATATTTTAAAAAAAACTCTATATTACTATTATTTAACTCAATTTACCAGGAAAGGGGTGAGTAAATTAATAAGATATGAGGATAAGTCAAGAATTATCGGCACTTTTGCCATAACGTATCTTTAGGTTTGTCAGACTGCCTTCTTCTCATGTGGTATATAGTTTGTGCTATTGTGATCACATGATCTTGCTGCTGTTACAGTGTAAATATGGCTGCTCAGGTAGCAGTGTACACCGAGGAAGAACAATTATTACGGTCACACAATTGAAGTTTGAGCTTGATCGTGCCAGTTTTCTTGCTGCTGTTACAGTGTAAACATGGCCACTCCACTAGCAGTGTACACCAAGGAAGAACAAAGTTCAGTGATGCAAATCGGCAGGGAACATGCTACTTCATTGATGATAATTCACTGGTTTGTCATTACCACCTTTCGAGCTTGCTGAATCTTATTATCAGTAGTAGAGGTTGCTTCTTCATGCATCACGCTTGTCTGGCCACTTATACACACCTTTACGCAGTAGTGCACTGTTTCTCTATTGTGTTGAAAGTTCCCGATGAATTTCTGCCCCTGACACACCTTCTGACCAGAGAAACTGGATCCCTGCTCTTTGTTACTAAAACCTAAAGATATGTCATGGCAACAGTGCAGATAACTTACTCTTGTATGATTTCTTTTTTCTTTCTTTTTCTTTTTTTCTTTTTTCTTTCTTTTTCTTTTTATCTTTCTTTTTCTTCTTTCTTTTTCTTTTTTCTTTTTATCTTTTTCTTTTTTCTTTTTTTCTTTCTTTTTCTTTTTTCTTTTTCTTCCTTTTTCTTTTTATCTTTCTTTTTTCTTTCTTTTTCTTTCTTTTTCTTTTATCTTTCTTTTTCTTTTTTCTTTCTTTTTTCTTTTTCTTTCTTTTTTCTTTCTTTTTTCTTTCTTCTTGTATGATCTGTTTTTTTCTTTCTCTGCTCCATTTATTGCGGAATTCTCTTTTTCAGCTTTTAAGTTTATATTTCTTAGTTGTTTCTAGGCTGAAGTCAAAGACAAAAATGAATTTCCATTTTCCAAGGGTTGTGTATCATTAATAAAAAAAGGCTTTTATTACATGACTAAAGTATTGCTTTTATTGTCCTAGAAATCAATGAAGATTGACTGATATTGAATTTTTTAAAAATTTGATTTCCAGGATAATTTTTAAAATTTTCAAAAGATAGAAATTTTGATATCTCTGTATTAATATTTGAAATGAAAAATTATAAGCAATATTTTAGTCATGTAATAAAAGCCTGTTATTATTTATGATTCCCCCTCCTGGGTATGACGATAAACTACATCTGCGTCCAGGATAAGACGATAAACTACATCCAACAGCAAGGCCTCTGATGAGAAGGATTTGGGGAGTGTGGAACCACCTCTTAATTGCTGGTGTTCCCAGGTCCACCCTGACCCAGGGTGGTAGAACCTGTTAGGGTCCCAGCTATGGGCAAATAGTTAATCCTGAAACTGAGGTAAAAAGCATTATGAAAGTGTAAAAATAGATTTTAATACCAGAAAAACTTTGTAAAAAAATTATTACCAAAAATAAATTTTTGAAGAACAAAAAAACTATTAACAGCAATACGTTTTTAAAAAAATATTACCAGCAATTACATTCTTTTAAAATAATATTACCAGCTATACATTTTTGAGGGAAAAATATATTACCAGAAATAGATTTTTGACAAAACCAAATATTACCAGGAAAAAAAGTTGTCGGCATTAAATGACCCATTGAGGTTGATATGCCGTAAAACAAAACAAACCAAACCTTAATAATTACCATGTCCCATGGAAAATTGAAATTCATTATCTCTCAAAAGGGGGAAATTGATAAACAAAAAGAAATACAAGGAAACACTTTTCAAACAGAAAGAATAACAATTTGAAACACAAAAACTCAAAATAATAAAGGGGGAGAGATGGTGTCTGAGAAGAGAATTTCAGACTTAGTCGTAGCATATCATTGCTGTATATTACCTCTTTTATGTTGTGGTGTAATGGACGTTGGCTCGGAATGAGTTCAAATCCCAGTCAGGTTCGTTGTATTCACTTACACACAAATACCCTTGGGAAAGGTATGAATCCATCCATTCTCCTCCCAGCTATAGCTTGAGTAGCAGAACAGACTGGGTTCTTTAGCCTTGGTTGGCAACCAGTCTACCGCAGAAAGAAATGCCAACCTATTGCGGGAAAAATCTTCTGCCTTGTCAGTCATGTATTAAAAGATACATGATTGCCCAAACATGTATCACATGTGGCACTTAAGTGACATGATTACTTGTTTTGGCCTGCCATAGTTAAATCACATGTGGTAGTTCCCATATCCCTAAGGTTTCATGTGGTAGCAGATTTGTAGAAAGTACAGCTAAATACATATATGTGTATTTTTTCAGTGCATCCACATCGCAAATGAATGTGACACAAGGTCAAGGTTTAAAGTGGGTTTAACAGCAATACTGTCAAAAATTTGCTCAAGCCCTCTTGGCACTTCCCTTTTTGGGGTCACCTCAGGCACTGGGCAATAAAGCCCGCCCCCTCCTGAAGAATGGGTACTACCTAGAAGGATGGCTCCCTGGGTCTTCAGTTAATGTTATTTTGAAACTGTCTCAACAATAGTGCCAGGGAAGTACATTTACATGTATATATGCAAAAAAATATTTATTTTTATATTTTTACAGAATATAAAAATTATCTTCATAATTTTAACCCTATTACTACTGTTACCATGCTACTACCAAATAGTAAAGTCTCTAAGCCTGGGAACGTATGTACCTGTCCCTTTGGCAATCTTACAATCAAGATTAGTAGATAATACTAAAATACCATACAATACTCATTGCAAGGAAAGACACAAAATACCTAAGGCTGTTATTTTAAAATTTCTTTCTTTCGTATTGTAATTTTGTTTAATGTATTTTTTCTGATCATACTCCTTAAATCATGAAAGATATGACATGAAAATATCTCTATTTTTTTTTTTACATTTTTATGTGAAGCATTTTCAGTGTAATTTGCAAGATCATTTCATTCTAAAAATAACTGTTTTCAATTAAACTTTCTTTTTTTTCAAAAGTTACTTCTCTCTCTTACGCAGGCTCCTGTTGGGGTGAACTTGATCACTCTAAAAGACAGCAAGGCAACTGCTATGAAAAGGAAAGATGGCAGTATCTTTTTAACCTCTGATTACTTGACAGACGACCCGGCTGGTATGCAATCTTCTTTCTTGTTCCTTTAAAAATGTGTTTTTCCCAAAGTGGTCAACATCAGTATCTGGGGTCAGTGGTTCTATTGGGTAGGTCTGATAAATGCATGGAACCAGTGCCAGTGCAAGTATCACATGAGTCCCCTCCAAGTCTATGATACACCCCCACCCCTTCTACAACATTTCATTTGTCATAAGATAGTATTCATATAAAATACACATTTTATTGTAACCTAATTATGTACAATAATGGATCATATAGGTGAACAATATATATATACACACACACACACACACACACACACACATATATATATATATATATATATATATATATGGCCTGTGCAAGAATCTTGTTGACCTCTCCCACCAAATCTGGGGCCCTTCACTCTACTATATCTCAATTTTCATTACAAATTATATTGTTTTTTTTTTGTTTTTTTTTAAGTGTATCACCCCAAGCAAGGCTGGAGGCCACTATCACGCAAGGGGTTATAGAAGGGTTGGAGGAAGAGCAGATAGGAGTGGTAAAGGAGAGGATGTGGAAAAAGAGAAAGACAGTGGATCGATCAAGGCAAGGGGGTTACAGAAGATTTGGAGCGAAAGCAGATAGGAATGAAAGGTGAAAGGATGTGGAGAAGGGAAGTGGATAGATCAAGGCAACTGGAGATGGCGATTGACGTTACACTTAAATAGTTGGAGATTGTATTTGTCAGGGAAACAGGAATAGGGAAGGGAGTTCCACAGGCGAGATGTGCGAGACATGAAGCTATTGGAGTAGAAGAGACGTCTACATCTAACAGTTTCAACGGTGAAGGGGTGGGAACGGGATGCCAGCCTCGTAGGACGTTTAAATTCATGAGGCCTAGGGACAAGCGAAAGCAGCTCCTCGAAGCAATTACCGTGAAAGTATTTGTAAAAAAGACAGAGTGAGGCAACATCGCGTCCGTGAGAGAGCGACTGCAGACGAGATGACAGATCAGGGCCAATCACATTGCATATCCGTCTCTGGACCTTATCAAGAACCCTGAGGCAAACAGCAGGGGCTCCAGACCATATATGGCAGCAATACTCCATGCAAGGGCGAATGGTCGATTTATAGATTTGGAGGTTTGATTCCGGGGAGAAAAATTTCCTGGCTCGGCATCAGTTGCATCATCCACTTGCGGTGGATGATGCAACTGACTCGATGTATTTGTTCCATCTCAGATCAGTGGACAGCGTGAGACCGAACAGCCGCAGAGAGGAGCTCTCGAGAAGTTGGTCTTCAGACAATGTAATGGGATGCAGGGATAGATCCTTGTGGTGGTTAATAGAGAGCAGTTTTGTTTTAGAGGCGTTAAAGTTAACCATCCATTTCTCGCCCCATTTCACAACCGATTGGAGGTCCTTTTCTATTTGAACTGCCAGGTTAACTTTGTCAGCATCACTAGATTTGTGTTAGAGGCAGGAGTAAATTGTGGTGTCGTCAGCATAGATGCCGACTTGGGAGTCTATGGCGTCAGGAAGGTCGTTTATAAATATGAGGAACAGAGTAGGCCCTAGGATGGAGCCTTGAGGAACACCTGCGTTAGTGGGATAGGAGCTGGAGATGAATCCATTGAGAACGACCTTCAATTCCCGGTTTGACAGGAATGATTGTATTAGGTCAAACAATCGACCTGTGATACCATAACCCTGGAGCTTCCGAAGAAGGCCGGCATGCCAAACTCTATCAAACGCTTTGGAGATGTCTAGGGCCACGGCACGAGCTTCACCGTTATTATGAATAGCTTGGTAGACAAATTCAGTGATGGCCGTAAGCACATCGGCCGTAGATCGGGCAAAGCGGAAACCATACTGCTTGTCTGAGAGCGGATCATGGGATATCAGATGATTAATCACTTCGGTGTTGATAATGGCCCCGAAGACTTTGCCGAAGAGGGGTAGGAGACTGATAGGACGGTAATTGGAAGGGTCGGATGGGTGAACAGAGTTCTTAAAGACAGGAACAATGGTTGAGGACTACCAGCAGTCAGGAAAACAAGACTCCTTGAGGCAGCGGTTGTATAATTTAGAGAGGGCAGGCGCCAGTTCAGGCGCGCATTTCTTCAGGACAATGGCTGGTATCCCGTCACCACCAGTAGCCTTGTGGTGATCTAAGTTAAAAATAATGCCCAATACCAACGACGGGTATATGTGCAATCAGTTCAAAAGGGCCTCGGTTCTGGGAGGGAAATCGGGCAAGGGTACCCCGGAAGAGTCTAGCGTTGAATTGGAAGAAAACTTCCGAGCAAAGCATTCGGCCTTGTCGGCAGAGGTGGTCAGGACCTCAAACTGATTGAACAGGGAAGGAATGGAGGGTTTGTTATTGTTCTGAACGCTCTTGCAGAGGCGCCAATAATCTTTGGAACCAAATTTGCGGGATACAATAATTTCCTTCATCCGAGCAACAAATAGTGACTTGGCATCGTCGAGGATACGCTTACACTCGTTACGGGCAGAGGTAAATAGACGTCTATTGAAGTCAGAACCTAATTATGTACAATAATGGGTCATATAGGTGAACAACACACACACACACACACATTTATATATATATATATATATATATATATATATATATATGTATATATATATATATATATATATATATATATATATATATATATATATATATATATGGCCTATGGTAGAATCTTGTTGGCCTCTCCCACCAAATCTGGGGCCCGTCACTTTACTATATCTCAATTTTCATATGGTTGCATTCATATAAATTACAAATTATATTGTAACTTAATTATGTACAATAATGGATCATATGCAATATAGATGAATAATTCAACTAGAAAATTAAAAATAAATATAAAATATAAATATAAATAAAATATAAATATAAATAAATACAATATATCTAAATTCAAATTAGAGACATGTCAGAAATAGATTATTCCATCTTAAATAAATCAGCAATGTTTTGAAGCAATTTTTAACATTAACTTCAGATTTTTCTTGTTAAAAAGTTGAATAATTTTAACACATTCAATATTATTGATAAAAAAATATTGAATTTTATATAGTTTTTTTTTGTTGAGATTTTGCATGAGCAAAACAAATTCACAGATTTGGATAAAAAATAAAGAACACAGATTTATGTCAAAATCAGCAAAGTTTTTCATCTTTTAATAGCCAATTGGGCTTAGTTTAATTTGTAATGTATATAAATGTGGGTAGAAAAAAAGCAAATGCTGATAAGATAGTGAGTGTCACAAAGCACTGCTCAGGGCAACCAATCAGACTATCTGGAGCATCAAAAGAAGGTCAATAAATGCCCTTGCTAATGCTCCTCAAACACATCACCCCCACCATTAAAACATCCCCCATTAAAGTAATTAATTTAATAAAAGGGTATATTAACCTACTTTTAATTTTTATTATTATTACCTGTAGTATTTGTGAAGTTATTATTCAAACAAACACGTTGTGTAAGAAGAGAAGTTGAAATTGAGAAAGGAATAACAAAAACGTAAAGCTAAAATTAATTTTATTGTGAAAACAATAATGCGACATAAAAGTCATCCTGCACAAGGGCTTGTACAGATCCATAGCTACTGCCCATGATTGCCACCACTTGGTGATTTGTCAGTGTACCCTAATCAAGGCATCCACCCTCTGGATGTGTTCTTCTGTACACAATGTTGATGGATGACCAGATTAGTTCTTGTTTGCTACATTGGTTCTACCCACTCATACACCTTTTATTGATTCAGGGTATGTGCTCTGTACTGCACCAACGTCTGACAGTGGATTTCTGAACGTTTGATTCCCTATGCCCACAGTACAATACGGCATGTTGTTCCTTGATGGTGCAATTAATGAGTGGAGTGACCATATGTCTGACCTCATTGCTCCCTGTTACTTGGCTGAATGATAGAATTCTGTGCATGGATAGTGACCTATCATCCCATGCTCATGTTTGGTGTTGTGTATCAGTGCCTCTCTGTTGTTTTTACTGTACAATTTCAAAATTACCTTTACTTTCTGATTTATTGTTATGGTTCAATATCCTCGCACCACGGTTATGATCCAAGGTTAGGACCAAGGAAGAACAACACGAACACAAGAGTAAAAAATAACAAAGATATATTACAACAGAAATATAATACAAGAAGTTGAAGGGTTAGTATTAACTGTCAGTCTGGTTTAGAGTGAACTAATATTGTCTTGATTCGTTAGGTCTCGACTCATTCCTCCTTTCTCTCTCTCAGAGAGGCGCAGTATTTATAGAGTCAGGAAGAGTCCATTATCATTATAGATAAGTACCCATAACACCCCTCTTCCAAAGCTTTTACGTCACAGGGTTCTTTAGTATTTTTTTCTCTTTGGATTTATTATCAAAGGCTCTGTGACTTTTCCTGGTCGATTTTCGTGGTTCAGACATTGTTTGCGGCCTTTGCATATCAAATGTGTCGAATATCGTATCCATCACTTCTTCCTGAGGTGGACCATTAGAATCATCTAACAGCCTCTTTCTTATTTGATTTACATGTCTTTTATGTGAGAATTTCAGGCCCTGTATTGTGTAAACCATGTTCCCGATTCTTTTTTTCAATTGTACCTTGCTCCCAATAGGATGTATTGTTTTTATACGTTTTGAAAAAAACTTTCTCTCCTGGGTAGAATTTTCTTTTTGAAATTGGTATTTGCTTTGTTTGTTTTGGTAGCAATTTGTTAAATACTGATCTGATTTTTCGGGCAAACATCACTTCCACAGGTGATAATGCCGATGGCGTAGCACTGTTTGGTGTAATTCGATATACTTGTAAAAATTGTTGCAACGCCTTTTCTGTTGGCACGTCTTATTCTTTCCTTAACGCTCTTTTGAGTGTGTCTACAAATCTCTCCGCTTTCCCATTTGATCTTGGGTGATATGGCAGGGATTTGATATGTTTAACTTGAAAAGTTTCTCAAAATTCTTGAAAGTCCGCAGATGTGAATTGTGTCCCATTATTGGTGACTAGACAATCAACCACTCCAAAATGAGCAAACAACTCGTGGAGGCAATTTATGGTAGTTTGTTTGTTGGAAGATACTCTAATTTGAAATTGTAGTTCAATAAAATTGTACCCCCATCTTACCAACCTATTAGCCGTGTAAACGGGTAGACCTTTCTTCGATCCAAATATTGTAAATAACGTCTTGTGGTCCATCTGTAAAGTAAAAAATCTACCGTAAATATATCTATGAAATCTTGTAACTGCAAAAATAAATCCCAGCGTTTCTTTTTCGATTTGTGAGTAATTTTTTTCTGCTGGTTGCAAAGTTCTTGAAGCATGCGCAATGGGTTTTAGTGTCTCATCCGGCATTTTATGCAGTATACATGCCCCGACTCCATAGGCACTCGCATCACTTGCGACTATTATTTCTAATTTTGGGTCATAGTGCGCTAAAAATATATCCACGGTTAGCGTCTTAATTATTTTGTCAAATGTTTTCTGGCATTCATCTGTCCACTCCCAAACTTTTTCCTTCTTCAACAGTTCTTTTAGGGATGCGCGCAATTTATGCATGTTTGGAATGAATTCTTGGTAATAATTCACTAAGCCTAAGAACCTTTGTAATTCGGCTACGTTTTTTGGAGCTGGCATTTTTTTTATTGCCGTTGCCCTTTCTGGGTCTGGTCGCCTTCCTTCTTCATCGATGATATGGCCCAGATATTTTATTTCCTTCATAAAGAAATCGCATTTGTTTTCTTTTACCTTGAAACCATAGTTTTGTATTCTCCTGAAAACCTCTTGAATGAGTTCCCAGTGTTGTTCAATGTTTTTACTATTTATCAGTATGTCATCCAGGTATGTAATCGTGAAATCAAGTCCGCCTAGCATAGTATCCATTATTTGTTGAAATATTGCCGGCCTGACCTTAATCCCAAATGGTAATCTTTGGAACTTGTATAATCCTTTATGTGTGTTTATGAACAATAATCTCGAGCTTTCCTCATCTACTGGTATTTGTAGGTACACTTTGCTCAAGTCTATTTTTGAGAAAAACTTTCCTCTGTTTAATTTTGTGAAAACTTCTTTTGGGCTGGGTAGAGGATAGTGGTAATCCTTTATCGCTGCGTTGAATCCCGTTGAGAAATCAGCGCATACTCGTATCTCACCGGATTTCTTTTTGACGTAAACCGTAGGTGCGGCCCATTGACTATATTCCACTTTTGTCAATATATCGATTTTCTCGAGTCTATCCAACTCTTGATCTATTTCTATCTATTATTTCTATATTTGCTGCCATTTTTTACACCTCCCGAGGCTGGCTGAAAATACTTCGTGGAAACTTTCTTTTAGTGTCTCCTTTAATTTATCTGCCTTGGTCGATAAACTTTTCACTTTTTGGCAGTACGTACTTATTGGTAAATCCCAGAGTTCGAATTTCTGCATCCAGTCCGTTCCAAATAAATTTTCTGTATTTCTTAGCACATACATTTTTAATTTTTTGGTTATTTCATTGAATGTCACATTTGTAATAACTTCTCCCTCAAGTTTTATTTTTCTCCCAGTGACTGACCTAGCAATTTTATCGTTTCTCAACATGGTCGGTTTGTTCAATTTTCTCCATGTTTGTACGTTAATAATAGTTAAATCTGATCCAGAATCCAATTGTAGTCTGACTTTTCTGTTTAACATTTCTACTTGCACGTATTTTCGTATGTTTGTCTCATCCACTTGGTCAGTCCTAGTGACTCTTACTCTGCTTTTGCTTTCTTTCCTAGTCCAACAATGAGAACTTTTATGACCCACTTTTTTTGCACGACAGACAAGTCTTAAAGCGGTATGGACAATCTTTATACCAATGAAAAGTCCCACAGCAATAGCATGGACTGGGTGATAGTTTTTTCTGATATTGACTTTTTGGAGTAGAAAAATTTGTTTGACCTGTTTTTGAGGAGGGACAAAAACGTGTTTGTCATTGTACTTTACGTATGTGAGCGATGCCAGACTCTTTTATATCATTCGAGTCCTTCTTTACGCTTATACATCTCTGACAGTCTTCAGCCAATTTTTGTAGCGTCAATTCTGGTTCACTCTCAAGTTTTGTAAGAATTCTGCGTCTGATCTCCGCGTCTTTAGTCGAAACCAGGCCTTGAACGAATATTAAACATTTGAAATTGTTTGGGCTGAGTTCAGATAACTTAAAGTCATCACAGTGTTTGTTTACAATGGAAGCGAATGTTATATAGTCTTCGCTGTCCTTTTTTGTTAGATTCAGACATTTCCATCTTTTGTGGAATAGTGAGGTGTTTGGGCTAAATAGTTCTGTTAACAGTTTTATGGCTTCCTTGAAAGTTAACTCATTTGTTTTCCTCGGTAAGATGTAGTCTACGAATTTAGTGTATTCGCTTAACCCTAATTTTCTTAGTAGTAGACATACTTTTCTCGCGTCTGACCAAGAATTTTTTTGTTTTTAGATAATAATGATTTAGACTTACTAATTAACCCATAGCTGGGAGGCAAAGAGGTGGATTCATACCTAATCAGAATTTGATGAACAAACAAGAAATTATAAAGTGGATATAAAGTGGGGGATCAATTCTATATCATAATCAATATATAAACTGATCCCTCACTTTTTACCGCGGTAGTTTCGATACATTTCTATTCCAGAGTATGTAAATCTAAAATCTAAAAGACATGTTCATCTAGCTACTCAGTATTTCATCGATTCATTCATTTTCTATGGCTTATCAACCATTTGCAGCTAATTTAAAAACAGAAAATTGTTTTAGATTGTAATAATTTTTTTAAAGTTAATAATGATTTAGTGATACAAGTTTTACTAATTAACCCACAACTGGGGGGAAGAGCTGGATTCCTACCTTTCCCAAAGGTATTTCTGGATAAGTGAATATAACAAACCCAAGTAGAGTTGGAACTCACCTCTTCAATTAAAAATTCTGAGCCATTATCCATTACACCACCTGCACATCCGAGCTTACAGAATCTGGACTTTCCATGTGGTCACCCATCTAGGTATTGACCAGGCTTGACATTAATTAACTTTGGTGATCGTACAGGAATCGGTGTTTCAATGTGACATGGCCGTAAGCCGTTTAATGTTCAGGAAATATTGATCATAAACAAGAAAGAGCAGAGCAATATAAGATTTTACAAGTACAATAGAATTGCAAAATTACTTCAATGTTTTCATCTTTTTTCAATGGCACAGCTCAGCGAGTTATTTAATATCTTCTTATTTTTGTTTGTAGATGAAAAATCCAGATTTGAATTGCCGACATTCAACTATGCAAAACACGTGGCACGGCCATATCGTTACGCCTATGGATGTAACCTTGAAGATAAAGTAAGTACCTCTCCATGTGTGGGTAGTGTGGTAGTTAACGGTTCAGAAAGAGAAATCAATCAACCAAATCCATTGCAATCACTCTCATAGAAATAATTTTAGAAACGGTATGAATGAATGTCTTATTCCACTGCCCGACCAGCTATGGGTTAAATAGGAGGACAGACCAGACTCTCTAACCTTGGTTGACAACCTGCGACATTTAGGTTGTGGACACTACCGTTTATAACCCTACGGTGCTGTTTCTTTTTGGGAATATATCTTTCCCAGATATAGAAAGAAACTCTGGTTCGCAGTATTCATTTTGAGAAAAAACATGATTTGCCGTTACCCCATCATGGAATATGTCCTCTCCTGGGACATAGATGAATCCAGTCCATTTGAATCTGGAGACCTAAACATAGCTTCCCCAGAAATACAGAAGATTTTCCTTATTATAAATGTCTTCATTTTTGTTCCTTCTTACAATCTGCTATGCATTGTAGATATATATATGATATATTGTTCTCTGCATAGGACACACACACACACACATACACATACACACACACACACATACATATATTGTTTTCAGGCTCTTTCCGAATATGCCTAATGCTGGGATCACCTCCTGCTGACCAATAAAATCAGGAAGTCTCCTTCCTGATGAATCAACCATGGTGAGATTTGAACCCGGGTCTCATGGTCAGAAAGTGAATTTCTAACCATTTGGCCACGTGCTCATATGCTAGCTTGACACAAGCTTTGTGAGTAAAACTGAAGCCATCGATAGCTGTGCTAGCACGAAGTCACAAGTCACCATGACTGAGGATTTGAGCGTGCTGGCCTTGTTCAAATTGTTGATCACACTAGATGATACACTCTTTCCCAGAAACTGTAACTAAGGTCTGCTCAGCATAGTTGCAGTATAAACTGTTATCTTTCATATATATCTGCATTTGCTGTGCCTCTTATTTTGTAACCCTCTACTTGGAGTGCCTCTCGGGCTTTGTACATAGGTGAATGTCATTGTAAAAAATATAAAGTATTTTTCTTAAAATACATGTTCTTCCCTTCAATACTGAACTGGTAAAAATAAGAGCACCCTAAGCAATTAGTGCACACTAATTGCTTAGGGTGCCATCAACCTATGCTATGTCTCTGGTCCCACCTTTAAAAAAATATCACCTGATGTTTAAAAATTCACTGGATCTGAAAAGTAGTACTGATTTGAATGTGTCATGAATTTATTAATATAAAGAAATCGTTAACAAGAAAAAATTTTGCGTAATGCCTTTGAAAGTGTTGAGTGGGTGGATTTTTCAGTATGCCCACATCGCTTGTTGTGACACAAGTTTAAGGTGAGTTTAATGACAATTTTGTGGGAAAGTTTATCAAGCGCCCTCAGAATTTCCTCTTTTGGGAACACCTCAAGTACCAGGTAATGGCCCCAGCCCTTCCCAAAGGAGAGGTACTGTCTGGGGGATGGCACTTGCTTAGAGCTTAATATAATTTTGAAACTACCCAGCCAAAGCCAGGTAGGTATTAAATGATTTTCTCGGGCCAAAAGTGTGGAGCACCCAGTGAGGATCGAACTCACCACTCAGTCGTAATAGATCGAGAGAGTCAAGCTTGCTAACCATTTCACCAAGTCAGAGAGCTCTATTTTGCAAGCATAGCTTAGATGTGGCACAAGGCTGAAAGTGTAGAGCACCCAGTGAGGATCAAACTCACCACTCAGTCGTAATTGATCTAGCAGGACAAACTTGCTAACTATTATAATACGCTGAAGTGCCCATCCATTGAACATGAATATGAAATTTAGGTTTTGGCTTTTAAAATACAAGGGAGATAAGTGTTTAATATGTATCTTTATTTTCTTTTCTTCTCTACAAAAAAAAAAATCCAAATTTTTTTTCTTTCTTTCCTTAGGTTAACAAAATTGACACTGTCCTTCGTTCTATGAAAATTTACCAAGACCCCAAAGGAAACTGTGTTGGGGAGGCAATCTTTGTTCCAAGCCCGAATGCAACAGAAGAAGATGACGGTATGTCGGAGAGGCTTATAGATTTTATTCTTTTTTTACTACCCCAAAAAAGGTTGATTTATTATTATTATTTTATTTTATCTTTTTTAACAGATCACGACATCTGTCAGAAAGATGAAATTTAAATTTTTATTATTGCTTTATTCCAAATTTTTAACACATCAGCAGATAGCTATTTATGTCAACAACTGAACACAAATAGTTACTAATTAAAAAATTAGTAATTAAAAAAAAATTAGTAATTGACTTGTATAAAAATACATATGCTTTTGGCACAGTGAATGATTTTAAACCCTAAGTTGGCACATAGTTAGCAAATTAGGTTGATTGATTTATTTTTATGGTTTATCAACCTTTTTCAGGTTATTTGAAGATAGGAAATATTTTTAGATTGTAAGAATTCTTTTTGGAAATAATAATGATTTACTGATACAAATACCACTAATTAATCCATAACTAGGAGAAGATGCAAATTCATTCCATTCCCAAGGGTATTTTCGCATAAGTGAATGTAAGGAATTCAACTGAAATTGATACTTGGCTCTCCAATTTCAAATTCACAGTCTTTATCCATTACACCCGTAGATGATGGTAAGTTGTTTTGCCTATGATGTAGGTAGTGAATAAGTCTATCTTGTTCTAGTTTCTTATTAATAGGATGTCAAGGAATGGTAGGGTTTTGTTTATTTCAGGCTCATGTGTGAATACGATGGTTAGTTCTACGTTACTAATTCTCTTAATGATGTTTAGCAGATTTTCATTGTGAGGATATATTAGAAGGGCGTCATCTATGTATCTGGGGTAAGTGGAATTTTTAGGTATGATGTTTGTAAATGGGCCAGACCTTAAAACTACTAGGAACAAAATAGCAAGAACACGACTTGTAGGGACCACCAACAATAAAAGTACCTCCAACAATAAAAAATCCCAAAATTCATAATCCCACCCTATGAACAAAATTTGAGGACAAACTACTTATCCCCAACACTAAGATAATTACCAACACCTTCAAGATGCTCAGCGATATAGTTCGCAAGGGAAATAGATCCAACATCCAACACATCAGATGCTGAGATTTATGATATAAAATGTCTGCAATACCAAAAAAGCTACATAGGCATATATATATATATATATATATATATATATATATATTTCATTAAACAGATACTTTAATTTTTTTATTATGTTTTTCTTGTATGTGTGCAAATGTTTTCTTTTCCAGACTTAATGAATGTAAAAATTGTTCAAAATCCTTTGATCTCAAGTGCTTTTGGCCAAACCTGTTAACCATTTTCAAAGACGTTTTTTATATTATTATAATAAATGGTGTATAAGTACTACTGTAGACAGTGTAAAATATTTCTAATTAGCTTAAAAGCAGCCCCATTGGGTGGCATTTAAGCAAACTCTTACAGAAGCCTCTTGATTAGACCTTCATCACAATAGCTAGAGAGAAGTAGATACAATATACAATAATAAACTAGAGAACAACTCAAAATTGATCACTGCATTTAAGTATTGCATTAATATTTAAGCTTATCTTTTAAAAGTTCAACAATAATTCTTCTGCTGTCACTTAATTTAAAGACAATTTGATGTATGTAGGTCCTTACTTTCTATACAAACAATTATTTTTATGAAAAGGATAACTTTTGCTGGATTTTGCAATTAATTACCATTATTCCCAAATTTATTTTCAACTTATGAAAATTATCATACAAAAAGATTTCTTGCAAAAAATCCCTTAAAAATATTGCTGAAAACAATCACAGTAATGAAAACTTAATCCAAAATTTCTGGATTGTGGTTCTGGATCCATTATGGTATATTTTTGATTTGCTCACGGATTTGGCCTGATTCCAAAATGGTATGATATGTTGGAATACGGTCTCTAGGAGTAACGTTGAAAAAGTGTGACACACTGACACAGTGACATTCACATTTTATATAGATGGAGACCAGTGGACTCGAGGAGTGAATGTGATAAGAACAGCAAAAATGAGGTCAATAATCTGCAAGGAAATAATGTCAACTGGGTTTTATCTTTTTCATACCGACTGAAGAGCAGTTGTTTTGCATCGTGAAATGATTGCTGCATTATTTTCTTTTTACTGGCAGGAATTTGGTGTTCAAATAAATACAAAATCTGGGGTAATGGTGAGCCTGAAAGAAAGAAAAAAATCCCAAAGATACAGCAACAATTTGTTCCAGTTAAAAATTAATTCTCTTGCTTCTTCTTATTTGTAGGGGTTTTACTCGTGCCAGTGATCAGTACAGACCGACAATCTCCCTGCTATTTGACCATACTTAATGCTCAAACAATGCAGGAAATGGCCAGATGTGATGTACCAGTTTCTACTGTCATTCCAACTTCGTTCCATGGTTTCTTTGACAAACAAATGCCAAGTACTTAAACAGACAACTGATTGGGATTCATATGATGAAACTGTAAATGACAATGTTTATGATGAGATCTTCACATCAGATAGTGACGATTATAGTAATTTTGAAGGGTTTTAATAATGTATGTGGATGTCTTATATTTTTATTTTGTAATGAGAAATAATAATTTTATGCCATCTTAAATGTTTTTTGTTGCTTAACACCACAAAAAGATTATGACCAGACAGACTGAATGGACATTTGACTGAATGGACATTTGACTGAATGGACATTTGACTGACAGACATTTCACCGAAAAAAGTACAAGTAAAAATAGTAACAAGCAAAACTTAAGTATTTTATTTAGCAGTATTATAAGGTAGAATAGGACTAATAATTACCACTGAATTTCAAGTAATTAAATTATTAAATCTAAATTTAAATTTAAAAGTTGTTTTTATTTCAATATTTGTTTACTGGAATTAGTATTTTTTAAAATATTTGAGTGTATTTGGGTAAAAAGTAGCAGCTAATTATTTAAATTCATATTTAACAATAAGATAAAATCTAGTTCATCCCTTTAAGATAATGATCATTAAAAGCAAAATTGAAAGATCTTTCATATCAGAAAAGCTTAAGATTTTGCTGTAAGTAAAGTGCGCCTTTTCTCAAAATACTTATCATCTTACAGTAATATTTGAAGTAAAATGTAATATATATAGAATAGATTTAAAAAAAGCATATCAAAAAATGAAAAATTATGAATTAATACAGTAAATAAATCTATGTAGCACATTACGATAAAGAGTGTGACAGACACATGTAAGTACACCACTACATTTTCAGCTAAATGTCCATTCAGCGATATGTACATCGGCCAATTGTCCGAGTACCCCAAAAATTTTATGTAATGTATGGTATTGAGAAATAAAGTTTGCCTGTTATACTAAATGTTGTTATTTAACACTGCAATGATAATGAATTTTAGTTAGAAATATAGATTGTATGATATCTTAAATCTTGATATTTAACATTATTATGAGAAATAATGATCGGTGTGAACACAGCCATAGCTCTACAAATCAGGAATGAAAGATTTGTTTACATTACTTGTTACTTGTGCATGTTACTCAGCAGAACTTTGGCAAATTGTTGTGTAATCATCTCTTGAGTATTGTATTTTTATTGTGAAATCAATAAGTAAAGGTAGTTTTATTACATGTATAACTGTAGTTCAGCATTATAATGTGAATTGTTTCAACTAGAAATATTTACATTGGTAGTTACCATACTGAAGCAGTTGTTAAACTAACACAATCCATGGCACATGCATACTAGCCTGCTTAGTAGTACCAATGCACCAGAGGATTTAAGGTTCCAACATTGGGGTAAGCGTGACACACACGTACACAAATTATATATATATATATATATATATATATATATATATATATATATATATATATATATATATATATATATATATATATATTGTCGTCGGCTTTATGTCGCATACAAGAATTGAATTTCGTCTTTGCCGGTCGCTTCCTTTATTATGACGGCGTTGATTAGTGAATTCGCCGCCAACGTGCAGGTCCAGGGCGAGCAACTTCCAGTTTCACTAAAATCTGCTACCGTCATCCATTCCCTATCGCCATTTGGCTTTGCAAGAGTTGGTTGGGGTTGAAAGAAAATCATAGTAGAAAAAATGCCGATGGCGTGAATTTGTTTAAGGTGAACCTCAGCTTATTAGGAAGTAACCCACACCCTTGATTTCATGACCTTCGTCTGCGGCGCATATGGAATGAGTCATGCAGAATCCAGCCATGAAACTGCAACGGACTGCCGCTGACTGTTACAATTCGCTGGCATGTCCGTCATGTGTAACCCTCTTCATCTGCTGCTTCAACCGTTGAGATCTCTTGTAATCATCATCCGCTTGTTCCACCATTGGGGTCTTTGGACTTGGTGGCGCTTACTCTGGGTCTTCGTCTTCCACCCTGCATAATATATATATATATATACAAATTATTTCACCCAAAACAAGGCAGTAAAGCCACTAAGAATACAAAATATACTGTGGATTTTTGTTTGCGGGGGGGGGGGTCACTATTTGCCGATAGTTGGGACCTTTTCCAATCTCTGCGACTATCTCAAATTCGTCCTCGTTATGACGATAAACTACATCCGGCAGCAAGGCCTCTGATCGGAAGGTTGGGAGTTTTGAGGAGTGTGGAACCACTTAATTGCTGTTATTCCGAGGTCCACCTGTTAGGGTCCTAGCTATTGACATATAGTGAACCCTCAAACAAAAATCCACAGTACATTTTTTTTTATTATAAAATGGCCAATACATTTTCATATCAAAATCACAATCAATGCAACACTGAACCAAGCGATAGGCTACTATTCATTTTTAAAACAAGAGTCAAGATTTATCCTTTGTTTACTGTTTAGGGTTGTGTTTCCAGTCTCTTCATTGAAATCTTTTCATTCTCTTTCACTCCCAGTAACCCATTGCGTCGTAGTGGCATTACCGCCTTGCATGGGGTGAAATGATTAAAAAATGTCCGTCTACTTGTACCTACTGCGTATAAACGCCCATTTCCTATGCAGCTTCAAGCTAAGTAAATGTAGGATTTCCCCTATTTGTTTGCTAAAAAATTTCTGCTAACGACAGCTAAGTCATGTTGCTAAAGCAGTTTATAAGAAAAGGGCTGCGGGGAAAGTTTGTCCCGGCTTTCCCGCATCCAAGGGTTGAGGTTACAAAATTGGGTTGAGGTTAAAATATTGCGACAAAACGCGAGTAAAAAACAGCAAAATTAGAGCGGACAAACTCTCTATTTTAGGCGCGGACGAATAAAGAAAAAACTCCTGCTCGGTGTGTAAAAATAAAAGAAGAAAGTGTGTATTTACATATACAAAAAAAAAAGGGAAAAGGGATAAAGACAATCAAGAGTGAAAGAAAGGGAAAAGAGAAAATGTCCTTTAAAGGAAGAGAAAACGTTCATAACAGAAAATAGGCTTGCTCAAAATATTTCTCTGGGCGCCTCTTTAGCGAGAAGGTTTAGAAATACTCATAGTTCTTGTAGAGTAGGAAAATGTTAGATATAGGAATCTTGCAGTTGAGTGAGTTCGTAGGTCGACGACAGAAGTCTAGTGGACACGACAGAAGCAGTGGTGAAGAAATGCAGCTTTCAATTGGTTTTTAGTAGTGGACTAACGGTCTGTTCTTGACAACCCTTTCGTAGGTACTTCTTCTTTGGTTGAAAGTGGTTCTGAGGTTGACTGGAGCTCCCTATCGTCAACCTCACAGACGGTGGGCTAAATTCTCACTGCCAAATAGGCAAAGATTCTCCAAATTTATGGAGATTTGGAAGGCTGCGAAGGATCGGGGACTTTTCCCTCTAAAATTGTTGAACAAATTTCCTGGCCCCTTCTTTAGTCAGAAAATATATTTTTATCTCTGAAAAGAATCATGGCTCTGGGAGCCGAGTTTGAAAGTAATGAAAACAGGTTGGAGTGAACAAGCTGTGAGGTTTCCCCCAGATTTTATGGCACCATGGAAAGAATAATGGTAGTGGAATTCCTTTTTATATTTTCCAGCTCCCTCGTTAGTGAGAAAATATATTCTTATTCTTGATAAGAATCAGGGCTCTGGGAGCCGGGTTTGAAAGTAATGAAAACAGGTTGGAGTGAACAAGCTGTGAGGTTTTCCCCAGACTTTATGGCACCATGGAAAGAATAATGGTGGTGGAATTCCTTTTTATATTTTCCAGCTCCCTCGTTAGTCAGAAAATATATTCTTATCTCTGAAAAGAATCAGGGCTCTGGGAGCCGGGTTTGAAAGTAAAAAGAGGTTGGGATGAGGATAGAAAAATAGCGAGAATGTGAACTTGTAAAATGTTGTTCTGAAATTAAATCCCAACAGGGCGCAAGTGATCCATTCTCTCTTTTTCTCTTTACCACGTCTTAGAGATAGAACGTGTTTGGTTTCTCCTTTGAAAAGTAGGGCTCGTGTATAAAACTTTCTTTAGCTTCCTACCAAATCTAAATTCTTGTGCCAAACACCCCCCACAAAAAAACTAGTTAGTAGAAACAGAAAGTTGTATAAGGCGCAATCAAAACTCAACCACTGCGTAAAATTTTAAAGGAAAAACATTTATTACAGTATACGGAAAATGAAAAAATACAAAATTTTACATTTAAGAACTTAGACAAAAAAAATCCTTTTATGCGTCTTATAAATAATTAAGCCGAGATAACTGTTATGGGAACTTACCCATAATAGTAATGGACTATCCCGTACACCATAAATACTGCACTTCAAGAGGAAGCAGTAGTGTGACATTCGGTCTTTTTTGGACGACTCACCTAGTCGGTCGAACTCTCTGCCTCTTAGGCAGAGGGGAACTCTCTGCCTTTGGGCAGAGAGGAACTCGGACGAGGCTCCGCCGAAGGGCAGAGCCTCGTTCGAGGTGGTTGACCACCCCGATCCCGTTTATACGGGTTCTACGGGCAATTTTTGCCCGAGCCTACGGGCTCGGAAAGCCCACATTAAACCGGCCTTGTGCCACATTCGACACACGTGGGCGTGTTGTTAAACATCGTGTGAGACCCAGTCCTTTTTGGACGTCTCAGCTATTCGGTCGAACTCTCTGCCGCTGAGGCAGAGGGGAACTCTCTGCCTTTGGGCAGAGAGGAACTCGGACGAGGCTCCGCCGAAGGGCAGAGCCTCGTTCGAGGTGGTTGACCACCCCGATCCCGTTTATACGGGTTCTACGGGCAATTTTTGCCCGAGCCTACGGGCTCGGAAAGCCCACATTAAACCGGCCTTGTACCACATTCGACACACGTGGGCGTGTTGTTAAACATCGTGTGAGATCCAGTCCTTTTTGGACGTCTCACCTATCAGGTCGAACTCTCTGCCTCTGAGGCAGAGGGGAACTCTCTGCCTTTGGGCAGAGAGGAACTCGGACGAGGCTCCGCCAAAGGGCAGAGCCTCGTTCGAGGTGGTTGACCACCCCGATCCCGTTTATACGGGTTCTACGGGCAATTTTTGCCCGAGCCTACGGGCTCGTTAAGCCCACATTAAACCGGCCTTGTGCCACATTTGACACACGTGGGCGTGTTGTTGAATATAGTGTGAGATTCAGTCCTTTTTGGACGTCTCAGCTATTCGGTCGAACTCTCTGCCTCTGAGGCAGAGGGGAACACTCTGCCTCTGGACAGGGAGGAACCCGGTCGAGGCTCCGCCGAAGGTCAGAGCGTCGTTCAGGGAGGTTGACCAACCCGATCCCATTTATACGGGTTCTACGGGCATTTTTTGGCCGAGCCTACGGGCTCGATGAGCCCACATTAAACCGGTCTTGTGCCACATTCGACACACGTGGGCGTGTTGCTGAACATCGTGCGAGTCAGTCAGAGACAGAGTCACGTCAGACGATTACTGTAAGACATTGGAATAGTGATACTGGTCGAGACAACATAGACAATTTAGTTCACTCTAACCTAACCTGATTGTTATTACTAACACTTCTACTTCTTTTGTGCATAGACTGTTTGTAATATATCTGTGTTATTCCATACCTGTGTTCGAGTTATTCTTCATTGGTTCTACCTTGGACCATCACCGTGCTACAAGGAACCTGGACCATAATAACATTTACAGACATATTGCGAAAAAGGATTATCATCGAAAATGAAAAAAGGATTACAGTTTAGAAAAAGAAAAATTCGAAAACGACAAAAAGACAATGTAAGAAATCAGAAAAGTAAAGCAAAAAAAAAGAAGCAAAAATGAAAACACTTACTTGTCTCACGAGCGTCTCTGAGATAACAATTTTGGAAATTTCATTTTTAGTTTTATATACTTTTACTAGCAGCATGGACCGGCGTTGCCCGTTCTTGATTAAAAAATTGTACAACTCATTCAGCAATCGCTATCACTTAAAATATTTTTGCTCTTCCTTGCCTTTAAAGGAGTGCCCTTTGCCGTGCTGATGTTGCTACATGCCTTACTTCTTGCCTATCTCACACTGCGAATTTTTTATAAGCTCTATACTAAACATTAAATCTGTTACGAAAAAAGAACTAAGCAAAATGAACACAAAACGATCAGCTTTAAAAAAAGGACTCGTAACTGGAAAAACCGAATGAAAAAAGAAGGTTAACACCAAATACTTTTTCACACCCAATCCAGTTCTGCGGAATCAGAATCAACGATGAGTTTAAGAAAGCGAATGAGCAAATTGGAGTAAAGTGCCATGCAGATTTAAATTTCCCCACTTGTGACGGATGCAGCTATCGATTTTTTTGCATGCTAGTTAACATTCGTGTCAGTCAGCTGTTGGCTCTCACGCTGACCAGTAGAATCTTCCTGCCTATTCGTGGTAGCCAGCTATAGGCTCTCACTCTGGCCAGTAGAAAATGGCCGCAAACTACATAAAAACTGCCGTAGAAGCATGAAAAAATCGATTATTTCCACTATCGATGGGAGTTGGGAAATGCAAAATCGATCTTGACCTTCCCACTAACTTGCAGCATGTGCATGTAAATTTTGGTGGTAAGAAATTATCAGAAGGTTTTTGTCGAAGGTTGCGTTTTTATCATTAACACTCCACATTCAATTTGCAAAGAAAACATAGAAAAGAACAACAAGAGATGATTGAAAGATCAACAAGTAAAATGTATATTGAAACAAAGCATATACAATGACAATAAAGATTAAGTTGTAAAAAGTGATTTCCCTTGTACCGTGTGGGAAATACAAGTGTATGTTGTAAGGAGTTTCTTTGTTGATATTTGTTTAGTGTTTAAGAATGTTAAAGTTCTGAATAGTTCGCTTGGCGTTGTTAACAGACAGTTCACTGTGTGTGTGAATGTAGTTAATGTCTGCGTGTGTGTGAGTAGAAAATTGTGAGAATACACGTACGAGGATTTGGTTGTGGAATTTAATATTCTACTTTATTTATTTTTGTATAGTACAAAAATTGTGGCACAAGGCCGAAAAAGGGGAGGGGTAGAAGCTGATCTTCACTAACTATCTTATACCTAACTAATCAGATTCATGACCCTTTCATACATTACAAATTCCACATTCACCAAAAGAACACGTCCATCACCAATCAATCCTCCATACACCATAATACCACATCCTCACAAGGGGAACCTACAAAATGCGCCTCACACCATAAAAATTTGATGATAATAAATACATAAAAATTTAATAATGGAAAAATGACAGGGGAGGGGGATGAACACAATAATCAACTAAAAACAACAAATTTAAACTAAACATAATTGATGTTAGTAGGGCGCGTCCAACGCTCAAAACAGAGAGGCCGCTGTATTCTGCCCAGAGGACAAAATCAAGAAGCATTCTCTCTAAGGGAGTGGGAAAGAGATAAAATAATACCGACATGGGGAAATAAAAGGCTGACCCAGTCGAGATAAAAGGGGGCCAAAACAAACTGGGGTAGTTGGGAATCTCGACTTGGATCCTAACAAAAGAGATAGCCGGGAACAGGCCAGGAACAACACTTACTCACATTAACTAGGTACACTGAAGCTTATCTAACCTAATCAAGGGGAGGGTTCCACAGGAAACCACCCCGATGTGACCTAGGTTGACCTAGAAAAGAAAATCAAGGCTAGCCCCGTTCAAACGAACCAAGCTCGCCTCTTTCACCCACCTTTCGCTAAAGACTGTCGAATGTAATCGTTTTCTATCAGTTCTAATCTTCATCTTGAGCTGATGCTCAAAGAATCGGATTAGATCCTGATGAGAAAGACGGCTGCCTCGCAAGAATTCCTCCTTTCGCGTCGTCCAAATCACCATTCGAGCCATGGCTAGCAGCGTCAGAAACACCATTCGTTTCACCCCGGAGTACGGGGGTGATACATTGTCACACGCGTATGCACGATCAATGGGCACAAGCTCCTCGGGAGCGAGACGAGATGTCAGCTCGCCGACATGGTCCCATAAGGGGCGGACCCGGGGGAAATGGTAGAAGGCGTGCGCAGCCGTTTTCTCTAGACCAAGGCCACACCGTTCACAGTCTGGCAAATCCGCCAAGCCCCATATGAAAGCCTTGTCATTGAGAGGCAGCCGATTCCGAGCCAATCGCCGGGTAAGCGAAAACTCAAGGTTACTGAGGTAATCCGCCGCTGGCGCCCAAGACCAGAAGTAGCGAATCTCCTCTTCCGACAAGCAGAGCATGTCACGTAGGGGATCCTTCGCGGGCGCCTCCACTAATTCCCGATAGAAGACCTTCCTAGGCCGTGAAAGGTCACTGGACCGCGGAACAGCCAGCAAGGCCGACCGACACTCGCGAAGGAAATTCGACTGATCCTGGGGTTTACGACGGTGCTCAACACGCGAGATGGGGGGTCTGATAGTAAGGCAAGGGAACACGTCCCTAACAATCCCCGCCAAAATCGGATCTCCTCCTGTCAACGCGCGGCATAGGAAAGCCAACCGTGGCTCTTCAAGGGTGGCTCTTCAAGGGTGGCATTCCCAGCCCCCATGACACGGACGTTTAGTGCAGACTCGTCTGTCGACCCGATTCGCGCGTCCCCTCCATAAAATGGAGGATAGCGATCGCTCGAGCGCCTTCTTGTGGTCGTCACAGAGAGGAAGTATGGACAATCGATAAAGGACAAGAGGGAAAATGTATGTAGCACACACCTCCGACCTGCCCTTCACGGACAACCTCCGTCGATTCCAAATCTGACCGGCAGAATCGACCTTTGCTCGTACTTCAGGCCAATTTTTCTCCAGCTGGAGGTCAGGTCCAAACCACATTCCAAGAATATTCTACTGAAGTTTCTTCCTTAAACTTCTGCTTTTATACAGTAAAGTAGGATCCCAGAACGAGCGCGGGATGAATATTGAAGAAAGTGTCGATTTCTATGATTGGCCTAATATCGACCAATTGCTGATTTTTTCTATAGCTAGTTTGGTTGAAACAAAACACGAGGAATTTTTATGCGGCTCGTGCGATGCGTAAATTGTCTTTACGAATAGTACTGCTTATTTATTGTCCAATTGCTGTTGAGTAAATTGTGGGCGTGGTGTATGTAGGCGTCACTACAGTCACATGGATGGTGAGCGTGTAGGTAAACACCCCACAAATTTTATTTATTTTTAACATTCCCGGGAGGCCTGTTCATTCAGCAAAAACATCACAAAACTGAAGTTGGACATTTGATCAAGTTTGGTACAAAATGGAAAAAAAAAAGGGTTTTGAAGTAATAGCCCGTTCTATGTCGCCTGAAGAAGAGACCGCTGAACCTGTTGAGACGAAAATAACAGGTTTGTTTGTTTTAAAATTCTTCACGTAGCATTTTTTCATTTAAAAAATTATTAGAAAACAAAACGTGAAAAAAATTATTCAACAAAAATCTAAAATAAAAAAGTGGCAGGCTTAAGAGACGAAAACCTTGTGAAAGTAAGTGTTTAGTTTGCTGAACAACTAAAATCTAAAATGTACTTTATTTTTATTTTTTTATTTATTTTTTGTATTGTCAGTTTCAAATTAAGTTAATTAACTTGTTAAAAATGTCGTTTGATTCTGTGATGTTTGTTGGATAGGGCATCTTTAGCGCAAGTCCTAAAAAACGTAACTCAATAAATGCCCACTGTATAAAAAATGTTATTTAAAAAAATTAAAATTAAAATAAAAAAATCATAGCCTAATTGATAATTAATGCCGAAGTTTTATGTTAATTTTATTTATAATTTATAGGTTTCTACCTATGACCCATTAATTCCCACTGTACCGTTTTTAGTCAATATAATACAAGACAATGTTGAATGTCACTTGCTAGGACCGGGCCTCTAACTGTTAGAATACGTGTCCTAGCAAGTAAGAAATTAAACGTTGGTGCGCTATTTGTTCGATTGTATAACGATTGTGTTTTTTCTATAACTCTAAAAATCTTCTTATGTTTTAGTTATAGAAAAAAACACTGAAAAAAATGATCGACACATTTTTTCTTATCAACTTTTCTTTTCTCTTCGTCTTTGTTTTTAAGTCTTAATTATAATTTATATAATTTAATTTATGACATAAGGGAAATATTTTTAATTTTTAGTTGTCAGGAAATTATCTTGAATAAAGTTTCAACAATACAAATGGTCTTTTTACATGAAAGTCAGGGACCCGTGAAAACTGTCAGAAGCAAATTTACAGACAGGATTTGTTTTTTGATCTCTTTTAGAAAACAAAAAAAAATACTATAATTCTCTTAAATGAAGGTAAAAAAAATTGAAGAAAATAAATTAAGATTCATTCTAATAAACTCTAACTAAAAAAAAGTAATGAAATATCAAAATTAAGTTTTGTTTTAAAGTTACTGCACTGATTAACATTTTTTTATTTCGTCTTTTTTAACACTGATTATAAAATTGACTTTGTATTGATATTTTTAAATGTAAAATAAAATATTTCTTTTCAATTGATGAAAACTACCGGTTCGTTAACATTTTTAGAGACTTTTTTTGCCTGAACCAAATTTCGATTAAAAGCATCGATGTAGGGTGGGGTCTATGTATTTTTATTTCAGGTAAAACTAGGTTACTGTGGGGTCTATTGTAGTTTTATATGAGCTAAAACTAGGTTACTGTGGCTAAAAGCCATAAAAACCAATTTTCAATAAAAAAAAACAAACAAAAGAGTTGGAAACACAGTGTTACTTTTGGCTGACGTGTTGCCAGGGCTCAAAACTAAATCAACTACTAAACTAACGTAAGAAAGAAAGAAGTAACTTAGTAACATAATTGCTAACCGAAAGAGGAAAACCAAAAGCAAAAAAAACAGGGGAAGGGTATAGTCACTGGAAAATATTCAAAATATTGTTTTATGGCAATAATTAAATTAAAAAATTTGTACCTCTAGAAAAGACTTCTTAATTATTTTGTTTTTATCCTGAAAGTTAGGTGTCGTGTGAGTCGTAAGTGACCTTGATTAGGAAGGTGTCATGCACACAAAGGTTGATCTGAGCACTAGTATTTTAAGCCTTTCTACTCTATAGTAATTCTGGAATACATACACAACATGAACAATCTATCTGTTTTTACATGAATCAAAGTTGTAAGTTTTCCTTGTGCATGTGTTGTGTACATTAAGAAATACATAAATAAAAATTAATAATTAATTATACTGTCATGTCCAGAAAGAAATAAAAATTAACTATAGTGTCAAAAATAATTATAATAAAAATATAATTAACATCAATTCACTCTTTCTAAACCAATGACAATCGACCCCACTTTTCTCCACTACACACACAAACACGTGATGTGGGAAATTTTTCCGGGCTTTCCCACATTAAAGGGTTAAAAGGTTAAGTGTGACAAAATTGATAAAAGCAACAATGGCTTGAAAGATTAGCAACGGACAATTCACCCTTTTAGGTGGAAGAATAAAGACTTAAATTCCTGCCCGGGGTCTAACAATATAAGAAGAAAATGTTCGTTTACATGTACAAAAAAGGGGTTGAAAAAAAAGGATATAGACAATTATGAGAGAAAGAAAGGAAAAAGAAAATTCCTTTAACTTTAAAGGAATGAAAAATGTTCATAAAAGGTGGCTTGCTCAATATTTCCCTGAGCGCCTAAAAGTTCTTTAAGCGAGTAAATTGTTCTTAGGGGTTAAAAAAAAAAACACTCATGAAGATTTCTTCAGAGTTCTTGTTGGGGAGGAAAGTATCAGAAGATCTAAATTTTGTAGTTGAGTGAGTTCATAGGCCAAAGAAAAAAATCTTTTAGTTGCAAGAAAGCAGATCTCAGTTTTTAATAGTAGGCTGACATTTCTGTCTTTACAGACCAACAGGTAGATATCTTTCTTGAAAGTTACTCCAAAGATGATCTATCGCCAACCTGATGTTATCCAGACGATGTCAATTATTCACTGTCCAAGAGACGCTTATTCTCCATATTTATGGAGATTAGGAACCTCAGAAATATCAGGAACGTTTCCCTCCAAAATTGCTATACCATTTCCTGGCCCTCTCATTCGT
The DNA here is from genome assembly GCA_964036315.1 of Acanthosepion esculentum. Classification (NCBI taxonomy): domain Eukaryota; kingdom Metazoa; phylum Mollusca; class Cephalopoda; order Sepiida; family Sepiidae; genus Acanthosepion; species Acanthosepion esculentum. The sequence continues at coordinate 71,628,329 of OZ038500.1, read as the reverse complement.
TAGAAAATATATTCTTATCTCTGATAAGGATCAAGTATTTGGGAGCAGGGGTCCAACAAGTTGTGAGCATTACCCCCAGGCTTTATGGCACCATGGTCAGGGTAATGGCGGTCAAATTCATTTTTATATTTTCCAACTCTCTTGTTTGTTCGTTAGAAAATATATTCTTAACTCTGATAAGGATCAAGGCTTTGGGATCTGGATTTGAAAGCAGGGGAAAAAGGTTGGGATAAGGATTAGGAAAAAGGCTAGAACGTGAACTTGTAAAACATTGTAGTAATGGTTATCAAATAAAATTCCAACAGTGAGATTCTGACTCGTCAATATGTGTGTCAATTAAAATTTCAGCTCTTTTTCCTTTGTCGGGCCATAATAACCTTTTTTGTCTCTTAGCACTCAACAAAAATTTGAGTTAAGAAAACCACAAAAACTTGTATTTTCTAACTAAATTACCTGGACACTCATTACACATACGTATATAAAAAACATCCAAGAAAGACTGCATACACTTTACTTATTCTTTATTTTATCATTCTGTCGGATTCTGATCCATCTACATTTGATCCCAAACTCACAATTTTACTCAGTATTACCGTCTCTCATCTCTTCTTACCACATAACAACCAGATAATAAATTGTTTCCAGGTATTTCTGCTTCTCATTTTCACAAGTATTTTTGTATATATAAATGTAAGTGTGTGTGTGGGGGGGGTACTTTTTACTCAGTTATAACTCTCCCACACATGTATGAATTAATGACAATAAAAACTTTACTTACATTGTTCAGACAGTTGAGCAATCATGGCTCTCCACAACTTCTTATCCCTTGTAGCTCTTAGTAATATTTGTCTTTTTCGCCATCCTTCCTGCCATTCACATAAGCTGGCCTCCCACTGTCCTTTTTGCCTGTCATGACAATAAGCAATATTTACGTCTTAGGGCAGTGGTTCCGAAAATTGTTTTTGAACCAAACCCTTTATTTTGACCACTGCTGTAGATTGTTCTAGTTCCACGTATCCTGCCTCTTCCTGATATCTCAGTATCAGTTATCTCCATCTTTCTTTTAACTCAACTCTTCAAATTTTTGTTCACCTCTGTTGCAGCCAGGTATTGAACTCACAACTCTTTGGGTGAAGTCACTGGATTCAACCAAGGCTTTTATCCACTGGGCCATATGTCCTTAAAGAAGGCCAAAATGTACAACGGTCAAAACATCATGAATATGGCAACAGAGATGAGGACAGCAGTTTGAACAACGTAAATAGAGTAAATAATAAAAACTTTAGTTTAGATTTTTATTCAAAAGAAAAGACAATTTTGTTTTTATATCTCATCTTGTGCTCATTACAGGGGTGGGGCTTGGGGAGCTGAAACCCCCTACCTAATTGATGGGACTGACAATTTATAGAACACTAAATTTGTCTTTTTGGAAGGTTTTGCTAAATCTTTAGCCAGCCATAGAAATTAAAATAAGGCCCTTATCATAATAGTGTTAATATTTACTGGGTTATTTTGTTACTTCTATACAGTGGGTAGGGCTGCTCTCCACCGGGATGTGGTGGGGGTGAAAGATCTAGGGAGGCAATGACGAAAAAATGTGGACAGCCAGAGAGTGGCAGTGGCACATCTGAACCATAACATACACCACACACACTCCCATTGTAACTGAAGTGTGTCTTGCCTTCACTTTACAACATATCAAATTTATATATCAATGATTATGGGAAATACTAAGATACTTATTTGACATGCAATACTAGCACCAAGAAAATCCAATCAAAGACTGACTATACATTGGTGGGGTCGGGGGTGGCAACCACACAAAAGTTTGGGAACCATTGCCCAAAGACGTAAATATGGCTTATTGCCATGATAGGTAAAAGGACAGTGGGAGGCTGTGTGTCATCCAATGACCAGCTTATGTGAATGGTGGGAGGGATGGCAAAAAAGACATATTACTAAGAGCTACAAAGGATAGGAAGTTGTGGAGAGCCATGATCGCCTATGTCCTGAAGGGACATGGCATGTAGAAGAGAAGGGTGAATTTGTATTGGCATGTCCCAGAGGATAGTTATTTTGGGTAACTGTGTCTGGTTGGTACTCATACCATCTCTCAGTGGTTTTGATTTTGTGCTTCTTGCATATCTTCCAGGGAACATATTTTGCCACCTTGTTATGTCTGTGCGTATATTCATTTTTTGCATGTTCCGGACATCCTGGGATAATATGGTCAACTGTTTCATCATATTTTGCGCAGATCCTGCATTTCGGGTTAGTTTCATCCTTGATTATGCGACAATGATAGGATCTGGTTGTGAGGCTTCGGTTCTGAGCTGCAATAATTAGGCCTTCTGTTTCAGCTTTGAACCCGATGTCTCTCAGCAAGTGGGAAACACTATCTTTTTGCGAGAGCTCACATTGTAGAGGTGTTTCCTGAAATGAAGAAACGAAAAAGATTATTTATTTCTGTATTTTAACAGAAAATGTGGCACAAGGCCGAAGTGGGGAATGGGGAAAATGTTGGTCTTCTGTCTTAACTTTTAAACTTGGCTAGCCACAAACGCTGACCCAATCATACTAACAATATTTTTTGCACCAAAGCAACACATTCTTACTTACCTTTCTTACCACACCCACCATAATACCTCAATGACTCTATGAAAATACTAACTAGTCCCCATATATTTCTGGGGGTGGGGAATAAAATAACAATTTAAAATTTTTTAAAAATAACCCCAATGAGTAATTACAATATGAGAGAAATAACTATTTACAAGAAACTAAACAAAATCGTGTTAGTAATAAAACCCCCACAATCATTAAATGTAGCAGAAACATCAGTTAACTGGACGAAATTAATGCGGGCCTATAAAAATAAAATCATTCATTCATCCAAGCACTCACACAGACATGCACTCATTCAGACACAACAACAGATACGAAAAATCACACCCGAAACGAAAAAACGCCCCGCATCCACCAGAGAACTGGCGTCACTGACCACCTAACGAGGGAGGGGATGGGGAATTAAACTTAAAGAAAAATAGGGACAGAAATAAAAGGGGCCAATGGGCATACATACCCTAGCTAAGTTTACTGGAAAATTAAACTAAAGAATCAAGAACAAAACCTAAGCTAACCTAATTTGGGGATGTGTTGCCCGTGTTCAACCCAGCTAAAGCAATATTCTGATGCCTAACCGGCATCAAAGTGCCACTCCAGGTCAGCCCCTTTCACACGACACAAGCGTGCAAGATTCACCCACCTTTTGCCGAATTCAGAGGAAGAGAGTCGCCTCCTTTCCGACCTGATCTTGACTTTAAGCTGATCATTTGGGAAGAGATAAACTTCTCGCCTCCATAGAATCCCTTCTGACGTGTCGTCCAAATCACGACTCTCATAACACCTAGCAAGCATAAGAACACATAGTGTTCAGCCCTCATCAACGGCGGAGCCACATTGCTACAAACAGAAGCGGCTTCAAGGACAAAGAACTTTCCAGACAGCATACGAACCATGAGGCCTTAACATACTTGCACTTCCTAAGACCGAGCTCGTCAATCAAATCATCACGAACGGCCCCTCTAACTAACACCTTATATAATGCCTTACTAGACAACGTCTGGAGGTTGGAGAGGCCATCCAACGCCCGTAAGAGGAGTTTCAGGGCACGGAGGCATTCACGATAGAAGGAGCACTCGACTTTGGGTAAACGGTGAGCCTCCTCCTCGGCCGATTGCACACTTCTCAGGGATGGGAAACTCTTACGGTCGCCTTCCTTCCAGAAGGCGCCCACCGCATCCGGTTCGCGACACATTCGATCCAGGAATCCGATGCGAAGCATATATTGACGAATCTCAATGCTCGGCATACCTAGACCGCCTTCAGATGGATGAAGGCAACAGATCTCCCGAGAGACTGGTGGCCTTGCCTCCCCACAAGAAGGAGAACAAGAGCTGCACTAACGCCAGTAAAGTGTCAGACGGAAGTGGAAGCATAGAGAGTCGGTAAAGGAGAATCGGGTAGATGTGTGAAACACATACTATACTTCCGCCCTTCCCTTTGAGGAAAGATTCCTCCGAGACCACAAATTAATTACGATCTCGGCCTTCCCTTGCACCTCCGATCAATTCATATCCAACTGGAGATCAGGACCGAACCAGACGCCGAGAATCTTGACCGGCCCATCCGTCCAGAGGAAAGGTCCGGGAAGAGAAACTCCCTTCCACGCACCCAACCGCAAGCCAACAGACCTTTCGCGGTTGATCTTGGCCCCTGTCACCATCTCATAAACACTGATTTCTTTGCTGACTTCGTTAAACTCGGCCCTACTCGACACAAGAACCGAAACGTCATCAGCATAGGCGGAATACCTGGGCGCGTTGGTAGCGCCAGGTAGGGAAATTCCACGTAGGACCGGATTCGTCTTTAACTTGTGAAGGAAAGGTTCCAACGCAAGAACGTACAGCAAAGGCGAAATCGGACAACCTTGACGAATGGAGCGAGACAATACGAAAGGCTCTGATCGTACTCCATTCACTTCCACCAGCGCACCGGGGGTCACATACAGAAGTCGGATCTAGGTGCAAAAGTACGGCCCGAAACCAACCGCCGAAAGAACAGCCTCCAAATGGTCAACCCTATCTAATGCCTTGGACTGATATAAATTGATCAGCGCGGCTTCACTATCGACTTGCTCGATGATCAAGCGCACTATATGAAGGTTGTCCTGAATAGTCCTGCCCTTCACAGCACAAGTCTGTTCGGAGCCAATCAGACTAGAGAGGACAACCTGAAAACCTAACAAAAGAAAACTGATATCTAAACCAACCAAAGTCATTGATACCTTGTGATGAAAAAAAAAGCTGATGCCATAAGTTGGAAAAAAAGAAATGAAATAAATAAATAGTTGATACCATATGATTGGGTATAAAAAAAGAATTTTTTTATGAAATATAAGAATGTCTTGGCTTTAAATGACCCGTTAGAGGCAGATAACCTGTAAAACAAAACCAACAAAATTCTTTATACAGTGTAAAGAGTATATACTAAACCAACTTCTATGTTTTTAATTTTTTTAAATAAATTATTCTTTTGTCTAGAATATTTCTAAAGGATTCTTTTTTCCTTGTCTTAGGTTCTGTTCCTTCTTGGCTAAATGGAAGTCTTTATCGGAATGGCAGTGGAATTTTTGAGATTGGAGACATCAAAATGAATCACTTATTTGATGGATTTTCAGTATTGGCTCGTTATGACATTAAAGATGGCAAAGTCTTTTATAAAAACCAAATCCTGCGCTCAGATGCCTGGAATGAATCCATCAAAGCCAATCGCCTTGTATACGGCCAGTTTGGCACACTAGAAATTCCGGATCCATGCAAAAATATATTTTCAAGGTAAGAAAACGAATTTGCAACAGCAGTGTTAAAAAGTTTCGTTTAAAGTATACAAGAGTTGCTCCCCTTAGAATTAATACTTTCAAAATATAGAGTTGCTCCCCTTAGTTTTAATACTCAAAATATTTTTCGCTCCGTAATTAGTTTTGTCTTTTTTGTTGTTGTTGTTTTCAATGATCTTCTCATAAAAATGAATATTTTTAGATGTATTTTCTTACTGCAAAAATTGTTTGTTTTGATTTTGAATATACAATTGTTTTTTTTCTTTTTGCTTGAACTTATTTTTCGGAATTATATCTGCACCTTTTCCGAATATAAGACTTATTTATTACTTCAACATTAGTGGATACTTTGTATTTGTAATAGACTTCACATTTTTATTGATTAAATAGAGTTTATTATATCTCTTAACCTTATGTAATCGAGAAATCTTAATAAAGAAAATGTGTTATCCAGCAGGGACTGAACCTGTGTGGTGGACCGGCCGTGTGAGAATGGAAGAAGTAGAGAAGATGAATTATCTCTGGTTTAAGACTTCGATGACCGGTCCAGCTACATAAGAAATGTGTTGGACCATAATGAAGTCCAAAGGAAGGAAACAAGACAGATATATGTATGCGAACAAATATATATTAACAAACAGGTTAAAACAGATTGATACACGAATTTACAAATACATTTAAAACATGTATAGAACGTTTAGTGTCTGTGTGGAAAGTTATTGTGTGTGTGTGTTTGAGTTGGAATGTCCGTACGGTTTGGTGAATCTTGTTCTAGCGTATTCCCTGAACATGGGAAACGCTAGTTGTGTGTGAGAGTTCACATACTGGAAATACCTCGCACCACGTGCGACGGTTGCCGACCGCCAGCGAGGCCGGGTGAGCCGCCCGTGGGCGCAGCCGTGGAAAGAGCTGTGGAAAAAGGAGAGAGAGCCCAAGGGTCAGCCCGTATTTATACTCCCGGGAGGGAGAGACCCCTGGTGAAGCGTTAAGAAAATGAAGGGGAGCTAACTGCGACACCTGCATTCCCCTTTGATCCTGTGTGTTTTACTGCACAACCACGAAGAACATTACAGTAAGCAAAAGAATACATTTTCTTTACTATGATTTCTGTAATGCGTAGGCCAACATAATGCACACTGTTTAATAAATATTAGGTTGTCACACATGAAATAATGCATCTTTTGGTTGGTTGTCGATTTAATCGTCTAACAACGTAATCTCCTTTCTATATAAAAAAATATCAACTCTTTTTCTTTCCAGATAATTTTTTCTTTCAATATATTACTTATAAGCCCAATGAAAATGAATGAAACGATGTCAAACAATTTTATTGTATGAGTACAAACGGGGTCATTCTCCCTCTGAAAGATTTCAGAATATCAAGGAAGCCTTTCATAATGGTATTGTTGAAATCAGAACTGTACAGAGTTGGTATCATAAATAAATGAAAATGAACCAAGGAGAAGACTACGATTGGTTATCAGACATAATCAACTGAATGCTTTGGTTGATCAAATTCCGAGAACTACAATCCAAAAACTTACATAAGCACTCAAAACATCTTGCACAACTGTTTCTCAGCACTTGAAGGTAATTGGAAAATTAAAGAAACTTGACAGGTTTGTTTCACAAGAACTGAATGCGACCCAAAAGAACCGTTGCTTGAGATGTGCTCCAATTGGAAAAAGAGCCATTTTTTGCATCGAATCATTATATGTGATGAGAAATGGATACTCTTTGACAACAGTAAGAGAGTAGACCTGTGGTTAGATACAAGTGAATCATCAAAACAATACTCAAACTTTCACTATAGCCTAAAAAGTTAATGGTTACTGTTTGGTGGTCTTTCAAAGGGGTTATTCATTTTTGACTCAAGGGAAAACAGTAACAGCAACCTTGCATTGTGGAGAAATTGAGTGTATGCATGAAAAATTGAAAAAGAAATATCCTAGACTTGTGTATAGGGGTGGCCCAATTTGGCTGCACAACAACGCACGTCTGCACGCTTCTTGATCAACTGTCCAAAAGTTGCATCGCTTGAATTATGAAATTTTATCTCATCCTTCATATTCACTTGATATCTCTCCTACTGATTATCACTTAAGTATTTTAAGCTTTTCATATGCAATAAAACCTTCTCCAATAAGGAAAAGGTAATCAAAGCATTTGAACTGTTTATCACATCAAAGATGAGAATTTTATTAAAGATGGGATCAAGAGTTTAGAGACACATTGGAGAATAATCAATCATCAACATGGTGCCAATTACAACTAAATAAATTAGTTATTTAAAACTTCAGAAGGGTTTTATTCATTTCCTATGAAGTGTGTCATTTCATGTGTGACAACATAATAAAAATGGGGCATCTATTTCAAATATGAAATATCCACTTTAATTATATTTGAAGTAATAATTATGTTTGGAGTAAAAAAAAAATGTCAGATTAAAAATATATTATATTTTATCAGGACTCCACTGCTTATTAATATTTATTCATAATGTAATGTTGGCAGGACTTAATGGAAATATTTTTTTTTTTTTAAAGCATTTTACTTATGGTATGATGCTAATAGTTCTGGACCTACCAATAAACCCAGTCACATCCCAGCACATCTTTGCAATGTATATTGGGATAATCATTTCCCACCTACCACATTGATTAAAACCTCCTGACTTCAGTGTTTATTAGATTTTTTAAAATTTTTTTCAATTGCCCATATAGAAACCCCCCTCCTTTTATTTGACACCCAATAATAGTCTCTTTAAAAAAAAAAGGAAAAAAAAATCTCTCAGAATAGATGGATCCAATCGGTATATTTGCTACTATTATATTTTTTCAGTTTGCTACCATTACCTACTTTCATTACCAAGTAGAAGAGATCTCCTCTTTCCATACGGATTATACCTCTGAAGAAGCCTACAGAGCAGATCGGCTGAAATGTTAGTCTAATAATAAAAAAAAGAAAAGAAAAATATTCTGAACAACTCTTGGACTCTGCATGTTCACTCAAGAGTTGTTTTGTAATTTTTCTTTTTTAATTTAGTGATTTTAAAATTGAAACTTATTCAGATAAAATATTAGAGGAGAAAATGAGACAATAAATAAATAAAAAGCCTATGAGTAACAGGCCAATGAATACAACAAGTAATAAACTAATAAGTAAAATTAAAAATTGCCTAAGTAAAAAAAAACAAACAAAAAAAACACAGAGATATGCTCCTCGTTTATAATTCTATAATTTTATGCTGATAAGAAATTCTCACTCAGCCTTTTTTGCTTGTGCAGGTTTTTATCTTACTTCAAAATGGATGTAAATGATAACACATCTGTTAATATTGTCAAACATGGAGATGCAATCTTTACAATGACAGAGACAGACAAAATCTTTCAGGTGGACCCTGACACACTTGATCCAGTCGATAAGGCAAGTAAAATATTACAATACTGTATTGTCTCTCAGTTATAAATCTCTGATTTCCTCTTATTTCTATATATCTGTCCATTTGTTACTGTAATGCAGCAAAAAATGGCACATCATCGTGTCATTTTTGTTATTAGCACAACAGCATTAAAATATTCTAACTTGGAGAATAATGCAACTTCCAGTCTCATCAGACCACTGGTTTCCAAATAATTTTTAATTAATCCATAAATGAAATGGTTATAATATATATAAAAATAATAATTGTTAATAGAAATTAACAATTTTTTTAATGATATGATTATTGACTGTATCTGTCTATATTTCTGAGATGAGGTATTATGTACACTATTTATATTGTTAGGACTCTCATCCTCATCTTTGTTGTCATAGTCATTACAACGTTTCGGCTGTTATATGTTCCGGCCTTCTTCAGGTGGTTGGAATGTCGAACTGAAGCCTTTATTTCACTCGCTGGGGTAGACTCTTCTAGTTCCACGTACCATGTCTAATGGATGTCAGTTATCAGTTATTTCCTGTTAATTCCCCTCTCCAAGTTCTCCACCGCCTTAAGCAGGTATTGAACTCACACTCTTTGAGTCCTGTCACTGGATCTAACTAACACCATTATCCACTGTGTCATGTGCCCTTGAGGACATCTGTGTATGAATTTCTGGGTATTATAAGCCTAATGTCTTCAGCAACCGTTTTTTACCAGTGCTCATATTGCAATTTTTGTTGTTATCATTGCATGTCTATTACCAGCATGTTTTTTATTGCAATTTTTGTTGTTATTATTGCTTCTTCTCTGGCACTCCTTATTACTGGTTCCCATATTGTATTCATTTTTATGCTTGGTTGGCTCAGGAGATTTTTGTGGCCTAGCATGTGTGCTGATTCCTTAAGTTTATGAATTTTCCAATGATGTTCTTTGTCTATGATCTCAACCTGATCCCACTGAGGGCAGTGATTTCCCTTTTCTCTCCTTATGTGGTCAGCCATGCCTGATTTTTCCACTTCCCCTCGTGTTATAGCTTTTTCGTGTTCTTGAAGCCTTACGTTAAGGGGGTGGCCTGTCTCCCCTTTATATGTTGAAATTTTATTTTGGCACACTTCGTTATATTCCTGTCTCTTTCCTCTCCCTTTCTTTCTCTCTCTCTCCTTCTCTCTATATGTTGTTCCTCTCCCTTTCAATGAATATATCACGTGATCGGACATTGTCTCCTGATTGGTCCTGATGACAGTTCCCGCCTTGCCAGAAGAAATTCAAAGTGGAAAGTTGGAGGGAGATTCGCGACGACAGTGAAAGGACGAGCTATCTTCTCCTACGTCGAAATAAGACGTTAACGTTGTCCAGCAAGTCGACTAAGACAAAGACAGAATTAGTCGCAAGGATTCAAGTTGCGGGGAGCGGAAAAATTCGCCTAAAAAGCTAGGCGTGTTTAGTTATAGTCTCCGTCTGAAGCCAGAGACGTAGCGCAGGATTCTCCCAGGACTGTTTATTTATCCTAAGTACTGGATAAATGGAATTTTGAGGACACTCTCAATAATTGAAAGGATTGGTAGATACCTTGGCGCGGTAGAATAAACCAACAAGGTAGAATTTATCTGCGGCTAAAGGAAAAGGAAACCTTCGAAGATAGAAAAGGACATTTGGTTCATCTAACCACAAAATATTGCTACACGTGGAAAGGAGGCAGCCATTTTGAAGTGTTTTGTGACGAGCTACTCGACCTACCAAAAAAAGGGAAATAGACCATTTTTGTCCCTAGCCAAAGGACTGTTATCTACAATATTCGAATGTAAGGGAGTTAACCCTTTCCCTTTCTTTTCCCCTTTACTCGACAAAAAAGAAACGGGTCGAGAAAGAGTTTTAAAACGACTTTGTGACACAATATCGTAAGTGGAATCTTGACTCTTCTTTCTTTCTCTATTTTCTCTCTAACTCTTTCTTTGTTACCTACATAAGATTGAATTCTTATGAGCTAAGAGGACTTTTTTAGCATTGCAGTTGTGAACTTCCCTTTTTTTTCTCATCTTTTTTTTATACTTCTTGTTTCTCTCTAATAAAGTTGAATTGTCTATATAGGCCTTTCTTCTTTCATCTCCATTGTTTGTTGTTGTCCTTTTCTGTTTTCTTTCTTTCTCTGGTAACGTTGACGAGAAGACACCTTCGTTGGAAAAAGCGATAAAATCTTCTCATATATTTCTTATATATATACATGGAATACTTTGAGGAAATGATGGAGAAAGAGAGTAACAACACACTCCCATTCCTGGATGTTCTAATATCTCGAAGAGAGCATGGGTTCAAGACATCCGTATACCGCAAACCAACATTCACCAGACAGTACCTCAATTTCAACTCCCACCATCTATACAGTGTAAAGAAAGGGATCGTCTGTTGCTTACAACACCAATCCAAAGACATTAAATAAAGAATTGGTCAGTATAAGCAGTACTCTACAATGTAGCAACTACCCTGGGTATATTGGCAGCAGCCCCAAAAAACTGGGATAGGCGGGTACAAGAGGAGGACAACAACACTCAGAAAACAGTCTGCCTGCCTTATGTGAAGGGGTTATCGGAGAAAATACAAAGGATCTGCGGTCCATATAACATCAGGACAACCTTCAAAAGCTGGATGACATTCCGCAGATGCCTCTCCTGAGTAAGACCCCCCCATAGAAGAGAACATGACTAAAGACTGTGTATACACCATCCCGTGCAGCAGCAGAAAGAAATATAAAAGGGAGACAGGCTGCCCCCTTAAGGTAAGGCTTAAAGTACACCAAAAAGCTGCAACATGAGGGGAAGTGGAAAAATTAGGCATGGCTGACTATATAAGGTGAGAAAAGGGAAATCATTTTTTTTATTTTTCCGTTCTGTTTCTTGCTTATGTACTGTTTCTACTGTAGGTGCATCTTGGAAAGATAATATCTGTCCACGGCTCAACTGCCCATCCGCACACGGATCAGGATGGAGTTATGTATAACCTGGCAAGCAATTATCAGAATCGAAATATGGCCTATTGTATAACTGCAAGTGATCCTGACCAAGATGGAAGTGAGTGGGACATAAATTCCTTTGTCAGTATAATTACCACCTCCTTTATTTTTTGTCATGACAGCATTATTTTGTTAAGACTTTACTCTCTTTAAGTTTTAACCTGCTGGGGAACACAAATTTTCTCTGGTGTGCAGAATGATAAATGTATCTCATGCGTGACGAAAGAAATAAAATAAAGAGAAGTAAAGGGAATGACAGAAGATCAATTAAGTTTTATAGGAAACAAAAAAATGTGGTTTTATCACAATTTTAGTGATTATGGTCAGTGGCTAAAGAGGGAAGAGACATAAAGGCTTACCATTAAGAAATTATAAATACTTAACAAATAACTTCAGTTGGGAGTTGCTGGATTTTGTGGCATAGTTTACATGTCAGCTCAGCGTATGGTAATAAACGGACTGCTCTGAAAGCAGATTTATACAACTGACTTTGCTGCCCAACTCACGTAAGTTTAGCACCAACAAAGAAATATAAATATTTCGATGAAAGACCTCATCAATTGACCCAGACCTCGGAGAAGTTTCATTCATAAAAACGATTCCCTTAACAGATGTAATGCACACAGTTTCAAGTACATAACTGAAGCTAGCAGATATAGATTTGTAGAAATCCCAACGGAAGATGTACTTTCCTTAAAATAGGTCATGCAAAATTTACTCTATCAAGGTATCTTCATGTGGCCAATCTGTTAGCGGCACACTTTGGCTAAAAAAGCCATTTGCCTAATGGAAAAAGAGGAATACGGTTTGATTCCTCTCAGAGGCACAATTTTTTCTTTAATAAGACTTCTCGATCTATGCTGGTTGATATTAATTTCACTGTTTAAGGAAATAGAAATCAAGGATAGCAGCTCAGATATGTCTATCCACTAAAAATAATGTTTATAGTAATAAAAATAATGTTTATATTAATAAAACTAAAACTGGATGTCTATTTCAAACATGGTATCCACTGAAAACAATGTTTCAAGTAATAAAAATGTCAGATTAAAAATAAATCCATTAATTCTTTAGAAATTATTTTGCTTACATTTCAGATATGATATGAGCATTCAAGAATAATTGTACGAGGAAGCAGAGTGGCATAAAGCATGTAGGGTCAAACAGTAATTTCTCTTACAAAGGGGAGCACAGGTTCATGCCTTGCCAGAGAGCATATTTTATTCATTAAGTTTTCTCAAGAATACAAATCAGTAGATGTAATGAATACTGCATCTATTTCAAAGCACTAAAAATAATGTTTGAAGTATTAAGAATATCAGATTAAAAATATGCCTGTTATTTTTTTTTTTCAGTATTGTGACAATATTTCAATATTTCACAGCACACTTAACAGGATCGCGTGGCATGGTGGTTGAGAATCACTGATGTAGCAGATGCAAATATATCTGTTAATGTATTTATGTATATGTACGTATGTAAATATTTGTGTAAATATATCTGTTAATCAATCCAATAGTTACCTGACGCAGAAACATCATGTGTCAGAAAATTAAAAATTTACTGTATATACTCGTATATCATGTGACTTTTTTAGGACCTAATTTTGAAGCTAATTTTAAGGAGGTCGCATCATAGACAAAATATAAAATTAGTGTATGTACTGCTGGCCCTGGCTATGCCATTGACCAAACTATATATCCATTTACTGTAGTCAAATTAGCTTCAAAATTAGGTCTTCAAAGGTTGCATGATACATGAGTATATACAATATATATGTGGTACATTTAAAATTTACCATACATACATCTTCAACATTTCCTCTCAATGCATAACTGTAAGGAAAATTTTTGTTAATATTTCCTCTTTTTCCCATACATATGATTGATTCCATCAATAAGAATGTTATTCTAGTCTGATGAAGCCATGATGTAATCATTACAGGGAATTAAATTATTAATATATTTGTTTAATAAATCCTGCCAATAACATTACAGAATATATTTAAAAAAAAAAAAAAGAAGTCATATTCAAAACCAAATAACTGACAATGTTTTCTATAACAAACCTATTAATTTACATATTAACATAATTTACCAAGTATTTCTGTAGTAAAATAATTTCCAGTAAGTTTTCATATATGATTTTAATATTTCCCCTCTGACTGTATCATTAGAGTGGAGTTTTTATTTATTTGTTTCAGAAATCGTTCTTGTGATATCACTTGTTCAGGAGGCTGTTTCTCCTTAATACAATTCATAATTAATTGTCAAAACTTTGTTTTTATTAACATGGATATATTCTGTTTGAATTTCTGGCATGAGGAATTACCATTATTTACACTATTTACATTTGAACAATTGTCCTCATCTTTTTGTTGTTATCACATTTCGGCTGTTGTGCCTTTCAACCTTCATCAGGTGTATATCAACCCAGGTAACCTACAGGAAATTACAAACTGAACCTTTAATAGCCTAGTGGATTAAAACATTGGTTTGTGAATTTGACAAGATAGTAGTTGAGTTCAATCCCTGAGTCAGGCAGTGCGTACTTGGATATAGTGGAAACAGGGCAAGCAATAACTAAGCAGCTCTAAAAATAAGAACAAAACGAGATATTCCTAGACATGTGCAGTGAAATGAGAACAGTCTACCCCCTGTTGATTGAATAAAGAATTCAGTTCGGAATTCCCTGGAGGTTACACATCTGATGAATGTCAGCAGGCCCAACAGCCAAAACATTGTGCTAACAGCAACAAAGGTGAGGGCAATAGTCTTTTAGGAATACAGAAGGTGCTTATCTCCCTTTGGAGGAGATAAGTCACATGACATCTGCTTAATGACATCACTCCATGCAACGAAAAAAGCGCCAGTCATTTTCAGTTTGTTTACAGCAGCCACCACATGAGGTTGCTTTCTTTTAGCCTTGACCAAGGGGACTGGGCAGAGGCTAAATCTGCCTCCCCAGCAACTTAAGTCGATGTTGCCATTTCCCTTTGAGAAGATATCATGGCTTCTACAGACACAGAAGAATCTCCATATTATATGTAAGATCCTTCCTTTTTGTTTCTCCTTACTCTCTGCTTTGCTATGTACATATATATATATATTATTGTAGATATATATATTATTCTTCACGTGAGACATGTGTATATATGTACACAGAGTTTTGTGTATGTCTTAGAAATATAAAAGACGCTCTGAGAACAAAGCATGTTTGTCATTCTTTTTAGTTTCAGCCATTCCATCCTATCTGTGAACTACGGTGCTATTATATCACAGATATCATAATGGGGGAATTAGAAATGAGTGAATAGATTTTTCCACCTTAGTTCTCTCCTGTTACAGTCTGAATGTAAATAGTGTAATTAGAGATATACATATATCCTTCCTAAACAAGTTCATAATTACTTTGAAAATCTTTTCTGCGCTCTTCAATTGCAGATGCAAAACCTTTTGATAACCTTCGAATCATTGGTAGTGTACCATCCCGCTGGCGGTCATGTTATTCATACAACCACAGTTTTGCAATGTCAGAGAATTATTTCGTTATTTTGGAACAAAATATATGCGTTGATCTTTTAAAAGCAGCATTTGCTAAAGTTCTTCGTAATGCATATGTTGACTGCATCAAAATATATGATAAAGAGGAGGTACGTATTGCAAACTATTTTGGATTTTCAATAAAAGAACAGGATTCAAGAAAACAGATGACGAGGATAGATATTGAATTTAAATTTTTGAAAATCATAGTTGGCAGGAAGCTGGAAGAGAGTTCCATATGCAAGAAAGAAATGCAGGAGAAGAAACTATTAGCATAGAACTTATAGTTACAAGTTCAGCAGTAAAATTGAGACCTAGTTGCCAATCTAGTATTGTGCTCAATTTTTTGAAGTCAGGGTAACAACAAGAAAGACTCATCAGAACAATTACCATGGGAATATTTATAGAAAAGGTACAGGGAAAGTTCGTTACAGTGATAGGAATACAAGATGCAGGTCAAGATTTATAACATTGCAAATTCTTCCTTGGATTTTCTCAAGAATATCTAGATATGTAGCAGAATCACCAAACCAGATATGGCAACAATATTTGCTGCATGTATGAATAGTAGACTTATAAATGTGCAAGATAAATTTTGGTGAAAATAATTGTCTAGCACAACAGTGAATGATCTGGCATTTAGAAAGGACAGCATAGTACCCATCAAAAATTATGTAACTGTTTGTCTGTTTCTTTTGAATTTCTCTGTTGAATATTTATGAGGATTGAATTTGTTTTTCCTTTCTCTTTCTCATGTTCCAAGTGATTAAAGATGGAAAGAATAGGAAGTGGTGAAGAGGCATGATTGCCCAAATTGTGAAAAGGGGAACAGCATATAAAAAGATGAAGTGATTAAATTTAACTAATTAGTCTTGTTGAGATTTAATAAAATTTTTAAATAATTTTACATTTAGTTGAAAAAGTGATCAAATAGTTTTTAAAGGAAGGCTGATATTTGAAAACAAAAAGTTACATCCAAATTTTAATGTGAAAAAATAAGTCTACAGAATTAAACTTCTACAGAATAATGCCAGAGGATTTTCTGTATTCACTGTACCTGTGTGTTTGGCGAAATGCAGGCATCTTATTGAATTTAGTCCATTTCCTCCCCTCCAAGCGAAATGCATGTTGGCTTATATAGGGAAATCTTTCCTAATAACAATGATTAATGACTTCACTTTACCTAACCAGGTCCCAAAAAATGACAATTTACAATGTTCATAGCTCACATTTCATTATCTCTATATTTCTGTAAATTAATCAAATGGCTTTCCTACTGGTGAAGGTTTCCTCGCCAGAAATACAAAATAAAGATAATTATAAAAATTGCAGAAAATGGACATCTGGTTTCTATTTCGTCCTCAGCTTTAAATTAATTTTGCTCTTACCAGTTTTCAAACCTTTTTCTAACTTTTTTCAAAGAAACACTTTGACCACCCAAGTGAACTTCATAAAAACATTTTTGAACAAAACATTATTACCAGAAATACATTATTACCAGCAATACATTATTACCAGTAGTATATTTTTGAAAAAATAAAATATTACCAGCAATAAAAATCTTGTTGGCATTAAATAACTCATTGAGGTTGATATGCCAGAAAAACAAAAAACAAACCAAACCAAACCATGCCTGGTCTGAAGTTAAACTTTACCAAAAGACCGTCTTTCTTCAAGCTTTGTGGACTGGCACGACAGTATCACAAAAACTGTATCAAATAACAGAAATCACTTGAGGACTTTCAACAACAGCAACAACTAAAATGGATAGGACATGTAACTCTAAGAAAAAATAATGACATAATAAAAATGGTGACATTTTACACTACAAATGAAGATTAAGAAGGACCCCTTGGAAGCTTGGAAAGAGCAATAACAGCTACTGGACTTGAGAAATCTGTGTCCTGAAAAATTGTTTTAAGAGAAAGAATTTGTCTATATTACACATGCCCAGTGGATAAAAAGCAAAAGATTTTAACCAGAAGTAGCACTGGCTGCTCAATCATTGAATGCCAAATGTTTCCTTATATGGAAACGGCTAATATTGCCATTACAATCTTAACTTTCTGTTTGTATTTTCCAGCTCCAGATAGCCGTGCTTGAAAAAAGAAATGGCCAACAACTAAAAACTGTGTACAGAATGAATAACTTTTTTTGCTTTCATCACATCAATTCATATGAAGAAGATGGACACTTGATAGTGGATTTGTGCAGCTACGATGATGCAAATATTATTGGACGAGCGTATATTGAAGCAATACGAAATAGAGAATTTCAAAACAACAAACCCTGTTTTAAGCGCATTGTTATTCCTCTCAATGTTGCCGACAACGTGAGTACAATTTTATTTTTGGAGTCTTTAACTCTTGACAATAAATACTTTTGACAAATAATTTTTAGACTTTAACTCAGTAAACAAAAATGTTTTGTCTTTAATTCTTGGCAATAAATAATTTTTTAGTCTTCAAATCTTTTGACAATAAATACTTTTTTCTTTAACTCTTTTGACAATACTTTCTAGTTTTAGCTTTTTGGGCAATAAATACGTTTTTAGTACTTAACACTTAACATTAAATGCTTTTTTGTCTTGAACTCTTTTCATAATAAATACTATTGACAATAAATACTTATTAAACTTTAGTTATGACAGTAAATCCTTTTTTGTCTCTTTTGACAATAAATACGTTTTTAGTCTTTTGATATAATTTTAGTCTTAGTCCCTTGATAATAAATACACTTAAATACTTGTTAATCTTTCATTCTTTTGACTGTAACTCTTTTTTGTCTCTTTTGACAATAATACTTCTTTAATCTTTTGATATGTTTTAGTTTTTATCTCTTTTGATAATAAATACATTTGACAAATAGTTTTTTAGTCTTTAAGTCTTTTTAACTGTTCAGTTAGTAAAAATCTGTGAATGTAAGAATGATAAAGAAAACCACTAAACAAGCTGATATTTTGATTTCAAGGAAAAATAAATAAATTTTACCAATCGGACAAGTAAATGTTCCATGATTCTTTGATATTGATGAAAAAAAGGCAAAAATGGTGCTTTTTACAATTTAGGGAGAAAAACAGTCTAAATTTGATGAAGACAGATTTTTAATAATATCAACTTAGCATTTATTTTCATGTTGGGCCATGGTTAATTCCATAGGATTTTGAAAATTTCACAAAATGTTTTTCATTAATATTTAGTAAATGGCAAGTCAAATTCACATGCAAGGAGTTTCTGGTTTTAGTCATAACATTTGTGTGAATTACAAGCAGTTTTATTTATTTACTGACAATAAAATGAAACCTATTTTAAAAATTTTGAAATTTACAAATGAATTTTTTTTTAATATTGACTTTGTAATTTGTAATTATGAAAAGACTTCATTTTAAAAAAAACTTGTTTAGCAGCATATCAACAGCTCTGTGGGTTATTTAATGCCAAAATCTAAATATTCTATATAAAAATTTTTTTGAGATACAAGTTTTATTAATTAACCCATAGTTGGAGGGGAGAAAAAGTGGATTCATACCTTTCCCAATGGTATTTGTGTGTGAGTGATTATAATAAATCCAACAGCTCTCCAATTAAAATTCTAAGCCATTATCCATTACACCACCCATACATCCAATCTTACACCAGGCTCAACATTGCTTGACTTTGGTGATCATACAGGAAAAGCTGTTTCAATGTGGTGTGGCTGCAAACCCCCCGAAAAGAACATGTGACTATACTATCCTAAAATACACTTTATCTTCAATTACAAATTACGTTGCTAGTTATGAACCTCTTATTGGCTTGTATCTAATGTGCGTAAACAACTTCTGATGGAAATATTTTTAAAAAAATTCTATATTACTATTATTTAACTCAATTTACCAGGAAAGGGGTGAGTAAATTAATGAGATATGAGGATAAGTCAAGAATTATCCGCACTTTGCCATAACATATCTTTAAGTTTGTTGCACTTTCTTCTCATGCAGCATATAGTTAGTACTATTGCGATCACATGATCTTGCTGCTGTTACAGTGTAAACATGGCCGCTCCACTAGCAGTGTACACCAAGGAAGAACAAAGTGCAGTGATGCAGATCTTCAGAGAAAATGCTACCTCACTGATGATAATTCATTGGTTTGCCATTACCATCTCTCGAGCTTGCTGAAACTTCTTGTCAGTAGTGGAGGTTAACAGGTGCCCTATTCCTTCTTCATGCATTTCGATTGTCTGGTCACTTTTAAACTTCTCTACCCACTTATACCCACTTTTACGTAGTAATGCACTGTTGTTGTGTTAAAAGTCCCCGACGAATTTCTGCCCCTGACACACCTTCTGACCAGAGAAAATGGATCCCTGCTCTTTGTTCCTAAAACCTAAAGATATAACAAAAGTGTGAATAATTTTTAACTTACTCTTGTATAATCTGTTTTTTCTTTTTTCTTTCTTTTTTCCTTTCTTTTTTCTTTCTTTTTTCCTTTCTTTTTTCTTTCTTTTTTTCTTGTATGATCTGTTTTTCTTCTTTCTTTTTTCCTTTCTTTTTCTTGTATGATCTGTTTTTCTTCTTTCTTTTTTCTTTCTTTTTTTCTTGTATGATCTGTTTTTCTTCTTTCTTTTTTCTTTCTTTTTCTTGTATGATCTGTTTTTCTTCTTTCTTTTTTCCTTTCTTTTTCTTGTATGATCTGTTTTTCTTCTTTCTTTTTTCCTTTCTTTTTCTTGTATGATCTGTTTTTCTTCTTTCCTTTCTTTTTTATTTGTATGATCTGTTTTTCTTTCTTTTTCCTTTCTTTTTTCCTATCTTTCTTTTTTTCTTCTTCTTGTATGATCTGTTTTCTTCTTTCTCTGCTCCATTTATTGCCGAATTCTCTTTTTCAGGTTCTAAGTTTATAGTTCTTATTTGTTTCTCGGCTGAAGTCAAAAACAAAATGAATTTCCATTTTCCATTTTATCATTAATAATAAAAGGCTTTTATTACATGACTAAAGTATTACTTTTATTGTCCTAAAAATCAATGAAGATGGGCTCCGATAGTGAATTTATAAAAAAAAAAAATCAACTTTTAGTATATTTTTGAAATTTTCAAAATGGAAATTTCGATATCTCTGTATTCATATTTGAAATGAAAAATTATAAGCAATACTTTAGTCATGTAATAAAAGCCTGTTATTATTAATGTTCCTTGGAAAATGGAAATTCATCATCACTCAAAAGGGGGGATATTAATAAACAAAAAGAAATACACAAACAAGGAAACACTTTTCAAACAGAAACAATAACAATTTGAAATACAAAAACTCAAAATATTAATAATCAGTCCAAGCCATTATCCATTATTCCATCATGCCTCCTTCTCATTTCAGACTTAACAGTAGCATATAATTACTATATATTAGCTTTTTTACATTGTGAATTAGAACTTGGAGAACCGAGTTCAAATCCCAGTCATGTTTGTTATATTCACTTATGCACAAATACCCTTGGGAAAGGTATAAATCCATTGCTTCTCCTCTCAGCTATGGCAGGACAGATTGGGTTCTTTAGCCTTGGTTGGCAACCAGTCTGCCGCAGAAAGAAATGGCAACCTATTGCAGGAAAAATCTTCTGCTTTGTCAATCATGTATCAAAAGATACATGATTGCCCAAACATGTATCACATGTGGCGCTTAACTGACTGATTACTTGTTTTGGCCTGCCATAGTTAAAGCACATGTGGTAGTTACCTTATCCCTAAGGAGTCATGTGGTAGCAAACTTACGGAAATTACAACTAAATACATATATGTGTATTTTTCAGTGCACCCACGTCGCAACTGAGTGTGACACAAGGTCAAAGTTTAAAGTGAGTTTAACAGCAATATCATGGGGAAATTGTTCAAGCCCCCTTGGTATTTCCCACTTTTGGAGTCACCTCAGGCGCTGGGTAATAAACCCAGCCACCTCCTGAAGGATGGGTACTGCCTGGGAGGATGGCTCCCTGGGTCTTCAGTTAATGTTATTTTGAAACTGTCTCAACAATAGTGCCAGGGAAGTACATTTACATGTATATATGCAAAAAAATATTTATTTTTATATTTTTACAGAATATAAAAATTATCTTCATATTTTTAAACCTATTACTACTGTTACCATGCTACTACCAAATAGTAA
Organism: Acanthosepion esculentum; assembly: GCA_964036315.1. Classification (NCBI taxonomy): domain Eukaryota; kingdom Metazoa; phylum Mollusca; class Cephalopoda; order Sepiida; family Sepiidae; genus Acanthosepion; species Acanthosepion esculentum. The sequence goes on along the minus strand of OZ038500.1, from coordinate 71,606,821 downwards.
AGTCTCTAAGCCTGGGAACGTATATACCTGTCCCTTTGGCAATCTTACAATCAAGATTAGTAGATAATACTAAAATACTATACAATACTCATTGCAAGGAAAGACACAGAATACCTACGGCTGTTATTTTAAAATTTCTTTCTTTCGTATTGTAATTTTGTTTAATGTATTTTTTCTGATCTTACTCCTTAAATCATGAAAGATATGACATGAAAATATCTCAATTTTTTTTTTTACATTTTTATGTGAAGCATTTTCAGTGTAATTTGCAAGATCATTTCATTCTAAAAATAACTGTTTTCAATTAAACTTTCTTTTTTTTCAAAAGTTACTTCTCTCTCTTACGCAGGCTCCTGTTGGGGTGAATTTGATCACTCTAAAAGACAGCAAGGCAACTGCTATGAAAAGGAAAGATGGCAGTATCTTTTTAACCTCTGATTACTTGACAGACGACCCGGCTGGTATGCAATCTTCTTTCTTGTTCCTTTAAAAATGTGTTTTTCCCAAAGTGGTCAACATCAGTATCTGGGGTCAGTGGTTCTATTGGGTAGGTCTGATAAATGCATGGAACCAGTGCCAGGCCAAGCATCACATGAGACCCCAACAAGTCTATGATACACCCCCACCCCTTCTACAACATTTCATTTGTCTTAAGATAGTCTTCATATAAAATAGACATTTTATTGTAACCTAATTATGTACAATAATGGATCATATAAGTAAACAATACACACACACACACACACTCTCATATATATATATATATATATATATATATATATATATATATATATATATATATATATATATATATGGCCTGTGCTAGAATCTTGTTGGCCTCTCCCACCAAATCTGGGGCCCGTCACTCTACTATATCTCAATTTTCATTACAAATTATATTGTTTTTTTTTTAAGTGTATCACCCCAAGCAAGGCTGGAGGCCACTATCATGCAAGGGGTTATAGAAGGGTTGGAGGAAGAGCAGATAGGAGTGGTAAAGGAGAGGATGTGGAAAAAGAGAAAGACAGTAGATCGATCAAGGCAAGGGGGTTACAGAAGATTTGGAGCAAAAGCAGATAGGAATGAAAGGTGAAAGGATGTGGAGAAGGGAAGTGGATAGATCAAGGCAACTGGAGATGTCGATTGACGTTACACTTAAATAGTTGGAGATTGTATTTGTCAGGGAAACAGTAATAGGGAAGGGAGTTCCACAGGCGAGATGTGCGAGACATGAAGCTATTGGAGTAGAAGAGACGTCTACATCTAACAGTTTCAACGGTGAAGGGGTGGGAACGGGATGCCAGCCTCGTAGGACGTTTAAATTCATGAGGCCTAGGGACAAGCGAAATCAGCTCCTCGGAGCAATTACCGTGAAAGTATTTGTAAAAAAGACAGAGCGAGGCAACATCGCGTCCGTGAGAGAGCGACTGCAGACGAGATGACAGATCAGGGCCAATCACATTGCATATCCGTCTCTGGATCTTATCAAGAACCCTGAGGCAAACAGCAGGGGCTCCAGACCATATATGGCAGCAATACTCCATGCAAGGGCGAATGGTCGATTTATAGATTTGGAGGATCGATTCCGGGGAGAAAAATTTCCTGGCTCGGCATCAGTTGCATCATCCACTTGCGGTGGATGATGCAACTGACTCGATGTATTTGTTCCATCTCAGATCAGCGGACAGCGTGAGACCGAGCAGCCGCAGAGAGGAGCTCTCGAGAAGTTGGTCTTCAGACATTCTAATGGGATGCAGGGATGGATCCTTGTGGTGGTTAATAGAGAGCAGTTTTGTTTTAGAGGCGTTAAAGTTAACCATCCATTTCTCGCTCCATTTCACAACCGATTGGTGGTTCTTTTCTATTTGAACTGCCAGGTTAATTTTGTCAGCATCACTAGATTTGTGTTTGAGGCAGGAGTAAATTGTGGTGTCGTCAGCATAGATGCCGACTTGGGAGTCTATGGCGTCAGGAAGGTCGTTTATAAATATGAGGAACAGAGTAGGGCCTAGGATGGAGCCTTGAGGAACACCTGCGTTAGTGGGGTAGGAGCTGGAGATGAATCCATTGAGAACGACCTTCAATTCCCGGTTTGACAGGAATGATTGTATTAGGTCAAACAATCGACCTGTGATACCATAACCCTGGAGCTTCCGAAGAAGGCCGGCATGCCAAACTCTATCAAACGCTTTGGAGATGTCTAGGGCCACGGCACGAGCTTCACCGTTATTATGAATAGCTTGGTAGACAAATTCAGTGATGGCCATAAACACATCGGCCGTAGATCGGGCAAAGCGGAAACCATACTGCTTGTCTGAGAGCGGATCATGGGATATCAGATGATTAATCACTTCGGTGTTGATAATGGCCCCGAAGACTTTGCCGAAGAGGGGTAGGAGACTGATAGGACGGTAATTGGAAGAGTCGGAGGGGTCACCAGAGTTCTTAAAGACAGGAACAATGGTTGAGGACTACCAGCAGTCAGGAAAACAAGACTCCTTGAGGCAGCGGTTGTATAATTTAGAGAGGGCAGGCGCCAATTCAGGCGCGCATTTCTACAGGACAATGGCTGGTATCCCGTCACCACCAGTAGCCTTGTGGTGATCTAAGTTAGAAATAATGCCCAATACCAACGACGGGGATATGTGCAATCAGTTCAAAAGGGCCTCATTTCTGGGAGGGAAATCGGGCAAGGGTACCCCGGAAGAGTCTAGCGTTGAATTGGAAGAAAACTTCCGAGCAAAGCATTCGGCCTTGTCGGCAGAGGTGGTCAGGACCTCAAACTGATTGAACAGGGGAGGAATGGAGGGTTTGTTATTGTTCTGAACGCTCTTGCAGAGGCGCCAATAATCTTTGGAGCCAAATTTGCGGGATCCAATACGTTCCTTCATCCGAGCAGCAAATAGTGACTTGGCATCGTCGAGGATACGCTTACACTCGTTACGGGCAGAGGTAAATAGACGTCTATTGAAGTCAGAACCTAATTATGTACAATAATGGGTCATATAGGTGAACAATACACACACACACACACACACACACACATATATATATATATGGCCAGTGCAAGAATCTTGTCGACCTCCCCCACCAAATCCATGCTATGGGGCCTGTCGCAGTTAGCTCCCCTTCATTTTCTTAACGCTTCACCAGGGGTCTCTCCCTCCCGGGAGTATAAATACGGGCTGACCCTTGGCCTCTCTCTCTCCTTTTTCCACAGGTCTTTCCACGGCTGCGCCCACGTGCGTCCAACGGGCCTCGCTTGCGGTCGGCAACCGTCGCACGTGGTGCGAGGTATTTCCAGTATGTGAACTCTCACACACAACTAGCGTTTCCCATGTTCAGAGAATACGCTAAAACAAAATTCACCAAACCGTACGGACATTTCGACTCACACACACACACAATAACTTTCCACACAGACACTAAACGTTCTATACATGTTTTAAATGTATTTGTAAATTCGTGTATCAATCTGTTTTTATCTGTTTGTTAATAATATATATTTGTTCGCATACATATATCTGTCTTGTTTGTTCCTTTGGACTCCATTAAAGTCCAACATTTTTTATGTAGCTGGACCGGTCAAAGAAGTCTTAAAGCAGAGATAATTCATCTTCTCTACTTCCTCTATTCTCACACGGCCGGTCCACTACAGGCCCGTCACTCTACTATATCTCAATTTTCATAAGGTTGCATTCATATAAATTACAAATTATATTGTAACCTAATTATGTACAATAATGGATCATATGCAATATAGATGAATAATTCAACTAGAAAATTAAAAATAAATATAAAATATAAATATAAATAAAATATAAATATAAATAAATACAATATATCTAAATTCAAATTAGAGACATGTCAGAAATAGATTATTCCATCTTAAATAAATCAACAATGTTTTGAAGCAATTTTTAACATCAACTTGGTGTTGTGTATCAGTGCCTCTCTGTTGTTTTTACTATGCAATTTCAAAATTACCTTTACTTTCTTATTTATTCTTAAAAATACATTGATAGCAGGGAACGTAAGTTTTATAAGGACATATAAGTATGTTGAGAAAATGTATCCATACATCAACAGCAGGCAATATAAATTTTGTAAAGACATCTACACAGTGCAGCAAAAGTGAACAACTAATGTTTTTTTAATTATTTTTCTGGTGACATGGACATCATAATTATTCAGTGTCACTTCATTTAATATTCATGATTGTATTTTTTTTTAATATCATTCCATGCAAGGCAATAAAGTCTAAGATACAAGAAGTGAATGAGTGTGAAAGAATAAAAAAAAAAGGAGAAACATTACTAATGAGCAAGAACAATTGAAGAGGAATCGCGAAGATAGTAGACATTGCATATAAATTTTTGAAGATCAAAGTTGGCTGGAAAGCATGGAGCCATGATCAATTCATTTTCTATGGCTTATCAACCATTTGCAGGTTATTTAAAACTAGAAATTATTTTTAGATGGTAAGAATTTTTGTTTTTTAGATAATAATGATTTAGTCTTACTAGGCAAAGAGGTGGATTCATACCTAATCAAAATTTCATAAATAAACAATAAATTATAAAGTGGATATAAAGTGGGGGTTCATTTCTATATAAGAATCAATATATAAAATGATCCCTCACTTTGCGGCCGCGGCAGTTTCTGTACATTTCTATTCCAGAGTATGTAAATCAAAAATCTAAAAGACATGTCCATGTAGCTAATCAGTATTTGATCGATTCATTCATTTTCTATGGCTTATCAACCATTTGCAGGTTATTTAAAACCAGAAAATATTTTTAGATTGGAAGAATTTTTTTTAAGTTAATAATGATTTAGTGATAAAAGTTTTACTAATTAATCCATATCTGGGGGAGAGAAGAGATGTATTCCAACCTTTCCCAAAGGTATTTGTGCATAAGTGAATATAACAAACTCAACTAGAGTTGGAACTCACCACTTCAATTAAAAATTCTGACCCATTACCCATAACACCACCCGCACATCCGAGCTTACAGAATCTGGACTTTCCATGTGGTCACCCATCTAGGTATCGACCAGGCTTGACATTAATTAACTTTGGTGATCGTACAGGAATCGGTGTTTCAATGTGACATGGCCGTAAGCCGTTTAATGTTCAGGAAATATTGATCATAAACAAGAAAGAGCAGAGCAATATAAGATTTTACAAGTACAATAGAATTGCAAAATTACTTCAATGTTTTCATCTTTTTTCAATGGCACAGCTAAGCGAGTTATTTAATATCTTATTTTTGTTTGTAGATGAAAAATCCAGATTTGAGTTTGAATTGCCGACATTCAACTATGCAAAACACGTGGCACGGCCATATCGTTACGCCTATGGATGTAACCTTCAAGATAAAGTAAGTACCTCTCCATGTGTGGGTAGTGTGGTAGTTAACGGTTCAAAAAGAGAAATCAATCAACCAAATCCATTGCAATCACTCTCATAGAAATAATTTTAGAAACGGTATGAATGAATGTCTTATTCCACTGCCCGACCAGCTATGGGTTAAATAGGAGGACAGACCAGACTCTCTAACCTTGGTTGACAACCTGTCAAGGGAAAGAACAACTCTGAATTCAAAACCAGTTCATATGTAGACATGGCAAGGCACATAGTGTAGAGCTATTGAATAGATTATACAGTTCACAATAAACTGCGACATTTGGGTTGTGGACACTACCGTTTATAACCCTACGGTGCTGTTTCTTTTTGGGAATATATCTTTCCCAGATATAGAAAGAAACTCTGGTTCGCAGTATTCATTTTGAGAAAAACCATGATTTGCCGTTACCCCATCATGGAATATGTCCTCTCCTGGGACATAGATGAATCCAGTCCATTTGAATCTAGAGTCCTAAACATAGCTTCCCCAGAAATACAGAAGAATTTACTTATTATATATGAGTCTCTTCATTTTTGTTTCTTCTTACAATCTGCTTTGCAGTGTAGATATATATATGATATATTGTTCTCTGCATAGGACGGACACACACACACACACACACACACACACACTTATGGTTTTCAGGCACTTTCCGAATATGCCTAATGCTGGGACCACCCCCTGCTGACCAATAAAATCAGGAAGTCTCCTTTGAGCGTGCTTGCCTTGTACAAATTGTTGATCACAGTAGATAATACACTCTTTCCCAGAAACTGTAACTAAGGTCTGCTGAGCATAGTTGCAGTATAAACTGTTATCTTTCATATATATCTGCATTTGCTGTGCCTCTTACTTTGTAACCCTCAACCTCGAGTGGCTCTCTGGCTTTGTACAGGGATGAACATCATTGTAAAAAACATAAATTATTTTCTTAAAATACATGTTCTTCCCTTCAATACTGAACTGGTAAAAATAAGAGCACACTAATTGCTTAGGGTGCCATCAAGCTATGCTATGTCTCTGGTCCCACCTTTAAAAAAATATCACTTGATGTTTAAAAATTCACTGGATCTGAAAAGTAGTATTGATTTGAATGTGGCATAAATTTATTAATATAAAGAAATCGTTAACAAGAAAAAATTTTGCGTAATTCCTTTGAAAGTGTTGGGTGGGTGGATTTTTCAGTATGCCCACATCGCTTGTTGTGACACAAGTTTAAGGTGAGTTTAATGACAATTCTGTGGGAAAATTTCTCAAGCATCCTCAGAATTTCCTCTTTTGGGAACACCTCAAGTACCAGGTAATGGCCCCAGCCCTTCCCAAAGGAGAGGTACTGTCTGGGGGATGGCACTTACTTAGAGCTTAATATTATTTTGAAACTACCCAGCCAAAGCCAGGTAAGTATTAAATGATTTTCTCAGGCCAAAAGTGTGGAGCACCCAGTGAGGATCGAACTCACTACTCAGTCGTAATAGATCGAGAGAGTCAAACTTGCTAACCATTTCACCAAGTCAGAGAGCTCTATTTTGCAAGCATAGCTTAGATATGGCACAAGGCTGAAAGTGTAGAGCACCCAGTGAGGATCGAACTCACTACTCAGTCGTAATTGATCTAGCAGGACATAACTTGCTAACTATTATAGTACACTGAAGTGCCCATCCATTGAACGTAAATATGAAATTTAGGTTTTAGTTTTTAAAATACAAGGGAGATAAGCGTTTAATATGTATCTTTATTTTATTTTCTTCTCTACAAAAAAAAAATCCAATTTTTTTTCTTTCTTTCTTTCCTTAGATTAACAAAATTGACACTGTCCTTCGTTCTATGAAAATTTACCAAGACCCCAAAGGAAACTGTGTTGGGGAGGCAATCTTTGTTCCAAGCCCGAATGCAACAGAAGAAGATGACGGTATGTCGGAGAGACTTATAGATTTTATTCTTTTTTTGCTCCCTCCAAAAAGGTTGATTTATTATTATTATTTTATTTTAACTTTTTTAACAGATCACGACATCTATCAGAAAGATGAAATTTAAATTTTTATTATTGCTTTATTCCAAAATTTTAACACATCAGCAGATAGCTATTTATGTCAACAACTGAACACATATAGTTGTTAATTAAAAAAAATTAGTAATTAATGTATAATCTTATCCATAACTACATGTACAAGAATGTCGTTTTTGATAAAAGTTTAAAAAAATAACCATAAATATGTAAAAAATGCATATATTGTCGAAAATTCCTTTTTCCCCAATATAGCTATTTGTGCTATGTTATAATGTTTATTACCTAAACAATAATAATACTGAATACTTTTTTTTTAGACATGTTTTAGGCGGGGTTGTTATGGTGAAACACACCTATTCTATAGTTATTAGACTCTCCCACCTAATATAAGTAGTAGTAAGAAGAACGATGTCGGACGACAGTAGTCGACATTTAGTCGAATACGAAAGTAGTCAGCGACCACAACAAGATTAATCTGCGTAATACCTATTATATCAAGTTCCTAACATTTGGTACATTGAACTTATTTAGGGCCGATTTTAGTACAAAAACAATCCTCCACTGCGAAATAAGTCCACAACAACTTTGGTGATGAGGATTCGCACTCATACGGAGGAAGAAAAAATTCGCTCGCCACAATAACTTCGGCGACAAAGTCTCGGATTCACACTTAAAAAAAAAAACTTGGCAAAGTTTGTCGCAAGCTAAGACGTCAACTTAGTGACGAAAAAATCTGTTGAGAAAAGAAATATTTTTCTTGATAATACAGTTTGCTCAAATAGGTCACGAATTGCAAATTCGTAGGACCCCCTCCCCTCTACAGTATTTAGATATTGTGTAAACTTTTTGCGAAGATGGAGGAATGTCTATTCCAGGAATTCTTTAAGTTCCCGTCGGAAGAACAGACGAAAATATTAGAGCAACAAACAACATTCCAGATGCAGCTACAGGAGGAAACTTTCAATAGACAAATGCAATTCCAACAAAAAATGAAACAGATGGATAGAGAGTTTCAAAACAAAATTCTGGAAATAACTGAGAAGAGGAAAGAGAAAAATATACAAAATGATTCTTTCCCAGAGAATACAATATGGAATTCAATTGAAATATTCACGTACAGTCCAGATGAAGAGATAACTTTTGGGGAGTATTATAAAAAATATACGGGCATGTATAACGAGGACTGCCACTCGTGGTCTGAAGGAAAGAAGGTTAGGCTTCTTTTAAGCAAATTAGGAACTGCTGAGCATAACAAATTGGTAAACTACATTTTCCCGAAAAAAACTAGCGAGTTGACATTTACCAAGGCGGTAAATATATTAAGTGAATTATTTAATAAAAAGACATTTGTTCCACAAGAGGTGGAAATGTTTGAATCTGATGAAAGATGATGAACAAGATTATATAACGTACGCAGCCAATGTGAATAAGCATTGTGAATAATTCAAGCTGGCAGAGTTAAGCGCAGACAATTTTAAGTGCTTGGTGTTTGTTCAGCGGCTGGTATCGGAAAGAGACGCAGAGTTGAGAAAATTAATACTGGCAAAATTGGAAAGTGATCCAAGTATTACGGTATAGAAATTGGCAGAAGACTGCACAAGATATGTTAGCGTAAAGAAAGATTAAAAAAAGATAGAACAGTCTGGCATTTCGCATGTAAGGAAAATACACTACAAAGAAGAAAGTCAGTCTACCAAAAAGAATTCTAAAATTGCGGATTATCAAGCAAAAAGTAAAATACCAGAGAAAAATAAACAAAAACTCCCGAATCCATGTTTTGCTTGCGGTGAACTACACTGGTACAGATATTGCGATTTTAGGAATAAAAAATGTTTCAACTGTAAAAGAGTGGGACATAAAAGCACGCATTGCAGGTCAAAAAATAAAGACAATAAAATAAGAAAATTAAAGTCCAACGAGGTAAAAGATGGAATAAACAGAAAATTTGTTACCATCGAAATAAGTAATAAAAATATAAAAATGCAACTTGACACTGGTTTAGATCTATCTATCATAAATTTGCATACGTGGAAGAAGTTGGGGAAACCAATTTTAATGAAGACAAAGAAAATCGCGAAGTCAGTGACGGGAGAAAAAATACAATTTATTGGAGAATTTGTTACAAACGTCACGTTAAATAAAAAAACGTGAAAAGCTAAACTATTTGTCTTAGAAAATACCACCAACTTACTGGGTACGAATTGGATAACAGAATTCCAATTATGGGATCTACCGATGAATTCTTTGTGTTAGAAGGTAGAAAGTTTAAACACCGAAGCCCAAAAATTAATAAAGAAACTTAAGGAAACATTTCCTACTGTTTTTTCTCCAGGGTTGGGAATGTGTACCAAGATGTAGGCAAAATTCCAGTTAAAAGAAAACGCTCAGGCGGTATTCAAAAAGAAAAGGAATGTGCCGTTTGCCTCAAGTGAACAGATAGATACAGAATTGGACAGATTAAAGAAAACCAGCATACTTAAAAAGGTTGAGTATAGTGAATAGGCAACATCGACGGTATACGTGAAAAAAGTCTAAAGAAATTCGTGTTTGTGCTGATTTCTTGACAGGTTTAAACGCGGCACTCAAAGACTATAATTATCCTCTACCAACAACGGAAGAAATATTTTCGAAGATAGACTTCAGCGACGCATATCTGCAAATACCAGTAGAAAAAGAAACGTCAAACCTTTTGTGTATAAACACACATCGGGATCTGTATAAATTTAACAGACTACCTTTTGGGATTAAGGTCGTGCCTGCCATTTTCCAACAAATAATGGATTCGATGTTGGGTGGTCTAGATTTTGCCGTAGCGTATCTGGATGACATCCTCATGAGAAGTACAAGTATAGCAGAATACGTGGAACATGTAAATGCAGTAGTTTCAAGAATACAAGATTTGGGATTTAAACTAAAGGAAAGCAAATGCGAGTTTTTTATGGAGAAATTAAAATATCTGGGGCAGATCATCGATAAGAATGGTAGAAGGCCAGACCCAGAGCGAGCAACGGCTATAAAAGACATGCCGGCTCCAAATGATATTACCACATTACATAAGTTTTTTGGGATTAGCTAATTATTACCAAATATACATCCCTAAAATGTATGATCTGCGGGAACCATTAAATGAACTACTGAAGAAAGGAAAACCCTGGAAATGGACTAATGAATACTAGAAAGCATTTGAAAAGATAAAGGAAGTGTTAACCTCGGAATTATTTTTAACTCATTACAACCCAGATTTAGAGATCATAATAGCTTGCGACGCAACTGCGTATGGAGTAGGAGCATGCATCTTACACAAAATGACAGATGGTCAAGTAAAACCAATTGCTCATGCTTCTAGAGCACTACTTCCGGCTAACAAGAATTACTCTCAGATAGAGAAAGAGGCACTAGGAATAATATTTGCAGTAGCGAAATTTCACCATTTTGTCCACGGTCGACATTTTAAGCTACAAACTGATCATAAGCCTCTAATTTCGATTTTTGGATCGAAAAAGGGTTTGCCGACGCATACAGCCAACCAACTACAGAGATGGGGTATAATACTACTAAATTATAACTTCAACATGGTGTACATACCATCGAATAAATTTGGCTACGCTGATGGGCTGTCCAGGTTAATTCCTAAAATGAGCGGGCCATTAGAAGACACGGTAATTGCCTCACTGAAGTCAGAAGAAGAGCTGAAATTTACTGTGTAATGCAGTTCGGGAACTTCCGGTAACTCTAGAAAAAATAAAAGAAGAAGCCACCAAGGAAAAGTATATCTTGAAAATAAAAGAAAAAATAGCCAAGAGGGACCAGTACACAACAAATGTTTTTTCGCTTTGCGATACAGTATTGTTATACAGAGAACTTATGGTGATTCCATACACACTGCAAAAGCAAATACTAAAGGATTTTCATACTGGTCATCCGGGCAGCACTAGCATGAAGAGCTTAATGCGAAGTTTTTTATATTGGCCGAATATGGACAGGGACATTGAGAACGCAGTGGCAAAATGTAAAGGCTGTGCTTTAGCTGCAAAGGCACCCCCAATAAAATTTAATCCCTGGCCAAAAACAGACCTACCATCGTTTAGGTTACATGTGGATTTCGCAGGTCCACTGAATGGATACCATTACATCATAGTAGTAGATAGTTTCTCAAAATGGCCTGAGATACAAAGGATAAGAAAACCGACGACGCAAAGTACTAAAAACTCTCTGCTGGAATTGTTCGCAAGGTTTGGTATAGTAGACACAATTGTGACGGATAACGGAAGTCAATTTACGTCGGAACAATTTAAAGATTTCTGCAAGGAATACAATGTCGAACATGTTACCACAGCTCCATATCACCCAAGATCTAACGGGTTGGCTGAAAAATTTGTGGACACCCTAAAAAGAGCTCTAAAGAAAGCTAGGGAAATACCTGCAGGTGAAGCCCTACAGAAGTTTCTACAGGTATACAGAATTACCCCAAATAACGCAACACCAGCCTCACAATCGCCAGCCGAGGTGATGTTTGCACGTCGGGTAAGATCTGTCTTCGACAAATTATTACCAAAAAAGACAAAGCCAGGTACAGAAAAGTTTATTCAAGTAAAGAAATACAATCCTGGTGAAAAAGTATACTTTAAGGTATATAAACAGAATAAATAATTCTGGGAGATTGGAAAAATAGAAAAGCGGATTGGCAACATGATGTACTTCGTGAAAGGTGAAAAATTCACGTGCAGACGGCACATTAACCAGATCAGACGACGCTCTTCAGACGCGGTTGACAGCGCCCCAGTTGAAGAAACACCTATAGAGGTGATTTTTTATACGTTTGATCGTCCAACGCCAGCAACGATGATACCTGAGGTACGCCGATCCAAGTGAAAAAGAAAGGCAACTGACCATTTAAAAATGGATCCAAAACGTAGGAGATACGCTACGATGTTGCTAAAAAATGAACTTTTTTTTTGTTTTTTCTTCATATTTCCAGTAAAAAATAAAAAATAAAGAAAACTGTTTTACTCCTACGTAGTAAAGTTTTAGGGGGGTGTTATGGTGAAACACACCTATTCTATAGTTATTAGACTCTCCCATCTAATATAAGTAGGAGTAGTAAGAAGAACGAGGGTCAGTCGATGTCGGACGACAGTAGTCGACAGTTAGTCGAATACGAAAATAGTCGGCGACTACAAGATTACTCTGCATAATACCTATTATATCAAGCTCCTAACGTTTGGTATGTCGAACTTATTTAGGACCGATTTTAGTACAAATACAAGCCTCCACTGCGAAATAACTCCACAACAGACATTAAAGTATATTTAATCACATTTTCCTAATAGCTGTTACAATCTGTAAATAAACCTTTGGGATGACATGAGTAACCTTTTCCAACCAGTGGGTAGCATAAGATACTGTTCACCATAAAAATATTGCTGAAAACAATCACAGTAATGAAAACTTAATCCAAAATTTCTGGATTGTGGTTCTGGATCCATTATGGTATATTTTTGATTTGCTCACGGAGTTGGCCTGATTTCAAAATGGTATGATATGTTGGAATACGGTCTCTAGGAGTAAAGTTGAAAAATTGTGACACAGTGACACACTGACATTCACATTTTATATGGATGGAGACCAGTGGACTCGAGGAGTGAATGTGATAAGAACAGCAAAAATAAGGTCAATAATCTGCAAGGAAATAATGTCAACTGGGTTTTATCTTTTTCATACCGACTGAAGAGCAGTTGTTTTGCATCGTGAAATGATTGCTGCATTATTTTCTTTTTACTGGCAGGAATTTGGTATTCAAATAAATACAAAATCTGGGGTAAACGTGAGCCTGAAAGAAAGAAAAAAATCCCAAAGATACAGCAACAATTTGTTCCAGTTAAAAATCAATTCTCTTGCTTCTTCTTATTTGTAGGGGTTTTACTCGTGCCAGTGATCAGTACAGACCGACAATCTCCCTGCTATTTGACTATACTTAATGCTCAAACAATGCAGGAAATGGCCAAATGTGATGTACCAGTTTCTACTGTCATTCCAACTTCATTCCATGGTTTCTTTGACAAAAAAATGCCAAGTACTTAAACAGTTTTACTTGGCATGTAAAAGATAAAAAATAAAATGGTATTGTGACATAATTTCTTGGTAGGTGTGGTTGGAGATGATAATATGATTGGTTTAGAATATTTAAAATTTCTATATGAAATTTTTTTAT
>OZ038500.1:71498191-71590691 GCA_964036315.1 Acanthosepion esculentum | reverse complement strand
CATCCATTCCCTATCGCCATTTGGCTTTGCAAGAGTTGGTTGGGGTTGAAAGAAAATCATAGTAGAAAAAATGCCGATGGCGTGAATTTGTTTAAGGTGAACCTCAGCTTATTAGGAAGTAACCCACACCCTTGATTTCATGACCTCCTTCTGCGGCGCATATGGAATGAGTCATGCAGAATCCAGCCATGAAACTGCAACGGACTGCCGCTGACTGTTACAATTCGCTAGCATGTCCGTCATGTGTAACCCTCTTCATCTGCTGCTTCAACCGTTGAGATCTCTTGTAATCATCATCCGCTTGTTCCACCATTGGGGTCTTTGGAGTTGGTGGCGCTTACTCTGGGTCTTCGTCTTCCACCCTGCATAATATATATATATATATATATATATATATATATATATATATATATATATATATATATATGAATTATTTCACCCAAAACAAGGCAGTAAAGCCACTAAGAATAAAAAATATACTGTGGATTTTTGTTTGCGGGGGGTCACTATTTGCCGATAGTTGGGACCTTTTCCAATCTCTGCGACTATCGCAAATTCGTCCTCGGTATGACGATAAACTACATCCGGCAGCAAGGCCTCTGATCGGAAGGTTGGGAGTTTTGAGGAGTGTGGAACCACTTAATTGCTGTTTTTCCGAGGTCCACCTGTTAGGGTCGTAGATATTGACATATAGTGAACCCTCAACCAAAAATCCACAGTACATTTTTTTTTATTATAAAATGGCCAACAGTACATTTTCATATCAAAATTACAATCAATGCAACACTGAACCAAGCGATAGGCTTTCCCGCATCCAAGGGTTGAGGTTACAAAATTGGGTTGAGGTTAAAATATTGCGACAAAACGCGAGTAAAAAACAGCAAAATTAGAGCGGACAAACTCTCTATTTTAGGCGCGGACGAATAAAGAAAAAACTCCTGCTCGGTGTGTAAAAATAAAAGAAGAAAGTGTTTATTTACATATACAAAAAAAAAAAAAAGGGAAAAGGGATAAAGACAATTAAGAGTGAAAGAAAGGGAAAAGAGAAAATGTCCTTTAAGGGAAGAGAAAATGTTCATAACAGAAAATAGGCTTGCTCAAAATATTTCTCTGGGCACCTAAAAAGTTCTTTAAGCGAGAAGAATTTTGTTAATGTTTAGAAATACTCACAGTTCTTGTAGAGTAGGAAAATGTTAGATATAGTAATCTTGCAGTTGAGTGAGTTCGTAGGTCGACGACAGAAGTCTAGTGGACACGACAGAAGGAGTGGTGAAGAAATGCAGCTTTCAATTGGTTTTTAGTAGTGGACTAACGGTCTGTTCTTGACAGCCCTTTCGTAGGTACTTCTTCTTTGGTTGAAAGTGGTTCTGAGGTTGACTGGAGCTCCCTATCGTCAACCTCACAGACGGTGGGCTAAATTCTCACTGCCAAATAGGCAAAGATTCTCCAAATTTATGGAGATTTGGAAGGCTCCGAAGAATCGGGGATTTTCCCTCTAAAATTGTTGAACAAATTTCCTGGCCCCTTCATTAGTCAGAAAATATATTCTTATCTCTGAAAAGAATCAGGGCTCTGGGAGCCGGGTTTGAAAGTAATGAAAACAGGTTGGAGTGAACAAGCTGTGAGGTTTCCCCCAGACTTTATGGCACCATGGAAAGAATAATGGTGGTGGAATTCCTTTTTATATTTTCCAGCTCCCTCATTAGTCAGAAAATATATTCTTATCTCTGATAAGAATCAATGTTTTAGGAGCCGGTTTTGAAAGTAAAAAGAGGTTGGGGTGAGGATAGAAAAATAGCGAGAATGTGAACTTGTAAAATGTTGTTCTGAAATTAAATCCCAACAGGGCGCAAGTGATCCATTCTCCCTTTTTCTCTTTACCACGTCTTAGAGATAGAACGTGTTTGGTTTCTCCTTTGAAAAGTAGGGCTCGTGTATAAAACTTTCTTTAGCTTCCTACCAAATCTAAATTCTTGTGCCAAACACCCCACACAAAAAAACTAGTTAGTAAAAATAGAAAGTTCTATAAGGCGCAATCAAAACTCAACCACTGCGTAAAATTTTAAAGGAAAAACATTTATTACAGTATACGGAAAATGAAAAAATACAAAATTTTACATTTAAGAACTTAGACAAAAAAAATCCTTTTATGCGTCTTATAAATAATTAAGCCGAGATAACTGTTATGGGAACTTACCCATAATAGTAATGGACTATCCCGTACACCATAAATACTGCACTTCAAGAGGAAGCAGTAGTGTGACATTCGGTCTTTTTTGGACGACTCACCTAGTCGGTCGAACTTTCTGCCTCTGAGGCAGAGGGGAACTCTCTGCCTTTGGGCAGAGAGGAACCCGGACGAGGCTCCGCCGAAGGGCAGAGCCTCGTTCGGGGTGGTTGACCACCCCGATCCCGTTTATACGGGTTCTACGGGCAATTTTTGCCCGAGCCTACGGGCTCGGAAAGCCCACATTAAACCGGGCTTGTGCCACATTCGACACACGTGGGCGTGTTGTTAAACATCGTGTGACATTCAGTCTTTTTTGGACGACTCACCTAGTCGGTCGAACTCTCTGCCTCTGAGGCAGAGGGGAACTCTCTGCCTCAGGATAGGGAGGAACCGGGACGAGGCTCCGCCGAAGGGCAGAGCCTCGTTCAGGGAGGTTGACCAACCCGATCCCCTTTATAAGGGTTTTACGGGCATTTTTTGGCCGAGCCTACGAGCTCGGTGACCCCACATTAACCCGGCCTTGTGCCACATTCGACACACGTGGGCGTGTTGCTGAACATCGTGTGAGTCAGAGACAATCACGTCAGACGATTACTGTAAGACATTGGAATAGTGATTAGTGATACTGGTCGAGACAACATAGACAATTTAGTTCACTCTAACCTAATCTGATTGTTATTACTAACACTTCTACTTCTTTTGTACATATTCTGTTTGTAATATATCTGTGTTATTCCATACCTGTGTTCGAGTTATTCTTCATTGGTTCTACCTTAGACTATCACCGTGCTACAAGGAACCTGGACCATAATAACATTTACAGACATATTGCGAAAAAGGATTATCATCGAAAATGAAAAAAAAGATTACAGTTTAGAAAAAGAAAAATTCGGAAACGACAAAAAGAGAATGTAAGAAATCAGAAAAGCAAAGCAAAAAAAAGCAAAAACGAAAACACTTACTTGTCTCACGAGCGTCTCTGAGATAACAATTTTGGAAATTTCATTTTTAGTTTTATATACTTTTACTAGCAGCATGGCCCGGCGTTGCCCGTGCTTGATTAAAAAATCGTACGACTTATACAAAAATCGCTATCACTTGACTTAAAATATTTTTGCCCTTCCTTGCCTTTAAAGGAGTTCCCTTTGCCGTGCTGATGTTGCTACATGCCTTTCTTCTTGCCTATCTCACACTGCGATTTTTTTCTAAGCTCTATACTAAACATTAAATCTGTTACGAAAAAAGAACTAAACAAAATGAACACAAAACGATCAGCTTTAAAAAAAGGACTCGTAACTGGAAAAACCGAATGAAAAAAGAAGGTTAACAACAAATACTTTTTCACACCCAACCCAGTTCTGCGTAATCAGAATCAACGTTGAGTTTAAGCAAGCGAATGAGCCAATTGCGGTAAAGTGCCATGCACATTTAAATTTCCCTACTTGTGACGGATGCAGCTATCGAATTTTTTGCATGCTAGTTAACATTCGTGTCAGTCAGCTGTTGGCTCTCACGCTGACCAATATAATCTTCCTGCCTATTCGTGGCAGCCAGCTATATGCTCTCACTCTGGCCAGTAGAAAATGGCCACAAACTACATAAAAACTGCCGTAGAAGCATGAAAAAATCGATTATTTCCACTATCGATGGGAGTTGGGAAATTCAAAGTCGATCTTGGCCTTCCCACTAACTTGCAGCATGTGCATGTAAATTTTGGTGGTAAGAAATTATCAGAAGGTTTTTGTCGAAGGTTGCGTTTTTATCATTAACACTCCACATTCAATTTGCAACGAAAACACAGAAAAGAACAACAAGAGATGATTGAAAGATCAACAAGTAAAACGTATATTGAAACAAAGCATATACAATGACAATAAAGATTAAGTTGTAAAAAGTGATTTCCCTTGTACCGTGTGAGAAATACAAGTGTATGTTGTAAGGAGTTTCTTTGTTGATATTTGTTTAGTGTTTAAGAATGTTTGAACTTTGAATTTGAAAGTTCTTTGTGCAGAAGAATGTTAAAGTTCTGAATAGTTCGCTTGGCGTTGATAACAGACAGTTCACTGTGTGTGAATGTAGTTAATGTCTGCGTGTGTGTGGGTAGAAAATTGTGAGAATACACGTACCAGGTTTTGGTTGTGAAATTTAAAATTCTACTTTATTTATTTTTTATAGTACAAAAATTGTGGCACAAGGCTGAAAAAGGGGAGAGGTAGAAGCTGGTCTTCACTAACTATCTTATACCTAACTAATCAGATTCATGACCCTTTCATACATTACAAATTCCACATTCACCAAAAGAACTCGTCCATCACCAATCAATCCTCCATACACCATAATACCACATCCTCACAAGGGGAACCTACAAAATGCGCCTCACACCATAAAAATTTGATGATAATAAATACATAAAAATTTAATAATGGAAAAATGACAGGGGAGGGAGATGAACACAATAATCAACTAAAAACAACAAATTTAAACTAAACATAATTGATGTTAGTAGGGCGCGTCCAACGCTCAAAACAGAGAGGCCGCTGTATTCTGCCCAGAGGACAAAATCAAGAAGCATTCTCGCTAAGGGAGTGGGAAAGAGATAAAATAATACGGACATGAGGGTTCCACAGGAAACCACCCCGATGTGACCTAGGTTGATCTAGAAAAGAAAATCAAGGCTAGCCCCGTTCAAACGAACCAAGCTCGCCTCTTTCACCCACCTTTCGCTAAAGACTGTCGAATGTAATCGTTTTCTATCAGTTCTAATCTTCATCTTGAGCTGATGCTCAAAGAATCGGATTAGATCCTGATGAGAAAGACGGCTGCCTCGCAAGAATTCCTCCTTTCGCGTCGTCCAAATCACCATTCGAGCCATGGCTAGCAGCGTCAGAAACACCATTCGTTTCACCCCGGAGTACGGGGGTGATACATTGTCGCACGCGTATGCACGATCAATGGGCATAAGCTCCTCGGGAGCGAGACGAGACGTCAGCTCGCCGACATGGTCCCATAAGGGGCGGACCCGGGCGCAATGGTTGAAGACGTGCGCAGCCGTTTTCTCTAGACCAAGGCCACACCGTTCACAGTCTGGCAAATCCGCCAAGCCCCATATGAAAGCCTTGTCATTGACAGGCAGCCGATTCCGAGCCAATCGCCAGGTAAGCGAAAACTCAGGGTTACTGAGGTAATCCGCCGCTGACGCCCCAGACCAGAAGGAGCGAGACTCCTCCTCCGACAAGCAGAGCGTATCACGTAGGGGATCCTTCGCGGGCCCCTCCACTAATTCCCGATAGAAGACCTTCCTAGGCCGTGAAAGGTCACTGGACCGCGGAACAGCCCGCAAGGTCGACCGACACTCGCGAAGGAAATTCGAATGATCCCGTGGTTTACGACTGCGCTCAACCTGCGAGATGGGGGGATTGATAGTAAGGCAAGGGAACGCGTCCCTAACAGTCCCCGCCAAAATCGGATCTCCTCCTGTCAACGCGCGGCATAGGAAAGCCAACCGAGAGACACGAATGTGGCTCTTCAAGTGTGGCATTCCCAGCCCCCCCATGACACGGACGTTTAGTGCAGACTCGTCTGTCGACCCGATTCGCGCGTCCCCTCCATAAAATGGAGGAGAGCGATCGCTCGAGCGCCTTCTTGTGGTCGTCACAGAGAGGAAGTACGGACAATCGATAAAGGACCAGAGGGAAAATGTATGTAGCACACACCTCCGCCCTGCCCTTCACGGACAACCTCCGTCGATTCCAAATCTGACCGGCAGAATCGACCATTGCTCATACTTCAGACCAATTTTTCTCCAGCTGGAGGTCGGGTCCAAACCACACTCCAAGAATATTCTACTGAAGTTTCTTCCTTAAACTTCTGCTTTTATACAGTTAAGTAGGATCCCAGAACCAGCGCGGGAAGAATATTGAAGAAACGACCAATTGTTGATTTTTTCTATAGCTAGTTTGGTTGAAACAAAACACGAGGAATTTTTATGCTGCTCTTGCGATGCGTAAAGATATTTATTTGCACATAAGTACAAAATGTGGCACAAGGCCGAAAATCGGATTGGGGAAGGACGGTCTTCTTCTGTCTTAATTTTAACCTTAGCTAATCATAAACACTGACCCAAACATACTAACAATAGCCCTATCACCAAAACAACACATACTCTCCTACCTTTCTTACTACATCCACTATAATACATCAAATTCTCTATGAAAATCTAACTAGTCCCCATATGTACATTTCAAAGTCTGGTGGGGGGATAACAATTTAAAAAACCCAATGAATATTTACAATATGAATGAAATACTATTTACATGAAAACAAAACAAAATAAGGTTAGTAATAAAAAAAAACCCAATCCCTAAATGTGACAGAAACATCAGTTAACTGGACGAAAAAAACTGCGAGATTATAAAAATATAAAAAAACAATCATCCATCCAAAAAGCACTCACACAACCACGCACTCATTTAGACACAATAACAAATACGAAAAAAAAAAAACACACACTCACGAAACGAAAGTCATCCCGCAACTACCAGAGAACTGGCGTCTCTGACCACCTAACGAGGGAGGGGATGGGGAATTAAACTAAAGAAAAATAAGGACAGAAATAAAAGTGGGGCAATGAATATACATACTCTAGCTAAGTTAACCAGAAACGTGAAACTAAAGATTCAAACTAAAACCTAAACTAGCCTAATATCGGGACGGGTTGCCTCTGTTCAACCCAGGAAGTGCCACTCCAGGTCAGTCCCTCTCACTCTACACAGTCGCGCAAGATTTACCCACATTTTGCCGAATTTTGATGAAGAGAGTCGCCGCCTTTCCGTCCTAATCTTGACTTTAAGCTGATGCCTAATGTACAAGATCAGTTGGGAAGAGGTAAACTTCTCACCTCCATAGAATCCCTTCTGACGTGTCGTCCAAATCACGACTCTCATAACTCCTAGCAAGCAGTGGAACACATAAAGTTCAGCCTTCGTTAACGGCGGCGCTACATTGCTACAAACAGAAGAGGCCTCAAGGACAAAGAACTTTCCTTGCAACATGCGAACCATGAGGCCTTCAACAAACTTACACAATGGTGCTACCAACTTGCAATGAAAGAAGACGTGATCAAAGGTCTCGACTTCCCCATCACAGCGTCGGCAGTTTGGAGATTTCTCCAAGCCCGCTGCGCAAAGCTTTTTGGCGACCCAGAGGGCCCCACGCATCACCAGCCACCTGAGGGATGCCTCATCGTTATTGAGACATTTCAACCCGGGAGCCCAAGGCCAGATTGAGCGAGCCTCCCGCTTTTGTGCGATGCGTAAATTGTCTTTACGAATAGTACTGCTTATTTATTGTCCAGTTGCTGTTGAGTAAATTGTGGGCGTGGTGTGTGTAGGCGTCACTACAGTCCCATGGATGGTGAGCGTGTAGGTAAACACCCCACAAATTTTATTTATTTTTAACATTCCCGGGAGGCCTGTACATTCAGCAAAAACATCACAAAACTGAAGTTGGACATTTGATCAAGTTTGGTACAAAGTGGAAAAAAAATGAGTTTTGAAGTAATAGCCCGTTCTATGTCGCCTGAAGAAGAGACCGCTGAACCTGTTGAGACGAAAATAACAGGTTTGTTTGTTTTAAAATTCTTCACGTAGCTTTTTTTCATTTAAAAACTTATTAGAAAACAAAACATGAAACGAATTATTCAACAAAAAAAAAACTAAAATAAAAAAGTGGCAGGCTTAAGAGACGAAAACCTTGTGAAAGTAAGTGTTTAGTTTGCTGAACAACTAAAAACTAAAAACTAAAATGTACTTTATTTTTTATTTTTTGTATTGTCAGTTTCAAATTAAGTTAATTAACTTGTTAAAAATGTCGATTGATTCTGTGATGTTTGTTGGATAGGGCATCTTTAGCGCAAGTCTTAAAAAACGTAACTCAATAAATGCCCACTGTATAAAAAATGTTATTTAAAAAAAATAAAATAAAAATAAAAATCATAGCCTAATTTATAATTAATGCCGAAGTTTTATGTTAATTTTATTTATAATTTATAGGTTTCTACCTATGACCCATTAATTCCCACTGTACCGTTTTTAGTCAATATAATACTAGACAATGTTGAATGTCATTTGCTAGGACAGGTACTCTAACTGTTAGAGTACGTGTCCTAGCAAGTAAGAAATTAAATGTTGGTGCGCTATTTGTTCGATTGTATAACGAAAAAAAAGAAAAAAATGGAATAAAAATAACATTTTTAATATTTTTCTAAGTCGATAATGTTAAGAATTTTAACATAGAATTATCGATTTAGAAAATATTAAAAATGTTATTTTTATTTCAGTGTTTTTCTTTAACTCCAAAAATCTTCTTATGTTTTAGTTATAGAAAAAAACACTGAAAAAAATGATCGACACATTTTTTCTTATCAACTTTTCTTTTCTCTTCGTCTTTGTTTTTAAGTCTTAATTATAATTTATATAATTTAATTTATGACATAAGGGAAATATTTTTAATTTTTAGTTGTCAGGAAATTATCTTGAATAAAGTTTCAACAATACAAATGGTCTTTTTACATGAAAGTCAGAGACCCGTGAAAACTGTCAGAAGCAAATTTACAGACAGGATTTGTTTTTTGATCTCTTTTAGAAAACAAAAAAAAAAAATACTATAATTCTCTTAAATGAAGGTAAAAAAAAATTGAAGAAAATAAATTAAGATTCATTCTAATAAAGTCTAACTAAAAAAGTCATGAAATATCAAAATTAAGGGTTTTTTTTTTAAGTTACTGCACTGATTAACATTTTTTTATTTCGTCTTTTTTAACACTGATTATAAAATTGACTTTGTATTGATATTTTTAAATGTAAAATAAAATATTTCTTTTCAATTGATGAAAACTACCGGTTCGTTAACATTTTTAGAGATTTTTTTGCCTGAACCAAATTTCGTTTAAAAGCATCGATGTAGGGTGGGGTCTATGTGTTTTTATTTCAGGTAAAACTAGGTTACTGTGGGGTCTATTGTAGTTTTAATTGAGCTAAACTAGGTTACTGCGGCTAAAAGTCATAGGAACCAATTTTGAATAAAAAAAAAACAAACGAGTTGGACATCAGTGTTACTGTTGGTTGACGTGTTGCTAGGGCTCAAAACTAAATATGTCAACTACTAAAAACTAACGTAAGAAAGAAAGAAGTAACTTAGTAACATAATTGCTAACCGAAAGAGGAAAACCAAAAGCAAAAAAACAGGGGGAGGGTATAGTCACTGGAAAATATTCAAAATATTGTTTTATGGCAATAATTAAATTAAAAAATTTGTACCTCTAGAAAAGACTTCTTAATTATTTTTTTTTTATCCTGAAAGTTAGGTGTCGTGTGAGTCGTAAGTGACCTTGATTAGGAAGGTGTCATGCACACAAAGGTTGATCTGATCACTAGTATTTTAAGCCTTTCACTCTATAGTAATTCTGGAATACATACACAACATGAACAATCTATCTGTTTTTACATGAATCAAAGTTGTAAGTTTTCCTTGTGCATGTGTTGTGTACATTAAGAAATACATAAATAAAAATTAATAATTAATTATACTGTCATGTCCAGAAAGAAATAAAAATTAACTATAGTGTCAAAAATAATTATAATAAAAATATAATTAACATCAATTCACTCTTTCTAAACCAATGACAATCGACCCCACTTTTCTCCACTACACACACAAACACGTGATGTGGGAAATTTTTCCGGGCTTTCCCACATTAAAGGGTTAAAAGGTTAAGTGTGACAAAATTGATAAAAGCAACAATGGCTTGAAAGATTAGCAACGGACAATTCACCCTTTTAGGTGGAAGAATAAAGACTTAAATTCCTGCCCGGGGTCTAACAATATAAGAAGAAAATGTTCGTTTACATGTACAAAAAAGGGGTTGAAAAAAAAGGATATAGACAATTATGAGAGAAAGAAAGGAAAAAGAAAATTCCTTTAACTTTAAAGGAATGAAAAATGTTCATAAAAGGTAGTTAGCTCAAAATATTTCCCTGGGCGCATAAAAGTTCTTTAAGCGAGTAAATTGTTCTTAAGGGTTAAAAAAAAGGATATAGACAATTATGAGAGAAAGAAAGGAAAAAGAAAATTCCTTTAACTTAAAACAATTTTTATTTTTATATCTCATCTTGTGCTCATTACAGGGGTGGGGCTTGGGGAGCTGAAACCCCCTACCTAATTGATGGGATTGACAATTTATAGAACACTAAATTTGTCTTTTTGGAAGGTTTTGTTAAATCTTTAGCCAGCCATAGAAATTAAAATAAGGCCCTTATTATAATAGTGTTAATATTTACTGGGTTATTTTGTTACTTTAATACAGTGGGTAGGGCTGCTCTCCACCGGGATGTGGTGGGGGTGAAAGATCTAGGGAGGCAATGACGAAAGAATGTGGGCAGCCAGAGAGTGACAGTGACACATCTGAACCATAACATACACCACACACACTCCCATTGTAACTGAAGTGTGTCTTGCCTTCACTTTACAACATATCAAATTTATATATCAATGATTATGGGAAATACTAAGATACTTATTTGACATGCAATACTAGCACCAAGAAAATCTAATGAAAGACTGACTATACATTGGTGGGGTAGGGGTGGCAACCACACAAAAATTTGGGAACCATTGCCCAAAGACGTAAATA
The DNA here is from genome assembly GCA_964036315.1 of Acanthosepion esculentum. Classification (NCBI taxonomy): domain Eukaryota; kingdom Metazoa; phylum Mollusca; class Cephalopoda; order Sepiida; family Sepiidae; genus Acanthosepion; species Acanthosepion esculentum. Next base: position 71,579,772 of record OZ038500.1, on the reverse strand, counting down.
TGGCTTATTGCCATGATAGGTAAAAGGACAGTGGGAGGCTGTGTGTCATCCAATGACCAGCTTATGTGAATGGTGGGAGGGATGTCAAAAAAGACATATTACTAAGAGCTACAAAGGATAGGAAGTTGTGGAGAGCCATGATCGCCTATGTCCTGAAGGGACATGGCATGTAGAAGAGAAGGGTGAATAATAAACATAGAATACTCCTATTATAGTATTAAAAAAATTGTACATTTTCAGGGCAACTGAACAAAAAAACCTGGCGGTCATATTCCTCGTGCCCACTGTCTACCCGGAAGTTTAAGTATCTGGGAAGTATTCTGACGGGGGATCGTAGTTGTGACACTGAGATCTGAAGATGGATTGGGATGGCTAAGGATACATTCCAGACGCTGGGCAGGGTACTGCGAGACAGGAGGATTTCTATGGTGACAAAGAAAAGAGTACTGAGTTGCTATGTGACATCTGTCCTCCTATATGGCAGCAAATGTTGGACGGTATCCTCAAGGATGAAGAAGAGACTCGAGTCGGCAAAGACGTGGTTCTACAGAATGATGAGTCCCACATATAGGACGAGACGGATGTCCAGTGCTTTCTGCATTATGTTGAGGTTTCTTCTACTCGATGAATTACTTAATTATGATTATCTCAAACTCGATGAATTACTTAATTATGATTATCTCAAATCCTCCTAATAATTTTTATCATTTATATATATATATATATATATATATATATATATATATATATGACAAAGTGAAATAAATTTTGTTAATCATTCGAGATTATGCATTCTCTCCCAGAAACTAACTAATGTCTGCTCAGCATAGTTGCAGTATAAACCACAGGTGGGATCTGTGGGTGTTGAACAAACACAAATGTGCCAGAGCAGGCATCTACAATAGGGATTGGCTATCTGCCCTAACAGACAGGCATACTCATACAAGTTGGCATTATTATTATTTGTGTATGTTATATGTCCTGCTTTGTACCATGTAGAACTGGGTCCAAATTATGGTCTTTAGACCCTATAGGAAAATTGTTATTTAATTGATAGCACTTTTCTTAGTACACGGGATGTTCCTAGTACAGTGATCTACTGGGCAACTTGTATGTTGATGTTATCAGGGACACTATTAGTAAAATTGTCCATTCCTTTTCTCACGAGGCCTAGAGCTCCAATTACTATTGGTACAGTCTTAGTCTTCATTCCCCACATCCTGTTAATCTCTATCTCCAGGTCCTTGTATTTGGACAATTTCTTGATAATTTTCAGGGAGGTGATTCTCTCAAATGGTACTGCTATAGAGTCTGTCTATATTTCTGAGATGAGGTATTATGTACAGTATTTACATTAGTCGGACTATTGTCCTCATCTTTGTCGCCATATTTGTCACAACGTTTCGGCCGTTGTACGCTCCGGTCTTCTTCAAACATGGCTCGTGGAACTAGAACAGTCTACCCCAGTGATCGAAATAAAGGGTTCAGTTCGAAATTCCAACCACCTGAAGAAGGCCGGAGCGTACAACGGCCGAAACGTTGTGACAAATATGGCGACAAAAATGAGGACAATAGTCCGACTAATGTAAATATGGTACTGCTATGTCAATAAGCATACACTTCCTGAATTTCTTGTCTTTTATGATAATATTAGGTCTGTTGGTTTTTATTTCCCTGTCAGTTTGTATTGGCATGTCCCAGAGGATAGTTATTTTGGGTAACTGTGTCTGGTTGGTACTCATACCATCTCTCAGTGGTTTTGATTTTGTGCTTCTTGCATATCTTCCAGGGAACATATGTTGCGACCTTGTTATGTCTGTGCGTATATTCATTTTTTGCATGTTCCGGACATCCTGGGATAATATGGTCAACTGTTTCATCATATTTTGCGCAGATCCTGCATTTCGGGTTAGTTTCATCCTTGATTATGCGACAATGATAGGATCTGGTTGTGAGGCTTCGGTTCTGAGCTGCAATAATTAGGCCTTCTGTTTCAGCTTTGAACCCGATGTCTCTCAGCAAGTGGGAAACACTATCTTTTTGCGAGAGCTCACATTGTAGAGGTGTTTCCTGAAATGAAGAAACGAAAAAGATTATTTATTTCTGTATTTTAACAGAAAATGTGGCACAAGGCCGAAGTGGGGAATGGGGAAAAGGTCGGTCTTCTGTCTTAACTTTTAAACTTGGCTAGCCACAAACGCTGACCCAATCATACTAACAATATTTCTTGCACCAAAACAACACATTCTTACTTACCTTTCTTACCACACCCACCATAATACCTCAATGACTCTATGAAAATACTAACTAGTCCCCATATGTTTCTGGGGGTGGGGAATAAAATAACAATTTAAAATTTAAAAAAATAACCCCAATGAGTAATTACAATATGAGAGAAATAACTATTTACAAGAAACTAAACAAAATCGTGTTAGTAATAAAAAACCCACAATCATTAAATGTGGCAGAAACATCAGTTAACTGGACGAAATTAATGCGGGACTATAAAAATAAAAACATTCATTCATCCAAGCACTCACACAGACATGCACTCATTCAGACACAACAACAGATACGAAAAATCACACCCGAAACGAAAAAACGCCCCGCATCCACCAGAGAACTGGCGTCACTGACCACCTAACGAGGGAGGGGATGGGGAATTAAACTTAAAGAAAAATAGGGACAGAAATAAAAGGGGCCAATGGGCATACATACCCTAGCTAAGTTTACTGGAAAATTAAACTAAAGAATCAAGAACAAAACCTAAGCCAACCTAATTTTGGGATGTGTTGCCCGTGTTCAACCGAGCTAAAGCAATATTCTGATGCATAACCGGCATCAAAGTGCCACTCCAGGTCAGCCCCTTTCACACGACACAAGCGTGCAAGATTCACCCACCTTTTGCCGAATTCAGAGGAAGAGAGTCACCTCCTTTCCGACCTGATCTTGACTTTAAGCTGATCATTTGGGAAGAGATAAACTTCTCGCCTCCATAGAATCCCTTCTGACATGTCGTCCAAATCACGACCCTCATAACACCTAGCAAGCATAAGAACACATTGTGTTCAGCCCTCGTCAACGGCGGAGCCACATTGCTACAAACAGAAACGGCCTCAAGGACAAAGAACTTTCCAGACAGCATACGAACCATGAGGCCTTAACATACTTGCACAGCGGTGCTACCACCGTGCAATGAAAAAAGGCGTGACCAATGGTCACGACTTTCCCACTACAGCGGCGGCAGTTTGGATATTTCTCCAAGCCCGCCAAGCAAAGTCTTTTGGCGACTCAGAGGGCCCTACGCATCATCAGCCAGGTGAGTAATGCCTCATTGTTATTGAGACATTTCAACTCGGGCGCCCAAGGCCATATCGAGCGAACCTCCTGCTTCGTAAGACCGAGCTCGTCAATTAAATCATCACGAACGGCCCCTCTAACTAACACCTTATATAATGCCTTACTAGACATCGTCTGGAGGTTGGAGAGGCCATCCAACGCCCGTAAGAGGAGTTTCAGGGCACGGAGGCATTCACGATAGAAGGAGCACTCGACTTTGGGTAAACGGTGAGCCTCCTCCTCGGCCGAGTGCACACTTCTCAGGGATGGGAAACTCTTACGGGCGCCTTCCTTCCAGAAGGCGCCCACCTCATCCAGTTCGCGACACATTCCACCCAGGAATCCGATGTGAAGCATATATTGACGAATCTCAATGCTCGGCATACCTAGACCGCCTTCAGATAGATGAAGGGAACAGATCTCCAGAGAAACTCTGGCGGCCTTGCCTCCCCACAAGAAGGAGAACAAGAGCTGCACTAACGCCAGTAAAGTGTCAGACGGAAGTGGAAGCATAGAGAGTCGGTAAAGGAGAATCGGGTAGATGTGTGAAACACATACTATACTTCCGCCCTTCCCTTTGAGGAAAGATTCCGCCGAGACCACAAATTAATTACGATCTCGGCCTTCCCTTGCACCTCCGATCAATTCATATCCAACTGAAGATCAGGACCGAACCAGACGCCGAGAATCTTGACCGGCCCATCCGTCCAGAGGAAAGGTCCGGGAAGAGAAACTCCCTTCCACGCACCCAACCGCTCGCCAACAGACTTTTCGCGGTTGATCTTGGCCCCTGTCACCATCTTATAACCACTGATTTCTTTGCTGACTTCGTTAAACTCGGCCCTACTCGACACAAAAACCGAAACGTCATCAGCATAGGCGGAATACCTGGGCGCGTTGGTAGCGCCAGGTAGGGAAATTCCACGTAGGACCGGATTCGTCTCTAACTTGTGAAGGAACGGTTCCAACGCAAGAACGTACAGCAAAGGCGAAAGCGGACAACCTTGACGAATGGAGCGAGACAATACGAAAGGCTCCGATCGTACTCTATTCACTTCCACCAGCGCACCGGGGGGTCGCATACAGAAGTCGGATCCAGGTGCGAAAGTACGGCCCGAAACCAACCGCCGAAAGAACGGCCTCCAAAAACCGATGGTCAACCCTATCTAGTGCCTTGGACTGATATAAATTGATCAGCGCGGCTTCACTATCGACTTGCTCGATGATCAAGCGCACCATATGAAGGTTGTCCTGAATAGTCAGGCCCTTCACAGCACAAGTCTGTTCGGAGCCAATCAGACTAGAGAGGACAACCTGAAAACCTAACAAAAGAAAACTGATATCTAAACCAACCAAAGTCATTGATACCTTGTGATGAAAAAAAAAAGCTGATGCCATAAGTTGGAAAAAAGAAATGAAATAAATAAATACTTGATACCATATGATTGGGTATAAAAAAAAGAATTTTTTATGAAATATAAGAATGTCTTGGCTTTAAATGACCCGTTAGAGGTTGATAACCTGTAAAACAAAACCAACAAAATTCTTTATAGTGTAAAGAGTATATACTAAACCAACTTCTATATTTTTATTTTTTTTTAAATAAATTATTCTTTTGTCTAGAATATTTCTAAAGGATTCTTTTTTCCTTGTCTTAGGTTCTGTTCCTTCTTGGCTAAATGGAAGTCTTTATCGGAATGGCAGTGGAATTTTTGAGATTGGAGACATCAAAATGAATCACTTATTTGATGGATTTTCAGTATTGTCCCGTTATGACATTAAAGATGGCAAAGTTTTTTATAAAAACCGAATCCTGCGCTCAGATGCCTGGAATGAATCCATCAAAGCCAATCGCCTTGTATACGGCCAGTTTGGCACACTAGAAATTCCGGATCCATGCAAAAATATATTTTCAAGGTAAGAAAACGAATTTGCAACAGCAGTATTAAAAAGTTTCGTTTAAAGTATACAAGAGTTGCTCCCCTTAGAATTAATACTTTCAAAATATAGAGTTGCTCCCCTTAGTTTTAATACTCAATATATTTTCCGCTCCGTAATTTGTTTTGTCTTTTTTGTTGTTGTTGTTTTCAATGATCTTCTCATAAAAATGAATATTTTTAGATGTATTATCTTATTGCAAAAATTGTTTGTTTTCATTTTGAATATACAATTGTTTTTTTTTTCTTTTTGCTTGAACTTATTTTTCGGAATTATATCTGCACCTTTTCCGAATATAGGACAATTTTGATATAATTTACGTCCAGAAAAGAAAAAAAATATCACATGAAAAATTAAATTAAAAAAACAAACTTTACCACAATACCTTGTCAGTTGTTTTTAATGAAACTTGCATAAAAGAGGGATTGTTGCTTAAATTGACAATTAAGTGGATACTGTGTATTTGTAATTAATAGATGCCACATTTTTATTGATTAAACGGGGTTTATTATATCTCTTAGCCTATGTAATCGAGAAATCTTAATAAAGAAAATGTGTTCTCCAGCAGGGACTGAACCTGCATTCCCCTTTGATCCTGTGTGTTTTACTGCACAACCACGAAGAACATTACAGTAAGCAAAAGAATACATTTTCTTTGCTATGATTTCTGTAATGCATAGGCCAACATAATGCTCACTGTTTAATAAATATTAGGTTGTCACATATGAAATAATGCATTTTTTGGTTGGTTGTTGATTTAATCGTCTAACAAAGTAATCTCCTTTCTATATAAAAAAATATCAACTCTTTTTCTTTCCAGATAATTTTTCTTTCAATATATTGTTATTTATAAGCCCAATGAACATGAATGAAACGATGTCAAACAATTTTATTGTATGAGTACAAACGGGGTCATTCTCCCTCTGAAAGATTTCAGAATATCAAGGAAGCCTTTCATAATGGTATTGTTGAAATCAGAACTGTACAGAGTTGGTATCATAAATAAATGAAAATGAACCAAGGAGAAGACTACGATTGGTTATCAGACATAATCAACTGAATGCTTTGGTTGATCAAATTCCGAGAACTACAATCCAAAAACTTACATAAGCACTCAAAACATCTTGCACAACTGTTTCTCAGCACTTGAAGGTAATTGGAAAATTAAAGAAACTTGACAGGTTTGTTTCACAAGAACTGAATGCGACCCAAAAGAACCGTTGCTTGAGATGTGCTCCAATTGGAAAAAGAGCCATTTTTTGCATCGAATCATTATATGTGATGAGAAATGGATACTCTTTGACAACAGTAAGAGAGTAGACCTGTGGTTAGATACAAGTGAATCATCAAAACAATACTCAAACCTTCACTATAGCCTAAAAAGTTAATGGTTACTGTTTGGTGGTCTTTCAAAGGGGTTATTCATTATTCATTTTTAACTCAAGGGAAAACAGTAACAGCAACCATGCATTGTGGAGAAATTGAGTGTATGCATGAAAAATTGAAAAAGAAATATCCTAGACTTGTGTATAGGGGTGGCCCAATTTGGCTGCACAACAACGCACGTCTGCACGCTTCTTGATCAACTGTCCAAAAGTTGCATCGCTTGAATTATGAAATTTTATCTCATCCTTCATATTCACTTGATATCTCTCCTACTGATTATCATTTAAGTATTTTAAGCTTTTCATATGCAATAAAACCTTCTCCAATAAGGAAAAGGTAATCAAAGCATTTGAACTGTTTATCACATCAAAGATGAGAATTTTATTAAAGATGGGATCAAGAGTTTAGAGACACATTGGAGAATAATCAATCATCAACATGGTGCCAATTACAACTAAATAAATTAGTTATTTAAAACTTCAGAAGGGTTTTATTCATTTCCTATGAAGTGTGTCATTTCATGTGTGACAACATAATAAAAATGGGGCATCTATTTCAAATATGAAATATCCACTTTAATTATATTTGAAGTAATAATTATGTTTGGAGTAAAAAAAAAAAAAAATGTCAGATTAAAAATATATTATATTTTATCAGGACTCCACTGGTTATTAATATTTATTCATAATGTAATGTTGGCAAGACTTAATGGAAATATTTTTGTTTTTTTTTAAAGCATTTTACTTATGGTATGATGCTAATAGTTCTGGACCTACCAATAAACCCAGTCACATCCCAGCACATCTTTGCAATGTATATTGCGATAATCATTTCCCACCTACCACATTGATTAAAACCTCCTGACTTCAGTGTCTATTAGATTTTTTTTAATTTTTTTCAATTGCCCATATATAAACCCCCCTCCTTTTATTTGACACCCAATAATAGTCTCTTTAAAAAAAAAATGAAAAAAATCTCTCAGAATAGATGGGTCCAATCGGTATATTTGCTACTATTATATTTTTTCAGTTTGCTACCATTACCTACTTTCATTACCAAGTAGAAGAGATCTCCTCTTTCCATACGGATTATACCTCTGAAGAAGTCTACAGAGCAGATCGGCTGAAATGTTAGTCTAACAATAAAAAAAATAAAAGAAGAATATTCTGAACAACTCTTGGACTCTGCATGTTCACTCAAGAGTTGTTTTGTAATTTTTCTTTTTTAATTTAGTGATTTTAAAATTGAAACTTATTCAGATAAAATATTAGAGGAGAAAATGAGACAATAAATAAATAAAAAGCCTACGAGTAACAGGCCAATGAATACAACAAGTAATAAACTAATAAGTAAAATTAAAAATTGCCTAGGTAAAAAAAAAAAAACAAAGACACAGAGATAAGCTCCTCGTTTATAATTCTATAATTTTATGCTGATAAGAAATTCTCATTCAGCCTTTTTTGCTTGTGCAGGTTTTTATCTTACTTCAAAAAGGATGTAAATGATAACACAGCTGTTAATATTGTCAAACATGGAGATGCAATCTTTACAATGACAGAGACTGACAAAATCTTTCAGGTGGACCCTGACACACTTGATCCAGTCGATAAGGCAAGTAAAACATTACAATACTGTATTGTCTCTCAGTTATAAATCTCTGATTTCCTCTTATTTCTATATATCTGTCCATTTGTTACTGTAATGCAGCAAAAAATGGCACATCATCGTGTCATTTTTGTTATTAGCACAACAGCATTAAAATATTCTAACTTGGAGAATAATGCAACTTCCAGTCTCATCAGACCACTGGTTTCCAAATAATTTTTAATCAATCCATAAATGAAATGGTTATAATATATATAAAAATAATAATTGTTAATAGAAATTAACAATTTTTTTAATGATATGATTATTGACTGTATCCGTCTTTATTTCTGAGATGAGGTATTATGTACACTATTTATATTGTTAGGACTCTCATCCTCATCTTTGTTGTCATAGTCATTACAACGTTTCGGCTGTTGTATGTTCCGGCCTTCTTCGGGTGGTTGGAATGTCGAACTGAAGCCTTTCTTTCACTCGCTGGGGTAGACTCTTCTAGTTCCACGTGCCATAAATAACGGATGTCAGTTATCAGTTATTTCCTGTTAATTCCTCTCTCCAAGTTCTCCAGCGCCTTAATCAGGTATTGAACTCACACTCTTTGGGTCCTATCACTGGATCTAACTAACACCATTATCCATTGTGTCATGTGTCCTTGAGGACATCTGTGTATGAATTTCTGGGTATTATAAGCCTAATGTCTTCAGCAACCGTTTTTTTTACCAGTGCTGATATTGCAATTTTTGCTGTTATCATTTCATGTTATTTACCAGCATGTTTTTTATTGCAAATTTTGTTGTTATTATTGCTTTTCTCTGGCACTCCTTATTACTGGTTCCCATATTGTATTCATTTCTATGCTTGGGCAGCTCAGGAGATTTTTGTGGCCTAGCATGTGTGCTGATTCCTTAAGTTTATGAATTTTCCAATGATGTTCTTTGTCTATGATCTCAATCTGCTCCCACAGAGGGCGCTTGATTTTCCTTTTCTTTCCATATGTAGTCAGCCATGCCTGATTTTTCCACTTCCCCTCGTGTTCTTCCTGCTTTTTCGTGTTCTTGAAGCCTTACGTTAAGGGGGCGGCCTGTCTCCCTTTATATTTCTTATATATATATATACATGGAATACTTTGAGGAAATGGAGAAAGAGAGTAACAACAGACTCCCATTCCCATAAGGTGAGAAAAGGGAAATCATTTTAGGTAAGGCTTAAAGTACACCAAAAAGCTGCAACATGAGGGGAAGTGGAAAAATTAGGCATGGCTGACTATATAAGGTGAGAAAAGGGAAATCATTTTTTTTATTTTTCCGTTCTATTTCTTGCTTATGTACTGTTTCTACTGTAGGTGCATCTTGGAAAGATGATATCTGTCCACAGCTCAACTGCCCATCCGCACACGGATCAGGATGGAGTTATGTATAACCTGGCAAGCAATTATCAGAATCGAAATATGGCCTATTGTATAACTGCAAGTGATCCTGACCAAGATGGAAGTGAGTGGGACATAAATTCCTTTGTCAGTATAATTACCACCTCCTTTATTTTTTGTCATGACAGCATTATTTTGTTAAGACTTTACTATCTTTAAGTTTTAACCTGCTGGGGAACACAAATTTTCTCTAGTGTGCAGAATGATAAATGTATCTCATGCGTGACGAAAGAAATAAAATAAAGAGAAGTAAAGGGAATGACAGAAGATCAATTAAGTTTTATAGGAAACAAAAAAATGTGGTTTTATCACAATTTTAGTGATTATGGTCAGTGGCTAAAGAGGGAAGAGACATAAAGGCTTACCATTAAGAAATTATAAATACTTAACAAATATCTTCAGTTGGGAGTTGCTGGATTTTGTGGCATAGTTTACATGTCAGCTCAGCGTATGGTAATAAACGGACTGCTCTGAAAGCAGATTTATACAACTGACTTTGCTGCCCAACTCACGTAAGTTTAGCACCAACAAAGAAATATAAATATTTCGATGAAAGACCTCATCAATTGACCCAGACCTCGGAGAAGTTTCATTCATAAAAAACGATTCCCTTAACAGATGTAATGCACACAGTTTCAAGTACATAACTGAAGCTAGCAGATATAGATTTGTAGAAATCCCAACGGAAGATGTACTTTCCTTAAAATAGGTAATGCAAAACTTACTCTATCAAGGTATCTTCATGTGGCCAATCTGTTAGCGGCACACTTTGGCTAAAAAAGCCATTTGCCTAATGGAAAAAGAGGAATACGGTTTGATTCCTCTCAGAGGCACAATTTTTTCTTTAATAAGACTTCTCGATCTATGCTGGTAAATATTAATTTCACTGTTTAAGGAAATAGAAACAAGGATAGAGCTCAAATATGTCTATCCACTAAAAATAATGTTTATAGTAATAAAAATAATGTTTATAGTAATAAAAATAAAACTGGATGTCTATTTCAAACATGGTATCCACTGAAAACAATGTCTGAAGTAATAAAAATGTCAGATTAAAAATAAATAAAGTAATTTCTCTTGCAAAGGGGAGCACAGGTTCATGCCTTGCCAGAGAGGATATTTTATTCATTAAGTTTTCTCAAGTATACAAGTCAGTAGATGTAATGAATACTGCATCTATTTCAAAGCACTAAAAATAATGTTTGAAGTATTAAGAATATCAGATTAAAAATAAATCCATTATTCTTTAGAAATAGGTTTTAAAATGAAAGTCTTCAGATATTTTTTTCTTGTACTCTACTATATTTTAGAATTACTATTTTCATCTATCTTCATAAATATCTTTGAACAGTCTGTTAGTGGTTGTCATAGCAAAGATATTACTAACTGTAGTCACTACTGCCAGAGAGATTACTTTATGAAAAATTAGACATTAAAGACAAAATATCCAGAAATATACTTGGGGTGACAATCATCAGGCGGATGATTGTCACCCCAAGTATATTTCATTGCATGAAACTCTGAGTAGCAAATGTGGTATTATTGTATTGTATTATATATACATATATATATATATATATATATATATATATATATATATATATATATATATATATATAAAGAAATAGACATAATATCTTACATTAATTGCATAACTCTGAGTTTCATGCCATAAAAAATAATTCCAGCATCTTGAAAATTGCTTTGGTTTGAAATTTGGAGTTGTGCAATTAATGTAAGATATTATGTATATTTCTTATATATATTAAATAGCTCTGTTATTTTACATTGAGCACTGTTTTTGCTTACACTATAGTATATGTATTTCTATATGATCGCTTGTTTATATACCTACCTATATTTACCCATTTTTATATATATATGTTACAGCCTGAATGTAAATAGTGTAATTAGAGATATACATATATCCTTCCTAAACAAGTTCATAACTACTTTGAAAATCTTTTCTGTGCTTTTCAATTGCAGATGCAAAACCTTTTGATAACCTTCGAATCATTGGTAGTGTACCATCCCGCTGGCGGTCATGTTATTCATACAACCACAGTTTTGCAATGTCAGAGAATTATTTCGTTATTTTGGAGCAAAATGTATGCGTTGATCTTTTAAAAGCAGCATTTGCTAAAGTTCTTCGTAATCCATATGTGGACTGCATCAAAATATATGATCAAGAGGAGGTACGTATTGCAAACTATTTTGGATTTTCAATCATTTCACCCCAAACAAGGCAATAAAGGTCAATAGGATGCAGGGGGTTACTGAGAGTGAAAGAAACAGAGAGGGCAATAAAAGAACAGGATTCAAGAAAACAGATGACGAGGATAGATATTGAATTTAAATTTTTGAAAATCATAGTTGGCAGGAAGCTGGAAGAGAGTTCCATATGCAAGAAAGAAATGCAGGAGAAGAAACTATTAGCATAGAACTTAGAGTTACAAGTTCAGCAGTAAAATTGAGACCTAGTTGCCAATCCAGTATTGTACTCAATCTTTTGAAGTCAGGGTAACAACAAGAAAGACTCATCAGAACAATTACCATGGGAATATTTATAGAAAAGGTACAGGGAAAGTTCGTTACAGTGATAGGAATACAAGATGCAGGTCAAGATTGATAACATTGCAAATTCTTCCTTGGATTTTCTCAAGAATATCTAGATATGTAGCAGAATCACCAAACCAGATATGGCAACAATATTTGCTGCATGTATGAATAGTAGACTTATAAATGTGCAAGATAAATTTTGGTGAAAATAATTGTCTAGCACAACAGTGAATGATCTGGCATTTAGAAAGGACAGCATAGTACCCATCAAAAATTATGTAACTGTTTGTCTGTTTCTTTTGAATTTCTCTGTTGAATATTTATGAGGATTGAATTTGTTTTTCCTTTCTCTTTCTCATGTTCCAAGTGATTAAAGATGGAAAGAATAGGAAGTGGTGAAGAGGCATGATTGCCCAAATTGTGAAAAGGGGAACAGCATATAAAAAGATGAAGTGATTAAATTTAACTAATTAGTCTTGTTGAGATTTAATAAAATTTTAAAATAATTTTACATTTAGTTGAAAAAGTGATCAAATAGTTTTTAAAGGAAGGCTGATATTTGAAAATAAAAAGTTTGGCAAAGATCAGGCAAAAAAAAAGTTACATCCAAATGGCATTTTTCACTGCTTTTACTGTATACTGCCTTGGTACTTTTTATTATTTTAAAAAGCCACTTTTAGTATAAAAGGGTGGCTTGTGGGTGTGGCTAGCTCCTTGTCATGGCCCTCAATTACAACTGGTTGGTTTGCTACATGAGACATAACTGGGTGGATCAGGTAATTCATCAAAATTAGCCAACCACATCATGCACTGAAACAAGTTCCAAAAAGGCCAGTGGATTTCTCTGTCTTATTCCACTTGAACAGAGATTAAGCCTTTCCCAGTTCCACCTGCCAGGAGTTAATCCCAAATTTTATCATTGTGTCCCTGTAGAAAATCAATGAAATTGATCTTGTTACGTTCGAGTTGGTGATAGGTGGCTTCAGGGAGAGAAAGTTCTTTGATAAATGAATCAAAGGCATTCAGCAAACTAACAGAATTCAGTGTGAAGAGACAAAAATAAGTCTACAGAATTTAACTTCTACAGAATGATGCCTGAAGATTATCTGTATTCACTGTACCTGTGTGTTAGGCGAAATGCAGGCATGTTATTGAATTTAGTCCATTTCCTCCCCTCATGGAAAATAACCTTTAAGTAAAAAAATGGATGTTGTTTTATATGGGGAAATCTTTCCTAATAACAATGATTAATGACTTCACTTTACCTAACCAGGTCCCAAAAATGACAATTTACAATGTTCATAGTTTACATTTCATTATCTCTATATTTCTGTAAATTAATCAAATGGCTTTCCTACTGGTGAAGGTTTCCTCGCCAGAAATACAAAATAATGATAATTATAAAAATTGCATAAAATGGACATCTGGTTTCTATCTAGTCCTCAGCTTTAAATTAATTTTGCTCTTACCAGTTTTCAAACCCTTTTCTAACTTTTTTCAAACAAACACTCTGACCACCCAAGTGAACTTGATAAAAACATTTTTGAACAAAACATTATTACCAGCAATACATTATTACCAGTAGTATATTTTTGAAAAAATAGCATATTACCAGCAATAAAAATCTTGTTGGCATTAAATAACTCATTGAGGTTGATATGCCAGAAAAACAAAAAACAAACCAAACCAAACCATGCCTGGTCTGAAGTTAAACTTTACCAAAAGACCGTCTTTCTTCAAGCTTTCTGGACTGGCACTACAGTATCACAAAAACTGTATCAAATAACAGAAATCACTTGAGGACTTTCAACAACAGCAACAACTAAAATGGATAGGACATGTAACTCTAAGAAAAAATAATGACATAATAAAAATGGTGACATTTTACACCACAAATGAAGATTAAGAAGAACCCCCCCCCCCTATCAATATTGGAAAGAGCAATAACAGCTACTGGACTTGAGAAATCTATGTCCTGAAAAATTGTTTTAAGAGACAGATTTTGTCTACATTACACATGACCAGTGGATAAAAAGCATTGGTTGAAGTTATCCAAAAGTGACTTGACCCAAAAGGATATGAGTTCAATACTTTGCCACAGCAGAGGTGAACAAAGAAAAAAGCAAACTTGGAGAGTTAAGTTATTAAAGGGAATTAACTGAAACTGAAAATGGATAGGACATGTAACTCTAAGAAAAAATAATGACATAATAAAAATGGTGACATTTTACACCACAAATGAAGATTAAGAAGAACCCCCCCCCTATCAATATTGGAAAGAGCAATAACAGCTACTGGACTTGAGAAATCTATGTCCTGAAAAATTGTTTTAAGAGACAGATTTTGTCTACATTACACATGACCAGTGGATAAAAAGCATTGGTTGAAGTTATCCAAAAGTGACTTGACCCAAAAGGATATGAGTTCAATACTTTGCCACAGCAGAGGTGAACAAAGAAAAAAGCAAACTTGGAGAGTTAAGTTATTAAAGGGAATTAACTGAAACTGAAAATGGATAGGACATGTAACTCTAAGAAAAAATAATGACATAATAAAAATGGTGACATTTTACACCACAAATGAAGATTAAGAAGAACCCCCCCCCCTATCAATATTGGAAAGAGCAATAACAGCTACTGGACTTGAGAAATCTATGTCCTGAAAAATTGTTTTAAGAGACAGATTTTGTCTACATTACACATGACCAGTGGATAAAAAGCATTGGTTGAAGTTATCCAAAAGTGACTTGACCCAAAAGGATATGAGTTCAATACTTTGCCACAGCAGAGGTGAACAAAGAAAAAAGCAAACTTGGAGAGTTAAGTTATTAAAGGGAATTAACTGAAACTGAGATATCCAGAAAAGGCATGGCATGTGGAACTAGAACAACATACCCCTGTGGACTAAATAAAGGGTTCAGTTTAGAATTCCAATGTTTGTTACCTGAAGAAGACCAGAGCATACAATGGCCGAAAAGTCATGAATATGACAAAGATGAGGACAACTGTCCAAACAATGTAAATAATGATTTTATAAATTTCAACCAGGAGTAGCACTGGCTGCTCAGTCAATAAATGACAAATGTTTTTTATAAGGAAACAGCTAATATTGCCATTGCAATGTTAACTTTCTGTTTGTATCTTCCAGCTCCAGGTAGCCGTGCTTGAAAAAAAAAATGGCCAACAACTAAAAACTGTGTACAGAATGAATAACTTTTTTTGCTTTCATCACATCAATTCATATGAAGAAGATGGACACTTGATAGTGGATTTGTGCAGCTACGATGATGCAAATATTATTGGGCGAGCGTGTATTGAAGCAATACGAAATAGAGAACTTCTAAACAGCAAATCCTGTTTTAAGCGCATTGTTATTCCTCTCAATGTTGCCGACAACGTGAGTACAATTTTATTTTTGGAGTCTTTAACTCTTGACAATAAATACTTTTGACAAATAATTTTTAGACTTTAACTCAGTAAACAATAATGTTTTGTCTTTAATTCTTGGCAATAAATAATTTTTTAGTCTTCAAATCTTTTGACAATAAATACTTTTTTCTTTAACTCTTTTGACAATACTTTCTATTTTTAGCTTTTTGGGCAATAAATACGTTTTTAGTACTTAACACTTAACATTAAATGCTTTTTTGTCTTTAAGTCTTTTGATGATAAACACTCTTGAAAATAAATACTCATTAATCTTTCATTCTTATTAGACTTCAGTTATGATAGTAAATCCTTTTTTATCTCTTTTGACATTAAATACGTTTTTAGTCTTTAAATCTTTTGATATGTTTTTAGTCTTAATCTCTTGATGATAAATGCACTTAACAATAAATACTCATTAATCTTTCATTCTTTTGACAATAACTCTTTTTTGCCTCTTTTCACAATAAATACATTTTTAGAATGTTTTATGTTTTCGTCTTTATCTCTTTTGATAATAAATACACTTGACAAATAGTTTTTTAGTCTTTAAGTCTTTTTAACTGTTCAGTTAGTAAAAATCTCTGAATGTAAAAATGATAAAGAAACCACAAGCTGATATTTTGATTTCAAGGGAAAAAAATTTTTTTTACCAATCCGATGCTTTGATATTGATGAAAAAATGGTAAAAATGGTGCTTTTTACGATTTAGGGAAAAAAACAGTCTAAATTTGATGAAGACAGATTTTTAATAATATCAACTTAGCATTTATTTTCATGTTGGGCTATGGTTAGTACCATAGGAGTTTGAAAACTTCACAAATATTTTGCATTAATATTTAGTAAGTTGCAAGTCAAATTCACATGCAAGGAGTTTCTGGTTTTAGTCATAATA
This sequence comes from Acanthosepion esculentum, assembly GCA_964036315.1. Taxonomy (NCBI): domain Eukaryota; kingdom Metazoa; phylum Mollusca; class Cephalopoda; order Sepiida; family Sepiidae; genus Acanthosepion; species Acanthosepion esculentum. The sequence continues at coordinate 71,563,199 of OZ038500.1, read as the reverse complement.
TTTGTGTGAATTACAAGCAGTTTTTACTTATTTACTGACAAAATGAAACCTATTTTAAACTTTTTAAAATTTACAAAATAATATTTTTTAATATTGACTTTGTAATTTTTTTTTTTCTCATTTTTATTTATTCTACAAAATCCAGAAAGAGGCTGAAAACAATATAGAAGAAAATTAAGAAGTAAATTATATATCTATAATATTTTCAATTGGGTGTTTGGAAATCCCACAGTACTAATGACAATGACTCACAATACAAAGAGAGGGTTGATTATTAAAATGTCTGTTTTTACTGAAATCAAAACACAACAACGATCAGTTATGAAGCAATTGAAATTCAATAGTAAATGAAAAAATGTTTCAAAGCAATAAAAAACATGTAAAAATTAAATTATGAAAAGACTTCATTTTAAAAATAACTTGTTTAGCAGCATATCAACACCTCTGTGGGTTATTTAATATCAAAATCTAAATATTCTGTATGTAATTTTTTTTTTTTTTGAGATACACGTTTTACTAATTAACCCATAGTTGGGAGAGAGAAAAGGTGGATTCATACCTTTTCCAAGGGTATTTGTGTGTAAGTGAATGCAACGAATCAAACTGGAATTGGAACTCAGCTCTCCTATTAAAATTCTAAGCTATTATTCATTACACCACCCACACATCCAATCTTACACCAGGCTCAACATTGCTTGACTTTGGTGATCATACAGGAAAAGCTGTTTCAATGTGGTGTGGCTGCAAACCCCCTGAAAAGAACATGTGACTATACTATCCTAAAATACACTTTATCTTCAATTACAAATTACGTTGCTAGTTATGAACCTCTTATTGGCTTGTATCTAATGTGCGTAAACAACTTCTGATGGACATATTTTTAAAAAAACTCTATATTACTATTATTTAGCTCAATTTACCACGAAAGGGGTGAGTAAATTAATAAGATATGAGGATAAGTCAAGAATTATCGGCACTTTTGCCATAACGTATCTTTAGGTTTGTCAGACTGCCTTCTTCTCATGTGGTATATAGTTTGTGCTATTGTGATCACATGATCTTGCTGCTGTTACAGTGTAAATATGGCTGCTCAGGTAGCAGTGTACACCGAGGAAGAACAATTATTACGGTCACACAATTGAAGTTTGAGCTTGGTCGTGCCAGTCTCCTTGCTGCTGTTACAGTGTAAACATGGCCACTCCACTAGCAGTGTACACCAAGGAAGAACAAAGTTCAGTGATGCAAATCGGCAGGGAACATGCTACTTCATTGATGATAATTCACTGGTTTGTCATTACCACCTTTCGAGCTTGCTGAATCTTCTTATCAGTAGTAGAGGTTGCTTCTTCATGCATCACGCTTGTCTGGCCACTTATACACACCTTTATGCAGTAGTGCACTGTTGCTCTATTGTGTTGAAAGTTCCCGATGAATTTCTGCCCCTGACACACCTTCTGACCAGAGAAACTGGATCCCTGCTCTTTGTTACTAAAACCTAAAGATATGTCATGGCAACACTGCAGATTACTTACTCTTGTATGATTTCTTTTTTCTTTCTTTTTCTTTTTTTTCTTTCTTTTTCTTCTTTTTTCTTTCTTTCTTTTTCTTTTTTCTTTCTTTTTCTTTTTTCTTTTTATCTTTCTTTCTTTTTCTTTTTTCTTTTTATCTTTCTTTTTTCTTTCTTTTTTCTTTCTTTTTCTTTTTTCTTTCTTTTTTCTTTCTTCTTGTGTGATCTGTTTTTTTCTTTCTCTGCTCCATTTATTGCGGAATTCTCTTTTTCAGGTTTTAAGTTTATAGTTCTTAGTTGTTTCTAGGCTGAAGTCAAAGACAAAAATGAATTTCCATTTTCCAAGTGTCATGTATCATTAATAAAGAAAAAAAGGCCAAAGTATTGCTTTTATTGTCCTAAAAATCAATGAAGATTGACTGATATTGAATTTTTTTAAAATTTGATTTCCAGGATAATTTTTGAAATTTTCAAAAGATGGAAATTTTGATATCTCTGTATTCATATTTGAAATGAAAAATTATAAGCAATACTTTAGTCATGTAATAAAAGCCTGTTATTATTTATGATTCCCCCTCCTGGGTATGACGATAAACTACATCTGCGTCCAGGATAAGACGATAAACTACATCCAACAGCAAGGCCTCTGATGAGAAGGATTTGGGGAGTGTGGAACCACCTCTTAATTGCTGGTGTTCCCAGGTCCACCCTGACCCAGGGTGGTAGAACCTGTTAGGGTCCCAGCTATGGGCAAATAGTTAATCCTGAAACTGAGGTAAAAAGCATTATGAAAGTGTAAAAATAGATTTTAATACCAGAAAAACTTTGTAAAAAAATTATTACCAAAAATAAATTTTTGAAGAACAAAAAACTATTAACAGCAATACGTTTAAAAAAAAATATTACCAGCAATACATTCTTTTAAAATAATATTACCAGCTATACATTTTTGAGGGAAAAATATATTACCAGAAATAGATTTTTGACAAAACCAAATATTACCAGGAAAAAAAGTTGTCGGCATTAAATGACCCATTGAGGTTGATATGCCGTAAAACAAAACAAACCAAACCTTAATAATTACCATGTCCCATGGAAAATTGAAATTCATTATCACTCAAAAGGGGGAAATTGATAAACAAAAAGAAATACAAGGAAACACTTTTCAAACAGAAAGAATAACAATTTGAAACACAAAAACTCAAAATAATAAAGGGGGAGAGATGGTGTCTGAGAAGAGAATTTCAGACTTAGTAGTAGCATATCATTGCTGTATATTACCTCTTTTATGTTGTGGTGTAATGGACGTTGGCTCGGAATGAGTTCAAATCCCAGTCAGGTTCGTTGTATTCACTTACACACAAATACCCTTGGGAAAGGTATGAATCCATCCATTCTCCTCCCAGCTATGGCTTGAGTAGCAGAACAGACTGGGTTCTTTAGCCTTGGTTGGCAACCAGTCTGCCGCAGAAAGAAATGCCAACCTATTGCGGGAAAAATCTTCTGCCTTGTCAGTCATGTATTAAAAGATACATGATTGCCCAAACATGTATCACATGTGGCACTTAACTGACATGATTACTTGTTTTGGCCTGCCATAGTTAAATCACATGTGGTAGTTCCCATATCCCTAAGGTTTCATGTGGTAGCAGACTTGCAGAAAGTACAGCTAAATACGTATATGTGTATTTTTTCAGTGCATCCACATCGTAACTGAATGTGACACAAGGTCAAGGTTTAAAGTGGGTTTAACAGCAATACTGTCAAAAATTTGCTCAAGCCCTCTTGGCACTTCCCTTTTTGGGGTCACCTCAGGCACTGGGCAATAAACCCCGCCCCCTCCTGAAGAATGGGTACTGCCTGGAAAGATGGCTCCCTGGGTCTTCAGTTCATGTTATTTTGAAACTGTCTCAACAATAGTGCCAGGGAAGTACATTTACATCTATATATGCAAAAAAATATTTATTTTTATATTTTTACAGAATATAAAAATTATCTTCATAATTTTAACCCTATTACTACTGTTACCATACTACTACCAAATACTAAAGTCTCTAAGCCTGGGAACGTATGTACCTGTCTTACAATCAAGATTAGTAGATAATACTAAAATGCCATACAATACTCATTGCAAGGAAAGACACAAAATACCCAAGGCTGTTATTTTAAAATTTCTTTCTTTGGTATTGTAATTTTGTTTAATGTATTTTTTCTGATCATACTCCTTAAATCATGAAAGATATGACATGAAAATATCTCTATTTTTTTTTTTACATTTTTATGTGAAGCATTTTCAGTGTAATTTGCAAGATCATTTCATTCTAAAAATAACTGTTTTCAATTAAACTTCCTTTTTTTTCAAAAGTTACTTGTCTCTCTTACGCAGGCTCCTGTTGGGGTGAATTTGATCACTCTAAAAGACAGCAAGGCAACTGCTATGAAAAGGAAAGATGGCAGTATCTTTTTAACCTCTGATTACTTAACAGACGACCCGGCTGGTATGCAATCTTCTTTCTTGTTCCTTTAAAAATGTGTTTTTCCCAAAGTGGTCAACATCAGTATCTGGGGTCAGTGGTTCTATTGGGTAGGTCTGATAAATGCATGGAACCAGTGCCAGTGCAAGCATCACATGAGTCCCCACCAAGTCTATGATACACCCCCACCCCTTCTACAACATTTCATTTGTCATAAGATAGTATTCATATAAAATACACATTTTATTGTAACCTAATTATGTACAATAATGGATCATATAGGTGAACAATACACACACACACTCTCATATATATATATATATATATATATATATATATATATATATATATATATATATATATATATATATATATGGCCTGTGCAAGAATCTTGTTGACCTCTCCCACCAAATCTGGGGCCCTTCACTCTACTATATCTCAATTTTCATTACAAATTATATTGTTTTTTTTTGTTTTGTTTTTTAAGCGTATCACCCCAAGCGAGGCTGGAGGCCACTATCACGCATGGGGTTATAGAAGGGTTGGAGGAAGAGCAGATAGGAGTGGTAAAGGAGAGGATGTGGAAAAAGGAAAAGACAGTGGATCGATCAAGGCAAGGGGGTTACAGAAGATTTGGAGCGAAAGCAGATAGGAATGAAAGGTGAAAGGATGTGGAGAAGGGAAGTGGATAGATCAAGGCAACTGGAGATGTCGATTGACGTTACACTTAAATAGTTGGAGATTGTATTTGTCAGGGAAACAGTAATAGGGAAGGGAGTTCCACAGGCGAGATGTGCGAGACATGAAGCTATTGGAGTAGAAGAGACGTCTACATCTAACAGTTTCAACGGTGAAGGGGTGGGAACGGGATGCCAGCCTCGTAGGACGTTTAAATTCATGAGGCCTAGGGACAAGCGAAATCAGCTCCTCGGAGCAATTACCGTGAAAGTATTTGTGAAAAAGACAGAGCGAGGCAACATCGCGTCCGTGAGAGAGCGACTGCAGACGAGATGACAGATAAGGGCCAATCACATTGCATATCCGTCTCTGGATCTTATCAAGAACCCTGAGGCAAACAGCAGGGGCTCCAGACCATATATGGCAGCAATACTCCATGCAAAGGCGAATGGTCGATTTATAGATTTGGAGGATCGATTCCGGGGAGAAAAATTTCCTGGCTCGGCATCAGTTGCATCATCCACTTGCGGTGGATGATGCAACTGACTCGATGTATTTGTTCCATCTCAGATCAGCGGACAGCGTGAGACCGAGCAGCCGCAGAGAGGAGCTCTCGAGAAGTTGGTCTTCAGACATTCTAATGGGATGCAGGGATGGATCCTTGTGGTGGTTAATAGAGAGCAGTTTTGTTTTAGAGGCGTTAAAGTTAACCATCCATTTCTCGCTCCATTTCACAACCGATTGGTGGTTCTTTTCTATTTGAACTGCCAGGTTAACTTTGTCAGCATCACTAGATTTGTGTTTGAGGCAGGAGTAAATTGTGGTGTCGTCAGCATAGATGCCGACTTGGGAGTCTATGGCGTCAGGAAGGTCGTTTATAAATATGAGGAACAGAGTAGGGCCTAGGATGGAGCATTGAGGAACACCTGCGTTAGTGGGGTAGGAGCTGGAGAACGACCTTCAATTCCCGGTTTGACAGGAATGATTGTATTAGGTCAAACAATCGACCTGTGATACCATAACCCTGGAGCTTCCGAAGAAGGCCGGCATGCCAAACTCTATCAAACGCTTTGGAGATGTCTAGGGCCACGTTATTATGAATAGCTTGGTAGACAAATTCAGTGATGGCCGTAAGCACATCGGCCGTAGATCGGGCAAAGCGGAAACCATACTGCTTGTCTGAGAGCGGATCATGGGATATCAGATGATTAATCACTTCGGTGTTGATAATGGCCCCGAAGACTTTGCCGAAGAGGGGTAGGAGACTGATAGGACGGTAATTGGAAGGGTCGGATGGGTCACCAGAGTTCTTAAAGACAGGAACAATGGTTGAGGACTACCAGCAGTCAGGAAAACAAGACTCCTTGAGGCAGCGGTTGTATAATTTAGAGAGGGCAGGCGCCAGTTCAGGCGCGCATTTTATCAGGACAATGGCTGGTATCCCGTCACCACCAGTAGCCTTGTGGTGATCTAAGTTAGAAATAATGCCCAATACCAACGACGGGTATATGTGCAATCCGTTCAAAAGGGCCTCGGTTCTGGGAGGGAAATCGGGCAAGGGTACCCCGGAAGAGTCTAGCGTTGAATTGGAAGAAAACTTTCGAGCAAAGCATTCGGCCTTGTCGGCAGAGGTGGTCAGGACCTCAAACTGATTGAACAGGGGAGGAATGGAGGGTTTTTTATTGTTCAGAACGCTCTTGCAGAGGCGCCAATAATCTTTGGAGCCAAATTTGCGGGATGCAATACGTTCCTTCATCCGAGCAGCAAATAGTGACTTGGCATCGTCGAGGATACGCTTACACTCGTTACGCGCAGAGGTAAATAGACGTCTATTGAAGTCAGAACCTAATTATGTACAATAATGGGTCATATAGGTGAACAATACACACACACACACACACACACACACATATATATATATATATATATATATATATATATATATATATATATGGCCTGTGCTAGAATCTTGTTGGCCTCTCCCACCAAATCTGGGGCCCGTCACTCTACTATATCTCAATTTTCATAAGGTTGTATTCATATAAATTACAAATTATATTGTAACCTAATTATGTACAATAATGGATCATATGCAATATAGATGAATAATTCAACTAGAAAATTAAAAATAAATATAAAATATAAATATAAATAAAATATAAATAAATACAATATATCTAAATTCAAATTAGAGACATGTCAGAAATAGATTATTCCATCTTAAATAAATCAGCAATGTTTTGAAGCAATTTTTAACATTAACTTCAGATTTTTCTTGTTAAAAAGTTGAATAATTTTAACACATTCAATATTATTGATAAAAAAATATTGAATTTTATATAGTTTTTTTTTGTTGAGATTTTGCATGAGCAAAACAAATTCACAGATTTGGATAAAAAATAAAGAACACAGATTTATGTCAAAATCAGCAAAGTTTTTCATCTTTTAATAGCCAATTGGGCTTAGTTTAATTTGTAATGTATATAAATGTGGGTAGAAAAAAAGCAAATGCTGATAAGATAGTGAGTGTCACAAAGCACTGCTCAGGGCAACCAATCAGACTATCTGGAGCATCAAAAGAATGTCAATAAATGCCTGGGGGTCAATAAATAAATTGTGGTGATATAGAACTAAAACTCACCAAATTCCAACCAAGTATCAATGCCCTTGCTAATGCTCCTCAAACACATCACCCCCACCATTAAAACATCCCCCATTAAAGTAATTAATTTAATAAAAGGGTATATTAACCTACTTTTAATTTTTATTATTATTACCTGTAGTATTTGTGAAGTTATTATTCAAACAAACACGTTGTGTAAGAAGAGAAGTTGAAATTGAGAAAGGAATAACAAAAACGTAAAGCTAAAATTAATTTTATTGTGAAAACAATAATGCGACATAAAAGTCATCCTGCACAAGGGCTTGTACAGATCCATAGCTACTGCCCATGATTGCCACCACTTGGTGATTTGTCAGTGTACCCTAATCAAGGCATCCACCCTCTGGATGTGTTCTTCTGTACACAATGTTGATAGATGACCAGATTAGTTCTTGTTTGCTACATTCGTTCTACCCACTCATACACCTTTTATTGATTCAGGGTATGTGCTCTGTACTGCACCAACGTCTGACAGTGGATTTCTGAACGTTTGATTCCCTATGCCCACAGTACAATACGGCATGTTGTTCCTTGATGGTGCAATTAATGAGTGGAGTGACCATATGTCTGACCTCATTGCTCCCTGTTACTTGGCTGAATGATAGAATTCTGTGCATGGATAGTGACCTATCATCCCATGCTCATGTTTGGTGTTGTGTATCAGTGCCTCTCTGTTGTTTTTACTGTACAATTTCAAAATTACCTTTACTTTCTGATTTATTGTTATGGTTCAAATCTCCTCGCACCACGGTTATGATCCAAGGTTAGGACCAAGGAAGAACAACACGAACACAAGAGTAGAAAATAACAAAGATATATTACAACAGAAATATAATACAAGAAGTTGAAGGGTTAGTATTAACTGTCAGTCTGGTTTAGAGTGAACTAATATTGTCTTGATTCGTTAGGTCTCGACTCATTCCTCCTTTCTCTCTCTCAGAGAGGCGCAGTATTTATAGAGTCAGGAAGAGTCCATTATCATTATAGATAAGTACCCATAACACCCCTCTTCCAAAGCTTTTACGTCACAGGGTTCTTTAGTATTTTTTTCTCTTTGGATTTATTATCAAAGGCTCTGTGACTTTTCCTGGTCGATTTTCGTGGTTCAGACATTGTTTGCGGCCTTTGCATATCAAATGTGTCGAATATCGTATCCATCACTTCTTCCTGAGGTGGACCATTAGAATCATCTAACAGCCTCTTTCTTATTTGATTTACATGTCTTTTATGTGAGAATTTCAGGCCCTGTATTGTGTAAACCATGTTCCCGATTCTTTTTTTCAATTGTACCTTGCTCCCAATAGGATGTATTGTTTTTATACGTTTTGAAAAAAACTTTCTCTCCTGGGTAGAATTTTCTTTTTGAAATTGGTATTTGCTTTGTTTGTTTTGGTAGCAATTTGTTAAATACTGATCTGATTTTTCGGGCAAACATCACTTCCACAGGTGATAATGCCGATGGCGTAGCACTGTTTGGTGTAATTCGATATACTTGTAAAAATTGTTGCAACGCCTTTTCTGTTGGCACGTCTTATTCTTTCCTTAACGCTCTTTTGAGTGTGTCTACAAATCTCTCCGCTTTCCCATTTGATCTTGGGTGATATGGCAGGGATTTGATATGTTTAACTTGAAAAGTTTCTCAAAATTCTTGAAAGTCCGCAGATGTGAATTGTGTCCCATTATTGGTGACTAGACAATCAACCACTCCAAAATGAGCAAACAACTCGTGGAGGCAATTTATGGTAGTTTGTTTGTTGGAAGATACTCTAATTTGAAATTGTAGTTCAATAAAATTGTACCCCCATCTTACCAACCTATTAGCCGTGTAAACGGGTAGACCTTTCTTCGATCCAAATATTGTAAATAACGTCTTGTGGTCCATCTGTAAAGTAAAAAATCTACCGTAAATATATCTATGAAATCTTGTAACTGCAAAAATAAATCCCAGCGTTTCTTTTTCGATTTGTGAGTAATTTTTTTCTGCTGGTTGCAAAGTTCTTGAAGCATGCGCAATGGGTTTTAGTGTCTCATCCGGCATTTTATGCAGTATACATGCCCCGACTCCATAGGCACTCGCATCACTTGCGACTATTATTTCTAATTTTGGGTCATAGTGCGCTAAAAATATATCCACGGTTAGCGTCTTAATTATTTTGTCAAATGTTTTCTGGCATTCATCTGTCCACTCCCAAACTTTTTCCTTCTTCAACAGTTCTTTTAGGGATGCGCGCAATTTATGCATGTTTGGAATGAATTCTTGGTAATAATTCACTAAGCCTAAGAACCTTTGTAATTCGGCTACGTTTTTTGGAGCTGGCATTTTTTTTATTGCCGTTGCCCTTTCTGGGTCTGGTCGCCTTCCTTCTTCATCGATGATATGGCCCAGATATTTTATTTCCTTCATAAAGAAATCGCATTTGTTTTCTTTTACCTTGAAACCATAGTTTTGTATTCTCCTGAAAACCTCTTGAATGAGTTCCCAGTGTTGTTCAATGTTTTTACTATTTATCAGTATGTCATCCAGGTATGTAATCGTGAAATCAAGTCCGCCTAGCATAGTATCCATTATTTGTTGAAATATTGCCGGCCTGACCTTAATCCCAAATGGTAATCTTTGGAACTTGTATAATCCTTTATGTGTGTTTATGAACAATAATCTCGAGCTTTCCTCATCTACTGGTATTTGTAGGTACACTTTGCTCAAGTCTATTTTTGAGAAAAACTTTCCTCTGTTTAATTTTGTGAAAACTTCTTTTGGGCTGGGTAGAGGATAGTGGTAATCCTTTATCGCTGCGTTGAATCCCGTTGAGAAATCAGCGCATACTCGTATCTCACCGGATTTCTTTTTGACGTAAACCGTAGGTGCGGCCCATTGACTATATTCCACTTTTGTCAATATATCGATTTTCTCGAGTCTATCCAACTCTTGATCTATTTCTATCTATTATTTCTATATTTGCTGCCATTTTTTACACCTCCCGAGGCTGGCTGAAAATACTTCGTGGAAACTTTCTTTTAGTTTCTCCTTTAATTTATCTGCCTTGGTCGATAAACTTTTCACTTTTTGGCAGTACGTACTTATTGGTAAATCCCAGAGTTCGAATTTCTGCATCCAGTCCGTTCCAAATAAATTTTCTGTATTTCTTAGCACATACATTTTTAATTTTTTGGTTATTTCATTGAATGTCACATTTGTAATAACTTCTCCCTCAAGTTTTATTTTTCTCCCAGTGACTGACCTAGCAATTTTATCGTTTCTCAACATGGTCGGTTTGTTCAATTTTCTCCATGTTTGTACGTTAATAATAGTTAAATCTGATCCAGAATCCAATTGTAGTCTGACTTTTCTGTTTAACATTTCTACTTGCACGTATTTTCGTATGTTTGTCTCATCCACTTGGTCAGTCCTAGTGACTCTTACTCTGCTTTTGCTTTCTTTCCTAGTCCAACAATGAGAACTTTTATGACCCACTTTTTTTGCACGACAGACAAGTCTTAAAGCGGTATGGACAATCTTTATACCAATGCAAAGTCCCACAGCAATAGCATGGACTGGGTGATAGTTTTTTCTGATATTGACTTTTTGGAGTAGAAAAATTTGTTTGACCTGTTTTTGAGGAGGGACAAAAACGTGTTTGTCATTGTACTTTACGTATGTGAGCGATGCCAGACTCTTTTATATTTTTCGAGTCCTTCTTTACGCTTATACATCTCTGACAGTCTTCAGCCAAGTTTTGTAGCGTCTGGGGGAGGGAAGAGCTGGATTCCTACCTTTCCCAAAGGTATTTCTGGATAAGTGAATATAACAAACCCAAGTAGAGTTGGAACTCACCTCTTCAATTAAAAATTCTGAGCCATTATCCATTACACCACCCGCACATCCGAGCTTACAGAATCTGGACTTTCCATGTGGTCACCCATCTAGGTATTGACCAGGCTTGACATTAATTAACTTTGGTGATCGTACAGGAATCGGTGTTTCAATGTGACATGGCCGTAAGCCGTTTAATGTTCAGGAAATATTGATCATAAACAAGAAAGAGCAGAGCAATATAAGATTTTACAAGTACAATAGAATTGCAAAATTACTTCAATGTTTTCATCTTTTTTCAATGGCACAGCTCAGCGAGTTATTTAATATCTTCTTATTTTTGTTTGTAGATGAAAAATCCAGATTTGAATTGCCGACATTCAACTATGCAAAACACGTGGCACGGCCATATCGTTACGCCTATGGATGTAACCTTGAAGATAAAGTAAGTACCTCTCCATGTGTGGGTAGTGTGGTAGTTAACAGTTCAGAAAGAGAAATCAATCAACCAAATCCATTGCAATCACTCTCATAGAAATAATTTTAGAAACGGTATGAATGAACGTCTTATTCCACTGCCCGACCAGCTATGGGTTAAATAGGAGGACAGACCAGACTCTCTAACCTTGGTTGACAACCTGCGACATTTGGGTTGTGGACACTACCGTTTATAACCCTACGGTGCTGTTTCTTTTTGGGAATATATCTTTCCCAGATATAGAAAGAAACTCTGGTTCGCAGTATTCATTTTGAGAAAAACCATGATTTGCCGTTACCCCATCATGGAATATGTCCTCTCCTGGGACATAGATGAATCCAGTCCATTTGAATCTGGAGTCCTAAACATAGCTTCCCCAGAAATACAGAAGATTTTCCTTATTATAAATGTCTTCATTTTTGTTCCTTCTTACAATCTGCTATGCATTGTAGATATATATATGATATATTGTTCTCTGCATAGGACACACACACACACACACATACACACACACACACACACACATACATATATTGTTTTCAGGCTCTTTCCGGATATGCCTAATGCTGGGACCCCTCCTGCTGACCAATAAAATCAGGAAGTCTCCTTCCTGATGAATCAACCATGGTGAGATTTGAACCCGTGTCTCATGGTCAGAAAGTGAATTTCTAACCATTTGGCCACGTGCTCATATGCTAGCTTGACACAAGCTTTGTGAGTAAAACTGAAGCCATCGATAGCTGTGCTAGCACGAAGTCACAAGTCACCATGACTGAGGATTTGAGCGTGCTGGCCTTGTTCAAATTGTTGATCATGCTAGATAACACACTCTTTCCCAGAAACTGTAACTAAGGTCTGCTCAGCATAGTTGCAGTATAAACTGTTATCTTTCATATATATCTGCATTTGCTGTGCCTCTTACTTTGTAACCCTCTACTTGGAGTGCCTCTCGGTCTTTGTACATAGGTGAATGTCATTGTAAAAAATATAAAGTATTTTCTTAAAATACATGTTCTTCCCTTCAATACTGAACTGGTAAAAATAAGAGCACACTAATTGCTTAGGGTGCCATCAACCTATGCTATGTCTCTGGTCCCACCTTTAAAAAAATATCACCTGATGTTTAAAAATTCACTGGATCTGAAAAGTAGTACTGATTTGAATGTGTCATGAATTTATTAATATAAAGAAATCGTTAACAAGAAAAAATTTTGCGTAATGCCTTTGAAAGTGTTGAGTGGGTGGATTTTTCAGTATGCCCACATCGCTTGTTGTGACACAAGTTTAAGGTGAGTTTAATGACAATTTTGTGGGAAAGTTTCTCAAGCACCCTCAGAATTTCCTCTTTTGGGAACACCTCAAGTACCAGGTAATGGCTCCAGCCCTTCCCAAAGGGGAAGTACTGTCTGGGGGATGGCACTTGCTTAGAGCTTAATATTATTTTGAAACTACCCAGCCAAAGCCAGGTATTAAATGATTTTCTCGGGCCAAAAGTGTGGAGCACCCAGTGAGGATCGAACTCACCACTCAGTCGTAATAGATCGAGAGAGTCAAGCTTGCTAACCATTTCACCAAGTCAGAGAGCTCTATTTTGCAAGCATAGCTTAGATGTGGCACAAGGCTGAAAGTGTAGAGCACCCAGTGAGGATCAAACTCACCACTCAGTCGTAATTGATCTAGCAGGACAAACTTGCTAACTATTATAATACGCTGAAGTGCCCATCCATTGAACGTAAATATGAAATTTAGGTTTTGGTTTTTAAAATACAAGGGAGATAAGTGTTTAATATGTATCTTTATTTTATTTTCTTCTCTACAAAAAAAAAAATCCAAATTTTTTTTCTTTCTTTCCTTAGGTTAACAAAATTGACACTGTCCTTCGTTCTATGAAAATTTACCAAGACCCCAAAGGAAACTGTGTTGGGGAGGCAATCTTTGTTCCAAGCCCGAATGCCACAGAAGAAGATGACGGTATGTCGGAGAGGCTTATAGATTTTATTCTTTTTTTACTACCCAAAAAAAGGTTGATTTATTATTATTATTATTATTTTATCTTTTTTAACAGATCACGACATCTGTCAGAAAGATGAAATTTAAATTTTTATTATTGCTTTATTCCAAATTTTTAACACATCAGCAGATAGCTATTTATGTCAACAACTGAACACAAATAGTTACTAATTAAAAAAATTAGTAATTAAAAAAAAATTAGTAATTGACTTGTATAAAAATACATATGCTTTTGGCACAGAGAATGATTTTAAACCCTAAGTTGGCACAGAGTTAGCAAATTAGGTTGATTGATTTATTTTTATGGTTTATCAACCTTTTTCAGGTTATTTGAAGATAGGAAATATTTTTAGATTGTAAGAATTCTTTTTGGAGATAATAATGATTTACTGATACAAATACCACTAATTAATCCATAACTAGGGGAAGATGCAAATTCATTCCATTCCCAAGGGTATTTTTGCATAAGTGAATGTCAGGAATTCAACTAAAATTGATACTTGGCTCTCCAATTTCAAATTCACAGTCTTTATCCATTACACCCGTAGATGATGGTAAGTTGTTTTGCCTATGATGTAGGTAGTGAATAAGTCTATCTTGTTCCAGTTTCGTATTAATAGGATGTCAAGGAATGGTAGGGTTTTGTTTATTTCAGGCTCATGTGTGAATACGATGGTTAGTTCTACGTTACTAAGTCTCTTTATGATGCTTAGCAGATTTTCATTGTGACGATATATTAGAAGGGCGTCATCTATGTATCTGGAGTAAGTGGAGTTTTTAGGTATGATGTTTGTAAATGGGCCAGACCTTAAAACTACTAGGAACAAAATAGCAAGAACACTACTTGTAGGGACCACCAACAATAAAAGTACCTCCAACAATAAAAAATCCCAAAATTCATAATCCCACCCCATGAACAAAATTTGAGGACAAACTACTTATCCCCAACACTAAGATAATTACCAACACCTTCAAGATGCTCAGCGATATAGTTAGCAAGGGAAATAGATCCAACATCCAACACATCAGATGCTGAGATTTATGATATAAAATGTCTGCAATACCAAAAAAGCTACATAGGCATATATATATATATATATATATATATATATATATATATATATATATATATATATATATATATATATATATATATATATATATATATATATTTCATTAAACAGATACTTTAATTTTTTTATTATGTTTTTCTTGTATGTGTGAAAATGTTTTCTTTTCCAGACTTAATGAATGTACAAATTGTTCAAAATCCTTTGATCTCAAGTGCTTTTGGCCAAACCTGTTAACCATTTTCAAAGACGTTTTTTTATATTATTATAATAAATGGTGTATAAGTACTACTGTAGACAGTGTAAAATATTTCTAATTCAGCTTAAAAGCTGCACCATTTGGTGGCATTTAAGCTAACTCTTACAGAGGCCTCTTGATTAGACCTTCATCACAATAGCTAGAGAGAAGTAGATACAATATACAATAATAAACTAGAGAACAACTCAAAATTGATCACTGCATTTAAGTATTGCATTAATATTTAAGCTTATCTTTTAAAAGTTCAACAATAATTCTTCTGCTGTCACTTAATTTAAAGACAATTTGATGTATGTAGGTCCTTACTTTCTATACAAACAATTATTTTTATGAAAAGGATAACTTTTGCTGGATTTTGCAATTAATTACCATTATTCCCAAATTTATTTTCAACTTATGAAAATTATCATACAAAAAAAAATATTGCTGAAAACAATCACAGTAATGAAAACTTAATCCAAAATTTCTGGATTGTGGTGCTGGATCCATTATGGTATATTTTTGATTTGCTCACGGATTTGGCCTGATTCCAAAATGGTATGATATGTTGGAATACGGTCTCTAGGAGTAACGTTGAAAAAGTGTGACACACTGACACACTGACATTCACATTTTATATAGATGGAGACCAGTGGACTCGAGGAGTGAATGTGATAAGAACAGCAAAAATGAGGTCAATAATCTGCAAGGAAATAATGTCAACTGGGTTTTATCTTTTTCATACCGACTGAAGAGCAGTTGTTTTGCATCGTGAAATGATTGCTGCATTATTTTCTTTTTACTGGCAGGAATTTGGTGTTCAAATAAATACAAAATCTGGGGTAATGGTGAGCCTGAAAGAAAGAAAAAAAATCCCAAAGATACAGCAACAATTTGTTCCAGTTAAAAATTAATTCTCTTGCTTCTTCTTATTTGTAGGGGTTTTACTCGTGCCAGTCATCAGTACAGACCGACAATCTCCCTGCTATTTGACCATACTTAATGCTCAAACAATGCAGGAAATGGCCAGATGTGATGTACCAGTTTCTACTGTCATTCCAACTTCGTTCCATGGTTTCTTTGACAAAAAAATGCCAAGTACTTAAACAGACAACTGATTGGGATTCATATGATGAAACTGTAAATGACAATGTTTATGTTGAGATCTTCACATCAGATAGTGACGATTATAGTAATTTTGAAGGGCTTTAATAATGTATGTGGATGTCTTATGTTTTTATTTTGTAATGAGAAATAATAATTTTATGCCATCTTAAATGTTTTTTGTTGCTTAACACCACAAAAAGATTATGACCAGACATTTGACTGAATGGACATTTGACTGACAGACATTTCACTGAAAAACTACAAGTAAAAATAGTATCAAGCAAAACTTTTTAATTTTAATTAGCAGTATTATAAGGTAGAATAGGACTAATAATTACCACAGATTTTCAAGTGATTAAATTATTAAATCTAAATTTAAATTTAAAAGTTGTTTTTATTTCAATATTTGTTTATTGGAATTAGTATTTTAAAAAATATTTGAGTGTATTTGGGTAAAAAGTAGCAGCTAATTATTTAAATTCATATTTATCAATAAGATAAAATCTAGTTCATCCCTTTAAGATAATGATCATTAAAAGCAAAATTGAAAGATCTTTCATATCAGAAAAGCTTAAGATTTTGCTGTAAGTAAAGTGTGCCTTTTCTCAAAATACTTATCATCTTACAGTAATATTTGAAGTAAAATGTAATATATATAGAATAGATTTTAAAAAAAGCATATCAAAAAATGAAAAATTATAAATTAATACAGTAAATAAATCTATGTAGCACATTACGATAAAGAGTGTGACAGACACATGTAAGTACCCCACTACATTTTCAGCTAAATGTCCATTCAGCGATATGTACATCGGCCAATTGTCCGAGTACCCCAAAAATTTTATGTAATGTATGGTATTGAGAAATAAAGTTTGCCTGTTATACTAAATGTTGTTATTTAACACTGCAATGATAATGAATTTTAGTTAGAAATATAGATTGTATGATATTTTAAATCTTGATATTTAACATTATGAGAAATAATGATCGGTGTGAACACAGCCATAGCTCTACAAATCAGGAATGAAAGATTTGTTTACATTACTTGTTACTTGTGCATGTTACTCAGCAGAACTTTGGCAAATTGTTGTGTAATCATCTCTTGAGTATTGTATTTTTATTGTGAAATCAATAAGTAAAGGTAGTTTTATTACATGTATAACTGTAGTTCAGCATTATAATGTGAATTGTTTCAACTAGAAATATTTACATTGGTAGTTACCATACTGAAGCAGTTGTTAAACTAACACAATCCATGGCACATGCATACTAGCCTGCTTAGTAGTACCAATGCACCAGAGGATTTAAGGTTCCAACGTTGGGGTAAGCGTGACACACACGTACACAAATTATATATATATATATATATATATATATATATATATATATATATTGTCGTCGGCTTTATGTCGCATACAAGAATTGAATTTCGTCTTTGACGGTCGCTTCCTTTATTATGACGGCGTTGATTAGTGAATTCGCCGCCAACGTGCAGGTCCAGGGCGAGCAACTTCCAGTTTCACTAAAATCTGCTACCGTCATCCATTCCCTATCGCCATTTGGCTTTGCAAGAGTTGGTTGGGGTTGAAAGAAAATCATAGTAGAAAAAATGCCGATGGCGTGAATTTGTTTAAGGTGAACCTCAGCTTATTAGGAAGTAACCCACACCCTTGATTTCATGACCTTCCTCTGCGGCGCATATGGAATGAGTCATGCCGAATCCAGCCATGAAACTGCAACGGACTGCCGCTGACTGTTATAATTCGCTGGCATGTCCGTCATGTGTAACCCTCTTCATCTGCTGCTTCAACCGTTGAGATCTCTTGTAATCATCATCCGCTTGTTCCACCATTGGGGTCTTTGGACTTGGTGGCGCTTACTCTGGGTCTTCGTCTTCCACCCTGCATAATATATATATATATACGAATTATTTCACCCAAAACAAGGCAGTAAAGCCACTAAGAATAAAAAATATACTGTGGATTTTTGTTTGCGGGGGGGGGGGTCACTATTTGCCGATAGTTGGGACCTTTTCCAATCTCTGCGACTATCTCAAATTCGTCCTCGTTATGACGATAAACTACATCCGGCAGCAAGGCCTCTGATCGGAAGGTTGGGAGTTTTGAGGAGTGTGGAACCACTTAATTGCTGTTATTCCGAGGTCCACCTGTTAGGGTCCTAGCTATTGACATATAGTGAACCCTCAAACAAAAATCCACAGTACATTTTTTTTTATTATAAAATGGCCAACAGTACATTTTCATATCAAAATCACAATCAATGCAACACTGAACCAAGCGATAGGCTAAATGGTATACACTACTATACATTTTTAAAACAAGAGTCAAGATTTATCCCTTGTTTACTGTTTAGGGTTGTGTTTCCGGTCTCTTCTTTGAAATCTTCTCATTCTCTTTCACTCCCAGTAACCCATTGCGTCGTAGTGGCATTACCGCCTTGCATGGGTTGAAATGATTAAAAAATGTCCGTCTACTTGTACCTACTGCGAATAAACGCCCATTTCCTATGCAGCTTCAAGCTAAGTAAATGTAGGATTTCCCCTATTTGTTTGCTCAAAAATTTCTGCTAACGACAGCTAAGTCATGTTGCTAAAGCAGTTTATAAGAAAAGGGCTGCGGGGAAAGATTGTCCCGGCTTTCCCGCATCCAAGGGTTGAGGTTACAAAATTGGGTTGAGGTTAAAATATTGCGACAAAACGCGAGTAAAAAACAGCAAAATTAGAGCGGACAAACTCTCTATTTTAGGCGCGGACGAATAAAGAAAAAACTCCTGCTCGGTGTGTAAAAATAAAAGAAGAAAGTGTTTATTTACATATACAAAAAAAAGGGAAAAGGGATAAAGACATTTAAGAGTGAAAGAAAGTGAAAAGAGAAAATGTCCTTTAAAGGAAGAGAAAACGTTCATAACAGAAAATAGGCTTGCTCAAAATATTTCTCTGGGCGCCTCTTAAGCGAGAAGGTTTAGAAACACTCACAGTTCTTGTAGAGTAGGAAAATGTTGTTAGATATAGGAATCTTGCAGTTGAGTGAGTTCGTAGGTCGACGACAGAAGTCTAGTGGACACGACAGAAGCAGTGGTGAAGAAATGCAGCTTTCAATTGGTTTTTAGTAGTGGACTAACGGTCTGTTCTTGACAACCCTTTCGTAGGTACTTCTTCTTTGGTTGAAAGTGGTTCTGAGGTTGACTGGAGCTCCCTATCGTCAACCTCACAGACGGTGGGCTAAATTCTCACTGCCAAATAGGCAAAGATTCTCCAAATTTATGGAGATTTGGAAGGCTGCGAAGGATCGGGGACTTTTCCCTCTAAAATTGTTGAACAAATTTCCTGGCCCCTTCATTAGTCAGAAAATATATTCTTATCTCTGAAAAGAATCATGGCTCTGGGAGCCGAGTTTGAAAGTAATGAAAACAGGTTGGAGTGAACAAGCTGTGAGGTTTCCCCCAGATTTTATGGCACCATGGAAAGAATAATGGTAGTGGAATTCCTTTTTATATTTTCCAGCTCCCTCGTTAGTGAGAAAATATATTCTTATTCTTGATAAGAATCAGGGCTCTGGGAGCCGGGTTTGAAAGTAATGAAAACAGGTTGGAGTGAACAAGCTGTGAGGTTTTCCCCAGACTTTATGGCACCATGGAAAGAATAATGGTGGTGGAATTCCTTTTTATATTTTCCAGCTCCCTCGTTAGTCAGAAAATATATTCTTATCTCTGATAAGAATCAGGGCTCTGGGAGCCGGGTTTGAAAGTAAAAAGAGGTTGGGATGAGGATAGAAAAATAGCGAGAATGTGAACTTGTAAAATGTTGTTCTGAAATTAAATCCCAACAGGGCGCAAGTGATCCATTCTCTCTTTTTCTCTTTACCACGTCTTAGAGATAGAACGTGTTTGGTTTCTCCTTTGAAAAGTAGGGCTCGTGTATAAAACTTTCTTTAGCTTCCTACCAAATCTAAATTCTTGTGCCAAACACCCCCCACAAAAAAACTAGTTAGTAGAAACAGAAAGTTGTATAAGGCGCAATCAAAACTCAACCACTGCGTAAAATTTTAAAGGAAAAACATTTATTACAGTATACGGAAAATGAAAAAATACAAAATTTTACATTTAAGACATTTAGACAAAAAAAATCCTTTTATGCGTCTTATAAATAATTAAGCCGAGATAACTGTTATGGGAACTTACCCATAATAGTAATGGACTATCCCGTACACCATAAATACTGCACTTCAAGAGGAAGCAGTAGTGTGACATTCGGTCTTTTTTGGACGACTCACCTAGTCGGTCGAACTCTCTGCCTCTTAGGCAGAGGGGAACTCTCTGCCTTTGGGCAGAGAGGAACTCGGACGAGGCTCCGCCGAAGGGCAGAGCCTCGTTCGAGGTGGTTGACCACCCCGATCCCGTTTATACGGGTTCTACGGGCAATTTTTGCCCGAGCCTACGGGCTCGGAAAGCCCACATTAAACCGGCCTTGTGCCACATTCGACACACGTGGGCGTGTTGTTAAACATCGTGTGAGACCCAGTCCTTTTTGGACGTCTCAGCTATTCGGTCGAACTCTCTGCCGCTGAGGCAGAGGGGAACTCTCTGCCTTTGGGCAGAGAGGAACTCGGACGAGGCTCCGCCGAAGGGCAGAGCCTCGTTCGAGGTGGTTGACCACCCCGATCCCGTTTATACGGGTTCTACGGGCAATTTTTGCCCGAGCCTACGGGCTCGGAAAGCCCACTTTAAACCGGCCTTGTACCACATTCGACACACGTGGGCGTGTTGTTAAACATCGTGTGAGATCCAGTCCTTTTTGGACGTCTCACCTATCAGGTCGAACTCTCTGCCTCTGAGGCAGAGGGGAACTCTCTGCCTTTGGGCAGAGAGGAACTCGGACGAGGCTCCGCCAAAGTGCAGAGCCTCGTTCGAGGTGGTTGACCACCCCGATCCCGTTTATACGGGTTCTACGGGCAATTTTTGCCCGAGCCTACGGGCTCGTTAAGCCCACATTAAACCGGCCTTGTGCCACATTTGACACACGTGGGCGTGTTGTTGAATATAGTGTGAGATTCAGTCCTTTTTGGACGTCTCAGCTATTCGGTCGAACTCTCTGCCTCTGAGGCAGAGGGGAACACTCTGCCTCTGGGCAGGGAGGAACCCGGTCGAGGCTCCGCCGAAGGTCAGAGCGTCGTTCAGGGAGGTTGACCAACCCGATCCCATTTATACGGGTTCTACGGGCATTTTTTGGCCGAGCCTACGGGCTCGATGAGCCCACATTAAACCGGTCTTGTGCCACATTCGACACACGTGGGCGTGTTGCTGAACATCGTGCGAGTCAGTCAGAGACAGAGTCGCGTCAGACGATTACTGTAAGACATTGGAATAGTGATACTGGTCGAGACAACATCGACAACTTAGTTCTCTCTAACCTAACCTGATTGTTATTACTAACACTTCTACTTCTTTTGTGCATAGACTGTTTGTAATATATCTGTGTTATTCCATACCTGTGTTCGAGTTATTCTTCATTGGTTCTACCTTGGACCATCACCGTGCTACAAGGAACCTGGACCATAATAACATTTACAGACATATTGCGAAAAAGGATTATCATCGAAAATGAAAAAAGGATTACAGTTTAGAAAAAGAAAAATTCGAAAACGACAAAAAGACAATGTAAGAAATCAGAAAAGTAAAGCAAAAAAAAAGAAGCAAAAATGAAAACACTTACTTGTCTCACGAGCGTCTCTGAGATAACAATTTTGGAAATTTCATTTTTAGTTTTATATACTTTTACTAGCAGCATGGACCGGCGTTGCCCGTTCTTGATTAAAAAATTGTACAACTCATTCAGCAATCGCTATCACTTAAAATATTTTTGCTCTTCCTTGCCTTTAAAGGAGTGCCCTTTGCCGTGCTGATGTTGCTACATGCCTTACTTCTTGCCTATCTCACACTGCGAATTTTTTATAAGCTCTATACTAAACATTAAATCTGTTACGAAAAAAGAACTAAGCAAAATGAACACAAAACGATCAGCTTTAAAAAAAGGACTCGTAACTGGAAAAACCGAATGAAAAAAGAAGGTTAACACCAAATACTTTTTCACACCCAATCCAGTTCTGCGGAATCAGAATCAACGATGAGTTTAAGAAAGCGAATGAGCAAATTGGAGTAAAGTGCCGTGCAGATTTAAATTTCCCCACTTGTGACGGATGCAGCTATCGATTTTTTTGCATGCTAGTTAACATTCGTGTCAGTCAGCTGTTGGCTCTCACGCTGACCAGTAGAATCTTCCTGCCTATTCGTGGTAGCCAGCTATAGGCTCTCACTCTGGCCAGTAGAAAATGGCCGCAAACTACATAAAAACTGCCGTAGAAGCATGAAAAAATCGATTATTTCCACTATCGATGGGAGTTGGGAAATGCAAAATCGATCTTGACCTTCCCACTAACTTGCAGCATGTGCATGTAAATTTTGGTGGTAAGAAATTATCAGAAGGTTTTTGTCGAAGGTTGCGTTTTTATCATTAACACTCCACATTCAATTTGCAAAGAAAACACAGAAAAGAACAACAAGAGATGATTGAAAGATCAACAAGTAAAATGTATATTGAAACAAAGCATATACAATGACAATAAAGATTAAGTTGTAAAAAGTGATTTCCCTTGTACCGTGTGGGAAATACAAGTGTATGTTGTAAGGAGTTTCTTTGTTGATATTTGTTTAGTGTTTAAGAATGTTAAAGTTCTGAATAGTTCGCTTGGCGTTGTTAACAGACAGTTCACTGTGTGTGTGAATGTAGTTAATGTCTGCGTGTGTGTGGGTAGAAAATTGTGAGAATACACGTACGAGGATTTGGTTGTGGAATTTAATATTCTACTTTATTTATTTTTGTATAGTACAAAAATTGTGGCACAAGGCCGAAAAAGGGGAGGGGTAGAAGCTGATCTTCACTAACTATCTTATACCTAACTAATCAGATTCATGACCCTTTCATACATTACAAATTCCACATTCACCAAAAGAACACGTCCATCACCAATCAATCCTCCATACACCATAATACCACATCCTCACAAGGGGAACCTACAAAATGCGCCTCACACCATAAAAATTTGATGATAATAAATACATAAAAATTTAATAATGGAAAAATGACAGGGGAGGGAGATGAACACAATAATCAACTAAAAACAACAAATTTAAACTAAACATAATTGATGTTAGTAGGGCGCGTCCAACGCTCAAAACAGAGAGGCCGCTGTATTCTGCCCAGAGGACAAAATCAAGAAGCATTCTCTCTAAGGGAGTGGGAAAGAGATAAAATAATACCGACATGGGGAAATAAAAGGCTGACCCAGTCGAGATAAAAGGGGGCCAAAACAAACTGGGGTAGTTGGGAATCTCGACTTGGATCCTAACAAAAGAGATAGCCGGGAACAGGCCAGGAACAACACTTACTCACATTAACTAGGTACACTGAAGCTTATCTAACCTAATCAAGGGGAGGGTTCCACAGGAAACCACCCCGATGTGACCTAGGTTGACCTAGAAAAGAAAATCAAGGCTAGCCCCGTTCAAACGAACCAAGCTCGCCTCTTTCACCCACCTTTCGCTAAAGACTGTCGAATGTAATCGTTTTCTATCAGTTCTAATCTTCATCTTGAGCTGATGCTCAAAGAATCGGATTAGATCCTGATGAGAAAGACGGCTGCCTCGCAAGAATTCCTCCTTTCGCGTCGTCCAAATCACCATTCGAGCCATGGCTAGCAGCGTCAGAAACACCATTCGTTTCACCCCGGAGTACGGGGGTGATACATTGTCACACGCGTATGCACGATCAATGAGCACAAGCTCCTCGGGAGCGAGACGAGATGTCAGCTCGCCGACATGGTCCCATAAGGGGCGGACCCGGGGGAAATGGTAGAAGCCGTTTTCTCTAGACCAAGGCCACACCGTTCACAGTCTGGCAAATCCGCCAAGCCCCATATGAAAGCCTTGTCATTGAGAGGCAGCCGATTCCGAGCCAATCGCCGGGTAAGCGAAAACTCAAGGTTACTGAGGTAATCCGCCGCTGGCGCCCAAGACCAGAAGTAGCGAATCTCCTCTTCCGACAAGCAGAGCATGTCACGTAGGGGATCCTTCGCGGGCGCCTCCACTAATTCCCGATAGAAGACCTTCCTAGGCCGTGAAAGGTCACTGTACCGCGGAACAGCCAGCAAGGCCGACCGACACTCGCGAAGGAAATCCGACTGATCCTGGGGTTTACGACGGTGCTCAACACGCGAGATGGGGGGTCTGATAGTAAGGCAAGGGAACACGTCCCTAACAATCCCCGCCAAAATCGGATCTCCTCCTGTCAACGCGCGGCATAGGAAAGCCAACCGTGGCTCTTCAAGGGTGGCTCTTCAAGGGTGGCATTCCCAGCCCCCATGACACGGACGTTTAGTGCAGACTCGTCTGTCGACCCGATTCGCGCGTCCCCTCCATAAAATGGAGGATAGCGATCGCTCGAGCGCCTTCTTGTGGTCGTCACAGAGAGGAAGTATGGACAATCGATAAAGGACAAGAGGGAAAATGTATGTAGCACACACCTCCGACCTGCCCTTCACGGACAACCTCCGTCGATTCCAAATCTGACCGGCAGAATCGACCTTTGCTCGTACTTCAGGCCAATTTTTCTCCAGCTGGAGGTCAGGTCCAAACCACATTCCAAGAATATTCTACTGAAGTTTCTTCCTTAAACTTCTGCTTTTATACAGTAAAGTAGGATCCCAGAACGAGCGCGGGATGAATATTGAAGAAAGTGTCGATTTCTATGATTGGCCTAATATCGACCAATTGCTGATTTTTTCTATAGCTAGTTTGGTTGAAACAAAACACGAGGAATTTTTATGCGGCTCGTGCGATGCGTAAATTGTCTTTACGAATAGTACTGCTTATTTATTGTCCAATTGCTGTTGAGTAAATTGTGGGCGCGGTGTATGTAGGCGTCACTACAGTCACATGGATGGTGAGCGTGTAGGTAAACACCCCACAAATTTTATTTATTTTTAACATTCCCGGGAGGCCTGTTCATTCAGCAAAAACATCACAAAACTGAAGTTGGACATTTGATCAAGTTTGGTACAAAATGGAAAAAAAAAAGGGTTTTGAAGTAATAGCCCGTTCTATGTCGCCTGAAGAAGAGACCGCTGAACCTGTTGAGACGAAAATAACAGGTTTGTTTGTTTTAAAATTCTTCACGTAGCATTTTTTCATTTAAAAAATTATTAGAAAACAAAACGTGAAAAAAATTATTCAACAAAAATCTAAAATAAAAAAGTGGCAGGCTTAAGAAACGAAAACCTTGTGAAAGTAAGTGTTTAGTTTGCTGAACAACTAAAATCTAAAATGTACTTTATTTTTATTTTTTTATTTATTTTTTGTATTGTCAGTTTCAAATTAAGTTAATTAACTTGTTAAAAATGTCGTTTGATTCTGTGATGTTTGTTGGATAGGGCATCTTTAGCGCAAGTCCTAAAAAACGTAACTCAATAAATGCCCACTGTATAAAAAATGTTATTTAAAAAAATTAAAATTAAAATAAAAAAATCATAGCCTAATTGATAATTAATGCCGAAGTTTTATGTTAATTTTATTTATAATTTATAGGTTTCTACCTATGACCCACTAATTCCCACTGTACCGTTTTTAGTCAATATAATACAAGACAATGTTGAATGTCACTTGCTAGGACCGGGCCTCTAACTGTTAGAATACGTGTCCTAGCAAGTAAGAAATTAAACGTTGGTGCGCTATTTGTTCGATTGTATAACGATTGTGTTTTTTCTATAACTCTAAAAATCTTCTTATGTTTTAGTTATAGAAAAAAACGCTGAAAAAAATGATCGACACATTTTTTCTTATCAACTTTTCTTTTCTCTTCGTCTTTGTTTTTAAGTCTTAATTATAATTTATATAATTTAATTTATGACATAAGGGAAATATTTTTAATTTTTAGTTGTCAGGAAATTATCTTGAATAAAGTTTCAACAATACAAATGGTCTTTTTACATGAAAGTCAGGGACCCGTGAAAACTGTCAGAAGCAAATTTACAGACAGGATTTGTTTTTTGATCTCTTTTAGAAAACAAAAAAAAAATACTATAATTCTCTTAAATGAAGGTAAAAAAAATTGAAGAAAATAAATTAAGATTCATTCTAATAAACTCTAACTAAAAAAAAGTAATGAAATATCAAAATTAAGTTTTTTTTTTAAAGTTACTGCACTGATTAACATTTTTTTATTTCGTCTTTTTTAACACTGATTATAAAATTGACTTTGTATTGATATTTTTAAATGTAAAATAAAATATTTCTTTTCAATTGATGAAAACTACCGGTTCGTTAACATTTTTAGAGACTTTTTTTGCCTGAACCAAATTTCGATTAAAAGCATCGATGTAGGGTGGGGTCTATGTATTTTTATTTCAGGTAAAACTAGGTTACTGTGGGGTCTATTGTAGTTTTATATGAGCTAAAACTAGGTTACTGTGGCTAAAAGCCATAAAAACCAATTTTCAATAAAAAAAAACAAACAAAAGAGTTGGAAACACAGTGTTACTTTTGGCTGACGTGTTGCCAGGGCTCAAAACTAAATCAACTACTAAACTAACGTAAGAAAGAAAGAAGTAACTTAGTAACATAATTGCTAACCGAAAGAGGAAAACCAAAAGCAAAAAAAACAGGGAAAGGGTATAGTCACTGGAAAATATTCAAAATATTGTTTTATGGCAATAATTAAATTAAAAAATTTGTACCTCTAGAAAAGACTTCTTAATTATTTTGTTTTTATCCTGAAAGTTAGGTGTCGTGTGAGTCGTAAGTGACCTTGATTAGGAAGGTGTCATGCACACAAAGGTTGATCTGAGCACTAGTATTTTAAGCCTTTCACTCTATAGTAATTCTGGAATACATACACAACATGAACAATCTATCTGTTTTTACATGAATCAAAGTTGTAAGTTTTCCTTGTGCATGTGTTGTGTACATTAAGAAATACATAAATAAAAATTAATAATTAATTATACTGTCATGTCCATAAAGAAATAAAAATTAACTATAGTGTCAAAAATAATTATAATAAAAATATAATTAACATCAATTCACTCTTTCTAAACCAATGACAATCGACCCCACTTTTCTCCACTACACACACAAACACGTGATGTGGGAAATTTTTCCGGGCTTTCCCACATTAAAGGGTTAAAAGGTTAAGTGTGACAAAATTGATAAAAGCAACAATGGCTTGAAAGATTAGCAACGGACAATTCACCCTTTTAGGTGGAAGAATAAAGACTTAAATTCCTGCCCGGGGTCTAACAATATAAGAAGAAAATGTTCGTTTACATGTACAAAAAAGGGGTTGAAAAAAAAGGATATAGACAATTATGAGAGAAAGAAAGGAAAAAGAAAATTCCTTTAACTTTAAAGGAATGAAAAATGTTCATAAAAGGTGGCTTGCTCAATATTTCCCTGAGCGCCTAAAAGTTCTTTAAGCGAGTAAATTGTTCTTAGGGGTTAAAAAAAAAAAACACTCATGAAGATTTCTTCAGAGTTCTTGTTGGGGAGGAAAGTATCAGAAGATCTAAATTTTGTAGTTGAGTGAGTTCATAGGCCAAAGAAAAAAATCTTTTAGTTGCAAGAAAGCAGATCTCAGTTTTTAATAGTAGGCTGACATTTTTGTCTTTACAGACCAACAGGTAGATATCTTTCTTGAAAGTTACTCCAAAGATGATCTATCGCCAACCTGATGTTATCCAGACGATGTCAATTATTCACTGTCCAAGAGACGCTTATTCTCCATATTTATGGAGATTAGGAACCTCAGAAATATCAGGAACGTTTCCTTCCAAAATTGCTATACCATTTCCTGGCCCTCTCATTCGTTAGAAAATATATTCTTATCTCTGATAAGGATCAAGGATTTGGGAGCAGGGGTCCAACAAGTTGTGAGCATTACCCCCAGGCTTTATGGCACCATGGTCAGGGTAATGGCGGTCAAATTCATTTTTATATTTTCCAACTCTCTTGTTTGTTCGTTAGAAAATATATTCTTAACTCTGATAAGGATCAAGGCTTTGGGATCTGGATTTGAAAGCAGGGGAAAAAGGTTGGGATAAGGATTAGGAAAAAGGCTAGAACGTGAACTTGTAAAACATTGTAGTAATGGTTATCAAATAAAATTCCAACAGTGAGATTCTGACTCGTCAATATGTGTGTCAATTAAAATTTCAGCTCTTTTTCCTTTGTCGGGCCATAATAACCTTTTTTGTCTCTTAGCACTCAACAAAAATTTGAGTTAAGAAAACCACAAAAACTTGTATTTTCTAACTCAATTACCTGGACACTCATTACACATACGTATATAAAAAACATCCAAGAAAGACTGCATACACTTTACTTATTCTTTATTTTATCATTCTGTCGGATTCTGATCCATCTACATTTGATCCCAAACTCACAATTTTACTCAGTATTACCGTCTCTCATCTCTTCTTACCACATAACAACCAGATAATAAATTGTTTCCAGGTATTTCTGCTTCTCATTTTCACAAGTATTTTTGTATATATAAATGTAAGTGGGGGGGAGTATTTTTTACTCAGTTATAACTCTCCCACACATGTATGAATTAATGACAATAAAAACTTTACTTACATTGTTCAGACAGTTGAGCAATCATGGCTCTCCACAACTTCTTATCCCTTGTAGCTCTTAGTAATATTTGTCTTTTTCGCCATCCTTCCTGCCATTCACATAAGCTGGCCTCCCACTGTCCTTTTTGCCTGTCATGACAATAAGCAATATTTACGTCTTAGGGCAGTGGTTCCGAAAATTGTTTTTGAACCAAACCCTTTATTTTGACCACTGCTGTAGATTGTTCTAGTTCCACGTATCCTGCCTCTTCCTGATATCTCAGTATCAGTTATCTCCATCTTTCTTTTAACTCAACTCTTCAAATTTTTGTTCACCTCTGTTGCAGCCAGGTATTGAACTCACAACTCTTTGGGTGAAGTCACTGGATTCAACCAAGGCTTTTATCCACTGGGCCATATGTCCTTAAAGAAGGCCAAAATGTACAACGGTCAAAACATCATGAATATGGCAACAGAGATGAGGGCAGCAGTTTGAACAACGTAAATAGAGTAAATAATAAAAACTTTAGTTTAGATTTTTATTCAAAAGAAAAGACAATTTTGTTTTTATATCTCATCTTGTGCTCATTACAGGGGTGGGGCTTGGGGAGCTGAAACCCCCTACCTAATTGATGGGACTGACAATTTATAGAACACTAAATTTGTCTTTTTGGAAGGTTTTGCTAAATCTTTAGCCAGCCATAGAAATTAAAATAAGGCCCTTATCATAATAGTGTTAATATTTACTGGGTTATTTTGTTACTTCTATACAGTGGGTAGGGCTTCTCTCCACCGGGATGTGGTGGGGGTGAAAGATCTAGGGAGGCAATGACGAAAAAATGTGGACAGCCAGAGAGTGGCAGTGGCATATCTGAACCATAACATACACCACACACACTCCCATTGTAACTGAAGTGTGTCTTGCCTTCACTTTACAACATATCAAATTTATATATCAATGATTATGGGAAATACTAAGATACTTATTTGACATGCAATACTAGCACCAAGAAAATCCAATGAAAGACTGACTATACATTGGTGGGGTAGGGGTGGCAACCACACAAAAGTTTGGGAACCACTGCCCTAAGACGTAAATATGGCTTATTGCCATGACAGGCTAAAAGGACAGTGGGAGGCTGTGTGTCATCCAATTGACCAGCTTATGTGAATGGTGGGAACGATGGCAAAAAAGACATATTACTAAGAGCTACAAAGGATAGGAAGTTGTGGAGAGCCATGATCGCCTATGTCCTGAAGGGACATGGCATGTAGAAGAGAAGGGTGAATTTGTATTGGCATGTCCCAGAGGATAGTTATTTTGGGTAACTGTGTCTGGTTGGTACTCATACCATCTCTCAGTGGTTTTGATTTTGTGCTTCTTGCATATCTTCCAGGGAACATATTTTGCCACCTTGTTATGTCTGTGCGTATATTCATTTTTTGCATGTTCCGGACATCCTGGGATAATATGGTCAACTGTTTCATCATATTTTGCGCAGATCCTGCATTTCGGGTTAGTTTCATCCTTGATTATGCGACAATGATAGGATCTGGTTGTGAGGCTTCGGTTCTGAGCTGCAATAATTAGGCCTTCTGTTTCAGCTTTGAACCCGATGTCTCTCAGCAAGTGGGAAACACTATCTTTTTGCGAGAGCTCACATTGTAGAGGTGTTTCCTGAAATGAAGAAACGAAAAAGATTATTTATTTCTGTATTTTAACAGAAAATGTGGCACAAGGCCAAAGTGGGGAATGGGGAAAATGTTGGTCTTCTGTCTTAACTTTTAAACTTGGCTAGCCACAAACGCTGACCCAATCATACTAACAATATTTCTTGCACCAAAGCAACACATTCTTACTTACCTTTCTTACCACACCCACCATAATACCTCAATGACTCTATGAAAATACTAACTAGTCCCCATATATTTCTGGGGGTGGGGAATAAAATAACAATTTAAAATTTTTAAAAAATAACCCCAATGAGTAATTACAATATGAGAGAAATAACTATTTACAAGAAACTAAACAAAATCGTGTTAGTAATAAAACCCCCACAATCATTAAATGTAGCAGAAACATCAGTTAACTGGACGAAATTAATGCGGGCCTATAAAAATAAAAACATTCATTCATCCAAGCACTCACACAGACATGCACTCATTCAGACACAACAACAGATACGAAAAATCACACCCGAAACGAAAAAACGCCCCGCATCCACCAGAGAACTGGCGTCACTGACCACCTAACGAGGGAGGGGATGGGGAATTAAACTTAAAGAAAAATAGGGACAGAAATAAAAGGGGCCAATGGGCATACATACCCTAGCTAAGTTTACTGGAAAATTAAACTAAAGAATCAAGAACAAAACCTAAGCTAACCTAATTTTGGGATGTGTTGCCCGTGTTCAACCCAGCTAAAGCAATATTCTGATGCCTAACCGGCATCAAAGTGCCACTCCAGGTCAGCCCCTTTCACACGACACAAGCGTGCAAGATTCACCCACCTTTTGCCGAATTCAGAGGAAGAGAGTCGCCTCCTTTCCGACCTGATCTTGACTTTAAGCTGATCATTTGGGAAGAGATAAACTTCTCGCCTCCATAGAATCCCTTCTGACGTGTCGTCCAAATCACGACTCTCATAACACCTAGCAAGCATAAGAACACATAGTGTTCAGCCCTCATCAACGGCGGAGCCACATTGCTACAAACAGAAGCGGCTTCAAGGACAAAGAACTTTCCAGACAGCATACGAACCATGAGGCCTTAACATACTTGCACTTCGTAAGACCGAGCTCGTCAATCAAATCATCACGAACGGCCCCTCTAACTAACACCTTATATAATGCCTTACTAGACAACGTCTGGAGGTTGGAGAGGCCATCCAACGCCCGTAAGAGGAGTTTCAGGGCACGGAGGCATTCACGATAGAAGGAGCACTCGACTTTGGGTAAACGGTGAGCCTCCTCCTCGGCCGATTGCACACTTCTCAGGGATGGGAAACTCTTACGGTCGCCTTCCTTCCAGAAGGCGCCCACCGCATCCGGTTCGCGACACATTCGATCCAGGAATCCGATGCGAAGCATATATTGACGAATCTCAATGCTCGGCATACCTAGACCGCCTTCAGATGGATGAAGGCAACAGATCTCCCGAGAGACTGGTGGCCTTGCCTCTCCACAAGAAGGAGAACAAGAGCTGCACTAACGCCAGTAAAGTGTCAGACGGAAGTGGAAGCATAGAGAGTCGGTAAAGGAGAATCGGGTAGATGTGTGAAACACATACTATACTTCCGCCCTTCCCTTTGAGGAAAGATTCCTCCGAGACCACAAATTAATTACGATCTCGGCCTTCCCTTGCACCTCCGATCAATTCATATCCAACTGGAGATCAGGACCGAACCAGACGCCGAGAATCTTGACCGGCCCATCCGTCCAGAGGAAAGGTCCGGGAAGAGAAACTCCCTTCCACGCACCCAACCGCAAGCCAACAGACCTTTCGCGGTTGATCTTGGCCCCTGTCACCATCTCATAAACACTGATTTCTTTGCTGACTTCGTTAAACTCGGCCCTACTCGACACAAGAACCGAAACGTCATCAGCATAGGCGGAATACCTGGGCGCGTTGGTAGCGCCAGGTAGGGAAATTCCACGTAGGACCGGATTCGTCTTTAACTTGTGAAGGAACGGTTCCAACGCAAGAACGTACAGCAAAGGCGAAATCGGACAACCTTGACGAATGGAGCGAGACAATACGAAAGGCTCTGATCGTACTCCATTCACTTCCACCAGCGCACCGGGGGTCACATACAGAAGTCGGATCTAGGTGCAAAAGTACGGCCCGAAACCAACCGCCGAAAGAACAGCCTCCAAAAACCGATGGTCAACCCTATCTAATGCCTTGGACTGATATAAATTGATCAGCGCGGCTTCACTATCGACTTGCTCGATGATCAAGCGCACCATATGAAGGTTGTCCTGAATTGTCCTGCCCTTCACAGCACAGGTCTGTTCGGAGCCAATCAGACTAGAGAGGACAACCTGAAAACCTAACAAAAGAAAACTGATATCTAAACCAACCAAAGTCATTGATACCTTGTGATGAAAAAAAAAGCTGATGCCATAAGTTGGAAAAAAAGAAATGAAATAAATAAATAGTTGATACCATATGATTGGGTATAAAAAAGAATTTTTTTATGAAATATAAGAATGTCTTGGCTTTAAATGACCCGTTAGAGGCAGATAACCTGTAAAACAAAACCAACAAAATTCTTTATACAGTGTAAAGTGTATATACTAAACCAACTTCTATGTTTTTAATTTTTTTAAATAAATTATTCTTTTGTCTAGAATATTTCTAAAGGATTCTTTTTTCCTTGTCTTAGGTTCTGTTCCTTCTTGGCTAAATGGAAGTCTTTATCGGAATGGCAGTGGAATTTTTGAGATTGGAGACATCAAAATGAATCACTTATTTGATGGATTTTCAGTATTGGCTCGTTATGACATTAAAGATGGCAAAGTCTTTTATAAAAACCAAATCCTGCGCTCAGATGCCTGGAATGAATCCATCAAAGCCAATCGCCTTGTATACGGCCAGTTTGGCACACTAGAAATTCCGGATCCATGCAAAAATATATTTTCAAGGTAAGAAAACGAATTTGCAACAGCAGTGTTAAAAAGTTTCGTTTAAAGTATACAAGAGTTGCTCCCCTTAGAATTAATACTTTCAAAATATAGAGTTGCTCCCCTTAGTTTTAATACTCAATATTTTTTCCGCTCCGTAATACTAATTTGTTTTGTCTTTTTTGTTGTTGTTTTCAATGATCTTCTCATAAAAATGAATATTTTTAGATGTATTATCTTACTGCAAAAATTGTTTGTTTTGATTTTGAATATACAATTGTTTTTTTTCTTTTTGCTTGAACTTATTTTTCGGAATTATATCTGCACCTTTTCCGAATATAAGACTTATTTATTACTTCAACATTAGTGGATACATTGTATTTGTAATAGACTTCACATTTTTATTGATTAAATAGAGTTTATTATATCTCTTAACCTTATGTAATCGAGAAATCTTAATAAAGAAAATGTGTTATCCAGCAGGGACTGAACCTGTGTGGTGGACCGGCCGTGTGAGAATGGAAGAAGTAGAGAAGATGAATTATCTCTGGTTTAAGACTTCGATGACCGGTCCAGCTACATAAGAAATGTGTTGGACCATAATGAAGTCCAAAGGAAGGAAACAAGACAGATATATGTATGCGAACAAATATATATTAACAAACAGGTTAAAACAGATTGATACACGAATTTACAAATACATTTAAAACATGTATAGAACGTTTAGTGTCTGTGTGGAAAGTTATTGTGTGTGTGTGTTTGAGTTGGAATGTCCGTACGGTTTGGTGAATCTTGTTCTAGCGTATTCCCTGAACATAGGAAACGCTAGTTGTGTGTGAGAGTTCACATACTGGAAATACCTCGCACCACGTGCGACGGTTGCCGACCGCCAGCGAGGCCGGGTGAGCCGCCCGTGGGCGCAGCCGTGGAAAGAGCTGTGGAAAAAGGAGAGAGAGCCCAAGGGTCAGCCCGTATTTATACTCCCGGCAGGGAGAGACCCCTGGTGAAGCGTTAAGAAAATGAAGGGGAGCTAACTGCGACACCTGCATTCCCCTTTGATCCTGTGTGTTTTACTGCACAACCACGAAGAACATTACAGTAAGCAAAAGAATACATTTTCTATACTATGATTTCTGTAATGCGTAGGCCAACATAATGCACACTGTTTAATAAATATTAGGTTGTCACACATGAAATAATGCATCTTTTGGTTGGTTGTCGATTTAATCGTCTAACAACGTAATCTCCTTTCTATATAAAAAAATATCAACTCTTTTTCTTTCCAGATAATTTTTTCTTTCAATATATTATTTATAAGCCCAATGAAAATGAATGAAACGATGTCAAACAATTTTATTGTATGAGTACAAACGGGGTCATTCTCCCTCTGAAAGATTTCAGAATATCAAGGAAGCCTTTCATAATGGTATTGTTGAAATCAGAACTGTACAGAGTTGGTATCATAAATAAATGAAAATGAACCAAGGAGAAGACTACGATTGGTTATCAGACATAATCAACTGAATGCTTTGGTTGATCAAATTCCGAGAACTACAATCCAAAAACTTACATAAGCACTCAAAACATCTTGCACAACTGTTTCTCAGCACTTGAAGGTAATTGGAAAATTAAAGAAACTTGACAGGTTTGTTTCACAAGAACTGAATGCGACCCAAAAGAACCGTTGCTTGAGATGTGCTCCAATTGGAAAAAGAGCCATTTTTTGCATCGAATCATTATATGTGATGAGAAATGGATACTCTTTGACAACAGTAAGAGAGTAGACCTGTGGTTAGATACAAGTGAATCATCAAAACAATACTCAAACTTTCACTATAGCCTAAAAAGTTAATGGTTACTGTTTGGTGGTCTTTCAAAGGGGTTATTCATTTTTGACTCAAGGGAAAACAGTAACAGCAACCTTGCATTGTGGAGAAATAGAGTGTATGCATGAAAAATTGAAAAAGAAATATCCTAGACTTGTGTATAGGGGTGGCCCAATTTGGCTGCACAACAACGCACGTCTGCACGCTTCTTGATCAACTGTCCAAAAGTTGCATCGCTTGAATTATGAAATTTTATCTCATCCTTCATATTCACTTGATATCTCTCCTACTGATTATCACTTAAGTATTTTAAGCTTTTCATATGCAATAAAACCTTCTCCAATAAGGAAAAGGTAATCAAAGCATTTGAACTGTTTATCACATCAAAGATGAGAATTTTATTAAAGATGGGATCAAGAGTTTAGAGACACATTGGAGAATAATCAATCATCAACATGGTGCCAATTACAACTAAATAAATTAGTTATTTAAAACTTCAGAAGGGTTTTATTCATTTCCTATCAAGTGTGTCATTTCATGTGTGACAACATAATAAAAATGGGGCATCTATTTCAAACATGAAATATCCACTTTAATTATATTTGAAGTAATAATTATGTTTGGAGTAAAAAAAAAAATGTCAGATTAAAAATATATTATATTTTATCAGGACTCCACTGCTTATTAATATTTATTCATAATGTAATGTTGGCAGGACTTAATGGAAATATTTTTGTTTTTATTAAAGCATTTTACTTATGGTATGATGCTAATAGTTCTGGACCTACCAATAAACCCAGTCACATCCCAGCACATCTTTGCAATGTATATTGCGATAATCATTTCCCACCTAACACACATTGATTAAAACCTCCTGACTTCAGTGTTTATTAGATTTTTAAAAAATTTTTTCAATTGCCCATATAGAAACCCCCCTCCTTTTATTTGACACCCAATAATAGTCTCTTTAAAAAAAAAAGGAAAAAAAATATCTCGGAATAGATGGATCCAATCGGTATATTTGCTACTATTATATTTTTTCAGTTTGCTACCATTACCTACTTTCATTACCAAGTAGAATAGATCTCCTCTTTCCATACGGATTATACCTCTGAAGAAGCCTACAGAGCAGATCGGCTGAAAGGTTAGTCTAATAATAAAAAAAATAAAAGAAAAATATTCTGAACAACTCTTGGACTCTGCATGTTCACTCAAGAGTTGTTTTGTAATTTTTCTTTTTTAATTTAGTGATTTTAAAATTGAAACTTATTCAGATAAAATATTAGAGGAGAAAATGAGACAATAAATAAATAAAAAGCCTACGAGTAACAGGCCAATGAATACAACAAGTAATAAACTAATAAGTAAAATTAAAAATTGCCTAAGTAAAAAAAAAAAAAAAAAAAAAACACAGAGATAAGCTCCCCGTTTATAATTCTATAATTTTATGCTGATAAGAAATTCTCATTCAGCCTTTTTTGCTTGTGCAGGTTTTTATCTTACTTCAAAATGGATGTAAATGATAACACATCTGTTAATATTGTCAAACATGGAGATGCAATCTTTACAATGACAGAGACTGACAAAATCTTTCAGGTGGACCCTGACACACTTGATCCAGTCGATAAGGCAAGTAAAACATTACAATACTGTATTGTCTCTCAGTTATAAATCTCTGATTTCCTCTTATTTCTATATATCTGTCCATTTGTTACTGTAATGCAGCAAAAAATGGCACATCATCGTGTCATTTTTGTTATTAGCACAACAGCATTAAAATATTCTCACTTGGAGAATAATGCAACTTCCAGTCTCATCAGACCACTGGTTTCCAAATAATTTTTAATTAATCCATAAATGAAATGGTTGTAATATATATAAAAATAATAATTGTTAATAGAAATTAACAATTTTTTTAATGATATGATTATTGACTGTATCTGTCTATATTTCTGAGATGAGGTATTATGTACACTATTTATATTGTTAGGACTCTCATCCTCATCTTTGTTGTCATAGTCATTACAACGTTTCGGCTGTTATATGTTCCGGCCTTCTTCAGGTGGTTGGAATGTCGAACTGAAGCCTTTATTTCACTCGCTGGGGTAGACTCTTCTAGTTCCACGTACCATGTCTAATGGATGTCAGTTATCAGTTATTTCCTGTTAATTCACCTCTCCAAGTTCTCCACCGCCTTAAGCAGGTATTGAACTCACACTCTTTGAGTCCTGTCACTGGATCTAACTAACACCATTATCCACTGTGTCATGTGTCCTTGAGGACATCTGTGTATGAATTTCTGGGTATTATAAGCCTAATGTCTTCAGCAAACATTTTTTACCAGTGCTCATATTGCAATTTCTGTTGTTATCATTGCATGTCTTTTACCAGCATGTTTTTTATTGCAATTTTTGTTGTTATTATTGCTTCTTCTCTGGCACTCCTTATTACTGGTTCCCATATTGTATTCATTTTTATGCTTGGTTGGCTCAGGAGATTTTTGTGGCCTAGCATGTGTGCTGATTCCTTAAGTTTATGAATTTTCCAATGATGTTCTTTGTCTATGATCTCAAACTGATCCCACTGAGGGCAATGATTTCCCTTTTCTCTCCTTATGTGGTCAGCCATGCCTGATTTTTCCACTTCCCCTCGTGTTATAGCTTTTTCGTTTTCTTGAAGCCTTACGTTAAGGGGGTGGCCTGTCTCCTCTTTATATGTTGAAATTTTATTTTGGCACACTTCGTTATATTCCTGTCTCTTTCCTCTCCCTTTCTTTCTCTCTCTCTCTCTCCTTCTCTCTATATGTTGTTCCTCTCCCTTTCAATGAATATATCACGTGATCGGACATTGTCTCCTGATTGGTCCTGATGACAGTTCCCGCCTTGCCAGAAGAAATTCAAAGTGGAAAGTTGGAGGGAGATTCGCGACGACAGTGAAAGGACGAGCTATCTTCTCCTACGTCGAAATAAGACGTTAAAGTTGTCCAGCAAGTCGACTAAGACAAAGACAGAATTAGTCGGAAGTATTCAAGTTGCGAGGAGAGAAAAAATTCGCCTAAAAAGCTAGGCGTGTTTAGTTATAGTCTCCGTGTGAAGACAGATGTAGCGCAGCATTCTCCCAGGACTGTTTATTTATCCTAAGTACTGGATAAATGGAATTTTGAGGACACTCTCAATAATTGAAAGGATTGGTAGATACCTTGGCGCGGTAGAATAAACCAACAAGGTAGAATTTATCTGCGGCTAAAGGAAAAGGAAACCTTCGAAGATAGAAAAGGACATTTGGTTCATCTAACCTCTGAATATTGCTACACGTGGGAAGGAGGCAGCCATTTTGAAGTGTTTTGTGAGGAGCTACTCGAACTACCAAAAGAAGGGAAATAGACCTTTTTTGTCCCTAGCCAAAGGACTGTTATCTACAATATTCGAATGTAAGGGAGTTAACCCTTTCCCTTTCTTTTCCCCTTTACTCGACAAAAAAGAAACGGGTCGAGAAAGAGTTTTAAAACGACTTTGTGACACAATATCGTAAGTGGAATCTTGACTCTTCTTTCTTTCTCTATTTTCTCTCTAACTCTTTCTTTGTTACCTACATAAGATTGAATTCTTATGAGCTAAGAGGACTTTTTTAGCAGTGCAGTTGTGAACTTCCCTTTTTTTTTCTCATCTTTTTTTTTACTTCTTGTTTCTCTCTAATAAAGTTGAATTGTCTATATAGGCCTTTCTTCTTTCATCTCCATTGTTTGTTGTTTTCCTTTTCTGTTTTCTTTCTTTCTCTGGTAACGTTGACGAGAAGACACCTTCGTTGGAAAAAGCGATAAAATCTTCTCATATATTTCTTATATATATACATGGAATACTTTGAGGAAATGATGGAGAAAGAGAGTAACAACACACTCCCATTCCTGGATGTTCTAATATCTCGAAGAGAGCATGGGTTCAAGACATCCGTATACCGCAAACCAACATTCACCAGACAGTACCTCAATTTCAACTCCCACCATCTATACAGTGTAAAGAAAGGGATCGTCTGTTGCTTACAACACCAATCCAAAAACATTAAATAAAGAATTGGTCAGTATAAGCAGTACTCTACAATGTAGCAACTACCCTGGGTATATTGGCAGCAGCCCCAAAAAACTGGGATAGGCGGGTACAAGAGGAGGACAACAACACTCAGAAAACAGTCTGCCTGCCTTATGTGAAGGGGTTATCGGAGAAAATACAAAGGATCTGCGGTCCATATAACATCAGGACAACCTTCAAAAGCTGGATGACATTCCGCAGATGCCTCTCCTGAGTAAGACCCCCCCATAGAAGAGAACATTACTAAAGACTGTGTATACACCATCCCGTGCAGCAGCAGAAAGAAATATAAAAGGGAGACAGGCTGCCCCCTTAAGGTAAGGCTTAAAGTACACCAAAAAGCTGCAACATGAGGGGAAGTGGAAAAATTAGGCATGGCTGACTATATAAGGTGAGAAAAGGGAAATCATTTTTTTTATTTTTCCGTTCTATTTCTTGCTTATGTACTGTTTCTACTGTAGGTGCATCTTGGAAAGATGATATCTGTCCACAGCTCAACTGCCCATCCGCACACGGATCAGGATGGAGTTATGTATAACCTGGCAAGCAATTATCAGAATCGAAATATGGCCTATTGTATAACTGCAAGTGATCCTGACCAAGATGGAAGTGAGTGGGACATAAATTCCTTTGTCAGTATAATTACCACCTCCTTTATTTTTTGTCATGACAGCATTATTTTGTTAAGACTTTACTCTCTTTAAGTTTTAACCTGCTGGGGAACACAAATTTTCTCTGGTGTGCAGAATGATAAATGTATCTCATGCGTGACGAAAGAAATAAAATAAAGAGAAGTAAAGGGAATGACAGAAGATCAATTAAGTTTTATAGGAAACAAAAAAATGTGGTTTTATCACAATTTTAGTGATTATGGTCAGTGGCTAAAGAGGGAAGAGACATAAAGGCTTACCATTAAGAAATTATAAATACTTAACAAATAACTTCAGTTGGGAGTTGCTGGATTTTGTGGCATAGTTTACATGTCAGCTCAGCGTATGGTAATAAACGGACTGCTCTGAAAGCAGATTTATACAACTGACTTTGCTGCCCAACTCACGTAAGTTTAGCACCAACAAAGAAATATAAATATTTCGATGAAAGACCTCATCAATTGACCCAGACCTCGGAGAAGTTTCATTCATAAAAAACGATTCCCTTAACAGATGTAATGCACACAGTTTCAAGTACATAACTGAAGCTAGCAGATATAGATTTGTAGAAATCCCAACGGAAGATGTACTTTCCTTAAAATAGGTCATGCAAAATTTACTCTATCAAGGTATCTTCATGTGGCCAATCTGTTAGCGGCACACTTTGGCTAAAAAAGCCATTTGCCTAATGGAAAAAGAGGAATACGGTTTGATTCCTCTCAGAGGCACAATTTTTCTTTAATAAGACTTCTCGATCTATGCTGGTTGATATTAATTTCACTGTTTAAGGAAATAGAAATCAAGGATAGCAGCTCAGATATGTCTATCCACTAAAAATAATGTTTATAGTAATAAAAATAATGTTTATATTAATAAAACTAAAACTGGATGTCTATTTCAAACATGGTATCCACTGAAAACAATGTTTCAAGTAATAAAAATGTCAGATTAAAAATAAATCCATTAATTCTTTAGAAATTATTTTGCTTACATTTCAGATATGATATGAGCATTCAAGAATAATTGTACGAGGAAGCAGAGTGGCATAAAGCATGTAGGGTCAAACAGTAATTTCTCTTACAAAGGGGAGCACAGGTTCATGCCTTGCCAGAGAGCATATTTTATTCATTAAGTTTTCTCAAGAATACAAATCAGTAGATGTAATGAATACTGCATCTATTTCAAAGCACTAAAAATAATGTTTGAAGTATTAAGAATATCAGATTAAAAATATGCCTGTTATTTTTTTTTTTCAGTATTGTGACAATATTTCAATATTTCACAGCACACTTAACAGGATCGCGTGGCACACTAAGTGCGCCGTGGCAGGGTGGTTAAGAATCACTGATGTAGCAGATGCAAATATATCTGTTAATGTATTTATGTATATGTACGTATGTAAATATTTGTGTAAATATATCTGTTAATCAATCCAATAGTTACCTGACGCAGAAACATCATGTGTCAGAAAATTAAAAATTTACTGTATATACTCGTATATCATGTGACTTTTTTAGGACCTAATTTTGAAGCTAATTTTAAAGAGGTCGCATCATAGACAAAATATAAAATTAGTGTATGTACTGCTGGCCCTGGTTATGCCATTGACCAAACTATATATCCATTTACTGTAGTCAAATTAGCTTCAAAATTAGGTCTTCAAAGGTTGCATGATACATGAGTATATACAATATATATGTGGTACATTTAAAATTTACCATACATACATCTTCAACATTTCCTCTCAATGCATAACTGTAAGGAAAATTTTTGTTAATATTTCCTCTTTTTCCCATACATATGATTGATTCCATCAATAAGAATGTTATTCTAGTCTGATGAAGCCATGATGTAATCATTACAGGGAATTAAATTATTAATATCTTTGTTTAATAAATCCTGCCAATAACATTACAGAATATATTTAAAAAAAAAAAAAAGAAGTCATATTCAAAACCAAATAACTGACAATGTTTTCTATAACAAACCTATTAATTTACATATTAACATAATTTACCAAGTATTTCTGTAGTAAAATAATTTCCAGTAAGTTTTCATATATGATTTTAATATTTCCCCTCTGACTGTATCATTAGAGTGGAGTTTTTATTTATTTGTTTCAGAAATCGTTCTTGTGATATCACTTGTTCAGGAGGCTGCTTCTCCTTAATACAATTCATAATTAATTGTCAAAACTTTGTTTTTATTAACATGGATATATTCTGTTTGAATTTCTGGCATGAGGAATTACCATTATTTACACTATTTACATTTGAACAATTGTCCTCATCTTTTTGTTGTTATCACATTTCGGCTGTTGTGCCTTTCAACCTTCATCAGGTGTATATCAACCCAGGTAACCTACAGGAAATTACAAACTGAACCTTTAATAGCCTAGTGGATTAAAACATTGGTTTGTGAATTTGACAAGATAGTAGTTGAGTTCAATCCCTGAGTCAGGCAGTGCGTACTTGGATATAGTGGAAACAGGGCAAGCAATAACTAAGCAGCTCTAAAAATAAGAACAAAACGAGATATTCCTAGACATGTGCAGTGAAATGAGAACAGTCTACCCCCTGTTGATTGAATAAAGGATTCAGTTCGGAATTCCCTGGAGGTTACACATCTGATGAATGTCAGCAGGCCCAACAGCCAAAACATTGTGCTAACAGCAACAAAGGTGAGGGCAATAGTCTTTTAGGAATACAGAAGGTGCTTATCTCCCTTTGGAGGAGATAAGTCACATGACATCTGCTTAATGACATCACTCCATGCAACGAAAAAAGCGCCAGTCATTTTCAGTTTGTTTACAGCAGCCACCACATGAGGTTGCTTTCTTTTAGCCTTGACCAAGGGGACTGGGCAGAGGCTAAATCTGCCTCCCCAGCAACTTAAGTCGATGTTGCCATTTCCCTTTGAGAAGATATCATGGCTTCTACAGACACAGAAGAATCTCCATATTATATGTAAGATCCTTCCTTTTTGTTTCTCCTTACTCTCTGCTTTGCTATGTACATATATATATATTATTGTAGATATATATATATTATTCTTCACGTGAGACATGTGTATATATGTACACAGAGTTTTGTGTATGTCTTAGAAATATAAAAGACGCTCTGAGAACAAAGCATGTTTGTCATTCTTTTTAGTTTCAGCCATTCCATCCCATCTGTGAACTACGGTGCTATTATATCACAGATATAATAATGGGGGAATTAGAAATTAGTGAATAGATTTTTCCACCTTAGTTCTCTCCTGTTACAGTCTGAATGTAAATAGTGTAATTAGAGATATACATATATCCTTCCTAAACAAGTTCATAACTACTTTGAAAATCTTTTCTGTGCTCTTCAATTGCAGATGCAAAACCTTTTGATAACCTTCGAATCATTGGTAGTGTACCATCCCGCTGGCGGTCATGTTATTCATACAACCACAGTTTTGCAATGTCAGAGAATTATTTCGTTATTTTGGAACAAAATATATGCGTTGATCTTTTAAAAGCAGCATTTGCTAAAGTTCTTCGTAATGCATATGTTGACTGCATCAAAATATATGATAAAGAGGAGGTACGTATTGCAAACTATTTTGGATTTTCAATCATTTC
Source organism: Acanthosepion esculentum (assembly GCA_964036315.1). Classification (NCBI taxonomy): domain Eukaryota; kingdom Metazoa; phylum Mollusca; class Cephalopoda; order Sepiida; family Sepiidae; genus Acanthosepion; species Acanthosepion esculentum. The sequence continues at coordinate 71,519,685 of OZ038500.1, read as the reverse complement.
ACCCCAAACAAGGCAATAAAGGTCAATAGGATGCAAGGGGTTACTGAGAGTGAAAGAAACAGAGAGGGCAATAAAAGAACAGGATTCAAGAAAACAGATGATGAGGATAGATATTGAATTTAAATTTTTGAAAATCATAGTTGGCAGGAAGCTGGAAGAGAGTTCCATATGCAAGAAAGAAATGCAGGAGAAGAAACTATTAGCATAGAACTTACAGTTACAAGTTCAGCAGTAAAATTGAGACCTAGTTGCCAATCTAGTATTGTGCTCAATTTTTTGAAGTCAGGGTAACAACAAGAAAGACTCATCAGAACAATTACCATGGGAATATTTATAGAAAAGGTACAGGGAAAGTTCGTTACTGTGATAGGAATACAAGATGCAGGTCAAGATTGATAACATTGCAAATTCTTCCTTGGATTTTCTCAAGAATATCTAGATATGTAGCAGAATCACCAAACCAGATATGGCAACAATATTTGCTGCATGTATGAATAGTAGACTTATAAATGTGCAAGATAAATTTTGGTGAAAATAATTGTCTAGCACAACAGTGAATGATCTGGCATTTAGAAAGGACAGCATAGTACCCATCAAAAATTATGTAACTGTTTGTCTGTTTCTTTTGAATTTCTCTGTTGAATATTTATGAGGATTGAATTTGTTTTTCCTTTCTCTTTCTCATGTTCCAAGTGATTAAAGATGGAAAGAATAGGAAGTGGTGAAGAGGCATGATTGCCCAAATTGTGAAAAGGGGAACAGCATATAAAAAGATGAAGTGATTAAATTTAACTAATTAGTCTTGTTGAGATTTAATAAAATTTTAAAATAATTTTATATTTAGTTGAAAAAGTGATCAAATAGTTTTTAAAGGAAGGCTGATATTTGAAAACAAAAAGTTACATCCAAATGGCATTTTTCACTGCTTTTACTGTATACTGCCTTGGTACATTTTATTATTTTAAAAAGCCACTTTTAGTATAAAAGGGTGGCCTGGGGGTGTGGCCAGCTCCTTGTTATGGCCCTCAATTATAACTGGTTGATTTGCTGCACCAGACATAATCAGGTGGATCAGGTAATTCATCAGTATTAGCCAACTACATCATGCACTAGAACAAGTGCAAAACAGCCAGTAGATTTCTCTGTCCTACTTCACTTGAACAGAAATTAAGCCTTTCCCACTTCCACCTGTCAGGAGTTGGTCCCAAATTCTATTGTTGTGTCCCTGTAGAAAATCAATGAAATCGATCTGGTTACATTCGAGTTGGTGATGGGTGGCTTGAGGGAGAGAAAAGTTCTTTGATAAGTGAATCAAACACATTCTGCAAACTAACAGAATTTAATGTGAAAAAATAAGTCTACAGAATTAAACTTCTACAGAATAATGCCAGAGGATTTTCTGTATTCACTGTACCTGTGTGTTTGGCGAAATGCAGGCATCTTATTGAATTTAGTCCATTTCCTCCCCTCCAAGCGAAATGCACGTTGGCTTATATAGGGAAATCTTTCCTAATAACAATGATTAATGACTTCACTTTACCTAACCAGGTCCCAAAAAATGACAATTTACAATGTTCATAGCTCACATTTCATTATCTCTATATTACTGTAAATTAATCAAATGGCTTTCCTACTGGTGAAGGTTTCCTCATCAGAAATAGAAAATAAAGATAATTATAAAAATTGGATAAAATGGACATCTGGTTTCTATCTAGTCCTCAGCTTTAAATTAATTTTGCTCTTACCAGTTTTCAAACCTTTTTCTAATTCTTTTCAAACAAACACTCTGACCACCCAAGTGAACTTCATAAAAACATTTTTGAACAAAACATTATTACCAGCAATACATTATTACCAGTAGTATATTTTTGAAAAAAAATAGCATATTACCAGCAATAAAAATCTTGTTGGCATTAAATAACCCATTGAGGTTGATATGCCAGAAAAACAAAAAACAAACCAAACCAAACCATGCCTGGTCTGAAGTTAAACTTTACCAAAAGACCGTCTTTCTTCAAGCTTTGTGGACTGGCACTACAGTATCACAAAAACTGTATCAAATAACAGAAATCACTTGAGGACTTTCAACAACAGCAACAACTAAAATGGATAGGACATGTAACTCTAAGAAAAAATAATGACATAATAAAAATGGTGACATTTTACACTACAAATGAAGATTAAGAAGGACCCCTTGGAAGCTTGGAAAGAGCAATAACAGCTACTGGACTTGAGAAATCTGTGTCCTGAAAAATTGTTTTAAGAGAAAGAATTTGTCTATATTACACATGCCCAGTGGATAAAAAGCAAAAGATTTTAACCAGAAGTAGCACTGGCTGCTCAATCATTGAATGCCAAATGTTTCCTTATATGGAAACGGCTAATATTGCCATTACAATCTTAACTTTCTGTTTGTATTTTCCAGCTCCAGATAGCCGTGCTTGAAAAAAGAAATGGCCAACAACTAAAAACTGTGTACAGAATGAATAACTTTTTTTGCTTTCATCACATCAATTCATATGAAGAAGATGGACACTTGATAGTGGATTTGTGCAGCTACGATGATGCAAATATTATTGGACGAGCGTATATTGAAGCAATACGAAATAGAGAATTTCAAAACAACAAACCCTATTTTAAGCGCATTGTTATTCCTCTCAATGTTGCCGACAACGTGAGTACAATTTTATTTTTGGAGTCTTTAACTCTTGACAATAAATACTTTTGACAAATAATTTTTAGACTTTAACTCAGTAAACAAAAATGTTTTGTCTTTAATTCTTGGCAATAAATACTTTTTTAGTCTTCAAATCTTTTGACAATAAATACTCTTTTCTTTAACTCTTTTGACAATACTTTCTAGTTTTTAGCTTTTTTGGCAATAAATACATTTTTAGTACTTAACTCTTTTAACATTAAATGCTTTTTGGTCTTGAACTCTTTTCATAATAAATACTATTCACAATAAATACTTATTAAACTTTAGTTATGACAGTAAATCCTTTTTTGTCTCTTTTGACAATAAATGCTTTAAGTCTTTTGATATAATTTTAGTCTTAGTCCCTTGATAATAAATACACTTAAATACTTGTTAATCTTTCATTCTTTTGACTGTAACTCTTTTTTGTCTCTTTTGACAATAATACTTCTTTAATCTTTTGATATGTTTTAGTTTTTATCTCTTTTGATAATAAATACATTTGACAAATAGTTTTTTAGTCTTTAAGTCTTTTTAACTGTTCAGTTAGTAAAAATCTGTGAATGTAAGAATGATAAAGAAAACCACTAAACAAGCTGATATTTTGATTTCAAGGAAAAATAAATAAATTTTACCAATCGGACAAGTAAATGTTCCATGATTCTTTGATATTGATGAAAAAAAGGCAAAAATGGTGCTTTTTACAATTTAGGGAGAAAAACAGTCTAAATTTGATGAAGACAGATTTTTAATAATATCAACTTAGCATTTATTTTCATGTTGGGCCATGGTTAATTCCATAGGATTTTGAAAATTTCACAAAATGTTTTTCATTAATATTTAGTAAATGGCAAGTCAAATTCACATGCAAGGAGTTTCTGGTTTTAGTCATAATATTTGTGTGAATTACAAGCAGTTTTATTTATTTACTGACAATAAAATGAAACCTATTTTAAACCTTTTGAAATTTACAAATGAATTTTTTTTTAATATTGACTTTGTAATTTGTAATTATGAAAAGACTTCATTTTAAAAAAAACTTGTTTAGCAGCATATCAACAGCTCTGGGTTATTTAATGCCAAAATCTAAATATTCTATATAAAAATTTTTTTGAGATACAAGTTTTATTAATTAACCCATAGTTGGAGGGGAGAAAAAGTGGATTCATACCTTTCCCAATGGTATTTGTGTGTGAGTGATTATAATAAATCCAACAGCTCTCCAATTAAAATTCTAAGCCATTATCCATTACACCACCCATACATCCAATCTTACACCAGGCTCAACATTGCTTGACTTTGGTGATCATACAGGAAAAGCTGTTTCAATGTGGTGTGGCTGCAAACCCCCTGAAAAGAACATGTGACTATACTATCCTAAAATACACTTTATCTTCAATTACAAATTACGTTGCTAGTTATGAACCTCTTATTGGCTTGTATCTAATGTGTGTAAACAACTTCTGATGGAAATATTTTTAAAAAAACTCTATATTACTATTATTTAACTCAATTTACCAGGAAAGGGGTGAGTAAATTAATGAGATATGAGGATAAGTCAAGAATTATCCGCACTTTGCCATAACATATCTTTAAGTTTGTTGCACTTTCTTCTCATGCAGCATATAGTTAGTACTATTGCGATCACATGATCTTGCTGCTGTTACAGTGTAAACATGGCCGCTCCACTAGCAGTGTACACCAAGGAAGAACAAAGTGCAGTGATGCAGATCTTCAGAGAAAATGCTACCTCATTGATGATAATTCATTGGTTTGCCATTACCATCTCTCGAGCTTGCTGAAACTTCTTGTCAGTAGTGGAGGTTAACAGGTGCCCTATTCCTTCTTCATGCATTACGATTGTCTGGTCACTTTTAAACTTCTCTACCCACTTATACCCACTTTTACGTAGTAATGCACTGTTGTTGTGTTAAAAGTCCCCGATGAATTTCTGCCCCTGACACACCTTCTGACCAGAGAAAATGGATCCCTGCTCTTTGTTCCTAAAACCTAAAGATATAACAAAAGTGTGAATAATTTTTAACTTACTCTTGTATAATCTGTTTTTTCTTTTTTCTTTCTTTTTTCCTTTCTTTTTTCTTTCTTTTTTCCTTTCTTTTTTCTTTCTTTTTTTCTTGTATGATCTGTTTTTCTTCTTTCTTTTTTCTTTCTTTTTCTTGTATGATCTGTTTTTCTTCTTTCTTTTTTCCTTTTTTTTTCTTGTATGATCTGTTTTTCTTCTTTCTTTTTTCCTTTCTTTTTCTTGTATGATCTGTTTTTCTTCTTTCTTTTTTCCTTTCTTTTTCTTGTATGATCTGTTTTTCTTCTTTCCTTTCTTTTTTTTTGTATGATCTGTTTTTCTTCTTTCCTTTCTTTTTTATTTGTATGATCTGTTTTTCTTTCTTTTTCCTTTCTTTTTTCCTATCTTTCTTTTTTTCTTCTTCTTGTATGATCTGTTTTCTTCTTTCTCTGCTCCATTTATTGCCGAATTCTCTTTTTCAGGTTCTAAGTTTATAGTTCTTATTTGTTTCTCGGCTGAAGTCAAAAACAAAATGAATTTCCATTTTCCATTTTATCATTAATAATAAAAGGCTTTTATTACATGACTAAAGTATTACTTTTATTGTCCTAAAAATCAATGAAGATGGGCTCCGATAGTGAATTTATAAAAAAAAAAAATCAACTTTTAGTATATTTTTGAAATTTTCAAAATGGAAATTTCGATATCTCTGTATTCATATTTGAAATGAAAAATTATAAGCAATACTTTAGTCATGTAATAAAAGCCTGTTATTATTAATGTTCCTTGGAAAATGGAAATTCATCATCACTCAAAAGGGGGGATATTAATAAACAAAAAGAAATACACAAACAAGGAAACACTTTTCAAACAGAAACAATAACAATTTGAAATACAAAAACTCAAAATATTAATAATCAGTCCAAGCCATTATCCATTATTCCATCATGCCTCCTTCTCATTTCAGACTTAACAGTAGCATATAATTACTATATATTAGCTTTTTTACATTGTGGTGTAATGGATATCGTCTGAGAATTAGAACTTGGAGAACCGAGTTCAAATCCCAGTCATGTTTGTTATATTCACTTATGCACAAATACCCTTGGGAAAGGTATAAATCTATTGCTTCTCCTCTCAGCTATGGCAGGACAGATTGGGTTCTTTAGCCTTGGTTGGCAACCAGTCTACCGCAGAAAGAAATGGCAACCTATTGCAGGAAAAATCTTCTGCTTTGTCAATCATGTATCAAAAGATACATGATTGCCCAAACATGTATCACATGTGGCGCTTAACTGACTGATTACTTATTTTGGCCTGCCATAGTTGTCACTGAGTGTGACACAAGGTCAAAGTTTAAAGTGAGTTTAACAGCAATATCATGGGGAAATTGTTCAAGCCCCCTTGGTATTTCCCACTTTTGGAGTCACCTCAGGCGCTGGGTAATAAACCCCGCCCCCTCCTGAAGAATGGGTACTACCTAGAAGGATGGCTCCCTGGGTCTTCAGTTAATGTTATTTTGAAACTGTCTCAACAATAGTGCCAGGGAAGTACATTTACATGTATATATGCAAAAAAATATTTATTTTTATATTTTTACAGAATATAAAAATTATCTTCATATTTTTAAACCTATTACTACTGTTACCATGCTACTACCAAATAGTAAAGTCTCTAAGCCTGGGAACGTATGTACCTGTCCCTTTGGCAATCTTACAATCAAGATTAGTAGATAATACTAAAATACCATACAATACTCATTGCAAGGAAAGACACAGAATACCTACGGCTGTTATTTTAAAATTTCTTTCTTTCGTATTGTAATTTTGTTTAATGTATTTTTTCTGATCTTACTCCTTAAATCATGAAAGATATGACATGAAAATATCTCTATTTTTTTTTTACATTTTTATGTGAAGCATTTTCAGTGTAATTTGCAAGATCATTTTATTCTAAAAATAACTGTTTTCAATTAAACTTTCTTTTTTTTCAAAAGTTACTTGTCTCTCTTACGCAGGCTTCTGTTGGGGTGAATTTGATCACTCTAAAAGACAGCAAGGCAACTGCTATGAAAAGGAAAGATGGCAGTATCTTTTTAACCTCTGATTACTTAACAGACGACCCGGCTGGTATGCAATCTTCTTTCTTGTTCCTCTAAAAATGTGTTTTTCCCAAAGTGGTCAACATCAGTATCTGGTGTCAGTGGTTCTATTGGGTAGGTCTGATAAATGCATGGAACCAGTGCCAGGCCAAGCATCACATGAGTCCCCAACAAGTCTATGATACACCCCCACCCCTTCTACAACATTTCATTTGTCTTAAGATAGTCTTCATATAAAATACACATTTTATTGTAACCTAATTATGTACAATAATGGATCATATAAGTAAACAATACACACACACACACACACTCTCATATATATATATATATATATATATATATATATATATATATATATATATATATATATATATATATATATGGCCTGTGCTAGAATCTTGTTGGCCTCTCCCACCAAATCTGGGGCCCGTCACTCTACTATATCTCAATTTTCATTACAAATTATATTGTTTTTTTTTTTGTTTTTTTTTAAGTGTATCACCCCAAGCAAGGCTGGAGGCCACTATCACGCATGGGGTTATAGAAGGGTTGGAGGAAGAGCAGATAGGAGTGGTAAAGGAGAGGATGTGGAAAAAGAGAAAGACAGTAGATCGATCAAGGCAAGGGGGTTACAGAAGATTTGGAGCAAAAGCAGATAGGAATGAAAGGTGAAAGGATGTGGAGAAGGGAAGTGGATAGATCAAGGCAACTGGAGATGTCGATTGACGTTACACTTAAATAGTTGGAGATTGTATTTGTCAGGGAAACAGTAATAGGGAAGGGAGTTCCACAGGCGAGATGTGCGAGACATGAAGCTATTGGAGTAGAAGAGACGTCTACATCTAACAGTTTCAACGGTGAAGGGGTGGGAACGGGATGCCAGCCTCGTAGGACGTTTAAATTCATGAGGCCTAGGGACAAGCGAAATCAGCTCCTCGGAGCAATTACCGTGAAAGTATTTGTAAAAAAGACAGAGCGAGGCAACATCGCGTCCGTGAGAGAGCGACTGCAGACGAGATGACAGATCAGGGCCAATCACATTGCATATCCGTCTCTGGATCTTATCAAGAACCCTGAGGCAAACAGCAGGGGCTCCAGACCATATATGGCAGCAATACTCCATGCAAGGGCGAATGGTCGATTTATAGATTTGGAGGATCGATTCCGGGGAGAAAAATTTCCTGGCTCGGCATCAGTTGCATCATCCACTTGCGGTGGATGATGCAACTGACTCGATGTATTTGTTCCATCTCAGATCAGCGGACAGCGTGAGACCGAACAGCCGCAGAGAGGAGCTCTCGAGAAGTTGGTCTTCAGACATTCTAATGGGATGCAGGGATGGATCCTTGTGGTGGTTAATAGAGAGCAGTTTTGTTTTAGAGGCGTTAAAGTTAACCATCCATTTCTCGCTCCATTTCACAACCGATTGGTGGTTCTTTTCTATTTGAACTGCCAGGTTAATTTTGTCAGCATCACTAGATTTGTGTTTGAGGCAGGAGTAAATTGTGGTGTCGTCAGCATAGATGCCGACTTGGGAGTCTATGGCGTCAGGAAGGTCGTTTATAAATATGAGGAACAGAGTAGGGCCTAGGATGGAGCCTTGAGGAACACCTGCGTTAGTGGGGTAGGAGCTGGAGATGAATCCATTGAGAACGACCTTCAATTCCCGGTTTGACAGGAATGATTGTATTAGGTCAAACAATCGACCTGTGATACCATAACCCTGGAGCTTCCGAAGAAGGCCGGCATGCCAAACTCTATCAAACGCTTTGGAGATGTCTAGGGCCACGGCACGAGCTTCACCGTTATTATGAATAGCTTGGTAGACAAATTCAGTGATGGCCGTAAGCACATCGGCCGTAGATCGGGCAAAGCGGAAACCATACTGCTTGTCTGAGAGCGGATCATGGGATATCAGATGATTAATCACTTCGGTGTTGATAATGGCCCCGAAGACTTTGCCGAAGAGGGGTAGGAGACTGATAGGACGGTAATTGGAAGGGTCGGACGGGTCACCAGAGTTCTTAAAGACAGGAACAATGGTTGAGGACTACCAGCAGTCAGGAAAACAAGACTCCTTGAGGCAGCGGTTGTATAATTTAGAGAGGGCAGGCGCCAATTCAGGCGCGCATTTCTACAGGACAATGGCTGGTATCCCGTCACCACCAGTAGCCTTGTGGTGATCTAAGTTAGAAATAATGCCCAATACCAACGACGGGGATATGTGCAATCAGTTCAAAAGGGCCTCGGTTCTGGGAGGGAAATCGGGCAAGGGTACCCCGGAAGAGTCTAGCGTTGAATTGGAAGAAAACTTCCGAGCAAAGCATTCGGCCTTGTTGGCAGAGGTGGTCAGGACCTCAAACTGATTGAACAGGGGAGGAATGGAGGGTTTGTTATTGTTCTGAACGCTCTTGCAGAGGCGCCAATAATCTTTGGAGCCAAATTTGCGGGATGCAATACGTTCCTTCATCCGAGCAGCAAATAGTGACTTGGCATCGTCGAGGATACGCTTACACTCGTTACGGGCAGAGGTAAATAGATGTCTATTGAAGTCAGAACCTAATTATGTACAATAATGGGTCATATAGGTGAACAATACACACACACACACACACACACACACACACATATATATATATATATGGCCAGTGCAAGAATCTTGTCGACCTCCCCCACCAAATCCATGCTATGGGGCCCGTCACTCTACTATATCTCAATTTTCATAAGGTTGCATTCATATAAATTACAAATTATATTGTAACCTAATTATGTACAATAATGGATCATATGCAATATAGATGAATAATTCAACTAGAAAATTAAAAATAAATATAAAATATAAATAAAATATAAATAAATACAATATATCTAAATTCAAATTAGAGACATGTCAGAAATAGATTATTCCATCTTAAATAAATCAACAATGTTTTGAAGCAATTTTTAACATCAACTTGGTGTTGTGTATCAGTGCCTCTCTGTTGTTTTTACTGTGCAATTTCAAAATTACCTTTACTTTCTGATTTATTCTTAAATATACATCGATAGCAGGGAACGTAAGTTTTATAAGGACATATAAGTATGTTGAGAAAATGTATCCATACATCAACAGCAGGCAATATAAATTTTGTAAAGACATCTACACAGTGCAGCAAAAGTGAACAACTAATGTTTTTTTAATTATTTTTCTGGTGACATGGACATCATAATTATTCAGTGTCACTTCATTTAATATTCATGATTGTATTTTTTTTTAATATCATTCCATGCAAGGCGATAAAGTCTAAGATACAAGAAGTGAATGAGTGTGAAAGAATAAAAAAAAAAGGAGAAACATTACTAATGAGCAAGAACAATTGAAGAGGAATCGCGAAGATAGTAGACATTGCATATAAATTTTTGAAGATCAAAGTTGGCTGGAAAGCATGGAGCCATGACCAATTCCTTTTCTATGGCTTATCAACCATTTGCAGGTTATTTAAAACTAGAAATTATTTTTAGATGGTAAGAATGTTTGTTTTTTAGATAATAATGATTTAGTCTTACTAGGCAAAGAGGTGGATTCATACCTAATCAAAATTTCATAAATAAACAATAAATTATGAAGTGGATATAAAGTGGGGGTTCATTTCTATATAAGAATCAATATATAAAATGATCCCTCACTTTGCGGCCGCGGCAGTTTCTGTACATTTCTATTCCAGAGTATGTAAATCAAAAATCTAAAAGACATGTCCATGTAGCTAATCAGTATTTGATCGATTCATTCATTTTCTATGGCTTATCAACCATTTGCAGGTTATTTAAAACCAGAAAATATTTTTAGATTGGAAGAATTTTTTTTAAGTTAATAATGATTTAGTGATAAAAGTTTTACTAATTAATCCATATCTGGGGGAGAGAAGAGATGTATTCCAACCTTTCCCAAAGGTATTTGTGCATAAGTGAATATAACAAACTCAACTAGAGTTGGAACTCACCACTTCAATTAAAAATTCTGACCCATTACCCATAACACCACCCGCACATCCGAGCTTACAGAATCTGGACTTTCCATGTGGTCACCCATCTAGGTATCGACCAGGCTTGACATTAATTAACTTTGGTGATCGTACAGGAATCGGTGTTTCAATGTGACATGGCCGTAAGCCGTTTAATGTTCAGGAAATATTGATCATAAACAAGAAAGAGCAGAGCAATATAAGATTTTACAAGTACAATAGAATTGCAAAATTACTTCAATGTTTTCATCTTTTTTTAATGGCACAGCTAAGCGAGTTATTTAATATCTTATTTTTGTTTGTAGATGAAAAATCCAGATTTGAGTTTGAATTGCCGACATTCAACTATGCAAAACACGTGGCACGGCCATATCGTTACGCCTATGGATGTAACCTTCAAGATAAAGTAAGTACCTCTCCATGTGTGGGTAGTGTGGTAGTTAACGGTTCAGAAAGAGAAATCAATCAACCAAATCCATTGCAATCACTCTCATAGAAATAATTTTAGAAACGGTATGAATGAATGTCTTATTCCACTGCCCGACCAGCTATGGGTTAAATAGGAGGACAGACCAGACTCTCTAACCTTGGTTGACAACCTGTCAAGGGAAAGAACAACTCTGAATTCAAAACCAATTCATATGTAAACATGGCAAGGCACATAGTGTAGAGCTATTGAATAGATTATACAGTTCACAATAAACTGCGACATTTGGGTTGTGGACACTACTGTTTATAACCCTACGGTGCTGTTTCTTTTTGGGAATATATCTTTCCCAGATATAGAAAGAAACTCTGATTCGCAGTAATCATTTTGAGAAAAACCATGATTTGCCATTACCCCATCATGGAATATGTCCTCTCCTGGGACATAGATGAATCCAGTCAATTTGAATCTGGAGTCCTAAATATAGCTTCCCCAGAAATACAGAAGAATTTCCTTATTATATATGAGACTCTTCATTTTTGTTACTTCTTACAATCTGCTTTGCAGTGTGGATATATCTATGATATATTGTTCTCTGCATAGGACGGACACACACACACACACACACTTATGGTTTTCAGGCACTTTCCGAATATGCCTAATGCTGGGGCCACCTCCTGCTGACCAATAAAATCAGGAAGTCTCCTTTGAGCGTGCTTGCCTTGTACAAATTGTTGATCACAGTAGATAATACACTCTTTCCCAGAAACTGTAACTAAGGTCTGCTGAGCATAGTTGCAGTATAAACTGTTATCTTTCATATATATCTGCATTTGCTGTGCCTCTTACTTTGTAACCCTCTACCTCGAGTGGCTCTCTGGCTTTGTACAGGGATGAACATCATTGTAAAAAACATAAATTATTTTCTTAAAATACATGTTCTTCCCTTCAATACTGAACTGGTAAAAATAAGAGCACACTAATTGCTTAGGGTGCCATCAACCTATGCTATGTCTCTGGTCCCACCTTTAAAAAAATATCACTTGATGTTTAAAAATTCACTGGATCTGAAAAGTAGTACTGATTTGAATGTGGCATAAATTTATTAATATAAAGAAATCGTTAACAAGAAAAAATTTTGCGTAATGCCTTTGAAAGTGTTGAGTGGGTGGATTTTTCAGTATGCCCACATCGCTTGTTGTGACACAAGTTTAAGGTGAGTTTAATGACAATTCTGTGGGAAAATTTCTCAAGCACCCTCAGAATTTCCTCTTTTGGGAACACCTCAAGTACCAGGTAATGGCCCCAGCCCTTCCCAAAGGAGAGGTACTGTCTGGGGGATGGCACTTACTTAGAGCTTAATATTATTTTGAAACTACCCAGCCAAAGCCAGGTAAGTATTAAATGATTTTCTCAGGCCAAAAGTGTGGAGCACCCAGTGAGGATCGAACTCACTACTCAGTCGTAATAGATCGAGAGAGTCAAACTTGCTAACCATTTCACCAAGTCAGAGAGCTCTATTTTGCAAGCATAGCTTAGATGTGGCACAAGGCTGAAAGTGTAGAGCACCCAGTGAGGATCGAACTCACTACTCAGTCGTAATTGATCTAGCAGGACATAACTTGCTAACTATTATAGTACACTGAAGTGCCCATCCATTGAACGTAAATATGAAATTTAGGTTTTAGTTTTTAAAATACAAGGGAGATAAGCGTTTAATATGTATCTTTATTTTATTTTCTTCTCTACAAAAAAAAAATCCAATTTTTTTTCTTTCTTTCTTTCCTTAGATTAACAAAATTGACACTGTCCTTCGTTCTATGAAAATTTACCAAGACCCCAAAGGAAACTGTGTTGGGGAGGCAATCTTTGTTCCAAGCCCGAATGCAACAGAAGAAGATGACGGTATGTCGGAGAGGCTTATAGATTTTATTCTTTTTTTGCTCCCTCCAAAAAGGTTGATTTATTATTATTATTATTTTATTTTAACTTTTTTAACAGATCACGACATCTATCAGAAAGATGAAATTTAAATTTTTATTATTGCTTTATTCCAAAATTTTAACACATCAGCAGATAGCTATTTATGTCAACAACTGAACACATATAGTTGTTAATTAAAAAAAATTAGTAATTAATGTATAATCTTATCCATAACTACATGTACAAGAATGTCGTTTTTGATAAAAGTTTTAAAAAATAACCATAAATATGTAAAAAATGCATATATTGTCGAAAATTCCTTTTTCCCCAATATAGCTATTTGTGCTATGTTATAATGTTTATTACCTAAACAATAATAATACTGAATACTTTTTTTTTTAGACATGTTTTAGGCGGGGGTGTTATGGTGAAACACACCTATTCTATAGTTATTAGACTCTCCCACCTAATATAAGTAGTAGTAAGAAGAACGATGTCGGACGACAGTAGTCGACATTTAGTCGAATACGAAAGTAGTCAGCGACCACAACAAGATTAATCTGCGTAATACCTATTATATCAAGTTCCTAACATTTGGTACATTGAACTTATTTAGGACCGATTTTAGTACAAAAACAATCCTCCACTGCGAAATAAGTCCACAACAACTTTGGTGATGAGGATTCGCACTCATACGGAGGAAGAAAAAATTCGCTCGCCACAATAACTTCGGCGACAAAGTCTCGGATTCACACTTAAAAAAAAAACTTGGCAAAGTTTGTCGCAAGCTAAGACGTCAACTTAGTGACGAAAAAATCTGTTGAGAAAAGAAATATTTTTCTTGATAATACAGTTTGCTCAAATAGGTCACGAATTGCAAATTCGTAGGACCCCCTCCCCTCTACAGTATTTAGATATTGTGTAAACTTTTTGCGAAGATGGAGGAATGTCTATTCCAGGAATTCTTTAAGTTCCCGTCGGAAGAACAGACGAAAATATTAGAGCAACAAACAACATTCCAGATGCAATACAGGAGGAAACTTTCAATAGACAAATGCAATTCCAACAAAAAATGAAACAGATGGATAGAGAGTTTCAAAACAAAATTCTGGAAATAACTGAGAAGAGGAAAGAGAAAAATATACAAAATGATTCTTTCCCAGAGAATACAATATGGAATTCAATTGAAATATTCACGTACAGTCCAGATGAAGAGATAACTTTTGGGGAGTATTATAAAAAATATACGGGCATGTATAACGAGGACTGCCACTCGTGGTCTGAAGGAAAGAAGGTTAGGCTTCTTTTAAGCAAATTTGGAACTGCTGAGCATAACAAATTGGTAAACTACATTTTCCCGAAAAAAACTAGCGAGTTGACATTTACCAAGGCGGTAAATATATTAAGTGAATTATTTAATAAAAAGACATTTGTTCCACAAGAGGTGGAAATGTTTGAATCTGATGAAAGATGATGAACAAGATTATATAACGTACGCAGCCAATGTGAATAAGCATTGTGAATAATTCAAGCTGGCAGAGTTAAGCGCAGACAATTTTAAGTGCTTGGTGTTTGTTCAGCGGCTGGTATCGGAAAGAGACGCAGAGTTGAGAAAATTAATACTGGCAAAATTGGAAAGTGATCCAAGTATTACGGTATAGAAATTGGCAGAAGACTGCACAAGATATGTTAGCGTAAAGAAAGATTAAAAAAAGATAGAACAGTTTGGCATTTCGCATGTAAGGAAAATACACTACAAAGAAGAAAGTCAGTCTACCAAAAAGAATTCTAAAATTGCGGATTATCAAGCAAAAAGTAAAATACCAGAGAAAAATAAACAGAAACTCCCGAAGCCATGTTTTGCTTGCGGTGAACTACACTGGTACAGATATTGCGATTTTAGGAATAAAAAATGTTTCAACTGTAAAAGAGTGGGACATAAAAGCACGCATTGCAGGTCAAAAAATAAAGACAATAAAATAAGAAAATTAAAGTCCAACGAGGTAAAAGATGGAATAAACAGAAAATTTGTTACCATCGAAATAAGTAATAAAAATATAAAAATGCAACTTGACACTGGTTTAGATCTATCTATCATAAATTTGCATACGTGGAAGAAGTTGGGGAAACCAACTTTAATGAAGACAAAGAAAATCGCGAAGTCAGTGACGGGAGAAAAAATACAATTTATTGGAGAATTTGTTACAAACGTCACGTTAAATAAAAAAACGTGAAAAGCTAAACTATTTGTCTTAGAAAATACCACCAACTTACTGGGTACGAATTGGATAACAGAATTCCAGTTATGGGATCTACCGATGAATTCTTTGTGTTAGAAGGTAGAAAGTTTAAACACCGAAGCCCAAAAATTAATAAAGAAACTTAAGGAAACATTTCCTACTGTTTTTTCTCCAGGGTTGGGAATGTGTACCAAGATGTAGGCAAAATTCCAGTTAAAAGAAAACGCTCAGGCGGTATTCAAAAAGAAAAGGAATGTGCCGTTTGCCTCAAGTGAACAGATAGATACAGAATTGGACAGATTAAAGAAAACCAGCATACTTAAAAAAGTTGAGTATAGTGAATAGGCAACATCGACGGTATACGTGAAAAAAGTCTAAAGAAATTCGTGTTTGTGCTGATTTCTTGACAGGTTTAAACGCGGCACTCAAAGACTATAATTATCCTCTACCAACAACGGAAGAAATATTTTCGAAGATAGACTTCAGCGACGCATATCTGCAAATACCAGTAGAAAAAGAAACGTCAAACCTTTTGTGTATAAACACACATCGGGATCTGTATAAATTTAACAGACTACCTTTTGGGATTAAGGTCGTGCCTGCCATTTTCCAACAAGTAATGGATTCGATGTTGGGTGGTCTAGATTTTGCCGTAGCGTATCTGGATGACATCCTCATGAGAAGTACAAGTATAGCAGAATACGTGGAACATGTAAATGCAGTAGTTTCAAGAATACAAGATTTGGGATTTAAACTAAAGGAAAGCAAATGCGAGTTTTTTATGGAGAAATTAAAATATCTGGGGCAGATCATCGATAAGAATGGTAGAAGGCCAGACCCAGAGCGAGCAACGGCTATAAAAGACATGCCGGCTCCAAATGATATTACCACATTACATAAGTTTTTTGGGATTAGCTAATTATTACCAAATATACATCCCTAAAATGTATGATCTGCGGGAACCATTAAATGAACTACTGAAGAAAGGAAAACCCTGGAAATGGACTAATGAATACCAGAAAGCATTTGAAAAGATAAAGGAAGTGTTAACCTCGGAATTATTTTTAACTCATTACAACCCAGATTTAGAGATCATAATAGCTTGCGACGCAACTGCGTATGGAGTAGGAGCATGCATCTTACACAAAATGACAGATGGTCAAGTAAAACCAATTGCTCATGCTTCTAGAGCACTACTTCCGGCTAACAAGAATTACTCTCAGATAGAGAAAGAGGCACTAGGAATAATATTTGCAGTAGCGAAATTTCACCATTTTGTCCACGGTCGACATTTTAAGCTACAAACTGATCATAAGCCTCTAATTTCGATTTTTGGATCGAAAAAGGGTTTGCCGACGCATACAGCCAACCAACTACAGAGATGGGGTATAATACTACTAAATTATAACTTCAACATGGTGTACATACCATCGAATAAATTTGGCTACGCTGATGGGCTGTCCAGGTTAATTCCTAAAATGAGCGGGCCATTAGAAGACACGGTAATTGCCTCACTGAAGTCAGAAGAAGAGCTGAAATTTACTGTGTAATGCAGTTCGGGAACTTCCGGTAACTCTAGAAAAAATAAAAGAAGAAGCCACCAAGGAAAAGTATATCTTGAAAATAAAAGAAAAAATAGCCAAGAGGGACCAGTACACAACAAATGTTTTTTCGCTTTGCGATACAGTATTGTTATACAGAGAACTTATGGTGATTCCATACACACTGCAAAAGCAAATACTAAAGGATTTTCATACTGGTCATCCGGGCAGCACTAGCATGAAGAGCTTAATGCGAAGTTTTTTATATTGGCCGAATATGGACAGGGACATTGAGAACGCAGTGGCAAAATGTAAAGGCTGTGCTTTAGCTGCAAAGGCACCCCCAATAAAATTTAATCCCTGGCCAAAAACAGACCTACCATCGTTTAGGTTACATGTGGATTTCGCAGGTCCACTGAATGGATACCATTACATCATAGTAGTAGATAGTTTCTCAAAATGGCCTGAGATACAAAGGATAAGAAAACCGACGACGCAAAGTACTAAAAACTCTCTGCTGGAATTGTTCGCAAGGTTTGGTGTAGTAGACACAATTGTGACGGATAACGGAAGTCAATTTACGTCGGAACAATTTAAAGATTTCTGCAAGGAATACAATGTCGAACATGTTACCACAGCTCCATATCACCCAAGATCTAACGGGTTGGCTGAAAAATTTGTGGACACCCTAAAAAGAGCTCTAAAGAAAGCTAGGGAAATACCTGCAGGTGAAGCCCTACAGAAGTTTCTACAGGTATACAGAATTACCCCAAATAACGCAACACCAGCCTCACAATCGCCAGCCGAAGTGATGTTTGCACGTCGGGTAAGATCTGTCTTCGACAAATTATTACCAAAAAAGACAAAGCCAGGTACAGAAAAGTTTATTCAAGTAAAGAAATACAATCCTGGTGAAAAAGTATACTTTAAGGTATATAAACAGAATAAATAATTCTGGGAGATTGGAAAAATAGAAAAGCGGATTGGCAACATGATGTACTTCGTGAAAGGTGAAAAATTCACGTGCAGACGGCACATTAACCAGATCAGACGACGCTCTTCAGACGCGGTTGACAGCGCCCCAGTTGAAGAAACACCTATAGAGGTGATTTTTTATACGTTTGATCGTCCAACGCCAGCAACGATGATACCTGAGGTACGCCGATCCAAGTGAAAAAGAAAGGCAACTGACCATTTAAAAATGGATCCAAAACGTAGGAGATACGCTACGATGTTGCTAAAAAATGAACTTTTTTTTTGTTTTTTCTTCATATTTCCAGTAAAAAATAAAAAATAAAGAAAACTGTTTTACTCCTACGTAGTAAAGTTTTAGGGGGGTGTTATGGTGAAACACACCTATTCTATAGTTATTAGACTCTCCCATCTAATATAAGTAGGAGTAGTAAGAAGAACGAGGGTCAGTCGATGTCGGACGACAGTAGTCGACAGTTAGTCGAATACGAAAATAGTCGGCGACTACAAGATTACTCTGCATAATACCTATTATATCAAGCTCCTAACGTTTGGTATGTCGAACTTATTTAGGACCGATTTTAGTACAAATACAAGCCTCCACTGCGAAATAACTCCACAACAGACATTAAAGTATATTTAATCACATTTTCCTAATAGCTGTTACAATCTGTAAATAAACCTTTGGGATGACATGAGTAACCTTTTCCAACCAGTGGGTAGCATAAGATACTGTTCACCATAAAAATATTGCTGAAAACAATCACAGTAATGAAAACTTAATCCAAAATTTCTGGATTGTGGTTCTGGATCCATTATGGTATATTTTTGATTTGCTCACGGATTTGGCCTGATTTCAAAATGGTATGATATGTTGGAATACGGTCTCTAGGAGTAAAGTTGAAAAATTGTGACACAGTGACACACTGACATTCACATTTTATATGGATGGAGACCAGTGGACTCGAGGAGTGAATGTGATAAGAACAGCAAAAATAAGGCCAATAATCTGCAAGGAAATAATGTCAACTGGGTTTTATCTTTTTCATACCGACTGAAGAGCAGTTGTTTTGCATCGTGAAATGATTGCTGCATTATTTTCTTTTTACTGGCAGGAATTTGGTGTTCAAATAAATACAAAATCTGGGGTAAAGGTGAGCCTAAAAGAAAGAAAAAAATCCCAAAGATACAGCAACAATTTGTTCCAGTTAAAAATTAATTCTCTTGCTTCTTCTTATTTGTAGGGGTTTTACTCGTGCCAGTGATCAGTACAGACCGACAATCTCCCTGCTATTTGACTATACTTAATGCTCAAACAATGCAGGAAATGGCCAGATGTGATGTACCAGTTTCTACTGTCATTCCAACTTCATTCCATGGTTTCTTTGACAAAAAAATGCCAAGTACTTAAACAGTTTTACTTGGCATGTAAAAGATAAAAAATAAAATGGTATTGTGACATAATTTCTTGGTAGGTGTGGTTGGAGATGATAATATGATTGGTTTAGAATATTTAAAATTTCTATATGAAATTTTTTTATCTGTGTGCATGTGTATGTATATATATATATATATATATATATATATATATACAGGGTGTCCATAAAGTTTGTGTGCACTTTAAAAAATTTATAACTTTATTTGTATTTGCGATAGAAATAATTTGTAAAAAGGATTAGAAAGAAGTAAATCTATATTTTTTAAGGCTTTATTGAAATTTTATTTAAGTTTTCACATGTCCTCCATCATTAGCAATACAAAGGGTAATACGATTTTGCAGTTCACGGAAAACATTTGACAACTGATTTACAGTAATACCTGAAATCACATTAGTTATTTTAACTATACTAAAAACTAAGTCCATTAAACTTTATAACATTTTTTACAGATTATTTCTATCGCAAATACAAATAGTTATAAATTTTTTAAAGTGCACACGAACTTTATGGACGCCCTGAATATGAACGAAAAATATAAGGAAAAGAAAAAAGCAGAAGAGAAAGAAAAGGAACCATGACTATATATATATATATATATATATATATATATATATATATATATATATATATATATATATATATATATATATATATATATTTTTCTCCTTATATTTTTCTTTTCTTGCAGTGTAAATTGTTATTCTGTTTAATATTTACCAACATATTCTTCTGACAAAGTGTTGTTTGAAAAGAATTTTTAAACATGAATACTTTCCTGCGTTTTCAAATTTATATATATGTTCTGCAGTGTCAAACATCTGGTGTCTGCTATATATATACATACATATATATATATCTATAATTATTATTATGATTATTAATATAATATTATCTACACTATTATACAAAGATATGTTATGATGAGATGAAAGTGCATATAATTTTTGACTTACCCTCATTTATATACACATATAAACTTGTACCTGAATATTTCAAATAGCATGAAACTTTGAGTTATAAGGCAACCTACAGATAAGACAAAACCCAAAATCTGGTAAATTTTCATGATTTTATCTGTACTATAAGACAACTGACTGGGATCCATATGATGAAACTGTAAATGACAATGTTTATGATGAGATCTTCACATCAGATAGTGACGATTATAGTAATTTTGAAGGGTTTTAATCATGTATGTGGATGTCTTATGTTTTTATTTTGTAAAGAGAAATAATAATTTTATGCCATCTTAAATGTTTTTTGTTGCTTAACACCACAAAAAAATTATGACCAGACATTTAACTGAATGGACATTTGACTGAATGGACATTTGACTGAAAAAGTACAAGTAAAAATAGTAACAAGCAAAACTTTAAGTATTTTATTTAGCAGTATTATAAGGTAGAATAGGACTAATAATTACCACAGATTTTCAAGTGATTAAATTATTAAATCTAAATTTAAATTTAAAAGTTGTTTTTATTTCAATATTTGTTTATTGGAATTAGTATCTTTAAAAATATTTGAGTGTATTTGGGTAAAAAGTAGCAGCTAATTATTTAAATTCATATTTAACAATAAGATAAAATCTAGTTCATCCCTTTAAGATAATGATCATTAAAAGCAAAATTGAAAGATCTTTCATATCAGAAAAGCTTAAGTTTTTGCTGTAAGTAAAGTGTGCCTTTTCTCAAAATACTTATCATCTTACAGTAATATTTGAAGTAAAATGTAATATATATAGAATAGATTTCAAAAAAAGCATATCAAAAAATGAAAAATTATGAATTAATACAGTAAATAAATCTATGTAGCACATTACGATAAAGAGTGTGACAGACACATGTAAGTACACTACTACATTTTCAGCTAAATGTCCATTCAGCGATATGTACATCGGCCAATTGTTCGAGTACCCCAAAAATTTTATGTAATGTATGGTATTGAGAAATAAAGTTTGCCTGTTATACTAAATGTTGTTATTTAACACTGCAATGATAATGAATTTTAGTTAGAAATATAGATTGTATGATATCTTAAATCTTGATATTTAACATTATTATGAGAAATAATGATCGGTGTGAACACAGCCATAGCTCTACAAATCAGGAATGAAAGATTTGTTTACA
>OZ038500.1:71493191-71495691 GCA_964036315.1 Acanthosepion esculentum | reverse complement strand
CGGAGCGATTACTGGTGGGTGTGTTGACAAAACTCTAGTCAAGATGCTGAAAATAACATCAATCAGCTAAATGACAAATAGCTTTAGATAGAAAAAACTGTAGAATTATGTACAAGCGTGGTATCAGAATTTTTGAAATCCAATTCATAATACAGTGTCAAATTGATCCCTGACTTCTTAAAGAGTCATCTGTACTTTGCTTTCATTTACAAATGTCAAGTCTGAAACTGTGCCTACATCATTGATAACTGCATACTATTACGAATGGTGTAAAAGGACAGGTAACTTTTTAAGAAGTCAGGGATCGATTTAACACTGTATTTATTTTATGAAGCGTACCCCCACCTTTTAAAATGATTAAAACAAAAATCAATACAATTCTGATAAATGTCCAATGAAAGCTCATCTACAAAAATAATTCCTTGCCCACAAATTTCCTTATTTTATAAATCACAGATAGGTCCAGACAACTCTAAAAAGTCAGTCAGTTATGTGCCTTGCATGATACACGCTTAGGCGATCATGTATCTTTCAATATATCACTGACAGGGCAGATTTTTTGCAGCAGTAGGTTGCCATTTCTGTGTTAGACCAGTTGCCATCCAAGGTTATATAACCTGGTCTATCCTGCTATTTACCCATAGCTGGGGTGGGTGGGGAGTTTGAGGATTCATACCTTTCCCAAGGGTATTAGCACATAAGTGAATGTAACAAACCCGACTGGAATTCAAACTCAGATCTCCAATTCCTCAATGCAAGCTGCTATTCATTACTCCACTGTACCCCTACTAAAAAGTCAGAGATCGATTTTACACTATCAATATTATAAACAGGAGACCCTCTTTTAAATCAAATTTTTTTTGATTCTGCTAAATGTCGGGGATTGAGGAAGATCTAACGAATGATAATCAAGAAAAATGATTCCAGAAAAAAAAAAAAAAAAAATTCTTCCCTAATGTTTACCAGAAGGCGATTAAGAACTTCCACACTTCTTGAATTTTTCTTACTAATTTTTTTTTTTTTTTTTTTTAAATACTTTCTAATTCTGTAAAATCATTTTAAGCAATTTGAATTTACCCGTTTTTTAAAGGGAACTTTACAAAACTTTTATGCATTATTTCAATTTCCTTATAACCATTTTGTTGCTTTTTGGCACATTAACAACTCAGTCTTCGTTTGCTTTAAAATAAAAAAAAAGCATTGTCTATATACCTTCTTTGCTCAAGCTCCAGAGGTTTGTAGGGAAATATCTCTCCTTTGGTAGGGACTAGGGTCAATACCTTGTACCTGTGATGTCCCAAAATTGGGGGCTTGACTTATTCTTATCCTTTGTCCACATGCATGTGTTCCCATTCCATTGAATTGGGTGTACAGATAAATATCTATAATTTTGGCACAAGGCCATAAATGTGAGGTCTAAACTATCTAGTGTTAGCACTCAGACTATTGTCCTCATCTTTGTTGTTGTTATCACAATATTTTGGTTATCCTGTACTCTAGCCTTTTTCAGGTGCTTATCAATTCCGGGAATTTAAAATTGAACACTTTATTCAATCTACAGGTGATAAATTGTTCGCATCCTGCTGTTCACGTCTAGGGATATCTTGGGACCCTAGTGGATTAAAGCATTTGTGTATGAATTTGTTGGTACAGTAATTGTTCAAGCCCTGGACTGGGGAGTGCAAACTGTGTGGAAATAGTACTGTTCAGTTATTGCTCACCCTAAGTAAGAACAAGATACCCATAGACATGTACATTCTACCTTCTGACCTTTTTCAAGTGTCACCCCAGCTAACCTCCAGGAAGATTATTCTTATTCTGTTGTTCATGTTTAGGGATTATCTCATTTTGTTATCATCAGTTATTGCTTGTCCTGTTTACACTGAGTCTAAGTCTATACTATCTGGTTCAGGGATTGAACTACTAATTGCTATTGGACTAACACCCCACACCCCCAAAAAACACTTCTACTAAGCTATTGTCTCATGAACTGTAAAGACTGAGACTCATTAGAAACAGGTCAAGCAATAAGTGAGCAGTACTAAATAAGAACAAGATATTCCTAGACATGGAACGAGAACAATCTACAGCTGTAGATTAAATAAAAGGTTCAGTTACCTGGATCGACGACAGACAACTGAAAAAAGCTGGACGGCGTAATGTCTGAAACACCAAAGACGAGGACAATAGTCCAAGTGTAAAATGATAGCTCATCTCGGAAGTTCAGACAAGATGAGAAGATATTCTTAGCATTGCTATGTTGTCTATGAGGGTTGTTCTTATGGGTAAGGAGAGTTTGATGCGTGTATAATTTGTATTTTCTTACTGCGCTAAGCAGTGGTTCCCAAACTTTTTTTTTCTTTCGCTTGCATTTTTGGAATGAAAATTTGCTTGTGCCTTAAATTTTGTGATAAAAAATACATTTAAAAATAAAGAATAAAAAAAAACCCAGAAAGATGGTTAAAAGGGAGATAACTGCGGATTCGAAGTCAACATTATT